>CM066329.1:346636041-347236041 GCA_033807585.1 Hydrophis major | reverse complement strand
TTTGTAACTTCTTTTCCTTTCCTTCTTCCCTCTCTTCTTCTCTCTCCCCCTTTTACCTCCATGTCTCTCTACCTCTATTTCTCTCTTCTGTATTCCCCTTTTCTGTTGCTTTCCAGTATTATACTTATTTTTTGAATTATTTTTCTTTTCTTTGGTTGTTTTTTTAAGTCTTAAATTCTCCATTCTCTTTCCCCCCTTTCTTTTTTTTTCCCCACATAAAATTGCTTGTTCATTAAAGATAGCTTCTTCTTTGTCCCAGTCTTCTTGTTTTGCAGTCTTTTCTTGTTGTTTCTCAGTTCCAAATCTCCATTTCTAAGAATTGAAAAACGAAGCCAAAAGAACCCTTCCCTTCTTGTGCATCTTCTTTGTACTTTTTAAGTTCCATTTTCAATTCATCCAGAAGTGGTGCCATTGTATAAATTTTTAAACAACCACCCAATTGATTTTAGTCATTCAAATATAATAACCAGGAATCCAAAGATCACCAAATAATCCAAATACGCGCAAGCTGTTTCTTTTTTGCTCTTTTTTTTTTTCACTTTCTCTTCCTGGGGTTACTATTTAGTTGCAAAGTTTCAGTTAAAATGTATCTTTTAGAAGTCTTGTTGAAGTTTTACTGTAGATTCTTTTTAATTCCAGGCAGTCTCCTCCCTCTTCCAGATCCTGCCCTTATTCTTTTTCTCTCCCTTCCTGCTTATGAAAAAGAAAATTTTTAATGTCCAGAAATCTTTATTATCCCTTTGGCATTTTGTTTTATTTTCAGCTTAATTGCCTATTGATGTCAAAGCGGATTTTTCCAATTTCTTATTTAAGTCTCTTCGTTGTCAGTATAGGGAAGGAGAGAGAAGAAGAAAAAAGCCAGACCTTTCCCTTTTTACTTTCCTTCGCTGCTTCCGACTCTTCTTTGGGAGCGATGTTATTTTTTGTAAGTTTAAATTCCAGGGTACCTTAGTTGTTGCTTTTAGAATTTAACCTGGTCAGCCATAACTTTCACTTATTATCTTCCTCCTGCACATTCTTTTCCAGTCGAGTTCTTCTTTGTGGTGGTCATTTCTGACCATCGCTGCAACTGCCTTCAGGAAAGAGAGTAATGGCCAGCTGAGGAGGAGAGATGTGGCTCTCCTCAACCCTGCTGGCGGTCTCCCCCCTCTTCATCACCTCTACGGGGTGGCTTAGCCCTGAAACCAGCCAGCTCGGGGAGCTCCAGCAGCGAGCCCAGACAGAAACCACGCACGATCGCGGATTTCTGTTTGTCACCGAAGCCCTTCAAACCAGAAGTCGAGAACATTTTTGTTTCTTTACACTCTTTTCCCAAAACAAAACTATTATTTCCAATCTGAGTCATTAACAGATCTCAAATTTTGCTTGATGGAACTGTTGGACAGAGTTGTCATATATGCAAACCAGGAAAGATTTCATTGAAATTAAAGATCTCCAGCTGCTTTTCTTGGATTTTAATCAACAGACACTTCAAAGAGCCAGAAAACATTTGAGTCCAGCTCAGGAAAGCATACAGTAATCCAATCAACTCACAGGTCTATAAAGCTGAGAATTGGGAATGATGGCCTGGGTTTAAGTTCATCTGCCATCTGTTGGAGAGGAGAATTTGTGCATCAGGAACACATCCTTCTCGGTCCAAATCCTTTGTTTGCATATAGAATAGAATAGAATTCTTTATTGGCCGAGTGTGATTGGACACACAAGGAATTTATCTCGGTGCATATGCTCTCGGTATACATAAAATAAAAGATACATTCGTCAAGAGTCAAGAATCATAAGGTACAACACTTAATAATAGTCATAGGGCAAAATAAGCAAACAAATCATACCAGGAAGCGGTTGATATAAATCGTAAGGATACAAGAGACAAAGTCACAGTCATATAGTCACAAGTGGGAGGGGATGGGTGATAAGGAGTTATGAGAAGATTAATAGTAATAGTAGTGCAGACCTTGTAAATAGTTGGACAGTGTTGAGGGAATTATTTGTTCAGCAGAGTGATGGCATTTGGGAAAAAAACTCCTTGTGTCTAGTTGTTCTGGTGTGCAGTGCTCTATAGCGTCATTTTTAGGGTTTCTATCCAGAATGTGAGGGGTCTGTAAAAGTGCAAAGGATATTTAAAAGTGCAAAGGAGTATGTAATTTTGAAGGATTTTGCAAAAGGGAATTTAGCTCAAAGGGATCCTTTTGGCATATGTTGCCTTCTGAAATCCAAGGCTAAAAGGAAACCAAGTTAGTCCTATTCCGTATAACACCAGCTAATGTCTGTGCTTTTTGAGCGTTGTCTCTACTAAGAGATGAAATAATAAATATTTCATTGCATTTTTCATTTATGTCCTAGATACAAACTATGACTACAAGTAATGTTGATGCAGGATATTAATTGCAGATCTAAATCAAAATTTAGACACGTAATTTCAAAGTTGCAAAACTAGTATGATACAGCTGTGTTTCTCTTAATAAGGGCTAGAATTGCCTGGAGTTTATTTTATTAGAGGCATCAGGTACTGAATGTTTTCTGACAAATGGTAACTTTTCAGAAAAAGCTTATAAAGAAGTGCCTTTTGACTTCTGGGGGGCAGTTTCAAGTACATTTATATTTTGCCTTTTCTTTCTAAAGCTATATCAAGATGTTCCTTCTTTCCACAAGCTACCCTTTCTAATCTTCAAACCCATAAATCACAAGTTCATTTTTCTCTTTTTGTTCTGCAAAAAGCCCATAAGTGATGTCCAGGCACTGATAAATGTAATTGCTTCTCTAATCAAGTTAATTTTGGCATTTCTGCACGTGTAATAGTCTGGCAGCAGTAATCGTACATAAAAACATTCTTCCATGACTCCTTCCTAATTGACTGTTCATTGATGGCAACAGGAACAGTTTTACTTTCAATCGAATGTTCACCTTTAAAATTCTGGTATATTTATATGTATTTCAAATTGGAAGTTTCTGACCTTTTTTTTTTTAACGAATGTATCCAGAAACAATGGCATTAAAGTATTAAGGTGGATAAATCTTTGAATGAAAGGACAGTTGGATTAACTGCAAGGGCACATGAGCTATTAGTTCTGTATTCATTGTGTGAATGGCTTTTAGTTGCTTTGTTGCAAACATGTCTTTTCTTTTTGTAGCAGAACTCCCGCCACCTTACACTGCCATTGCTAGCCCAGATGCCACTGCTATTCCTATAATAAATTGCCGTGTGTGCCAGTCAATAATCCATTTGGAAGGAAAGCTCCACCAACATGTGGTCAAGTGCACAGACTGCAACGAAGCTACGGTAAGTGGCTTTACACTCAAGTTTACAAGTTTCTCACTCACTAACATGCTCTATTGGACCTCTTTATGTAGTCAAGAAAGCAACTTGGGGCATGTCAAATTTTTCAACTTTCAATTTCCAAACATTAGGGGTGCTCAAAAGTTATGACTTGCCTTGGGGATTGTAAAGGGTTTTGTTGTTGTTGTTACTTTAATATAGTGCTTGGAAAGTAACTACATAAATATCATAACTTTTTAACATTTTGTTTCTTTCATTTACATGCAATTACAACAGAAGTCTCCCAACTTGGCAACTTTAAAACTTGTGGACTTCAATTCCCAGAATTTATGCTGACTGGCTGGAGAATTCTGGAAGTTGAAGTCCACAAGTCTTAAAGTTGCCAAGTTTGGGGACCTCAGTTGTGTGAGGACAGATACACACACACACACACACACACACACACACACACACACACACACACACACACACATATGTATGTATGACATTCAGCTTAATTCCAGTATTTTCCCACATCATAGTAGCTGTGCTTTTAAAGTTGTAGCAACGTTTCGGCAGAATCTCATCTGCCATCATCAGGCTTCTGTATAGTGTTCATCTGTGAGTCAGACTTTTACAGTGGTTTCAGATTTAAATTTGAGGCAGCCTATTGCTGTGCCAGAATGGTTTTTTCTTCATCCTGATTGGTTGGGAGTCTTGGTCTGTGTTTATTGGTCTTGGAGTTTGCTGTGTTCTGCTTGATTGGTGTTTCTAATATCTTCTGTCTGTTTTTTGGCTCTTTTTGTATCTTGATTAGCTGGCAACATTGTGTTACTTTATTGGAGGCCTTTAGTGCAGCTTGGCTCTGGGTAAATGGACGGCTATCATTAGTTAGGAAGCTAGGTTTCATCTGGGTGTCTGGTTGGAGTGTGTTTGAGCTGGAGGTATGAGGGGGGATCTGTTTGTGCCCAGGTGTTTGCCTGGCTTGTGGTGTGGTTATTTTTTTGTTTGTGAGTGCAGGCTTCCAAATGATTGACAGTCTGGTGGAATCATCTCTTCTATTCATGCTTTCTGGTCTTTTTTCAATCTCTATGGCTTCTCTGATGATTCTGTGGCTGGGGTTTTCTATAGCAGCTAGGGTTTTGGTGCCATTGAAGTTGATGCTATGACCTGTGGCTTCCATGTGTTGGACTGGTGAGGAAGTGTGTTCCAGCTTTTTGACTGCATTTTTGTGTTCCTCCAGGCGGGTACTTATTCTTCTATTGGTCTGTCCAATATATGTATTCTTGGACTTCTGCTTGGGCATTTCTCAAAATTAGCCCAAACTCTTTTCTTGAAGACATTTATGTAATTTGATTCTGGGGAATCTTTAATAACTACGAAAACTGTTATTTTATGGTATTCTGGTTCTTGAGATTTTCATATATAAAATTAAATAAGTAAACAATAATAGGATTCTGGTTTGTAGTAATTGCAATTTATGGCATTGTCTCTGTTTATGTAATATATTGTGTTGTTTAATTGTATGATAATCATTCCTGGGTATATGTTAAAGAAAGTCTTCTATAGTCTCTAGGGAAGATAGAGGAGAATATAGTACTATGAAAGACATTTTATTAATAAATACATATAGTAATAGCCACTGACACTTCTATGTGTAACTTTGAATTTTAAACACAGTACCAGTGATTGGTATTAAATTAAAAGGAAAAATATGTTGTGCTGTAACACTTTTAACTCAAGTTGAATCATTTTTGTTGCTCTGTTTTAATTATTGTAAGGTGTTTTTTGGTTTTTTTTTGACAATCAACATGTGATTTCTTTTTCTTGTTGTGTAGCCAATCAAAAACCCTCCTTCAGGGAAAAAGTATGTTAGATGTCCATGTAACTGTCTGCTTATCTGTAAGGATACATCACGAAGAATAGGATGTCCAAGACCCAATTGGTAAGAGCCACAAAAATTTTCAATGTGTGTCCTTACTATGATTTTGGTTTTTTAATTTTATTTCATATAGTGACATTAGCCTATGCAAGTCAAAAAGATGTAAAAATAAATATTTATTTGTGCCATTACCAAATATAGATTAATCAGAGGAGTGATGAGAGATCCATAATAATGGAAGGTATTCATACCTTCATAGAAAATTCATATTTCTGTTAATTAAAGTAGCATTATTGGTGCTAAGACTGATTAGTCTCTCTCTCTCTCTCTCCCTCTCCCTCTCTCTCTCTCTCTCTCTCTCTCACACACACACACACACACACACACATAAACATACACAGAGTCTGATATCTGTTGATGAGGTTGATTTACATTTTTTAAAGTTATTATTTAAATTGATATTGTACTGTTTATGTGTGTTTAATTTTTTTTATTTTATTTTGGCATTTCCCAACATTAGTATGATTCTGGGCAGGCAGCTCAAATTCTAAAACAGAACTGAGGTACAATAACCACACATTGGAAATATGGATAATAGCATCAATACAAAAACAACAACATTAAAACAATCACTCCTCTTCCAATCTGCCCCAAGATCTGGAAAGGTCAAGTTTATAAATCCTAAATGCCATCAGATTAAAAGCTGCCCAGGTCTGTTCCAAAGTATGTTTCTGCTTTTACACAATATATACGCGCACACAAATACACACACACACACACACACACACACATACACACAAACACATTATACATTATCCTCTACCTGCAGAAGAGTATGACTAATTGAGTACTAAACTGACTAATTTCCAAGAAAAGTTGTATGGTTAAACCAGGGAAATAAACTAGGAAAAAGTCTGATGGATTTCTTTCATTTCCATTCTTATACTTTGATATCATAACTAATCAACCCATCAACTTAAGGACATGAAAACAGGAGGAAAATTGGTAATATCTGGTAATTGATATTTATTACCTCAACAGCAATTACAGATAGTCCTCAACTTATGACCAACATTTCTATTGTTAAGTGAGACATTTATTAAGTGAGTTTGTCTGTTTTTACAACCTTTCTTGCCATAGTTGTTAAGTGAGTCACTGCAGTTGATAAGTTAGTAACCTTCTTGTAAAGTGAATCTGGTTTCCCATTGACTTTGCTTGTCAGAAGGTTGCAAGAGATATCTTGTGACTTTGGCACACTGCAACCATCATAAATATGACCCAGTTGCCAAGCACCTGAATTTTGATCCCAGGATCATGGGGATGCTGCAAAAATTATAACTGGGAAAAATGGTCATGAGTCATTTTTTCGGTGCTGTTGTAACTGTGAACAATCCCTAAATGCACCATTATAAGTCAAGGACTACATTAGTATACATGGGATGAGCTTGAGAACTACACACTGCATATTAATAATGCTGCAATTATTTCTTCAATACTAGATTAGGCCTAAATGATAAAACCCTTTATATTTGCTTTAATCCCCTTTGCCCAAGAGTTTAATCCACCTTCATTTTCACTGATCCAGAGATAGGTGGATTAATCTAGGAGATTGATCACTAAGTTCAGTTTAACTATCTTTAATCTCTAGGATTGTAAAGTGAAATACATGTAATGCACAAATACACACACACACAGACAAACGTGCCAGCATTATTTATTGCATTAAAAGTGAATCCAGTATTTAATTAATAAAATGCTTTCTTATAATTGATACCAAACCAAATGAGATAACTCTCCTTTCATTGTTTCATTATCAGTTTCTAATGGTGCAATACATTGTTTGCAGCAAAGCTAATCAATCAAGAATCCTACGAATAACAATTATGAAATTAGATATTTTAGAAAACTGGACACCCCTGTTCTAGATGGTACTTTAAGTTCTTCTGCTCAATTGTTTAACTTCTGTTAACTTCTAAAATGAGACTTCTCTATTAATCAGTTATCAAGAATTGGATGCGAAGGGGGCTGTCAACTGACCTAGTTACTATAAAGAATATACAATTACTACTTTAAACAGTTATTTTCAGCAAACCATGGATCAGAGTAATGAACTCTTCATAGTTACTTTTGGCTATTTGAATTATAAGGATGACAGTTTTTTTTTAAGACAAATTTTATTAATTTTACAAAACAATACACAAACAATCAAGTCATAATAACATAAAAGATCTTTTCTAAGAAAACCAATAGAACATACAAAATAGTTCCAAATTGTAATATATATATTCACATTATCTGTTCAACTTCATATCTTATCCCAACTTCTCCTTTTCATTCTATTATTCAAATTATATTTCTTGCTAATTAAAATGTTATTGCCTTTTAAAAACAATACACAAACATACAAAACATAAAACATCTTTTCTGAAAGCTGCTTGATCCCGGGTTAAAACTCTTCGCGCAGACACAAATTCAAAAATCATATTTACTTTATATATCATTCCATATTACCATTTTCAATTTTCTATATAGCATCTTCCCTCTTTTATCTTTCTTAATTTTATTTTATTTATCTTATCTCAATTCAATTCATAATACTTATCATTCTTTGTTCTATTTCCAGCTATCCATTCATCTTTTATCTTTAAATATACTTCTCCTGTACACTGATTGGAGTGACGCTTTGACTCTTTCCCCTAACTTAATAATACTTAATAATACTTAATATAACACTTACTTTATATTGGGATTCTGTTTAGTACATTCTAAAATTACACAATAAATTTTATGAGAAAAGCAAAAACACTACAATAACAAAATAAAAGCATATAAAACCATTATCAATACCATTAAAAAGCTAATCATATATATTGATACTCATTTATATCTTAAACATTTTACTTTAAATACACATATAAAAAACACAATCTTATGTACCTTCCAGAATCCCTTCTTCAATTAGATTTACCCATTGTCTCTAAATGAGTTTTGTTTCTTTAAATCTTGCTTCCCACCATTAAGGCTTCTCATCCCCTCCTTTCTCTCATGTTTATTTTTCTCCTTGCCCTTTTTACCCCTTTGTCTCTCCTCCTCCCTTTTCTTACTCCCTTTCTGTTGTTTTCTAACCTTGTATCCACCTTTCATCTCATTTTTCTCTTTTTTGATTGTTTTTTCAAACCTTAAAATCCCCTTTTTCTTTTCCTCTTTCTCCTCCTCTCCAAAAAGAACCCATTGTTCATCAAAGATGGCTTTGTCCCAGTCGTTCTGCTGCGTAGTCAATTTTTCATAAGTGCATACCACCATTTCTAGAAATTGAAAAAGAGTGCCCAAAGTATCTTTTCCATCTTGTTCTTCTTTTTTATATTTTTGATATTCAATTTTTAGTTCATCCACAAGCAATGCCATCATGAAGAGAAAAACTTTTTCCAAAACAACCACCCAAGAACTTAATCAAGAATAATTCCAAAAAGTTCCAAAGTCACTTTTTTATTTCTTCTATTTCTCTTTCTGGGGTTACTGTTTAATCAAAAGGTTCCAATTAAGATATATCTTTCTTTAAAATTCTAGGCAATCTCCTCCTTTTTCAAATTCTGCTCCAATTTTTTTTTCCTCTCCCTTCCCACTTACAACAACGATTTTCCTTTAAATGTTCAGAAATCCATACCTCCAATATGGGTTTTCCAATTTCTTAAGTTGTTAAATCCAATGTCCAGGAATCCTTTATCCTTTAGCTTTAACTTTCAAATTGAGTTACCTTCGGCGCCCAAATAGATTTTCCAGATCTCCGTTTACTATTTCTATGGGGTGGGAGAGTGAAGAAAAAAAAAGTTCTCCCTTGACAGCTTTCTCTGCCGCTTTCCAATCTTCTTAGGGATACAATGTATCTTTCAGGCAATTCAAACAATTCAGTTTCCAGGGTATTTAAGAGTTGTTATTTTCCCGGCTCAGCCAGCACTTTCACTTCTCCTGATTCTTCTTTCTCCTTCTTCCTCCAGCACAATCTTTTCCAGCTGCTGGCTTCTTTGTGGCGGAGGTTATGCTGGGTGAGGAGGGGGTCTGTGACACCCCCAAACCCCTCTCCGGATCCTCCCTATCTTCGGCTGCCTCTACGGGCAGCCTTATCCTCCAGGCCCGTCAGGATCGGAGGCACCAAGATGGCTAGTGCAACAGGGATCGTGCAGGATCGCGAATCCCCGCCGCCACTGAAGCCTGGCAAACCAGAAGTCTAATTATAAGGATGATAGTTTACGTGGTTGATTATGACTTCAAGGCAGTGCAGCCAGGTTACATAAAGTTTCAGTTCTCAGTAACTCAAGCAGTTGGACAGTGGAAATAATATGAGAGCTGCCCAGATGTGATCAAGCTGAGCCTATGGAGCAAGGAAAAACTTTCTGACAGTGAGAACAATCAACCAGTGGAACAGCTTACCCTCGGAAGTTGTGGGAGCTCCATCAGTTGGGACTTTCAGGAAGAGATTGGACTGCCATTTGTCAGAAATGGTGTAGAATCTCCCACTTGGGAGGGAGTTTGGATTAGATGACCTACAAGGTCCCTTCTAACTCTGATTATCTGTATCTATCTGCAATTGTCTGAGATGGTTTAATTAGGATTCCTGCATTGCACCAGATGTTTCAGACTTTACAGACTTGAATGCTCTGTTCCTAATTTACCTTGGTTTCAATATTTGCATGATTTTTAATTTTTATGGCATTTTCTAATTCATTTGAAGGCAGGCCTATGTTTCAAAACTTTGATTACTTTACCACAGGGGTGTCCAACTCAAGGCCCACGGGCCTGATCTGACCTGTGGGATGCTTAGATCTGGCCCGCGGGGCCGACCTGGAAACAGCAAAGGCGGTCCGCAGTACCTCTGCCAGCAAAAACAGAGGTCTGTTTTCACTGGCAGAGAGTTGCAGGAGGCCATTGAAGCCAGAAATGGAGCTCAGGAGCCCATTTTCGCTGGCAGAGTACTCAAGGCTCCACAGGCACCCCTGCCCATGAGTGTTGTCAAGCTGGCCATACCCAACCTGGAACGCCCCCTCCCGCCCTCCGATGTCAAACACAATCCTGATGCGGCCCTCAATGAAATCGAGTTTGACACCCCTGTTTTACAGGGATTGATACCAGTTTATCTAACTGTCTTTGTGTTTGGTGCTGGAATTTGGCAAATACAATGGAGCCCATGAGTTTTCTTTGTAGAAAGGATACTAGATGATGAAAGAGTCTTTTTATTTCTTTTTTTCTGAAATGGTATGACATCTTTACTTCTGACAGTAGACGCATCATTAATCTCGGTCCAGTAATGCTAATTCCAGAGGAGCAGCCAGCGCAGCCTGCAATACCTGCTCCGCCAGAAGGCACCAGAGTAGTGTGTGGACACTGTGGAAATACATTTCTAGTAAGTACAGTCACGATGAAACAAGAAGAGTCAAATTAATTCATTGGATAGAATATTCAAACTGGTCTGAGGTTTTTTTTAACCTTTTGTCATAGTTCATTTACCATAACAAGTTCATTCACAAGCATAAAATGTAAGCTTTAGGCCAAACCATTAAGAGTTTTTTTGTTGTAAATAATGTAATAATTCTGTGATATGAAATAATTATTGCTAATTAATAAATATGTACTTTGTGCGGATACCTGGGGCTAAACCTGAAACCTGAATCTCCCAATTACAAGATGATGAACAGGTAGTCCTCGGCTTACAACTGGTTGCTTAGCAACTGTTCAAAGTTGTGAGGTGGACTTCAAACCTGCATTCAAAGCTCCCCCTTATAGTCATGTGACTTCATTTTGGGTGTTCAGCAACTGGCTACTTAAAGCATCCCATGATCACATGACTATATTTTACTCTTGGTTTTGCATTTGGTTCAGGATTTTGTCAAAAACTGTCCCATAGCAAATAAAGGCTTTACTTAACAACTGCCACCAAAAAAGATTGTAAAATCATGGTCATATGGGTTGGCCTGATTGTCTCAACTTATGATCATGTTAGGCAGGCTCCCTTACAGTCGTAAATCAAGGACTACCTGTAATATATGACAGCTAGATGACACAGTGCTGTTAGCTGACTATTTGAATGAAAGAACAATTAACTTTCTTAATCATGCCATGATTTTGTGGATGTCAATTTATAGTTAGAACTATAGTTTATAATTAGAAATAAAAATATATTTTAAATTATTTTCTACGGACATCAATTTTGTGTGTGTGTGTGTGTGTGCATCCTTCATGTCTGTCTATCTTCTATGATTATATGTTGGTAAAATCATAATCAACGAATATTATTGATATTACAATTATTAGTACCGAAAGTACTAATATGCTGAGGTCTGTAACTAGCAAGTCATGGGAAATTATTTTACATAGAAATCCCAAACCACAAAGTATGGGGCTATTGCCTCCAACAGAGCATTGTAGTGACGAAAGAAAATAAGGAATAAAAGTCATGAGAAGTAAATTATTTTGCTGTGATACCCATGACATTTTATGTGAAGCAAAATAAGTATTTTTCATTCTGGCATTTTTTTCAACCCAGTTTTTTTATTGCAGTGGATGGAACTGAGATTCAACACATTGGCAAAGTGCCCACATTGTAAAAAAATGTAAGTTCCAACAAATATATCTATAAACCCTAGTATTTATAGATGCAATTTTATTCTAAATATTAGTTCCCAATAGATGCATGCTATCTTTAAAAAAAACATTTACACTGTTTACATTGTCAACTGATGCTTTCATTTCTAACATTTCAAGTCAAAATCTTGTAAACTTTCTTGATTGTAAATGCTTTGTATACAGTAATTACTTCCAAATAAAATGGTAAAAATAATTTAGTTTTTCTCTATATAATTCTCTTATCTAGATATCCATCTTGTGGTAAAGTGAGTGATGCACGTACAATTTATTGTAGGCTGGATTTTCACTTTTTAAAAAAGTTCAAAGCCCATGAATCAGAATTGCACTCTAGTATTGATAAGGTTGAAGCTACTCTTCATGCGAGCTTTGAATGAGATATCATACTTCAAATCTGAGTTATAAATACATGCTTTCATGTATATTTTAGAATGAAAATATTACTTACTGCCTTTATTATATTTAGAATCAGAATATAAAGTTGAGAAAAATAATACAAACTAAGCTTTATCATCCAATAAAAATGCTTAAATCATATATATGTCCAGATGTTAATGATAATAAAGCAAAATTTGTCTGTAAAACTGAATGTGTAAAATATAGCAGTTCTAAAGAAGTTAAAACTACCTTGTGATAGAAATAGCTTTTTTTTTTCTTTTTCAACAGTGGGAACCCTTAGGGAACAGATTAAAGGCCTCAATTAACTGTGACCAAGTAATACTTTCTCTTTGATTTAAAGTAGAACATTTGTTATTGAAGTAAAACTGCCTAAGGCAATCTGTTTAAAGACATTCCACCAAGATTTAAGGGGGAAATCTAATCACAAGTTGGGCACATGGGTCTTTCTGGTTGAAATCAGCCTTAGAGCTTTTGGATAATCATGATAGATTCCTGCAAATATTTTGGAATGTCTGTAACTAAACAATTAGAATTATGAAATGAAATGTTTTTTACACTAGTCTCAGAACATGATGTGACTTTGTTTTATCTTATACCTTCATCAGTGAATTTACAAAATCATTGTATCAATCTGTGTTTAATTCTGGCTATGGAATACTGTGTTTTTTCAGTTCTTCTGTTGGATGTGCACTCCCACGAAGACGGTGCTGTGCATATATTACAATTGGAATGATATTTATCTTCATTGGGGTTGGATTAACTGTAAGTAGCATCAGTGTTGGTATTTAGTATTGAATCAGATACATGGTACTTCTTCAACTAGTGTCTTATCAAAAGCTTGCAAATCAATACAAGATTTTGCCTGCAGATTATAAATTCAAATTTATGGTCCAGATGACAAGTAATTCTCAATTTATGACCGGTAACTTTTTGGCAAAACCATGTGTGAGTTTCCTTTAGGACTGTTGTATTTTTCTTAATGTCTGTGATTTGTTTAATGACAGCCACGAAAAGTTATAAAATCATGTTGATCAATAGTTCTATAAGGATCATAAATTTGAAGATTATTTGTACATGAAATAGAAATTGTCCTTTGTCTTTTTGGCTGTGCTCCAACTAGATCTTTAATGGGCCTGATGATGTCTGCATTTGCCAAGTAGAGAAGGACACAGCCTTCATACTAGGCTGCTTTATGTTCCCCACATAGCCCAAACACCGCAAGACAAATTTGCACAAAATAATCACCCATCAGAAATTACATACAATAATTTCATGCAGTGAGAATGTTACTTCCACATTATCCAGAAGGGTCTTGCTTTTCTTTTTATCAAGTTTTAATTTAGGTATTTAGTTGTAATTTATGAAGACATTTTTACAAAACATTTCTGTTAGTTCAGACAATTTATTCTGTATTTTACATGTACAAACACTATTTGTCCTTGCTAATTTCTGCTAGAAAAAAGCGTTGTACAGAAGATGGTTTCTGGTTTCCCTAGCTTTTGGTTCTGATGAGAAATATTAGCTATTCTCCAATATGTATGTATATATCGTATGTACATACATACATACACATTCCAATTGCATTTATTTACAAATTCCATCATCAATTCCATCACAGTGTTTGGGAGGAGAAGTTTCCAGAAAACCAAAGTTTCTTTGGAAAAAAAATGAAGGGGAGAAAAAAAATCATGTTAGAAAACTCAAAATGAAAAAAAAAAAAAATGAAAGCAGGTATTTCCCTGATGCATCTCATAGAAAATTTCTTATATTCTTATCAAGATATATGTTTATATGCAGCAATTAAGAACACCTTTGTAAGACCAGCTGATCCTATAGAGATGGCCTTTCTGAAGTACAGTACTTCAGTATTCGACACAGTATTTGTAACAGAACTACATGTTTTATACAGATTTTTTAAAACATTAAATTATTCTATCTTTCAAATCAGTTTAAGGAAAGCAGCATATAGGTAATCCCTGGATTATGACTACAAGTGGGACCAGAATTTCTGTTGCTAAGCAAAGCAGTTGTCAAGTGAATTATGCCCAATTTAATGACCTTTTTGCCGTGCCTGTTAAGTGAATTATGGTGGTCATTAAGTGAATCTGGTTTCTCAAATTCACCCTGCTTGTCAGAAGCTGGCTAGGAAGGTACAAATGATGATCACATGACCCAAGGATATTGCAACCATCTAAATACATGCTGGTTGCCAAACACCCGAATTTTGATCACATGGTTATGGGGATGCTGCAACAATTGTAAATGCGAGGACCACTGTAACTCTTAAGGCTTAGTAAATGAATGGATGTAAATCAAGGATTACCTATATAATTGTTATCAGAAATGATTAGAAGTCAGGCTGTTTTAATCTCATTTTGATAATTTGTCTGTTAAATAAAAAAACTATTGCAAGACTTAGTACTCTACATTAACTATATTCTCCCCCATGTGTTTCTTTTTAAAGGTTGGTACCCAGGATTTTGCTAGAACATTTCATGCCACTTACGTTTCATGGGCTGTCGCTTACCTCTTTGGCTTAGTCTGCTTGGTTCGAGCTTGCTATTGGGGAGCTGTAAAAGTCAGTTATCCAGAACACAGTTTTGCATAGACTTCTAATAGTATCTTATTGGAAAATGGAGCTTTCTAAAGAATCTGGTGGTTATAGGAGCCAAGTTAATTTAGTTTTCTTATTAAATGTTTCTTTTTTTGTTACTAAAGTTTTAAGGCTGGGGATCCTTCTAAGAACAAATGTTCATTGCACTACATTATATGCAAATAGTTTGTTTTGCTGCTAGATTCCCAAACTCTGAAAACTGAAGCTTTGTTTACACAACTGTACATCTGTCTTAAAAGAACTGCTGAATTCAATTTCAGTTTATAGTATTTTTTTCAGTATTAAATGTGCTTGTGCCATTTGGGGATGAATATGTAAAAGCAAGAAATATTTATAGATGTTTCTACAAGTGCTTCTCATTGTATGTACACTTTTAAAACTGTCAAAGCAACTTGCTTTAGAATGTTAAGCAATAAACATTTTGCTTGAATTGCTTAGTTTAACTTTCACCTAAGATCAGCGTGACCTTAAAGAGTGTGCATCATTTTCAAAGAAGTGGAGTTTTTCTTAGGGATATACTATCCTTTCAGATTTCCATTTGAGAAATACAATATTTTAGTAGGCTAGCTAAAAAAAAGTTCATTTATCCTCTCTAAATTGAATTTCAATTCAACTTAAATATTCTTTTTTTTAATTCTTGTATTTTTTTTTAAGCATCCAAAGCCATGATTGGATTTCTGGAACTTCCCTCTGGTTATTTGTATGAGTTCCTTTACAGAGTCTAAATAAGGGAAGCATTTGATATGACTTGTTTTATACATTTAGATGATTTTAGAGTGATGTCAGGCTATCTCTTAGTTTGTTTAGATTGGTCATTTATTTTCCATAATGGGAGAATAACTCTCCAGTCATTATAAAGGGACAAGTTAAGCTATAAATTTATAGCTTAACTCAGCTAATATGAAATTAAATAGAGCAAACAAGTTGTTCTTTTCATTCCATCAATGTGTAGCTGGTTGGTACAGCCAGATTAAAAACTAATCAAGTGCTAAATGATAGAATAAAAATAAATTTTTTTCATGACTTGTTCACAAATAGAATATTGGGACCAGTTACCACACTAACCAACTTTGAAGTTTTACAGAATATGGGTTTTTTAAAAAATTTGGACAGAATACCCTGAGCTTTAGATTACAGTAGACCTTAGACAATGGAAATTAAGAAAGTAGATTAAACGGGATTTTCTAGGATTATATATATATATATATATAAAATAACCGTGACAAAGGACAAAGTGATGCTTGGCTGAGAATTGGAGCACAAAAAAAATCCTAAATGTACATGGAAGTTGTCTTTGTATAATGTTAAATGTACAAAAGCAGTAGCTCAGGTTTATCATGTACCTTTTAAAATATACTAATAAAGATGATTATTGAAAATGAATGTTTCTGGTCTCATCAGTTAGTATCTGAAATTCATATTGCTCAAGGCACTTGCCAGCCAGTACTTCAAATTAACAAAGAACATTTAAGTACTGGAACATCAAAAGTACCGGTATGTATGTATTGTGTGCGTATGTGTACGCATATGCATGTATGTATGTTTCATTTTATTCCGATTTTTTTTAAATGCTGTAATTTACAGCGATTGTTTTTGTAAAATAGATATTGGGAAGATTTCTGCTCAAGTTTCTGAAATATGTCTTCATCTAGTCTCCTCTATTTGGATGCAAGGAAATTCTCCAGATCCTCTAGTGATAATTTTTGGTTAGGGTAACGCTGCTCTTTGGAACAGTACCGGAAAAGCCTCCATTGCTCTCTTTACCCCTCGAATTCTCCAAACCAGGAGATCCACCTCTTCTTGGCTCCCCCTTTTTTGAGCCAGCAAGTAAACGTGGCCATCCCTCTTTCCCCTACCCACCCCTCTCCCTTATCAGAAACTCGGGTCGGGTGCAAATTCCTTCCCCAGTGAGGACGTTTTCTCCCACTGGCAAAAAGAGCAATCGGAGAAAGACCTGTGTGCCGTCTCGGTCTGGGAAATCTCTTCCCAACTCTCCGCAACTACCAAAGTGACCTCTTTCCTGTAACATCTTCAATTCCGCTTGTGAGTTTCCTTTACATCCCACACAATCCGGTCCTCTGGGGTAGGAAAAGGACCCCCACTTTCCCCTTCTCCTAGCATCATGGCCAGCCAACTACAACGGAAGCTTCTTGGAGAGGGAGCAGAAGTGGTGAAAGGCAGTTGGAGTCTCCCAAGTACAGATTGACGAATAGAGAAGCTTCCCAAATCCATATGTGAATAAAGACACCTATGTGGGGATGTATTGACGCATAAATGTGTTGGGAGGGTGTCTGTACTTTTGCGTGCATTCAGGGAAATCTTGCGTGTGAGCATTCAGGGAAATCTTGATGCCTCTGCACAAACCGCTCACTTTAGAAACTGCGAGGCTGATCCTGTGATCCAGCGGTCGCCAACTGGTGGGCCATTAGAAAATTTTGGTGGTCCTCAGTGAAATCTCACCCCCAGAGCACCCCCCCAAAGCAATTAATCCAGGCTGCACAGAAACACAAGGCTGTGCAGCCCACAGGGCCAGCAGGAACCTTCCCCGCCCACTCACTCCTTATCCAGCAAACTTGCCTGCTAAATTGCTATTTTTCTTTTTTCCGACCATCAGCTGTTCTGCAGTGCCAGGAGATTTAGATTAGCTAGGAAACAGGAAATGGTTGGATTTCTTGCTTTCTAGCTAGTCTTTAGATCTTTAGCTCTGCTTTTAAGCACAGCCGAACCTCCCTTAGGACTGAAGTTTCTATTATTCAGTGCAGACTCATGGCAAGCAAATTTTATGTAACAGACTCAGGTAGCTGATGGCAGATAGATAGATCACTGAATGATTCTGTGAGCAACTCAATCTGCCTGCCTGCTTTGCCTGATTTTGGGTAAAAGTTGCTCCTTTTTTATAAAAAATTCAATATTTATATACATGGTAGTTGAGAGTTAATTTTGTGATTTGCTTGCAAGCAAATTTTATGTGACAGACTGAGCTAGCCAATGGCAGATAGATCTCTGAATGAATCTGTGATTCTGTGAGCAACTCAATCTGCCTGTCCGCTTTGCCTGATTTTGGGTAAAAGTTGCTTTTTTAAAATAAAAATTCAATATTTATATAAATATAATATTTGCATACAAGCCATGTCCAGCCAGTCATATGACCACCAAGGCACACCCACAAATTAGGCCACACCCACAGAACCAATTAGTGGTCCCTGGGATTTAAAATTATGAGTTTGGTGGTCCCAGAGGTCCAAAAGGTTGGTGACCCCTGATCTAGAATACGCTTCCTATTGTTTAGCTTCCAAAGAGGTTAGTTCCTGCACTTTAAAAAAATGAAGAAATGACTCTGGCTAAAAGAAAAATGGATATCTTACACTTCAAAAGGAGACATGGCTGCCATGCTAAAGCTACTATCACACCTTTATTAAAAAGCTAATAATGAAACCTAAAATTCCAAATAACACTACTATGGAGAAGATTACACTACACTGTTTTATATATGGGGAAGTTCAAAAGTCATCATTTTAAGACTTATGACACTATAAAATTTCAGAACTGTTTATTTGTGCAACTGAACAAATTGATATGTAATATTTTTAAAATGTATTCATTTTTTATATTAAATCATTTTGTGTTTTCTAAATATAGAAAGCAAGTTATTAGAGTAATTGAATGTTTATGCCCTTATTTGAACACCTCTCATTTCTTACAGTATATATCTAGTATAACAACAGACAATTGCATCTCAATACATTAACAATAAAATCTTTGGATACTCTCACCTATAATCAGAGAGCCAAACTACATCTAAAACTTATAATCAAATGGCAATCCAGGATTCTCACTTAAGCAGTTCAGCTATCTCTAATTATAAATTAAATGCCCAGCGTGATGTTCAACCCTTCCTGGAAAGCTGTAAGAGCACAGCAAAGCAAAAGTCTGGTGGTACAATATTACAAAATATTCCTGAGAAAGCCTGCATTTGGGCCCACAACTTAGTTTACTAGTGTATCCATAATATCCACTTGTATCTTGAACACCTAGATCAGGGGTTCCCAAACTTGGCAACTTTAAGATGTGTGGAGTTCAACTCCCAGAATTCCTTAGCCAGCATAGCAGGCTTGAAGTCTACAAGTCTTAAAGTTGCCAAGTTTGGGGACTCCTGACCTAGATGGATTGGAGAAAGTAACTAGTAAGGTAATCTGGTGCCACAACATGGAGATCTTTAGAGGTTAAAACCACTGCTTTGAATTGTATCCAGAAGCTTAACATAACTAGTACAGGGATTGTAGTATAGTTAGTCCTTGACTTACAACCAATCACTTAACAATCATTTGAAGTTGTGACAGACCTCTTGAAAAGTACTTATATGTTTCTGAAGTTCCAATGGCTAGCCCCATGGTCACATAATCACATTTCAGGCAATTGATAACTGGACATTTATGGCAATTTCCAGCATCTGATGGTCAAGTAACTGATTTGTTTTTGCCAAAAAACAGCATTTACCTCTCTGCCCAGTTACAAGTAATAGGATTGCTTAACAACACTGGATTTCCTTAATGACTGTAAGAAAAAAAAGGTTGTAAAATAAAGTTGCCCACATGGGCAGACTCCATTACTATCATAAACTGGGGATTACCTATGTGTATGTTATAATGCAATATTAGCATAAAGCCACCATTGACTACTGTAATTTGTATCAACTGTTGTTTCAAAATGTTATAGAACTAAATCCTTTTAGTGTAGTTAGCTCCCCAGAGTCATTGAGAATCAGAAAGCATACAAAATTAATAAATTATTATCATGGTACAATTTGGCATTGGGGAAAACCAGAAGACTGAATATTAGCCTTCCCCTAGGCATGAAAGTTGGTTGGGTGACTTTGGGCCAGTCACACTCTTTCAGTCTGATCCACCTCACAGGATTGTTGTGAGGTGTTGGAATGTAATTATAGAAAGTTAAACCAATTCCATTTTAGAAACTAGTGCTTTACTATTATGAAAAAATGAAAGGGTCATGTAGGCAGATAAGGAATAAATTAAAAGAAACCATTTTGCTTCTAGCAAGAGAGATATGATGTGCCAATTAGAAAGTAAAAAATCAGCCTATAAAATCAGTCACATAGAGGAGATGGGCGGCATAAAAATATAATGAATGAATAAAATTAGTATTTTTTATTAGGAATTTAGTTTTAGAATTGAGAATTCTAGAATTAGGCATGCAGAAATTAGTTATTTCTACATGATTACAAAATATGCTGCAGATGGGCCAAGGCTGCATTCAATGCTTACATGCTGTATGTTTGTCTTGTGTCAGTAAACTTTTGATTATTTAAAAATTGTTAAAAATTAAAAATTATTATTATTAATTACAGCATCTGATATTGATGCTGGAAAAGGAACAAATCATAGAAAAGTAATTCATCCAACATGGAAAATGATAAATACATTAAGTATATATGGTACATCAGAAAGCAAGTGATCTAACAACAAAAGACATGATTACATGTGAAACTTAGACAAAAGAAAACATTGCTTCTGGCTAACATTTCACAAGTGGCAAGTTTATTAGTTACATTACTCCTTTCAGCTGGATTTGTATCTTTCTTAAAACTTGCCCCTGTATTCAAGGATTTTTAAAAAGAATATGCTGTCATTTAATGCTAAAATTACACGTCTTCATTTTCCAAAAGAAAAGGTCTTGGCTAAAAAAAAAAAAAAAACCCACATTTTTCTGAAAGTTAAAAAAGCAGCCTCCACTGCCATATTAAAAGTCCTAATATTATCATTTTAAAGTTAATAATGAAACCTAAAGTTTGAGGCAACAGAATCAACTTGTTTGAAGAACATGCAAGTTAACCAGAAGTCTTTACTTTTAGATTTTACAGCAAGACTATTGTATGCACAAAAAATGAAAGGATGCTTTGATTTGACCATTTTGCTTAAAGAAAAAAATATAATGGAGACTGCTTCTGAACTTTGTGCTTGAAGTGGAAAAGAATGAAATTTTGATTTTGGATTTTACTGATTAGACTGACTGATCCTCGTAGAAATGGCTAGTTTATATTATTATGAAAAAAATGAGAAGTTATAATTTGATGTTAATGCCTTATTTTACTGCAACAGAGAGTGGGAAGTCAATACTTTTTTCTTTTTCCTAATCCTTCTTCTCCAGGTTTTGCTATTAACTTTTGTATTTTTTATCTTGATCTTATAACTCAAATAAAAAAATGTTAAACAGGAGAAGTGCTAATATTTTTTAAGTTAATAATGAAGCCTAAAATTTGAGGCAACAGAATCAACTTGCTTGAACAACATGCAAGTTAGTCTCTACACTTTTAAGTTTTACTAAACGTGTGCCAAATTATTCAACGGTTACCCTTTAAATATTTTTATATTCCCCTTTCCGCGCTTTCAAACCGCAGTAAGAAAACTAAGATGTTTCGAAATAAATGGATATAAAAGAGCGAAGGTAAGAAGCGGGAGGAGGCTTTCCATTCTCAATAGGAGCGCGCCTGAAAACTAACTGCAGGCAAAGAGCCAGAGTGCTGGTAAGCAGGTATCTCTCTCTTTCTCTCTCTCTCTATATATATATATATATATGAAGAAAAGAGTCTGTGGTCGATGGTGATAATGATGACGACAACGACGATGATGGATAGTAACGGCTGCCGTCAGGTTCCCTGCGCGCGCCTTTAGAACACTGGCGGCTCTGCCGAGGGGGCGGTTAGCTGCTTCTCCGCCACAAACATTTCACCCGTCACTTAGCCGGCCTGTCCCGTCCGGTTCCCTCTCGAAGACCGCTCCTTGCGTTCGCGGGAACGGCCAGCGCTGCTCTTGCTCCCGGGTTGAGAGCGCAGAGTGCTGGTAAGCAGGCCTCACTAAAACAAAAAGCGAGGAGGAAGAAGGGCCGTCGACCGACAAAAAGGTCGAACGCCATGGCCCCAGAGAAGCGCAGAGGCCGCGCCAGAAAGGGGACCACGCATGCGCATGGAGCATATGTGGAGCGGGTTTTTGTCGCCTGAGCTGTCAGAAGCTGGGAAAATATATAAACAGTATATGTATATTTTGTTTAAGTGGTTATGATGTATGGCCATTCTTCCTTATGAACTTAGCACTCTTTTATGAAGCTTCTGTCCGCGGTTTCTTATCTCGTGTGTGTGTGTGAGTGTGTGAGTAATCAATCACCCGGTTTCCCTTCTATGTATATTTTGGGGCTGTTTATTTTCCAGCATGGCATCTCCAAGTGTTTAACAAATGGAAACTAAGAGATTGATTGGTAAACACCTTCAGCCAGCAAGATCTCTGTGTCTTTCTGCTCGTGGTAAGTGCCTTTATCACCTCAAGAATTTGTGCAGAAAACATATTAATACAGAGATTTAGAAGGGCACTCAGGGTATTAATGAAGAATTAAACCTATTCCTTTTATTTTTACAGCATCCTTAGCCACAGTATCAACAGACTCTGGTAGCTTTCAGGCTGACTTTCCATGCAGTGCTTCTGTCTTTTTACATAATGAAATTAGTTCAGTAAGTATTACTTCAGTAAAACAGCAACAACAAAAAATTCTCTCTTACTTGGCTATAGTGCCAGTGTCACAACCCCAATCCTTGAACTTGTTTTGAAATAGCAGTCTGTAAAATGATAATTGTGATTATTTTGTATTTTAAACTACTAGGATAAGAACTTTGATTCAGTCAGTCAGTCAATCAATCATAGCCATCCATTTCAGCCGATGATTGGATAGCTTACAATTGAAAAAAAAATACTATTAAAAATATTAAAAACAGTAAAAACATCCAGATTAAATATATGTAGGAGCAAAATTATTGGGCAGTTGGCAATACTGCCAGAAAATGGGTTCTTAACACATTCAGCACCCCAAGCATGAGAACATAACCAGGTTTATAGGGCCTTATGAAAGACTGACCCCCAACCCTGTTAGTTTTTCATAAGGCCCTAGAAACCTGGCTATGTTTTGGGGAATATGGAACATTCTACCCCTGCAGGAAAAGTTTGTCCTCTGGTCCCTGCCAGCCAACACTCTGTACTTTACTGCAACTACCCCAAATAAAAAAATTGGTATAACCTTTTTGAACTAGCAAATTTTATTAAAAGGAATAAGTCTTTGTGAACTAGAGCTAAACGATATACAATTTAAATTGGGATGAGGTAGAGAAAAATGAAAGAAGACAGTTGATTAGGCAGGTTATATGTTGGACAGATTACATGCCATATGAGAGTGGCCAAATGTGGTGTCCCAGTTATTGAAGATATTGCTCATGCTCTTTTTCACTTTCATAGAACCGTTTTGACATAGATATTTAACATCCCACTTGAAAGAACAGCACACTGGGATCTGAATTACAGATTGTCCTATTCTCTCCTGGGCTGTAATGAATATATTGTGAGCAGAGTTACTAAGTCTACAGTTAAGGTAGTCAAGCTAAAAGCCCATTATATCAAACAGATTGGGGTATTCTGCAAAGGTCCTATACTTATTTCAATGTTGATTCTCTGTATTTACCACATATTATTTTATTATTGTATTTTTATTTATTTTATCTGAAATTAGATCAGATATTTTTTTAAAAATATGACCAGAAGACTAATCAATAAATTAAACTATGTTGGACAGATTACCTTCTCAACTGACAGCTATAATGTATTAAAAACTTTTAAAACATTTGTTGAAACATTTTTAAACAGCTATATAGTATTTAGAGGACTTCTAATATGATATATGCCATCATTTGCCAGCCTTGACCTTCTAATAGTTCAGAATTTGGACAAAATAATGAATGGCTACAAATTGATATTAGGAATCAAAAGAAGGACTAAGTTATGTGGAGCATTTAAACTTCCAGGGCACTCTACTGTAAATCTCAAAGTGGTTATTTTGCAAAAATGAGATTGTAGCAGCAAGGATGAATGAGCAATTGTTAAACTTATATACATCAAAAAGTTTCAGGCTACCTCAAAAGGAATGTGTTTTAACACAAGTATAATCTGTTTCACATGTGAGCTGTATCTTCATAACTTTCTTATCTTATACCAATTTAAATCCTATATCAAATTGCCCATTTTTGGCTAATATAGACTAATATGATTCTTTTCCTACAATGTGCATACCAAATTAGTACATACTTTGTAACATCTACAGCTAGTCCTCAACTTACAACTATAATTGAGCCCAAAATTTCCATCGCTAAGCAGTAGTTTAGTGAGTTTTGCCCCATTTTACAACCTTTTTGCCACAGTTGTTAAGTAAATCATTGCAGTTTTAAGTGAATCGTGGTCATTAAGTGAATCCAGCTTCCCTCATTGACTTTGCTTGTCAAGCTGGCTAAGAAGGTTACAAAACCTCAGAACAGTGCAGAAAAGATTCACTTAAGCATGTGACTCATTTAACAACTGCAGTGATTCTTTTTAACAACTGGCAAAATGGTTAAATGGAGGAAAATTCACTCAATAACTGTCTTACTTAACAGTGGAAATTTTGGCTCAATTGTGACCGTAAATCAGGGTCTACTTGTATCTTGTCCTAAATGGTACATAAAAACAGCATAGAAAAAACCTTGACGATTTTGTGGTGGCCGATCTGACAGTCTTATAGTACCTTCTCAGGTAGGCCTGTGAAAAAGTTGTGATAGAATTTGAATGAATCTTGTTCTTCCTTCCATAGTGACTACATAACTTCTAACCTTATGATCTGCAATTAAAATGTTTTGGTGGTGTTCTTCACTATTAAAATTACATGTGGTATACATTGTATTGTATGATTCTGTGTATAATGCCTCGATACAATATCTCTTGCATGAATTATCAAAAGTACCTAGATCCTTATAATATACAAATATGTATATTAGATATATATGCGTATTAGAATATAATATGTATTACCCTTTATTTTAGATATGTAAATCTAATGGAATGCTGGTTTTAAATGACAATTTGATTCCTAGTCTGTCAGTGCAACATAAAAATGAAGTCACAAAAGGTAAGTATTAAATTTTTTAAAATTATCATGAAGAAATACACAAAATATATTTTGGGTTTTGGGCTTAGACTTTTCTAGTAATTTTCAATTTCAATTCAATATTTGAAATGTACCTGTGAATTTAAATGAATTTGTATTCAAGAACTCATTTAGCATACCATGCTTACAGCTTAGGTGGTATTTATATTTCAAAAGCTCAAGGAATAAGCCACATAATGATTGCATGTCAATCCAATCTCTTTATAACACTAGACACTGAACTTTAAAACTCTATATAAATTACTATAATATTTAGTACAGAATGATAATCATAATTCAAACATCCAGAACCATACTTCGTTATTTTTAGTTACAAGGATACAGATTTGCTAACTAAAATTCATCTGTAAAATTGTTTGCCAAAAAAATATAGTTACTGATTAGAAGATGCCTGATTTGTTTATCAGTGTTCCTATCACTTTTCAGTAATAAATGTTTGTGTTGGCAGAAAGAATAACATATAGCAGAGATTTCCTTCTGAAACTTTCAGGGGTTTCACTTGCCCAAAAGAAGCCAGAATTTCTTCCTGATCATCCTATTGTACTGGAAAAGCCAGTAAGTATTTGAATTTAAAACTGAGTTTGTAGAAATAATTTTACTGACATTTAAATTAATAGTACAGATTTATTGTATAGTGAAGTTGCAGCATAGATATCCATTTTTAGTCACAATGACAAAATGATGCAGATAATTTATTATGAGATTAGTTATCTCTGGTAGTTTTAGGGAAGAACCACATTTCTATCACAAATGGTAATTGCTGCTGCTTACTATATTATTTTATGAATAAATGGAAAGAAGTCTGAATATATTATACAAATATACTCCTTGACCAAGAATGACCTGCATACAAAATCTAAGCAGAGTGCATTTTGTATATTTCATGGTATTAAAAACTATTATCTTTTAGATATAAAAATAAACTGTAAATGATTGAAATGAATGGAATGAGGCCATGGATGTCTGAAGGCTTTAGAATTAATACATAACGGATAGGTGTTCATGATTTTCCAACCGTTTGTAATTTTCAAGCGATGTTGCACAAAAGTATATGCCAAAATGAAACCAGATCCACGAGGTCCTTCCAAACTTTTCCCCACTGAAATATTGGGGATGGGTTTTATAATGAAAGTAGGATTATACTTGTATATGTACGTGTATATGTGTATGGGTGGTGAGACAGACAAGGAAGAGTTTCAGGAACAGCTGCTCAAGCTTTGTAAAAAGCATGCTTCTTTAACAGTGGGGAAAGTGATGCTGTGTTTGTGATTTGCAAAATAAAGAATGCAGCTGTATTTTTTTCTGCATAACGCAGATATAATTTTTTCCTGTCATGTTTTTACATAGATTTTGTAAGCTCAAGAACAGGTTTTTCATATTTTTCATTATATGAAGTCTTACATGAATTGTTTAGATTGAGTTATTGCTTATAATTCCATAACTGCAATCATTCACATCATGGTTATAAATACACAAACTACATGTGATTAAAAATCCCTGTCTAAGCTTTACTAATACAGGTAATCTTGATTTATGACAGCAATAGAGCTTGGAATTCCCATCACTAAGAGATGCACTTCTAAGGGGGAGAGAGAGAGAGAGTGCAGAGTGCAGCAAGGGTCAGAAAGATGCTTGGGGTGGTAGTTAGAGAGAGTACACAAGGGTACAGGTGAGGGAGGGTGCATGGGTGTGCACAGGTGGCCAGCATAGCATGGAGTAAATCTCTCCACAGTGACTTGTGATCTTCCCTACCACCTTCTCCATTGACTTTTTGGGGATGCTAGCAGGGAAGGTAGCAAATGAAGATCACGTGGTTGTCCAGTGCCCAGCTCATGATCACATGACAATAAGGGTGCTGGGGTGGGCAGAACTCTGAGGACTGGTCATAGCCATTCATTTAGTGTCATTGTCACTTCAAATGGTCACTGAACAAATAGTCATAAGTTGCAGATTACTTGTATATCTTTCCAGTGATGATGAGCTTCTGGGCTAATGGGTGTCATCTAATTACAGTACCTGGTATCCTGACATTTCATCAGCAATTGTGGCTGGCATTTTTTGAGGTGACAACGATCTGCTTTGTAGCACATTTCTCAGATCTCCTAATTAGACCATAACCTATTACTCTGGAAGGTCATCACTATTAAATTGACACTGGTTGTGAGAGCCTGCATAAGTACATTAGCATATTTTATTAATGAAAATTGAGAAGAGAATGTCTGAAATAACATTAACTGTATTGGATCTAAAAGCAATTTGTGGAGGGGAAGATAAAGCTCAGAGTTGCCAATATGGAATAGTAGTCTTCTGGATGTCCTGTCACACATTCTTTTATCCATAAATATTGCTAGTATACTTTAATTCATTGTTTATATATTTTCCATAGCTCTTTTAGTTATGTCAGAAGATTGAGTTTCTTAAATAATTTTCAGTTTTATCTTGAATTGTGACTCAATCTAATAAACGCAAACATGTTTCAAAGCTTATTTAAATTTGTAATGTTTTCTATGAACTAAATGTGTGGGCCTTTTGTTTTGTAGAAAAATTATTGTTTATTACCTGCTACAAGCAATGATAGATCTTTCTGAAGATAAAGAATGCGTCTCTTTTCACCACTTTAAAAAATTAAGGAAAAGTGATCTGTAATATCAATAGACTGAATTCAAATGTATCTTTTACAGTTGGTGTAATCATCAGTAAAGCTATATTCAAGCAAAAATGTATGTGAATCAACTTCAACTTGTCTGATTCTGAACTAGGATTATATTAAGATTTTTGTAGTGATAAAGAAACAACTGAAGCAGGATCATTATCACTTGTCAAGTTTTGGGAATGCTACATATATATTGCAGTAGATTTTAGTTCCTAACAAATGTAAGGCTAATTCCTCACCTTTTATTCTAGCAAAATTCCAAGTATTGAGAATAAGCCATATGTCTAACAGCTATAAACTGCTCATATCTTGTGGCTGTTTGCATTTTGACTAGATGCCAACTCATCATAAACTAAACTGAGTTGGGGAACATGGACCCACATGGAATTTGTTTCCATGCTCCAACCTTCTTGCAAGATTGTAGAATATTTTAACAACAATATGTACAAACATTGGTATGAACGCTGGCATCTGAGGATTTTCATGCCAAACATTTAAATACTAAGAAGCAAAATATGACCATAAAAGATGTAGATTGTCTCATATCCTTAGTCCCAACTTAATTAGCTGTATACAGGCTATGGGACTGTTCTTTATATTACAAATGCCAGGTGGCACAATGGTTAGAATCCAGTACTTCAAGCTAACTCACTGCTCGCTCCAGGAGTTCAATCCTGAGTGACTCAAGGTTGAGTCAGCCTTCCATCCTTCCAAGATCGGTAAAATGAGGACCAAGATTGTTGGGGGGCAATGTACTGACTCTGTAAACCATTTAGAGAGGGCTGTAAAGCACTATGACAAAGCCTATAAGTCTATGTGCTATTACTACTTGTCTTTTTGTTCAATGTTTAAAACTTCCAATTCAATTATTAGGATTTAGGTGCTATATCATTTCTGAAAGTTTTTTAAAAATATTTTAAATATGTATTGGTTATGTGTCAAGAATTTGATCTCTACATGTGTCATTCCCTCCCCGTCTCAGATTTTGCTGTGTACTCTTTTCCACCTTTTTTCCTAGCATTTTTCCACAACTCCACTTGTTTTAGGATCAACCTAATTCGATCCATTTGTTTAAGATAGAAATTGATTGATTGATTTGCCACCAGAACCTGATGTCATGGGCTGAGAGAGAATATTGGGTCAAACTCACCCAGCCAGTTTTCATATTTAAGGTGGAACTAGAACTCAGTTTTCTCATTTCTAGCTGATGCTTAAGCTTTAGAACTACTAGATCAAATTGGGTTTCACTTTCTTTTCCACATGATAGCATCTAAATAGTTAACAAGATTTTGAATTCAAAGATACATCTAGTCCTCTAGTACAATGGTCCTCCTAACCTAATAAAGCTAATCAATTACTGTTGTATTTTGTTCCTTTCAGATGTTTCCAATTTATGCAAATATGTTACATTTGTAATGTTTTTCTGGTGAACATTGAACCTTGTATATTACTGGTTATGAATGTAAATGTGGGATGATATTTGCTTTCTGAAGATTTTTTTTCGTTGCTGTGTACAGAGCAACTAAAGATACGTGCTTTCACTTGGGACAGCATTTGAACATTTACATACATACAGTATATATTTATCAGATTATTCCCTTTCAAAATAAAGGAAGTAAGCACAATAAGCCTAAGAAATTAAAACATAATAAGACAAAGAAATTAAAGGCATGTGATAAGAAAAAGAAACAGCCAATTTTAGACATCAATGTCAATATCTTTCCATACTTATCTTTGCAAACTGTTCTTGTTTTATGCACTGTCCATATAGTTGTCTTCCTGCCTCCTTTTGAGGTTCTGACTTCAGTTCCATTTTCTTTATCAAACATAGCTACCTTAGTTTTTAATAGCTTAGTTTTCAGGTCCATGATCCCTGTTGTATCATACAGTTTAACGTTCATTGCACATTATTCAAGTTTTCAGCCAAAACCATAGCATCATCTCCATACAAAGATGTGTATTCGTATTATCTCTGATGTCAACTTAGCTATTCTATATAGATTTCTTTATAAACATAATATAATGAAACTTTTTCTATTAACTATAAATATAAAACAGTAAAATACTTTCGTTTCTTCACAGTTATTTTCTGTACACATCTGACTAACATCACTACACCAATTTAGAAGACATAACAATTTCAAACGATGGTAGAAATGAATTTTCAGGGAACTTTACAAAAGACAAATGCAATAGTAAATACAAGCAACACAATACTATATATAAAAAGAACCATGACTAAAACGAATTTGTAGTATTCCATCCAATATTAATCACAACAAATTTTACAACATGGATTTGTTTTTAAATGGAAGAATCTGTCCATGAAAGAATAGTCATGATTTGCTAACTTCAGAGACTATGGTGGTTCTCTAGGTGCTGTTTAATGTGAAGCTTATTTTTAAGAAGTCTGTACTTCTAGTTGTTCAGGATGCACCAAGAAGCTGAAAAGCAAATATTCATGATTTAAATAATCTCATAACAGTAATTTCCATCAACATTTCAAAGGACTGCTTAGTTTTAAAGTAATTTTGCAGCATGTAAATAGATGTTTCACTTTAATTGTTATACCAGAATAGATTAAAATATACTGACATACATATGGTAAGAAATATTTACAGTGTAGCTTTGTAGAGTGATATGAGCAGCATATAAATTTAATAGATAAACAAGTAAACATGAACCTTGCAAAATTCCTACAAGATTACAATATTTTAAATGGCATAATATTCATATCACAATTTGACTAAGACACTTAAAAATTGTTGGGATTTGGCAATCTTTTTTATCTGACTGATAAAACATGATAAAACACAACAGCATAGCTTTAGAGAAAATTGTCATCTGCATATAAGTTTATGTGTTGATTTTAGCCTGATTTTTTTTTTTTTAAAAAAAGGTATCTGATATTGGATGGGAGCTAATTAAAATTCATCAATTAACAATTTGGTAAAATGCTGTATTGATAAAAAATGTATGTTTGACATTTAAATAATTTTTAATTTGGGAATTAGATTAATCCCATTAGAAAGGTACCATATCTGAAAGAACCCTGATAGATTAACTTTGCCACTTCTGATGAAACGGATACATGAAGTAGAATATTTCTAGACCTTAAATTTTGTGTGGATACAGAAGAATTTCTTTAACGTTTTGGTTCTTTCTGGATCAGCACTATCTGACCCATAAAAATGATCAATCCTTTAAATTATATCTGGAGGCACCCATGCAGCAAATAAAACTTAAATGAATCAGAACATTTGAATCATAACTTCTACAACTGTACTCCCTATCAATAAATGCTTTTGAATTATTTTAACTGAATAGAAATGGGTTGGACTCAGTGGCCTGTTCCAACTTTGAGATTTATAGAATCAGAGTAATAATAGTATAGAACAAATGTCTTCAACTAAGTTTATACAATCCATGAAATCTTAATATTTTTATTCTAAAACTCATACAGGTAATCCTCCACTTAGGAGAATTGGGACTTAGAATTTCCATCAGGCAGTGCAGATGTAAAGTGACATGTCATGTAACTGCATCACTTAGCGACTGCAATTTGGCACTCCCCGTTTCCATTGTAGGCCCAAGTCACAATGGTTATTAAGAAGAAAGAGGCAGGAATCCCAGGTGCAGAGCATGAGAATGCTGCTGGGGGTAGAGGCCTGGAAAGGTTGGCTATGCATGAGTTGGTGGAGGGAGTGCAGTGTGGTGTGAACTCAGGAAGACCAGAAAAAGAATATGCTGCAGCTCAGGGGCTTCCTGGCCCTCCATGGCTCTGGGGCTACAAAAAGCCCCTGAGCTGCAGCATGAAGTCTAACTGCAACCTGGCCCAGCAGGACACCCACAAAGCTTCAGTCTATCTTCATGATCCTTGCTGACTTGGGACCTGCTACCCTTGCTGACCTTTGCCACTTTTCCTTCTTCCTGATATCTGAGGATTTAGGCATTGGGTATGGCTTAACTTGCAAAACTTCTCCCTGGGAGGGCAAGCTGCAAAGACTCCATCGCTTTTGCAGCAGATGCTACCAGAGGCGATCTTTGCAGAAGGTGCTTCCAACAACAGCTGCAGGGTGTGCACTGAACCTCTGGACCACTGGTGTCCTCCACATCCCCCAGTTCTGCCACTACCCTGAACAGTATCTCCCACACAGCTTCCATGTTTGTTGGGGAGCTGCTGCTAGCTCTCTTGCCTTGCCTGGCAGTGGAGAACACTTTGCTGTCTCACTGCTAAGCCTCGCCACCTCGTAGGGCAGACAAGGCTTTGTGGTTTTGCTATGCTCACTGTGCACATCCCATGGCTACACCCTCATCCAATACTTGAATCCTGGCCCTGCACATGAAGAAAATGGTAAACATCAGCCATGGGAGGTGGCGGCAGTGGTGGTGGGGGCAAGGATATGTAGGATAGGGTACTCAAAAAGGCAGAGATGAGACTATAGGTGGGGGGTGGGAGTCACTATAGCTTTAAATGTGAGAGGGCCTAAATTTTGATCACATGATTGTAGGGAAGCTGCAATGGCAGCAACTTCAGGGATTAGTTAGTCTATTTTTTTCATTGCTGTCATAACTGCTGAATGAATGGTGGTTAGTTGAGGTAAATTCACCAGGTGTTTTTTTGTTGTTGGCAACATTTACAACTTGGCATTATGTGTGCAACTAAACTAGGCTACTATGTCTTGTTTACTGTTTGCAGAAACAAAGCAAAGCAAAATAAAGTTGTGACTAACTTTAACAGGTGTATTTGGAATTGGCAAATACACCTCAGTTAATCTCTAATGCCACCATGTATTCAATGAGATTTATACTCTAATAATATTTTCCAAATGGATATTTATTTGTTACTGTTTCTTAGAGTAGAACTAAATAATGATTGGGAAGAACACAAGGAAATAACGAACACTTAAAGTAAAAAAAAAAAAACCATTACCAGGAACAAGCATAGTTGTAATGTTTTCTGGAGTCTCCAAGAAATCTATATTACTTCTTTGGAATGACTTGCTATAATTCATCTGGAGATGACTGGAGAAATAAGTAATATTTACCTAAAATCATTCTTACAACATTTTTGTTTTACATTTTATAGTATTAAAATGTAGCATTAAATTAATCATGAATAATACAAATAGCCCAATCCAAGCCTAGCTGTTCCAATTCACAGATGAATGCTTCAGATGTGCATAGGCTCATAACCAGACAGAACTCATTCAGAAACATGATCTATGATTAAATTGTGTCAATGGGGCAGTGTAGCAGTTATGAATTGTTTTATCACAGAGCTTATCTAAAAACAAGATAGGGCCACCATGGGCTTCTGAGATATTTGCTCTGCGGCTACACTTTTATGTCCGAAATGAGTTTTCACATGTAAAAATATTGCCATATTAAAATGTATTCTGAGTTTTGATGAATCAGTATTTTCATCTCTAAATCTATTAGAATCAACTGATGCTTTTGTCACATTCTTTTACATTGCCTTCTGCTGGCCACAAAAATCTTTTTATATTTTAAGGTTCAGTATTAGGGACGTGGTGACTCAGTGACTAAGACACTGAGCTTGTTGATCAGAAAGGTCGGCAGCTCGAATCCCAAGCACCACATAATGGAGTGAGCTCCTGTTATTTGTCCCAGCTTCTGCCAACCTAGCAGTTTCAAAGCATGTAAAAATGCAAGTAGAAAAATAGGGACCACTTTGGTGGGAAGGTAACAGCGTTCTGTGCATTTAGTCATGCTGGCCACATGACCATGGAGATATCTTCTGACAACACTGACTCTTCAGCTTTGTATTGGAGATGAGCACCGCCCCCTAGAGCCGGAAACGACTAGCACATATGTGCGAGGGGAACCTTTATACTGCTGGAATAGGAAGTTGATATTTTTCAGAAAGGTACCTATAAAAGTAGCAATGTTGGTTCCTGATTAAAGCAATTAATTCAGAAGAATGGCATGCAGTAAACTGCTTATATTGCCTAAGCATGCTGATGCTGATGAATAATAGTGTTTTAGAAACCTACTTACCTGTTCCAGGCGTTATTTTCCCAAAATTCATAAACAATGAAACAGGATTTGCCTGAAAGTTTCTGGATAGAAACACTAAAATATAAGCACAAAAAATTTGGAAAGGAAACACCTTATATTTACATTTATTTAAAAACAGTTTTGTCTCTTTTTCAACTTTGGATTGGTATAAGCCTAGTGACAATGCCTAGTTTCTGTCATATTAAACTAAGTTAAAGCTCACCCTTTTTTATGACCATGAGAATGAAATTTTAAATAAATCATTCCAGCACTACAACCTCATATAAAACTAGTTGAAAGCCAAAATGCATTTGCAATAAATGGTACACTATTCAAAGGAATTTTGAACCTAAGTTTGAGCAGAATATATTTTAGCAAAAAATAGTAATTTCTTGGCCATAGCATAGCAGCCATGTGATTTGTAATGTAATAAAAACTTGACATTCAAAGTTAAACTTTTCAATAATGAAATATGTGAACATATGCATAATTATTTTTACTGAAACTTTAAAAATTGAAATACTGTTAGTTTTTGGAAAAAAGGAAGAAGAATTGAATCTAACCTCCCAAAATTTGATGAATGGAAATTCATAATCTGATACCTAGAAACTACACAAGGAGTATCTCTGATAGTACACAATTCCTTATTCAACTGGTAAGTTTTGTAAGAAAACCTATTTCCTTGGATATTTGACCCTCAGCTGAATGAAATGGAAATACTCAATTATGTGATGCAGCTACTTGGGTAATTACAGCAAAATGTCAAATTTGAGAATTGCCAGCAGATGGCACCATATGCATGGAAAATGATACATAAGATTAAATGGAAATTCTCTTAGTTTTCTGTATCTTTATCAGATTACTGATGTTAATTATTTTTTGACGGACAATAGTTTCTAGTAAAAGTGTTGTAATCCTATTCCACTCACATTCTTTTGTTCACTGTAACTTCATGAATTTCAGTAGATGTTACTTTGACAAAGTGGACAATATTTATATGAATAGCTAAATATAATGCAAATATATATTTGTTTATATAGCTCTGAACTAGATTTGAAACCTAATTTGTTTTGTCAGCAATAATCTGCAATAACTTGCAAACAGAAATTGAAATTCAACCTTTGAGAAAAGTCTAATCTATGCAACCAAATAAATTGACTGGTTAGTCATAATTTATTAACTTTCTGGAAGTCAGAAAGTAGAGTATGTTATACAATGTGCTATAATGTAAAATATCTCCTTTTTAACAAAAGTTTGCAGTTAATAATAGAAATTGTACATCTTGAATATTTATACTGTAATATTGGTACTCTGAAAGAAATTATCAGGTGGTATCAGCAAGGTGCTTAACATAGGAAAGCACTAATTCACTTATTGGTTATCATTTGTACATTCAAAAACTAACCTTTACTACTTGTATTTACTCAAAAGTAAGTTCTATTCAGTGGGATTTACTTCATAAAATGCATGTTTGGGGTGTATTTAAACCTTGTAGCTGACACATCTGAGGAATAAGGCCACTCTATTCAGCCAGATTTATACCTAGGAAAATAAAGATTGTCTCTTCTATCTTATTAATGGTGGCCTGATGTTTACTGTGGCCCACTGTGGCATTTATAATTCCAAGAGAACAATATAATGGAGATACTACATTTGCTGAATTAGCCAGCCTAGGATGTTTTATAAATGTTCTTTATTAATGATTTCTAATGTCTCCCAAAGTGCAATCTCCCTAAAGTATAATGACCTGCATTCTTCCATTCCTTGAGAATGACATACTCACTGCAGACATCCATCCTGAGAAGAGGCCATATCTACATACTGCTTTAGAGCAAAGCGGAATGGCTCTAGTTCTTCTGTGATTACTGACATCTGACGCTGAACAATCATTATTTGCTGGCAAAACAGTAATACAATCCAATTAATTGACATTAACTATACTGTCATCAAATTATCTTTTTTTTTTTTCATTTTTAAAGCTTATTCTGAGATTGCTTTTCAAGTTCTTCTTTGTAACCCCAGCCATGTTACTCTGGCTCCACTCATGTTACAACCCTTTATATCCCCTAAAGTTTTTTTTTTTTAATCAATTCTCGGTTTCTCTTTCACATGCTATCTTGCTTTATGAATTCAACATGTAAATATGCTTCTAAAGCTTACTTCTAATATATGTTTATCTAGGCTTTTAAAGCAGTTTATTAAGCTACAATGCATACAAAGTGACATTAGTTGGGATAGGAAATATTCAATCCTTTTGTTGATTTTAAAATGGGTCAGTCAAAAAATAGCTAAGTCTGAACCCAGCTCCAAAGATCAAATGATAAAACAAAAGCAAATTTTTTCATGTTTGAGTGCAGGAGTAAAGGAACATGTAAATAAAAAAACTTGTGCGATTTTGGATCATGTTTCTAGAAAGCCTTTATTTGAAACAAGTGCCAAAAAAGGTTGTGGATTGAAAGAAGATGCCAGCCTTAGCAGAACAGATTTAGAACTGTTGTTCTAAATTCCATGGGGTGGAATTGAGAAATATTACTTACAGATTTAGTATTTCCTTCTGAAACCTCTTCTAGTGGCTCAAGCTTTAGGTCCTTGTCAACCAATAAAGGGGAAATACAAAAGTATAAGGGTTATCTAGTGCTTTAACAATCTTCAATAATAATAAAAATACTGTGATTCCTAATCTATTTTTGTAGAAAATATATAAAATGGAGTGGAATTTAAAGATATTGAAAAGATTATTTTCCCTTCTTGGGGAAATAGACTAGCCTTGCCCTGTAGATGCAATAGTTTGTGTATGGAGATAACTGACAAGGGCTCCATTTTAGGAGTCAGCAAAATACATCTATAGAGGTTTTTAGAATAATTACAAATATTTCTACCATCAAATCTTTTCAATACAAGATTATGCCAGGGGAGCATCATATCCTGCCAAGAAGAACCCTCTTCTGATTTATGACTGACCATAAAATTCAATTTTTATGGTCAACATATTTCCTCTTTTTCAGAATTAAAAACTATTTTTGTCTGGAGTTGGTTGAAGATGGTCCACAGATGGACAAGCATTAGGAAATATGGTTGCTACAATGATAAAGCAATCAACAGATAGTAGATTAAACATGTTGGCAGATGGTGATACATTAATAATGGTCAAATCTATAGTAAAATAGGATTTGCAATGTATGGTTGATTAAAAGATAATCTACTTGTAAAATATCACTTTTTAAAAATATGGATTAAAAATAAGTATATCCTGGTCAATCAACATGCATCCTTTCTCTTAAAGGCAATATCTCATGCCTCCTGGAACTTCCTTTATACATGTTGTTTAATGATTAATAAAACTATCTATTCTATAATGAAAGGCAATAAAGATATTAAGAGAACAAGAGTGGGTCTTAATTTTCTCTGTGAATTCACTGTGTACTTTTTGTAATATACTAGTTTTTGTTGTTTACCTGCTCAATGGCAAAGAATATTTGTATTTTTTTTTCCTGATACAGTTGTGGCTTTTCTTGAACTTATTTATTTTTAAATAAAACTTCCTTCTATTTTTTTTTTAATTAAGTCACAACCTCTGTTCTAATTCGTATCATATTCAAACTGGATCTATCTTTTGTCAGCTTCTCTCACCACACAAAATTTTATTCTGTTGTTGAAAAGTTGCCCTATCAATAAGTGGATTAACAGACTCCTTAAGTGCTGGAGATAATTCACATACCCTGTACTGTACTGCTTCTTGGTTTAGTGAAAATATACAAAATAGTTGGTGGCATGAAGGGGGTCAATGAGGAGTACACATCAATGTGTCCTCTTTCTAGAACAAAGTAAACTTCAGAGATTCTTAAACAAAAAAGAAATCTTAAATATTGGATGAATCCTATTTCTTACAGAAGCTTCCAATAGCAAAGAGGGATGTAATGAAGTTGTCACGCACACCTTCTGTTCTAGCTTATCAATCAGCTTCTGAAGTCTGTTTATTTGGGTCATCCACTGGTTGTCCTCCTTATGCAAACCTTTGTAAAACATAACATACCTGAATTGAAATATGATTGAAGATTGTACTTCCTTAATAAGACACACTTTTATGATATTTATGTATTGTTTCCTGGAAAAGGAGGGGAGTTTTTGTTTCACTGGACAAGTGGTGCAAGTAAAGTATAAATCCCATGTTGATTCTGTCTTGATTTAAATCTTTCTACTGCTGCTTTCTTTTGAAAATGTAGAAATCTCATTCCTCATGGATTGCTTGCACTGGATCAAATCCCCCCCCCCAATAAATATTAGTAAAGATAATTACACCTGCAAGTTGAACTCAAACCCTCTGAATTTTTTTGGGCAGCCATTTCTTGGTTTGCCTTCTTCTGTTTTTAAACTCCCCTTTGTCACCAATAATCTTGGAATTTATTATTTATGCACATACATAAACCACTTCTTATTTAAAACACTTCACAGCAGTTTAAAACTCCAAAATAGTTCCTTCTGTAAACTCTAACCAGGATCAATTTTGCTTAATTTCTGAGAGCAGCCAAGACTGGGTGTCCTGCTAAAGTGAATATTGGTGGGAAGAAAATTCCTTCAGAAAGTCAAGAAGAGGTTTGTATAAACCTGCCAATTGTTCAGAAGTGGGGAGATAAAATATATGTTCTCCACATCCAACTACAGTAAAAACAGGCCATAAAGGTAGAAATGGCATTTTCATTACAGTGGATTATCAGGATGAATATAAGTGGCTACTTTAAATTATTTTGTATACAATATATTTGTTTCTGAATATATTAAGATGTATATCTAAAATATATAATTCAAATACATTGAAATGTTTTAAACTCTGCAAGACATTTAGTTTAATTTACTTTATTGTCATTGCACCTCGTACAACTAAATCAAACACCATCTTCAGTGCACATCATGACCATGAAAATAAACACAACCACACATCCTTCACCCTTCACACATTGAACAGGAAACCCCCGACACCACATCACTGCACTATACAGCAGAATTCAAAAGAGCTACTGCCCTGGGATAGAAGCTGTTTTTCAGCCTATTTGTCCTTATTTTTATTATTCTGTACTGTCTGCCAGATGGTAAAAGTTCAAAAAAAGGGTGCCCAGTATGAGATGCATCTTGAAAATGTTTTGAGCTTTCTTAAGGCAGTGGGAGCTATAAAGCTCTTCCAAAGAGGGGAGAGGGTAACCAATGATTTTCTGGGCAATGACATTAACCCTCTGGGGTGCTGTCCTATCTGCAATTGGCAAACCATACAGTATGTTAAAATGCTCTCTATGGTGCAGCGGTAGAAGGTCACCAGCAGTTTCTCCTTCATTTGTTGTTTTCTGAGAAGCCTCAGGTAGTATAATCTCTGCTGGGCCCTTTTGACCAGGGTTGCAACGTGGGCACCCCAGGCCAGGTCCTCTTTTAGGGTAACACCCAGAAACTTAAAACTGGCCACTTGCTCCACTCAGTCTCCATTGATAAGCAAGGGCTGGATGTCTGATCTATTCCTTCTATAATCCACTATAAGCTCCTTGGTCTTACTGGCGTTGAGTACCAAATTGTTGTCTCCACACCACGAAAGCAACCGGTTCACCTCATCTCGGTAGGCAGACTCATCCCCCTGGAGATAAGTCCCACCACTGCTGTATCATCTGCAAATTTAGCAATAGTATTACTAATGTGAGTGGGAATGCAGTCATGCACATAAAAAGTGTAGAGTAAGGGACTCAACATGCAGCCCTGTGGTGTCCCAGTGTTAAGAATAAGGGCTGAATAGGTATGATTACCTAATTTGACCCTCTGTGAGTGGCCAAACAGGAAATCTATAATCCAAAGGCAGATTGAATTAGAAAGCCCAAGGTCCAGAAGTTTAGACACTAGTCTATGTGGAAGAATTGTGTTAAACGCTGAACTAAAATCCACAAAAAGCAGCCCTCCCACTGTTCTAGATGATTCAGAACAATGTGATTTAAAGTTAGTTGCAGATTTAAAGTTAATTGCAGATATCTGGCAGATATAAAGCCAGTACTGTATACAAACAACGTATTAAAAATTATCAGAATATAAGAAATGATTGATTATATACATTTTTTTCAAAAATGAAATTTATTTCTTCATTTTATATGACGTCTTGCATGGATTTTAAAGAATGAATAAACAATGGTAAATATTAAACAACATTACCTGGGTTCAAAAGAGGACTAACTGGAGAAAAACTATTATTTCTCTGGAGCCTTCGACCTGAACGTCTTCCTGGATGTTGTATTTTGAGCACCTCTGGCTTCTTTGGGACTTGCCTTTAGGGGAAAAAACATATAAAGCAATTCAGTATTTAAATTATTTATATGTTGAATCTATTTGCAACCCTTTACATAGAGAAACCTTATTAAATTTTCTCACTGTTTTTGTCTGTCACAAAATTGACCCTAAATACACTGGCCATCTACATAAAAACCAGTTAGAAATAAAATCAGCAACAAAAATACAGACCTAGGTAACATTATTTGTGTTTCTATACTGAGTTAACATGATTATATAAAAAGTAACAGATCCCAATATATTTATTATATTTATATCTTTATTTTTACCCAATCTTGAGCAAGGAGATCAAGATAGGATTCTCTCTTATATGTTCCCATAACAAGAGTACTGTGAGGAAGGTTGAGAATGTCTGCCTGAAGTCCTCTTGCGAGAACGAGAATCATGAAAGATCACTTTGGGAGTGACAAATTGTGGACTAGGCAATGGGACAGAAAGCTCCAAAATAGTTCCTTTTTAGTTCAAAGACAGTGGAACCAGAAAAAAGAACAGCTCATCAATGCAAGAGCTCTCTTGACATCACTACCTGGACATGGATTCATTGGAAAGGAAGAGTCTTGAAATAGAAGGAATAGTTAGGGAATAATTTATGGACCACAGCTACTTTCAAGCAATTTAACTACAGATCTCAGGGCGGGTTTTATTTTATATAAAATAAAAGTATCATTCTGTAAATTACAGTAATTGAGCAAGACATTAGTCTATACATAACAGCTTTCCTAAAATAATTTTTACCATGTAAATTATTACCACTGTGACACAATAGTAAGAATCTTACTGCTCTTGTTGGGTTTGTTCTTCTGTGGTTTCCATGGCGCATTCCAGGGAATTATGTAGAGATTGTAGTTGATTCAGAGTTTCTTTTAACAAGAAGCGAGTTACAAATTGTTCCAAAGTAGAAGCTTTTTGATAATTCTAAAACAAATAGGGAAAACTAGTAAAAAGAAAAAGCTCAACATTTTTCAACTACAAGTACTTTCTCCCAAATAATAGTTCCTTGCAGTCATAATTCTAAAATTAGATTTGGTATGTTCCAATTGTTATTCCAAATGGAAATTTGGGGAAAAAGTTACAATGGTAAACCATATCTACATTCTTTCAAGAAAAAGTATGTATGTTTCAAACTGATCATCAGGAGTCAACCTTGTGGCAAGGTAAGTGGTCCTTGGAGGCTGAAAGAAGGTTAAATCATATTAAATCATAATATGGTTAGTTTGATTTTGCTTATTGTGTTTGAATTCCTCCATTGTAGATTGTAAACCATGATTTAGGATATTATCCAACTCATATGCTTGGGGTTTGTTCAACAAATCATGGTAAACAGCAACAGTCTATGAATGGAGATACTGTGACTCATTCAACTATGATTAAAACAAGTCAATAAGTAAAAAACTTATTAGGTACTGGACAATATTACTTTGCATTCTTGTATCATGTATTAAAGATTTGCTTTATTTTTTGATAATTGGAAGATAAACTTTTTAGTTATTTATATTTTCACCTTGTTGAATCCATTCTCAATCAAATAACTTGCTATATTTAGCACCACAAGGAAACTTTAAAAATGTTAAGGGCAAATTAACATTAGAGCATGCTTATATTCCAATGACTTTTAAAAGCCTTATAGTGAAAAATGACCAAATGGCCAATATAAAAATCAGTAAAATACAGATTTGTAATTGTTAAACCTAATTTTTAAAAAAATCTATCTACCCCTCATTTAAAAATGAAAAGAATTCAGGAACATTGATGAAAAGGTCTACTACTATAAAACCTCACCTGAATTCTCAATGAATGATTCTTGAGAAAAGCATCTGTTCCCTTATCTTCCCCTTGAAGATGTTCAGCCTTATCCCCTTCCACCCATCCAAATGATAAGTGACTCTGCCCAATTTGTGAGATTTCTGATTAGGTAAGATAGTGAAGATTTCCATTTTCTCCAGTATAAGACTTGCTACAAATATTATGTGCAATACTTTAGCTGTGACCTTGGGGATCCTATTGGCTGCTTTTAATAGGTTACATACTGCTGCTCCCTCTGCCCTGCAATTTACTCATTAACCATAGCATTTTTGTTTTGTAAGTCAGTGGGCCAACACATGAAGAAGCAAATGTCCTAGAAGGGAGGAGCAGGACAGTGCAGGCCTTTACCACTCTACCCTTGATTTAACTATCCAACTGCCTACCCAGCACACAGATCATCTGAATATGTTATAGGTGATACATGTGATGAGCTAAGGCATTCTAGTAAAACAAGAATGGAAAGATACCATAGTGAAGATGAAGCCTGCCATTATTGTCCTCTATCAACTTGCCTCCTCACCCATCCCCAGCCTACATTAAGGAGAATGATTTATGGGGGTCTCACTGGCAGAAACTCCATTAATAGCCACATCCTTATTTGCCCCACAGCAAATAAGATATTAAGATAGCAACACCTGCCAAGTCAGACTTAAGGATCGGCTATGAGGATGGAGCAAATGATGTCATGATCATAGATTGGAGAAAAATTGGTTAAATCAATGGTCCGAATATATTCTTTATGAGTTCAAATGGTTTTTATATCAGCTTGTTTCAGTATGTGTTGTATAATTACAAAATCATAGCAGTACAATAATACAATTCAGTGAGTAGGGATCAAATATAAGCTATCTTAAGTTTCATAAGGAAAGCAAGGAAGAGTGTAACATTTTTGTTATTACAGATAGATTTATTTTTTAAAAAAATATTAGGCCAGAAGTATATCTTGGTTCTCTTCTGTTTTGTGGTAAAAGATTAAGCAGTTATTGAAAGCCCAGTTGTTGCTCATCTTAGAAATTGTCTATATTAATGAATAGCAGAAGGCATATTTTTTACAAATATTTATTTAGCATTCATGAACATTAATCAAGCCTATAATACCACCAGTCACAGTAGCTGTTATTTCTACAATTAAGAAATGGGAAGAAAAATCATAAGAAATTAAATTATATGTCACTCCCTGCTTTTAAGCTGATAGCAACTCTGCATGAAAACATTTGTGGCTGATTTTTGAAAGTGTCAGAACTCATTTGTACAAGTAAGGCTAATTTCTGTCTTCCTCTACGTTATTTGACAAGGCTGTCTCTAATTAGATTAAGGTTGATGTTACTGGAAAACATAATATAATTGCTAGTGGCTATCATTCTCTTTCATTCTCTAGACATGAGGGAGAATGTTGCCAGAAACAGATAACTTTTTTCCAGTGGACGCCTACAATTATTTGTCCTAATTATACCACAGTAATTATATATTTTTTGTGGCAAATGAAGAAAGACAGATGAATTATTAGGAAATCCACCTTTCCTGTATAAAATTCAATACTATAAAAGGTGTATTTACTTCCCTTAGGGATGGGTCTTTCAATATACAGGAAGTCCTTGGCACAAAATTTATGTTGCTAAGAGAACAGTTGTGAATTTTTGCCTCATTTTATGACCTTTCCCACCATAGTTGTTAAGTGAATTATTGCATTTGTTAAATTAGTAACATGGTTGTTAAGTGAATCTGGCTTCCCTGTTGACTTTGGTTGTCAGAAGGTCGTAAAAGGGGATCATATGTCCCCAGGATGCTGTAGCCATCATAAATATGAGCCAGTTGCCAAGCATCTGAATTTTGATCACATGACCATGGAGATGCTGCAATGGCATAAGTGAAAAACACTTATAAGTGTTTCTTTAGTGCCATGATAACTTTGAACAGTCACTAAATGAATGGTTGTAAGTCATGGACTGTCTATAATCCTGGGTAGTCTGTGACGTTTGATTAGGAAAATCCTCTGACTGAAATCTATTGGAACCACTACTGGTCAGTATTTTCTTATGTGTATTATTTCTTATCCACCGCATGAGATTACCCCAGACATTTAAGTGAAAAGGCTGTATAGCACAATGATAGAGCTCAGCCTTGAGATACAGGATAGTTGGCTTCTAGGTAAAGTTCAGTGGAAAACGAAACATGGAAGGAGCAGAGATGGCATTGTGCTGTAGATTGGTAGCCACACAGCAAATTTTGATTTGTATTAGTTCTTATTGGCAGGCCTTTTCTGCTTTGGAGCTTGTACTATGGTATCTTCCCCCTATCTGCCAGGTGGGATTGATCCCATAACTTCTGAGCTTCTGTAGGTCCCTTAAGACCTGGTTAAACCAGGGGATGGATGAAACAAGTGAGGTGGCTCCATTATTATTAAGATTCCTTTCCCTGCTACTTCTTTGTTTTTGTTTTGTGTTTATAATATTTTATTATTTAAATGTTTAATAATTAATAATTATGGTTTTTATTATTGTTATGGTTTGTTGTAGGGGATAATTACAGAATCTTGCAAATTCAAGATTCAAGAATTATGCTTCTTTTCCCTTCCCTGTTATACTCCAGTGAGTGAGTGAGGAGTCATCTGAATCTCTTCTAAATCCTCTCTGCCTTCCAAGGACTTGAAGGGTACTTCTGTTTTCTAACATTCTGAACCTGAGAACTTACAAGTTCTTATCTTCTGTTTAGCCAGCCTCTTGCATCTTTAAGAGAAAACCTGTGGACATTATCCATTTCTCATGAAGTTATGGGAGTGAGGGGCCTGTTATATATCTTCTTTTTGTTACCCTTGTCTTTTGAAACATCTTGCCTTCCAAAACATCCCCAACTTCCTAGCCTTTAGAAAGCTATTCAAATCCTAAGTGTTCTGTAAAACATTTGGAGGGTATTGATGATTGGGATGTCTGGAAATAGACATTAGATTAATTGCTTCTTGGTATGCCTGTGTTTTGGTTAATGTTAAATGCCTTGAACTAAGTATACATCACTTTAATAATAATATAGAGCTGCTTGAAATTGGGCTGGCATATATTTTTAATAAATTATTACTGTTATTATCATTCAAATAATAAATACCAAGTATCTTTTTTTTTCCTGTTGTTAATCAGACTGCAAGAAACTTGTTATAAATAGCCTCTTTCAACAACATGATTATAAAATAGATATTTTAGGAATTAATCCTAATTGTAAGAAAGTTAAGTATTGTAGCACTGCAAAGGATCTTTAAAATTGACATTTAATACACAAGTTTTTTTTATTGTTAACTAATGGATAGGAATACCATAGGTTTAGATTGGAATACTTATGACATAATATTGCAGCAAGATGATTAAAACCATTAGTCCTATCCAAAGATGAAAGGGATTCTATTTCAGATAATATAATATTCTGTGACAATGCTGTTCATCATTCCTTTAATCTTTATCTAAAATGATACCTTCCCTATAAATTGGACATATTAAGGGGAAAGCATATTGGGGACATTTGCTCTGGTCTACACCTGCAAAAGATGGTGTTTCCCAATGGATTCCTAATTTATTCTTTGCTCTTTATTTTTCCTGTATTTATTATCACAAGCTGCCTGTTCAGTAAATAGAAGTTGGTAATGTAACAACTCTGCCAGATAGAGAAAGCAACTTTGTATAGTTGGCAGGTTTATAAGGAATAGTAGATAAAATAACCAAATCAAACAAAAGGGAGAGAAATAATGAGATGTTCCATTATTTTGAAGGATAAAGTATTTCAATTTTAAGACACTGCTGTGATAAAAATCTTTTCATTTCTTCTTTGATCAGACAATTTTTAAGCTGGCAGAGATGCAGGAAAAGTCTTGGACCTATTGTTAATGTAAACACAGTTCTACTTTGAATAGAAGTGACTCATAGCAATTCCCCTCCAGGATAGAAGTAATGGGATTTATATGCTACGCTTATTCCCAGTATCTTTCTTTCTTCAGACACTCTGTTACATGTACAAGGGCTTCCATGGGCTTTTGCCTCCCCTGCCTTGAGTGCTGTGCTTTGTAACACAATAGCAAAGTATTAGTCAAACATGATTTTGTCAGGTATCTTTAGCTATCTGATTCCTATCTTTGAAAGTGAAAACAACACTTTAGCCACAAAAAAATGACAAGATGAAAACAAATGCTGAATGTGCCAAGGAGATGAGACCGTGGATCTTTCATTTGGGGGTTCTTGCAGGAAGGAACATCTGAAGAAAATAGAATACAATTCAACCTGTCTTGGTGAGAGTTTTAGTCATTCATAAGTTGCTAATAAAACTCAGTCATATGTGAGGCAACTTTGAAATGTTCTATTCAAACAAAAACTTTGAAGGGATTTGAAGAAAAACAGAATACTTCAAAGTCTTCTGTTTTTCTTCAAATTTCTTCAAAGGCTTTGTTTGTTTTCAAAGAATAATAAAAATTTAAAAACTAATGCATATTTTTCATATTCAGGAAGGCCTTCTATACCTATCTTGTACTGTTCTACTTCTGAGCCACTGACTTAGTTATCATGACAAACAATAATTGGTTTAAAAGTGCTGGGAAGTAACATATGAACACATTGATCCAGCCTGTCAACTGCAGTCCAGATAAACTGTAGATATTCTGACTCTACCTTTTCTGTCATATGTGGGCTGCTACATGTAAGCAAGAAGCAGCCTCTCTCCCTCCAAAATGGCTACTGTAGTTTTGAGAGCCTGTAGGTGGAACTCCAGGTGAAAAGGAGAAGAAAGCATACTTGGAAAGCAGATAATAAATGCTGTCACAATCTCTTCCAGCCTCTGATTATTTTCAGAAAAAAAGAGAATTTCCAATAATTGAATCAGAAAGGGAATTTGATTCAAGGATACCTTAATTTACTAAAGTAGTGTTCCAAACATGGCAGGTCTAAGATGGGTAGACTTGCTGGCTGAAAAATTTTGGAGTTGAGGTTCATTCATCTTAAGTTGTCAAGTTTAAAAAACACTGCTCTGGACAAATTTTTTAAAAGGGTTAAAGTTAACCATTGTGTTCTTTTTGTGTTAATTAAGCAGTATTATCTCTTAATCTTTTTACTTTTAAATTTTAAGAAAATTAAGCATTCAGCTAGCAGTCTTCATTACTAAAATCAAGCTAGACTCCAAAATACACTGCTCAAAAAAATAAAGGGAACACAAAAATAAGACATCCTAGATCTGAATGAATGAAATATTCTTATTAAATACTTTGTTCATTACATAGTTGAATGTGCTGACAACAAAATCACACAAAAATGATCAATGGAAATCAAATTTAGCAACCCATGGAGGTCTGGATTTGGAGTTACACTCAAAATTAAAGCTGATCCAAGTTTGATGTAATGTCTTTAAAACAAGTCAAAATGAGGCTTAATAGTGTGTGTGGCCTCCACGTTCCTGTATGACCTCCCTACAACAACTGAGCATGCTCCTGATGAGGTGGCGGATGGTCTCCTGAGGGATCTCCTCCCACACCTGGACTAAAGCATCCCCCAACTCCTGGACAGTCTGTGGTGCAATTGGTGGATGGAGCAAGACATGATGTCCCAGATGTGCTCAATTGGATTCAGGTCTGGGGAATGGGTGGGCTAGTCCATAGCATCAATGCCTTCATCTTGCAGGAACTGCTGACACACTCCAGCCACATGATGTCTAGCATTGTCGTGCATTAGGAAGAATCCAGGGCCAACAGCACCGGCATATGGTCCCACAAGCAGTCTGAGGATCTCATCTCGGTACCTAATGGCAGTCAGGTTACCTCTGGCGAGCACATGGAGGGTTGTGTGGCCCCCTAAAGAAATGCCACCCCACACCATTACTGACCCACTGCCAAACCTGTCATACTGGAGGATGTTGCAGGCAACAGAACGTTCTCCACAGCATCTCTAGACCCTGTCACATCTGTCACATGTGCTCAGTGTGAACCTGCTTTCATCTGTGAAAAGCACAGGGTGCCAGTGGTGAATTTGCTAATCTTGGGGTTCTCTGGCAACTGCCAAACATCCTGCACGGTGTTGGGCTGTAAGCATAACCCCCACCTGTGGACGTCGGGCCCTCATACCACACTCATGGAGTCTGTTTCTGACCATTTGGGCAGCCACATGCACATTTGTGGCCTGCTGGAAGTCATTTTGCAGGACTCTGGCAGTGCTCCTCCTGTCCCTCCTTGCACAAAGGCAGAGGTAGCAGTCCTGACGCTGGGTTGTTGCCCTCCTACGGCCTCCTCCACATCTCCTGATCTACTGGCCTGTCTCCTGGTAGCGCCTCCATGCTCTGGACACTACACTGACAGACCCAGCAAACCTTCTTGCCACAGCTCGCATTGATGTGCCATCCTGGATGAGCTGCACTACGTGAGCCACTTGTGTGGGTTGTAGAATCCATCTCATGCTACCACTAGAGTGAAAGCACCACCAGCATTCAAAAGTGACCAAGCCATCAACCAGAAAGCATAGGAACTGAGAAGTGGTCTGTGGTCACCACCTGCAGAACCACTCCTTTATTGGGGATGTCTTGCTAACTGCCTTTGCTTTCCACCTGTTGTCTATTCCATTTGCACAACAGCATGTGAAATTGATTGTCAGTCAGTGTTGCTACCTAAGTGGACAGTTTGATTTCACAGAAGTGTAATTGACTTGGAGTTATATTGTGTTGTTTAAGTGCTCCCTTTATTTTTTTTAAGCAGTGTATATATTTTACTCTGTAAGATCAGTGGTGGGATTCAGCCAGTTCGCACCACTTTGGGAGAACTGGTTGTTACCTTTCTGAGAAGTTTGGTGAACTGGTTGGAAGAAATCATTAGGGCAGAGGACCAGTTGTTAAATTATTTGAATCCTACCACTGTGTAAGATTAGTTGATAGTTAAAAAAGTGTGGTTACTCAGAGATAAGATGCTGTGATATACTTTGAAGCAAAGTGCCCATTTGAAGCTTTTTTTGGCTTGATCCAGGGGTGGGATTCTACCAGTTCGCAACTGTTCGCTAGAACCGGTTGTTAACATTCTAAGCAGTTCGGAGAACCGGTTGTTAGAAGAAATTACTGGCCTAATCCTGTAAGGAAGGGAGGAAGGAAACATTCTGGTATTGCTTACAGAAACTGCCTCTCCATTAACCCTTATTACATTCTTGGCAGGATTAGACTTCCTGTCTCTGGAACATCTCTGAAGTTTTCTTTCCCTCTTTTGCTGATACTTTGCTTGTGTGGAGTGATCATTCAAAGTTACAACGGCACTGAAAAAAGTGACTTACGAACATAAAAAACCTCTTTTCTGAAAGTTGCTTAGTTCCGGGTTAAAACTCTTGGTATAGACACAAATTCAAATTGATATTCATTTTGTATATCATTCCATATCTTATTAGCATTTTCAATTTTCTATATAGCTTCTCTCTTTTAAATTTTCTTAATTTTATTTTATTTATCTCATCTCAATTCGAGTCATAATATTTATTATTCTTTGTCTGTTCTATTTCCAGCTATCCATTTATCTTTCTTCTTTGAAAAAAACTTCTCCTGTACACTAAATGGAGTATGATGCCTTTATCTCTTTCCCCTATATTTATAATACTTAATATAGAATACATAGCTTACATTGGGATTCTGTCTGGTACATTCTAAAATTATACAATATTATCAATACCAATACAAATCTATTCATTAATATTAATATTCATTTATATCTTAAACACTTAGCACATTACTTTTCAATTAAATCACATACTTTTATGGGAGCACCTACTTTCCATAGTTATTCCCCCCCACATCACATATTATAAATCATTATTTCATTAAAATGTTCCCCCTTCTCCTACTTCAAATCTCTCATTTCATAAAAAATTTCACTAGGATAACATAGTCTAATCATTAATATTAACAATCATTTATATCTTAAGGATTTTACCCATTTCAATTAAATATCATACCTTTGTGGGAATACTTATGGTTTCCACAATTATTTCCCACCCCCCACATCACATATCTTAAATCATTGTTTTATTAAAGTAGTCCCCCTTTTTTAACAAAAATTTCACTAAATTATACTAAATATTTTATCACATTTTAAATTGCATATTGTTTCCAATTTTCTAAAGTTATTTCTAAGTACAAATATAAAAAAACAATCTTATGTACCTTTCCAGAATCCCTTTTTCAATAAAGTTTACCCATTATCTCTAAAAGACTTTTGTTTCTTTACATCTTGCTCCCCACCATTAAGGCTTCTCATCTTTTCCTTTCTCCCTTGCTTATTCTTCTCCTTGTCTTCTTTACCCACTTGTCTCTCCACCTCCCTTTTATTCTGCTTTCCTCCTTTCTGTTGTTTTCTAACATAATATCCCCTTTTCACCTCATTCTTTTCCTTTTTGGCTGTTTTTCCAAGTCCCAGTCTTTTTTCCCTTTTTCTCTTTCTTCTTTCCTTCCCCAACCAAAGTCACTTGTTTATCAAAGATGGCTTCTTCTTTGTCCCAGTCATCCTGTTGCACATTCAGTTTTACATAAATACAAACCACCATTTCTAAAAATTGAAAAAGAGTGCCAAGAACATCCTTCCCTTCTTGCTTTTCTTTTTCATATTTTTGGTATACAAGTTTCAATCCATCCACAAGTGATGCCATTGTATAGAGAAAAAGTTTTTCCAAACAACCACCCACGTGCTTTCAATCAGAAAGAATTCTCAGAGGTGGAGAAGGCGGAGCTTCGTCACTGCATGACAGCTGCGATCTCGGGACTCCGCGATCGCAGCTGATATCTTCGTCCCTGGTCGGTCCTAACGGACCTAAACCATCCCGTAGAGACGGTGACAGTAAGGGATGTGTTCTGTAGATCCCAGGAACATCGCAAGTCCCTGGTTGATCCAGAAGAAGCCCTTTTACCATCGGCGGAGAGGCAGCCATTAAGCTGCTGAAGCTGGGACAGCTCCGAAAGGAAGAGATTGGAAAGGAAAGTGTATCAGTTTGGTGAGGACTTTTTTTTATTATTAATATTTGTCTAAAGGACACCCTAAGAATGAGAAGAAATCTGTAAGATTTTTGACTAAACTGACTTAGCGGCGATTTTTAAAGAGAAATGTCAAAGTGAGGCTTGGCTTTTTACTTTTACTTTTTTTTTTCTTTCCATTGAACTTCTATGGTGATCTAGTTAATCAGACTGGTTTTTTCTTTTAAATTTACTTCTTCTTCTTTTTTCATTCTCCTTTTTGACTGTTTATATTTTATAAAATAGAGGCCCCCTTTAGCAATTTTTAAAATTAAATATATATATATACTTTTTCTTTCTTTTTAGGTTTTTTAGGGGGGAAGAAGGGGGAGTGGTTTTAGGAAATTTTGCAACACTGCCAACTAGAGGCTTGAAAATATTTGAAGTTGGGACCTGGGGAAAAAAATTTTTTCTCAAGGCCACTGGAAGCGATAAGATAGAGGTAAGAGCACTGGAGGATGTTTATACAGGTGCCCTTTGGGACTTCTATTATCAATTGAATATTTGAAGCTTGGCTTTGAAATGTGTGGAGAAGCCAAATTAGAACCTTGGACAAATAAAAGAAGTGGGTGTTTTTTACTTTTTATTTCTTATTAACTGTTCTATCCCTCCCCTCCAACCCCATAGCATTTTGTAATATTGGTATATTCATTTTTTATTTTTTATTTTACCTTATTTTTATTTTTTTAAAAGGGGAAACCTCAGAATATTTATCTTTTCCTTTTTATTTTTTTTTATTGGGATATTTGCCTTTTTTATTCCTACTTTTGACTTATTTTTATGGCTATTTTCTATTTTTGAGGTCTCTCAATTGGATTAAGTGGGAAGAACCTGAAGAACTTTTTTCTTTCCTTTTTCTTTGCTTATTATTTTTTTCTTTTCTTTTTTTAATATTGTTGGGCTTTATTTTGTCTTTTTTCTCTCTCCATTTTTAATTTTTACTTTTGAATTATAATTGAGTATTTCACAATTGGATTAGGGTTTTGAAGAACCTGAAGAATTTTTCTTTTTCAATTTTAGGCCTTTTACTTTTTATTGGCTCTTCTTTTTTTTCTGGTATTTTCCTTCTTTCTAATTGGATTACAATTGGTCATCTTATTAATTGGATTAAAAGAACCGGAAGACTCTGAGCTACGAATGAGTAAGAGAATTTTACCTTCAGGCATTTCAACTTCTGCTCCTGTCTCCCCATCATATGGAGGATGACTTTCAACAATGGCGAAGCAAGATAAAGCACAAGTGGATTTAATGACGGTTATGCAAGGGATACAAGATCTTAAAATGAGTATGGAACAAAGAATGGAGAGTATTGACAAAAGAATTGGGAAGATTGATGAAAAATTTGAAAATGTTCAACAAATGATGGTGAATCACGATGAGCGAATCCAAAAAATAGAAGAGAAAGACAAACAAAGAGATGACATAATTGGAAATATTGATAGTAGATTAGCAACGATTGAACAAGAAAAAAGTGGGATGTTGAAGTGGGAGATGGACAGGTCAGAATTTTATCTTAGATTCCAAAATATTGAGGAGGAAAAAGGACAAAATTTGGCTGCAGTAATGACTGAAAAATTGGCTGGAGCCTTGGAAATAACAGAGGAAAAGATGATGGATGGAGTAGATGAGTCTTCACAAGATATGCGATGAGGAACCAATTACCAAGAGAGGTTCATGTTAGATTCACCAAAAAAACTATTAAAAACCAAATATTACAAGTGGCAAGAGAGAAGGTGTAGAAATATAAAGAGATTGTGGTCTTAAAACAAGTACCTAGAAAAGTGAGAGAGATTAGAAGAGAATATCGATTTTTGACCAAAATGCTATTGGAAAAAGAGGTGAACTATAGATGGCTGATTCCAGAAGGATTAATGTTTACATGGCAAGAACAGAGACATAGAATTGATTCAATTGAGAAAGCAGAAATATTCTACAAGGAATCTTTTGAAAGAAAAGAAGGGGAGAGAGAAAAAGAGAATATCTCAACTGAATTTGAAGAGGACCAAATGGAAATGGGAAGAGAGGAAGGTGCAGTAGGTGGATAAGTGGAGATTAAAGAACAACGTGAAGTAAGATCCACGAGAGCTGTTAGACCTAAATATAAAACATAACCATGGAGGAAAAAAAACTGATTTCTATGAATATAAATGGACTGAATTCAGCTACTAAAAGAAGAAAAACTTTCCACAAATTAGAGAAGCTAAAATTTGATATAATCTGCCTACAAGAAGTACACATTAAAAAACAACATGAACAATTATTGGCACGACCAAAATTAGGGAAAATATTTATTTCTTTGAGTTACTGTAAAAAAAAGAGGAGTGGTTTTGTATATTAAAGAAACCATTCCAGCAAAACTGATTTATACTGATGAAGAAGGAAGAGTATTAATGGTTGAAATAGTGGACAATAATACAAAAACACTCTTGGTTGCAATTTATGCTTCGAATGATAAACAAGAAGAATTTTATAAAAAATTACATATGAAAATAATTGAACTAGACTATGCTAATATACTTATGATGGGAGATTTCAATGGAATTGTAAACAATAAACTGGACTTTACAGCAAAAGCAACACGATAAAATAGGAAGACTCTCCCTAAATCCTTTTTTAAAATGACAGATGAATTAAATCTAAAAGATATATGGAGAGAAAGAAATGCTAAAACTCAACAATATACTTTTTATTCCAATAGACATTTATCATGGTCCAGAATAGATATGATTTGGACATCAACAGAATTATTATCCAATATTCAAGAAATAAATATTGAAACAAGTACATGGGCAGACCATAATCCAATGACAATTAAATGGAAAGGACAAAAAAGAAGATCTAGATGGACATTAAATAATACTATTTTAAAGGAAAAAAACTTTACACAATGGATGGAAAAAGAATTGGCCTTCTTCTTTAATGAAAACAAAAAAGAAGATACTTCAATACAGAATGTTTGGGATACAATGAAGGCATATGTAAGAGGATTAATAATAGACAAAACAAAGAAAAAGAACATTAGGAAGAGGTAAATGATTAAAGCTTTAGAAGGTGATTATAAAAAACTGGAAAAAGAATTACAAAAAACTCCACAGAAAAAAGATATTAAACTTAAAATGGATATAATTAAACATAAAATGGATCAAGCAGAGAAAGAAGAACTGGCACAAAAAATTAGAAGTGCTAAACAGAACTATTTTGAAGATGCAAATAGGCCAGGTAGATGGTTGGCATATAAATTGAGAAAAGAGAAAGAATCAAGGAAAATATTACAGTTAATAGACAATCAAGATCAAATTTGCCATGGTAATAAAGAGAAAAAGGTAATTATTCGAGACTTTTATGGACAATTATATAAACAGGAGGATCTTGATGAGGAAAAAATTAAACAGTATTTACAAAATGCTAACCTACCTAAGATACCTGATGAAACTGGGGAAATGCTAGAAAGTGCTATAACAATGATGGAATTAACTGAAGCACTTAATAGACAGAACAATGGAAAAGCACCAGGACCAGATGGTCTCCCGGCAGAATTTTATAGAACACTACAAGAACCGTTGAGCACTTCACTATTAGAAGTCATGAATGAAGTTATGACAAATAAGAAAATACCTAAAACATGGTCAGAAGCTTATATTACACTTATCCCAAAAGAAGGGGTTGACCTATTACAAATTAAGAACTATAGACCTATTTCCTTATTGAATGCAGACTATAAAATCTTTGCTTCAATCTTGGCAGAGAGGCTAAAAAAATATTTTAAAAATTTTATTCACTCTGATCAGAATGGATTTTTACCAAAGGGACAAATTAAAGACAATATGAGGGTAATCCTGGACACATTGGAATATTACGAGGCGCACCCTGAAAAACAAATGGCTTTGATATTCTTAGATGCCCAAAAGGCATTTGATAATGTGAATTGGAGATTTATGCTATTATTATTGGAACAGATGGGCTTTGCTAGAAAATTTATTCAAGCAATAGAAGCAATATATTATAAGCAAACGGCAAAAGTAATGATAGATGGAGAATTCACAGACTCTATTAATATTAAAAAAGGTACAAGACAAGGATGTCCATTATGTCCTTTGTTATTTGTATTAACTTTGGAAGTGTTAAATAGAAATATTAGAGAGGATACAAATATAAAAGGAATGAAAGTTAAAAAGGAGGAATTTAAATTGCAAGCCTTTGCAGACGACCTGGTCTTTATTTTGGAAGATCCTCCAGAGACAGCTTTAAAACTATTGGGAAAGATAGAGATGTACGGTGAGATGGCTGGCTTGAAAATAAATAAAGACAAAACAAAGATTTTGACAAAGAACATGCTATTAAGACAAAGAGAAGAGCTGACAGACCTATTGAAAATTCAAATTACGAATAAAGTTAAATATTTGGGGATATATTTGACATCAAGATGTGCTGCACTGAAAGAGAATAACTATATTAAACTTAAACAGCAGATAGCATCTGACCTGAAAAAATGGGAAAATTTACAATTGTCATTGATAGGTAGAATTTCAACAATTAAGATGAATATTTTACCTAGAATTTTATATTTGTTTCAAACAATACCAATTAGGTTAGGTAAGGACTATTTTGAAGAATTAAATAAAATTGTGTTGAAGTATATATGGCAAGGTAAGAAAGCGAGAATAAAATTAAAACTCTTACAGGATGCTAGAATTAGAGGAGGATTTGGCCTTCCTAATTGGGAGTTGTATTATCAAGCTGCAAATTTAATGTGGGCTAAAGAATGGATAATGTTAAGAAAGACTAGATTGTTGGCATTAGAAGGACATGATTTATTATTGGGTTGGCATGCTTTTTTATGGTATAAGGGAACTAAATCGCAGGGTTATTTTAGAAGGCATTATATATGGGAATCGTTATGGTTGAATTGGGAGAAAATTAAGAAACAATGTTATTTGAAAATCCCAGTTTGGTTATCAACTACTGAAGCTTTTTCTTATCCTATAATCTATAAGAAGGAACAAACAGATATGGGGAATTATTAGATGAAAAGGGTGAACTTAAAACGATGCAAAATTTAGAAGAACAAGGTATAAAGATGAATTGGTTTTCGTATGTGCAAATACATTCAAGGTATCTTAAAGATTCTAAAATGGAAGGCTTCTATGATAAATTGACTGACAGATAGGATATTGACAGGTACTGATGAAAAAGTGATCAAAAAATTATATAATTATTTGTTGGAAATTAAATTGGAGGAAGAACAAGTTAAAGAAACAATGATTGCTTGGGGGAAGAATTTTGGATATGGGATTGATTTAGAGAAATGGCAAAAGTTGTGGTCTCAAAATTATAAAATGACCATGTCAACAGCATGTAAAGAAAATTTTTATAAGATGTTTTATAGGTGGCACTTTCCCCCAACAAGAATTGCAAGAATGTTTAAGAACAAATCTGAAAAATGCTGGAAATGTCATCAGATTCCTGGTTCATATTACCATATGTGGTGGACTTGTGAGGAGGCCAGGAAATACTGGACTAGAATTCGCATATGGCTGGAAAAAATGACAAAGAAACATATAGACTTGAAACCAGAGATTTTTTTATTGGGAATCTTACCTGATATATATAATAAAAATTTAAAATATTTGATTGTAAATGTATTAACAGCAGCTAGGATTGTATTTGCTAAAAATTGGAAAAGTGAGAGAATACCATTAGAGGAAGAAATCATTAAGAAAATATTGGAATGTGCTGAAAAGAGCAGATTGACATTTGAAATTAGAGAACAAGAAGATAAACAATTTTATGAAGTTTGGGATCTTTTTTATCAATGGTTAGATAATACAATATAATAATAGAATATTTAGAAACCTAGGATATAACGAATATGCATTTTTTTTTTGGTTTTGATAATATTTTAAGAATATTTTATTAAGATAGATTTGGTATGATTTTATGATCTGTTATAAAATAAATTAATTAAACTATAGTTATCTCGCTTAAGTGTGAATTAGTTAAATTACAGTCAAATGATTGTTCAATAGTGATATTGGGATATATGGTTGTTGATTGATGATATGAGTTATTATGCAACATAATTATTATGATGACTATGAAATGGCTGCACAAAAAGGAGCGGTAAACCAACTGATACACTGCTTGTAAATTTATGAAGAATGATGATGTTTTTATGTTATGTCCTATGTTTTATGTGTTTGTGTTTGTTGTAAAAAATTAATAAAACTTGTATTAAAAAAAAAAAAGAAAGAATTCTCAGAGGTTCCAGAATCAGCAAACAATCCAACAAGCTGTTTCCCCTAAATACTTTTCCTTCTTCACTTTCTCTTTCCGGGGCTAAAGTTTAGTCACAGAGTTCCATTTAAGATATATCTTTTAGAAGTCTTATTGATGTTTAATAACTCTTTAGAGTTTTAGGCAATCTTCTCCTTATTTTCAAATTTGCTCCAATTTTTTTTCCCTCTCCCTTCCCACTCACAGCCAAAAATATTCTTTTTTTTTTTTTCCTTTAAATGTTCAGAAATCCTTATCCCTTCAGCATTCAATTACCTCCAATACAGGTTTTCGGATTTCTCTTATGATTCCATCCGCTGTCACGTTAGGAAGGAGAGTGAAAAGAAAAAAACAAACTTTCCCTTTTAGGATATTCGCCGCTTGTAACTCTCTCTGGAAACAATGTATCCTTAGCAGCCTTCAAGATTCCAGGGCACTCTCTCTTGCTTTGTCCCAGTCAAAAACAACTTTCACAGCTCTTCCCTCTTCCTCCTGCACGATCTTGTCCAGCTGCAGGTTTCTTCATGGCAGCCATTACTGACCGCCGCTCCTCTGCCTTGGGAAAAGGGTGTTTTGCCAGGTGGGGAGGGGGTCTGTGACACCCCCAAACCCCTATCTGGTTCCCCCCTCTTCAGCTGCCTCTACAGGGCAGCTATATCCCCCAAATCCAAACGGATCGGGGGAAACTTGGCAGCGAATGCAGCAGGGATCGTGCGGTATCGCGAATCCCTGCCACTGCCGAAACCTTGCAAACCGGATGTTTTGTGTTTCTGTGTGTTTATGCTTGGTTGAGCTAATAAAACCTTGGAGGAATGTTAGAAAAGGATAATGGAGAATAAAAGATAGAAGAGAATAAAGTAAGCCAGAAAGGAAAAATAAGTGTAGTGAATAAAAACATATAAAACAGAAAAATATAGAAAAGAAATATAATTGAATGAAAGTATAAGGAGAAATAATGAGGAATATGAAAGGTTATCTATGTGTTTATAAGGAGATGTGTCAATGATGTATAAAATGTTTTATTTGCTTATAATTTACAAATAACTTTCAGAAAAAAAGATTTTATGTTCTTATGTTTTATGCTTTGTATGTCTTTAAAAATTAATAAAATTTGTTTAAAAAAAGTGACTTATGACCATTTTTCACACTTATGACTGTTGTAGCATCCCCCACAGTCATGAGAGGCCAGGCGAGGAGATGTGTGCCTCGATGTGAGTGATATTGAGTTGGCCACACCCAGCAAATAACATGACCACCAAGCCATGCCCACTCAGTCACATGACCACCAAGCCACACCCACCACCTAAGCCATGCCCACAGAACCAGTTGTTAAAATTTTTGAATCCCACCCCTGGCTTGATCCATACGTTTGAGGAATCAGATGCTTTCAAACCATGGGATAATCTTTGTGGGGAGAGATTATAGAGGTTTATTTGGAGAAATTGAAAGAGTTGATTAGCTACATACCTAGTTTGATACTGCATTTATAAATCTCAGTGAACCATAATTTGCTTAAATGTAGTTGGCTAAGTCCCAGTTGCTAGATTCAAACAAAGCACTCACCAAAATCGCTTCCCCTGTTACAGTTTAGCAAGTGTTTTAGCAGCTTAGACACAGTGACCCAGGCCAGAGTAAGGCAGGTTCAGCTTTTTCAGTGTCCAGTCCTGTTAGTCATGGCTCTGTGGGATTTTAAATTAAGTTTGCTCATTTCTGTCTTTTGTGCTGAAAATTACAATTCAACAACCCAGTTTCTTAATCCGATCAATTGTTCTTATACAAAATATGTAGTAACTTGAGGTAGTGAAACAACCGTGGGATATAATAATCTAATCTAATCAATATTTATTTAACCTGTTGAAATACTGAGATAGCTCAACTTCGTACTTTTTTCCCCTCGGGTCCTGCTCTACCTAGTTACTGTGGATACTAAAATGGAAGTTTTATTCCATGGCTTAAGTGAGCTCTTTTTAAGTAAATATGTCGATCAAGAGACATACTGACTGGGGTTATACTCCAACATCTCTTGATGCCAGGATGGATAAAACTGTTTGAGAGACTTCAGTTTCCCATCTAACAGCATTGTCATTTTTTCCTGATCCGACTGTGCGTAGCCCAGCACAGCATGATTTTTCTCTCAAGGCACAGATTTGAATTAATGAGTTCAGTCACAGATGAGAGTGTCTGGATAAGTGTTTTGTCCACCTTGCCTTGCAAGAAGCTTATGATGACACGAGCAAAGGAAACCAATGTTACATTGCTAAAAAAGATTATCCACCCCAATATACCTCATTATAGACTTATTGATTAGCTGTGACTCTATGATTCCGTTTTTTTTTTTTTACTATATTAGGAACTGAGCCTGAATCATTTTTCATGAAAAGAATTATTCTTTCACTAAAGTACAGAAGTAAGTGGTATATTGGATATCTTCCTCAAGTTGTTATTCAGAAAGCAGCATTTTTTATACTGCTTATATTTCATAAATAATAACTTCCATGTTCCTTCCCCATACCTTTCCAGATGAAACCAGAGAACCTGGTAGGCTCTTTTAATATTGTTGGACCACCTTATATTCTTATCTGTCAATTTGATATACTGGTGGGCTAGGACTGTATGTGTTAAGTTCTGCGCATGGGTGCAAGAAACGGAGACGAGGCAGTGAACAGTGAACTTCAACTCTTTATTAAGCATACTGAACAGAGCAATCACCTAGGGCAGCAGCAGCCCTTTTATAGGGTTGGCTGCTGTCCTATTAGCCAATGAAAACATGGAAGTGTTAAACCCTTGAACCAATGAGAGTTGGCCCGTTAACAGCCAATCAGATTTCCCAGAAAGGACCAATCCGATGTCGCTATTATCGGCCAATCAGAAGTGCAGGATTAGAACCCTGCTTTTTTACTTAAGGTTGTTAAAACTTTATTAAACTATTTATTAGTTCATAACAGTATGCAGTTATCATGTCAATAAACATTTTCCAACTGTGCTAAGCACCCCATTCAAATTCGACTTTAGGATTTGAAGTAATTAAAAAAATGAGAATTCATTTATTTCAAGGCAGTAAAATACTGTACATCACTTTACATATTAATCTCAATATTATTTAGTATTTTGAGTTTCCATGTACCACTGGCTACAGTTAAGAAGAAACAGTGGGGAAAAATACACTGGTATAGTGTGTAGTAGAGAGGATGAGTGTTTGTGTCAATTTAACTGTCTGTGCCCAGGCCCTAGAAATATTTCAGACAAGCTTGAAAGAGCTGATGGAACTGGGATTGATGATCACTTTGTCCTCCATCTAAGCAAATATAGCATTTCTTTTTTCTCACAGAGAAAAATCCTTATATATTTAAGCAATACAAGCCCCCATTACATCAAACAGTTTGAAAAATAACACAAGGAACCTTACTTTCTTTGTAGCATCCATGGCCTTCAGGATTGCTACATTGAGATCTTCCAAAGCAGATAGGACACTTTCATAAGCTCCCAGGTGCTGGGAAAAATATTCTGAAATAAATAGAAATACAAAATCAAAAAATGGAAAGATTGAAAAATCAAAATGGAGAGAGAGGGAGAGGGAGGGAGGGAGGGGCCCATAAGCTGGGTCACCCAAATCCTTTAGGAGAGTAGTTTATTAATTTCTTAATACTGGGTAAAAGTGGTAAATCCCTCTGCATGTATGTTGTTCTGGTTTTATTTTAGCAGTAGCAAAAGAAAGAAGGAAGAAGAGGAACATACAGAGAAAGAAAATGTCAAAGTGTAGTTTATGAAAGATGGGGTTTATATGCTTGCTTCAGAAATTATAATAAAGGTTAATTAGAGAAATCAGGGTGAAATATCTTTCCAAAAAGATTTTTATATTAAAAAACAATGAGCGAGATATTTAATATAACAATGCATATTGCCTGTGTAAACAGATACAGGCATATTCTTGTCCCCAACCAACACAATTCTAAAGTCATCACATGCATCCCAAGGAAAATTTATCCACTACTGCATTAAAGAACTAAGGGGACATCATATCCACTACTCCTTACTCAACATTGAAATATTTGTGAAGTATTCTATTTATTCTCCTGCAAGCTTTATTTCATCATAGTTCATCTTTATTGCTTTATCTTCATACATAATATTCCAGCTACCTTATCATATGTTTTCTCTTAATGAAGAACTGTACAATAAACTTTCTCACAGTCATATGTTGTTCAATGATCTGCTGAAGAGTAAAATTTTGATCTGAAGACCCCCTAAAATAAAATCAGGGATGGGATTCTACCGGTCCTATCTGGTTCTATAGAACCCCTTGTTAACTTTCTAAGCTGTTCGGAGAAAGGGTAGTTAGAAGCAATCTACTTTTGTTTTTTTCCACCCTTATTACATTCTTGGCAGACAGCCCAGACTTCCTGTCTCTGGAGCTTTTGGGGCTTGGCTTTCTTAAAGGGGAAGGGTTGTTTTAAGATTTTTACACTGCTGTTGGGAGGAAATAACTTCCCTGGACAATCAGCACTTTGAAGAAATAATTGAATAATGAAGCAAAGCTTTTAGTAACAAGGAATCAAGATGAGTAACATTCAGCAAGGATTCTTGGCTAGCTAGAAAGATTGACATTCAAATGTGGGTTTATATACTCTTTCTGAGTTTTGGTCTAAAACTGTTTTTTGGTGAAGATTAATTCTGTGCTTGGTGATGTTTAATCCTGTGTTTATTGATGGGATAATTTTCACTATTCAGCTTCAACAAGCAACAGCTACTGTTATGATTTAATTATTTGTATTGTGTTTGATTTTTTTCCTGCCTCATGGTTTCTTTTTCTATCTGGGGAGCAGGTCTTCCTTCACTGCTTTAGTGCTATTTGGCACTGTCCTTTTGGGGTATACTTTCAAGAGGCAGGATGCAAGCTTGGCACTGATTTTTTTGGACTGCCTTTCTGGGGGGGGCATGTGACCTTTCTTTAAATCTGGATGATTTCCTTAGGATATCTTGTGAAGTGAGTGAGACCAGCTGGTATTTTTAAGTGGTGCAAATGGATCTAAGGATTCCTTTTCCTGGGTGTGCTTTTTCTAGAGAGCTTAAATGACGTCTCTGCTAAAGGGTTTCACTTTATGAGCAAGAAATGGCTGCTTGATATTTATCACTGAATTTTAATTATTTTCATTCCTCAAGGTGCTCTGGCATCCTGCCTGATTTATTTGTAACTGGTTTGCAGGTATTTTTAATCTAATGATTGGTAGTTAGGGCAGCTTTTTGCAAACAAAGAAGCTTTTTGTATTTTTGTACAGGTAATCCTTGACTTACAACAATTCATTTAGTGACCATTCAAAGTTACAATGGCACTGAAAAAAGTGACATGATAATTTTTCACACTTATAACAGTTGCACCATCCCCACTGTCATGAGAGGCCAGGCGAGGAGAAGCACCCCTGACATGAATGATGTCGAGTTGGCAATGCCCACCCAGTCACATGACCACTAAGCCACACCCACCAACTAAGCCACGCCCACAGAACCAGTTGTTTAAAAAAACTGAATCCCACCCCTGAATAAAACCACTGTGTACGCATTTACTTACCATTTTTCAACATTCTCATTATATTTATGACTTTCTTTTAATCAAATTACTTCTTAGGCACTAACAATAAAACAAACTCAACTGTCCTTATTCAGACTCACTAGTTTTTTCTCTCCTCCTGGAAGCGATGAATTTGATTATTTTATTTTAATTAAAAAAGAATTACTTACCAAACAATTCTTCCGTTTCCAAGTTGCTGCAAGGAAAAGATATAATATAAAAAATGCATTGCTATTTTGTGAATTCTGTCAACTTCTTTTAACTAGGCTTGTACGCTAGTAACTTACGTGTGAGTTTGTAAGTTATTGTCGAGTGTGCTTGACCAGTTTTTAATTTCTTTTATGTTATTTGCATGGATTAAAGTTTACGTACACTTTATTTATTAGATATTTATTAACTAGATATGCAGCTCAATTTCATCTCAAATAAAATTTCCAAGTTTTCAAGCTTGAATAGCAAATTTGAAATATGCTTTACCATTAAATGCAAAATGGAACAGTTGAAAATGGCATAGCAAGGTAATAACAGACAACAGATAATCAGAGTTGGAAAGGACCTTATATGTCATCTAGTCCAAGCGGGAGACCCTACACCATTTCTGACAAATGGCAATCCAATCTCTTCTTGAAAGTCCCAAGTGATGGCGCTCCCACAAGTTCCAAGGGCAAGCTGTTCCATTGGTTGATTGTTTTCACTGTCAGAAAATTTCTCCTTATTTCCAGGTTGCATCTCTCTAATTAGTTTCCAATCATTGTTTCTTATCCTGCCCTCCGATGCTTTGGAGAATAATTTGACCCCTCTTCTTTGTGGCAGCCCCTTAAGTACTGGAATACTGCTACCCTATCACCCCTAATTCTTCCTTTCTTAATGACAAGAATCTTTCTCAAACAAAAGATGCAACTATAAATTCAATTTGCTGCCTTGAAGCATAAAAAGTACTTTTTCCTCTACCAAAATGACAAATTTGAAAGAGAATATCTGTCTCTTTCTACATGAACCACAGAATAAAGAGCTGGAATAAGCCTTAATTGATGTAGAAAATTTAAAATATAAAGAAGTTGTTAACATACCAGAAATGAAAAATGTGGATTATAAAATGGATATGACAATTAAAATGAAAATACAAATGACAATCCAAGATGTCCTGGACAGTGTCTCTTTGCAGAATAAACAAAAGAGGTTTGTTAAAGAAGAAGTTCTGCAATGCTATAAGGAAATCTAAAGAGGCATCAAATCCTATGGCAATATCTGAATAAAATGATTAAGATTTTTAGAAGCAAAAGAAAAAAGTGCAAAATTTGTTTGTTTGACCAAGGTTAAAATAGATATAATATCTGGGAATGCTTTGTGGACTTTTGCTGATGCCAGAGCTGAAATGTTAATGAGTTATAGATTTGTGTATGGATAAGGGATGGATTATCGGAAGAAGAGCTATTTTTATGTAACTTTATAGGGCGGTAAAGAATTGCTATGTTTGTTTGTATTTGTTGTAATGAAGATTGGAAGTTATTTCTTTAAATATTTTTTTTCCTCTTTTTCTTCTTTTTTCCTTTTTCTTACACCTATTCATTCTTTCTTCTCTTTTTTAGTTTGTATTATATTGTTTAAAACTTTCAATAAATTTTATTTTTTTTAAAAAAATGAAAAAACCTATGCATATTTGCAGACAGAAAGGAGGATCAAAAAGAAGAACATTCAGGAAGCAACTGCTCCCTCAGCTTATTTATTTAAACACTTTATACAGCAGCCTATTTTATTCTTCTTACTCAGGGATAGCTGACAAGACCATAAAAAGACCAAAATAAAAGATTTGAGTAACAAAAATAGAACCATAACAACAAAACCATGAGAACCATGTACCATGGGCCAGAACCCACTAAAAACAATCTTGCTCAAATTGTATATAGCAAGCTTGCTTAATATCTTGCCCCTGGACTTGGGAAAAAAACTAGATTTTAAAGCCTTCCTAAAGGCTAACAGGATGGACGCCATCTGTATCTGAGGGAAAGCTGTTCAAGAAAGCAGGCTCTGGGACAGAGAAGCATGGGCTTCCCCAACCTTTCTGGCTTTGGGGACCAAAGGGGGTGGAAAGAGGGGGTGATTCCCTGCAACTCTATTTGTACAAGCGGCATGTATGTGCACTCAATGCTCACACAAATGAATTGCGTGAGCACATGCTTGCACGCTGCTCACACAAGTGCAGGTGGGTTTGCACACATGTTTGCCTACTATTCTCCCCCTCCAGTTGCAACTACCTCATGGCCCACTAATGGGCTGTGGTTCAGAAGTTGGGGACCCCTGATCCCCTGACAATTGATCTCATTTTCTGAATAGCAAGCCTTTTGGAAACTGAAACCACACACATTGAAGGAGTTTCGAGGCAGATCCTTTTTTTTTTCCGTTCAAGGGACAGAATAGTGAAACTAGAAGCAGATATATCCACTAATAATTGCAATAAATGCTTCCTAAACATTTTTTCTCAATGGCTCCATTTGTAAAAAGGATAGATGCATATTTTGAAAGACAGTTGAAATTACCATATTAATAAGTATGTGTCAAAAGTTCCAGTCTGAACATCTGGCTGATTGTGCAATGAATCATAATTGTAATTTTAATGTGCTCTGCTTTAGAAAAAAAATCATATCATACAAATTCATAAAAATCTAAATTAGACATTCTATGGACATTCCATGATTAGAGGCAGATTCATGTGCTTGAAACAGTTGCTAAATGGCACATTTAGAATATCTATAGAACGGTATCATGAAAACCCCAGTTATGTAGCCATGCCAACTGAAGAGAACTTCCCATGCTTATGTACATGGCTGCCTTCTACAGATTTCCCAATGTATGCACATGGGTACAAAAGCCTCAATTTGAGACAGATGGTTTATAAAAATGAAAAACAAACAAACAAATTCAGTCTACAACTATGATGCTATAACCCTAACAACATTGTTACTCATGTGCATTCTTGAATGAATGGGGAAGTTCAAAATAGCATGGAGAGCACTTGCCTACAAAGTTGCGAATATTCGGATATGATTGAATGGTTAAAACAACAACAGCCTTCTCATATTTATAAGCACATTCAACAAGCTTGTGCAAAGGAAAAATAAAGTTTTGACAGTTGGCCAAACCCACTTTTCTCTTTGATAGATAAAAGAAGAACATAGGATTCACCATTTGATCAAACTATTTCCCTTTTACCTAGGGCAAAATCAGGCTTTTGCACAGTTGGTTAAAACAGAAAGTGCTTTTTTCTATCTCAGAATACTTTTAGCAAGATTTATTGGTAGGAAAGGAAGAACATTACACAATTGGCAGCAGTGAGCAGTGAACATTTTCCATTTAGAATCACTATATTTTGTGTATATTAGGGTGGTGACTTTTTATTTTCTTTGTAGCAGCTTCCTCATGCTCTGGGGAGATGGAGCATTGCTTTTTGCCCAAATGAGAGAAACTGGTAGCTGGCTGTTTGAATTATACTTTCATGACTCTTTATCACTGTGGAAACCAACTCTTACCCGGAAAAAGTTTTGTCTTTGATGGTGTCTCTCCATCTTCTTTTGTGTCTGCCTCGTGTTAACAAATAATGGAATAACAATAACTAAATAGCTTTTTCTCTGGTAATATCACACTACTAACTAGAGCATACAAAACATTTGCTAGACCTATACTTGAATACAGCTCATCAGTCTGGAACCCATATCATGTATCTGATATAAACACAATTGAAAAAGTCCAGAAATATTTCACAAGAAGAGTTCTCCACTCCTCTACTCATTGCAGAATAGCTTATGCCACCAGACTTGAAACTCTAGACCTAGAAAACCTAGAACTACGCCGCCTCCGATCCGATCTAAATATAGTATATAAAATCATACATTGCAATGTCCTACCTGCAAATGAATACTTCAGCTTCAATCATAACAATACAAGAGCACACAATAGATACAAACTGAAGGTTAACCGCATCAAACTTGACTGCAGAAAATACGACTTCAGCAACAGAGTGGTCAATGTTCGGAATACTCTACCTGATTCTGTGGTTTCTTCCCCAAACCCCAAAAACTTTAACCTTAGACTGTTACTATTGACCTCACCCCTTTCCTAAGAGGTCTGTAGGGGGCGTGCATAAGCACACCAACGTGCCTACCGTCCCTGTCCTATTGTTTCTTTTTATTTTTCTTATAAGTATCTATCTCATATATTCAAAACTATGTTTATTTTTATACATGTACCTTGTAAACGACTGACAAATCAAATAAATAAATAAATAAATAACTGGGTTGAAAGGGACCTTGGAAGTCTTTTTAATCCAATCCCCTGCTCCTGCAGGAAACCCTGTATCATTTCAGACAAATGGTTGTTCAACCTCTTCTTAAAAATCTCCAGTAGTTTTGGCTTCTGTCTCTGTGAGGCTTCGATCTGTGCTCACCACTGGAGCGTCCCGAGCCAGCTGGTTTCGGGGCTAAGCCACCCTGTAGAGGTGGTGAAGAGGGGGGAGACTGCCAGCAGGGTTGAGGAGAGTCACATCTCTCCTCCCCAGCTGGCCATTACTCCCTTTCCCGAAGGTGGTTGCAGCAGTGATCAGAAATAGCCACCACAAAGAAGAACTTGACTGGAAAAGAATGTGCAGGAGGAAGATAAGAAGAGAAAGTTTTGGTTGACCGGGTCAAACAGCAAAAGCAACAAATAAGGTACCCTGGAATTTAAACTGTTAAAAAAACAATAACATTGTTCCCTAAGAAGATTTTTAAGCTGCGAAGGAGAGAGAAAAGGGAAAATATTTGTGTTTTTTTCTCCTTTTCCTATACTAAGAGACTTAAGCAAGAAATTGGAAAAAAAATCCACTTTGGCATTAACAGGCATTTAATGCTGAAAATAAAAAGTCAAAGGGATAATAAAGATTTCTGGATAATCAAAAGCTTTTGAAAACAGGAAAGGAGAGAAAAAGAATAAAAGGGCAGGATCTGGAAGGGAGGAGATTGCCTGGAATTAAAATGAATTTAGAGCAAAATCTCAACAAGACTTCCAAAAGATACATTTTAACTGAAATATTGCAACAAAAACCCCAGGAAGAGAAAGTTGAAAAAGAAATAAGAAGATATTATTCAGGACTATCTGGATTACTTGATGATTTCTGGATTCTTGGTTATTGTTTTGAATGACTAAAATCAATCGGGTGGTTGTTTAAAACTGTTTAAAATGGCTCCACTTTTAGAAGAACTGAAAATGGAACTTAAAAAGTACAAAGAAGATGCCCAAGAAGGGAGAGGTTTTTTTGGCTTCGTATTTCAGTTTTTAGAAATGGAGATTTGAAATTATGAGAAACAACAAGAAATGCCTGCAGAACAAGAAGATTGGGACAAAGAAGAAGCCATCTTTAATGAACTCTTAGATGGGGGGGGGAGAAAGGGGGGGGAAGAGAATGGAAAGTTTAAGATTGGGAAAAACAACTCCAAAATAAAATAGAGTGAAAAATAAGTATAAAATCAGAAAGCAACAGAAGAGGGAAATGTACAAGAGAGAATTAGAAGTAGAGAGACAAGGGGGTAAAGGGGGGAAGGAGAAGATGAGAGAGAAGAAAAGAAAAGAAACAAAATATAGAGAATATAAAGGACAGAAACAAAATATAAAATATAAAGGACAAAATATAAAATACAGTATATAAAGGACAGAAACAAAATATAGAGAAATAGGCCCTATTTAGAGATAATGGGTGAAAATTTAATGGAAAGAGGGATTCTGCAAAGGTACATAAGATGGTATGATTAGATTATAAACAGAAATAATTTTAGAAAATATGAAACAATGTATGATTAAAATGTCTAATAAAATAGCTATCATAATTCAGTGGAATGCTTGTCAGTAAATAAATGTAACAAAAGGTATATTTAATGATTTATAAAACATATGTGAAGAGAAATAAGGGAAAAAATTAATTATGGAGATTAGTATGATATTTAATTGAAAAGAAGTGCTAAAGATGTTAAGATTTTAATGATTATTAATGATAGAACTGAACTGGAATGGAATGAGGGTTTATAATTACATATATTTACAATCTTTTTTTTTTTTTAAGAATATAGTGTGTATTTTAAGAATGTACCAAGCAGAATTCGATTGGAAGTTATGTATTATGTATTATATTGAAGGTCATAACCTTAAGGTATATATTGAAGTTTAAATAAGTGTTGAATGGATGTAATTAAAAGATATAACGGTGTCATACTCCAATTAGTAACTACAGGAAAAAAAATGTTTAATGAGAAAAGATAATATGAAATTGAAACAGAACAGACAAAAGTATAAATATAATGATTTGAATTGAGATGAGATAATCAAAATAAAATTGAGACAATTAAAAGAGGGGGAAAACTATATAGAAAATGTAAAATAGTATAAGATATGGAATAGAATACAAAAAGGAGCATGAAATTGAGTTTTGTGTCTGTATAAAGAAGTTCAACCTGGGACCATGCTATTTTCAAAAAAGATGTTTTACTTGTATTTTGTATGTGTGAAAACCCAAATAAAACTTTATTTTTTAAAAAAAATCTCCAGTAGTTTCTAGAGACAATTCAGTTCACTAATTAATTGTTCTAACTGTTAGGAAATTTCTTTTCATAGTTCTATGTTCTTTCCTTGATTAGTTTCCATCCATTGCTTCTTGACCTGCCTTCAGGTGCTTTGGAGATTCACCCCTCTTCCTTGTGGGCATCCCCCTAAATATTGGGACATTGCTATCATGTCATCTCAGTCCTTCTCATGAAATTAGGCATGCCAAATTCCTGCAACAATTCTTCATATGTTTTAGCCTCTAGTTCCCTAATCAACTTTGTTGCTCTTTACTGCACTCTTTGCAGAGTCTCGAAGTTTTTTTTAAAAAAATTGGGTAACCAAAACTGGATGTAATATTCCAAGTGTGGTCTTACCAAGGCATAATAAAATGGTATTAACACTTCCAACCTTCTGGTAAAAGAAGAACATTAGTTTAGCTTGCTCAAACTGTGCCTTTGCAAAGCTCGAGATTCCTGGAATGGACCACAGGAAAGTGGATCCATCCATAAAGGCTGGGAAGCAAGCACTTTTACCCCCAAAGCAGTCTTGAGCCTGGTTTGGTATGTAACAAAGGGCCTGCTCACAATCCATGGCAAAGAGGCTTAAAGGCACAGCTGCTATTAATATATTAATTGCTACAGATGGGGAAGGTAGTGGCAGATACCAGCTGGGCTTCATGTCTCTAATGGTAATTTCAGATTGTCAACGAGACTGATGTTGAGATCAGTTTTTGCAAAAAAGGGATCCAACATGAGTTTTCTGATTTGCATTTTTGAAAATGTTAAATGTCAAACATGTAATTATCATGTTAGGCTTATGATTGACAGAGCTCTTCTCTAGGCTTTGATCTTAAATAGGTTGCCATGGCTTTTTATTGCTATCTACCAAGACTTGTGAGCTTATAGCAGCTGCACCAAATGCAAACATCAAAGCAGAAATAATGCCATCAGCAAGATATTCATAGTAACTACCTGCTAAATTCAAACACAAAGTCTGCTTAACTTTAAGCCTTTCAAATCTGGCCTACAAAAATATGTATCATCACAGATGGGAACAAAGAGTTTATGTTCACCACAGAATATCATTATGCTGCTCTCTAATCATCATTTGAATTTCTAAAGCCCAGATCTGGGAACCCTACAGTACTTAATGTAGCCTAATAAAGGCAGCTCTACATGGTGGGATATTTTAATCATGGTATATGATTCAAATTCTGAGCTGGTAACTTGGAAGACATGCTTATTTGGTTGGCATATAAATTAGATTTGTAACTTAAATCCAAATCCAGAATGTCATGTTAATATAACTGTTAATATAACTGTTAATAGACAACAAATAGCTATGATTATTTCCCATTGGATAGCATAAAATGAGAGTCTGTAGGCCTAAGGACTCCTGTATTGAATGCTATACAAATAGACACAGAGGTTTTTATTTAGAGAGAGGCGTCTCTAATTATATTTAAATACACATGCACAAGGAAAGCATGTGTATGTATGCATAACATTCTTCTTGGAATCCAATAGAATTTGTAGAGCCCTTTTTTCATCTTTTGAATTAATGGCGTCAGGGATATTTATATAAGAGCAGCTTTACAGTTTTGGAAGGATCCCAAAGGTGCTTTTCAAAAGGCAACTGGACTCTGGTTTTTTCCTTGAAAATGTTTCACTTCTCATCCAAGAAGTTTCTTTAGTTCTTGGATAAAAACCCAAGAAAGTATCTCCATAGACAGTTTTGAAAGGGATTTATTTTTCCTTTGCACAATAGCATTTTTAAAACTTTTTTTTTTTTACAATTGGTCCGATAATGGTACAAATCATTGACATAACTTTATGCAAGAAAACTATAGTTTAAAATGGCAGAATGGCATGAATTGACAAAGGAAAATAAAAAGGGGAAAGGCACTTTCTCAACATTTATATGACAATACAAAACAATCCACTGTTACTCAGAATATGCATGGATCACTTCTCCACTTCATCCATCCCACTACTGTAGCCTGCATCCTTAGAAACATTCAAAGTTTGTAGATTATGGACGAGGCTATTCATGCATTCATTTCATACATTATTTATAATGTAGCAAGTTTATCTGAAAAATCTATACAAGAAAATGTCCCTGCCTCTGTGATTTTGAATTGATTATTTTAAAATCAATGCTACCTACTCTGTATTGTGTATGTCAATCTTCTGAAACAGCTGGTGAAGCTCCTCTATACTCAGGATTCCATCCTCAAAGTAGGCCTTAAATTCATCAAAGGACAATTTGCCATCATCTGAAATCAGAGAAGGATTTCTTACCCAGAGACATTTTACTGCAACTAATTTGAAGGTCATGACTTTTGAAAAGGAAGCATCACAGACTGTAATATTTCTGGTTTATACTTTTCTGCATAAAATGAAAATATCTCTCTCTCTCATACACAGGTATAATACACTATTATATTAGAAAAATGTGTTTCTTCTGACTACAGATAGTCATTTTTGTGATACAGTGAAATTTGGCTCTTCACGTTCTTACAGACTTTTTATGAGTACTGTAAAGGTGAAGGGTTTTGTTTCGATTTTTAATAATGCACATCATTCTTGGGACCACCATTCTTGATTATTATAAAGCTTATTGTATATCATATGGGAAATAGACATAAGGATGAAGAGTCTTCCTCTTATGCACAGTATTTTTTATCATTTATCTTAATGGTCAAATCTGTTCGAAGAGATGATCCAAATTCCAATACCACATACCTTTATATGGTGTCTTACCAATCTTTTAGGATTAAAACTCCCAGAAATACTTCATTAACAATTCTGAGAGTCATAAATCCCAATCCAGACAGAAAGTAACTGATTGGATAAGATTACACTGAAGGTTCCTTCTTCTGCAGGAGGAAATGTATGAAAAGAGCTTTTGTTTTCCTATCACAACTTTCAATGTAGTCTTGTCCACACCCACAGAACCGGTAGTAAAAAAAATTGAATCCCACAGGAAAGTTATTTTAAAATAATCTATTGCTCAATGTTTTTGACTCATGAACTTAATCAATAATCTGTGGTCCATGGAAACAGACAAAATTTGAATTAAACTATCAGTATGACTCCAAAGGTTGGGCCACCAGAAGATAATGTTCCATGTTTGTCTAAAAGGATCTTATCGTAATGTAGGAATAATGTTTACTTCGTTGCTTCTAATAGTCACATGGATTTTTTTGAAACCAATATAGAACATAGAATATTGTGTTGGAAGAGACTTTGCAGGTCTTCTAATCCAAACCTCTGCTCAAACAGGTGACCCTATACTATTCAGACAAATAGCTGTCCAGTCTCTTCTGGAAAACCTCCAGTATCAGAGCATCCACAGCTTGAATCATGTACTAAACAGGATTATTGTGTATCCTATATTGTTTCACACATATCCATTTATATTGTGGATATTTGTTCCATCATCAGAAGCCATCAGTGCTAAATATTTGTTTCCTAAGAAAATTTTGATCAATTTTTCTTGAATGGGTGCCACTGTGAAAGGAAAAATCAATTTCAGTTAAAACTAAAAATGCAGGCTTTGCTTTACATGATTCATGAACAGATCTTTTCTAAAGTGATGTTACTTCAGGTACACTGAAAGAGATCGCAATCGTATATCGATTTCCTTTGCAACAGTGCTTTTTATCTTCTTTCACTGTCTTAGCTATCTGTTTTCTAAAGTGTTTCATTAGCATCTCCTCAAGTAGCCATAGAAACCTGTTCTGAGCAAGTAACACATTTATTTTATCTAATAATTATGCATCAATGATTCTCTCAGCTTTTTTATCAGACTGTCATCCAACATCTGGATCCTAGATATATAATGTTAAGTATAGTTGGAGTAAGAAGATTTCTGAAAGGAAGATTTCCTTATACTGATGCTTATAATGCAGTCCTCTTTTAGTGATTGACTCATTTATCACCATTCACAGTTAAGGCAATGATTTTAAAACAATCATTTTTTTGTTTTTTAAAATTTATAGTTTTACAAATACAGATCCTTGCAGTTATGATCCTCCCAGGTCTGTAAAGCAAAGGAAACCAGAAATAAGAAATTAAGCACAGCCACCAGTTCTTCAGCAACCTCTTAACAGCCAGGTTGCTGTCCCAATTTGGTCATTAAATAAGGATTATCTGTAGAATCTTATGCCATTTAGGTATGGTGAATCAGAAAAGACACAAAGCTTTTAATATCTAATAAGCCTGTTGCTATACAGCATAATTATGAATTACGCTAAAGTAAAATTAATGCCCAACTGAAGTCCAGGTAGTATTCTGTTTCTTGGTACTGGTTATGTATTTCCCAACCAGCATGTTGTAGATAATTGAATTCCAGACATTTGGAGGGAATTCAGATCGCAAAAGATGTCTACCCTCAAATAATGTCAGTGCGCGTAAGTATTAAAATTTACAAAATGGTGGGATATAATTTAACAATCCAAACTCCTTTCATATATTTTCTAATGTTGTTCAAAGTGCCAAAGTGGAAGGACATTGTCAGACATGCCTCCATTTAAAACCCAAGATAGAAATCCCACAACTTCATGTTTGTAGAGAAAAGGTACTTTTACTGAGTTAGAAGTGACAGCAACGAAAGGAAAGCAAGATCTGAGGCAATTGGCACGAAAATTACATATTGAAAGTTATCCCAAGTTCCCAAAATCCCAGACTGGACATCCAATCTCCAGTGTGTATGGTATTCTGTGGGGTACATCTTCAGGTGTTTTTTCTCCCATCTGGTATGCCAAGACGGTTGACCTTGACTGGCATAAACAAGTCCATGCAGTTGTGCAGTGAGCATGAGAGCATCCCCCGACACTTGGTTCACACAGAAGTCATCTCCACTCTCCAGCAAACTTCCTCTCCAAAATGCCAAACTTCCCCCATCCCCATCTATATGGCAGCCGACACCAAGCAAACATCTTGAGGCCTCATGAAAGCATCATGGAGGCTGACGGATACAAATCATGATATTGTAGCCTCATCTTGTAGATGTTGACTGGATACGATCTACCAATAAGACTGCATATAGTAAAAACCTTTACTTGTTTTGGGAATATGTTCTACTGAATCCAGGTGGCTATAACTCTCAATAGACTGTATAGAATTGTGTTATTAATTTTACTTTAAACATCTGATATTTCAACCAGATAATCAATAGTAAAATCTTAATTTTAAATGAAGAAATATTTCCTTGAACAAATTGGTTAATGCGTTTTGAAACCATTTTCAAATAATGTTGCAGCTGTTTTTGTGGTAAAACGATAATTGGCAAAAAAATATAGTAAAAAAGAATGATTGGAAAAAGGATTAAACTATCATGTTTTATCTACCAAAAGCAGTAAAAACTAAATGCAGCTTAATACATTCTGAATGCAGTTCCTTGAAAGGGGGGGGGGGTATTGCAAACATCAGAGAAAGAAAGCCCAATGCTAATAATTAGAAATAAAGGATAAATATGTTGTATATTTGGGTGAGAAAGTAGAATTGGCTTTTGTCATAGAGATGGGATCCTTCCCACTAGCTCCTTAGACAGATCTGTGTGAAACTGGGCCAGTTCTATATTTAAAACAGCAGGTCAGTTTATGTGGTCCCCAACTGTTTTACTACAGATAAAATCTGTTCAAGAACAGGAATCTCATATTAGTTTTATTTAGGGTTTCATCTATTCTGCCTCAGATGTGCAGAATTTGCTTTTTTTGTTTTTAGTTTATTTGGTTCACAGCTGTTCTTCCTGGCATATTATGAATGATACTAATATCAGGTATTCCAAACCATCCCTCCTCAGCTTTTCATCAGTTCTTAATTATTGCATTTTTTAGTGCCTTGTTTTTTCAGAGCACTGCTGGAAGCTCTGCACAGCTGTTGCTCCACAGTTCCAGATTTGCATCTCCAGCTATGAAATCTTCTCTGCTGGAGCCTTTTAATAGGCAAAAGCTTTGCTGGTATGTTGCAATGAAGTGGGAAGACACTGGCAATCGTTTGAAAAAGGGGTTTCAAAGCATGTAGCACCTGACTGGAATTCTTCAGAGCAGCTGTATCTTTTCCCAGCATCACAGGGAATTTGTAATACTTATATCTGAGGGGAAAAATTATAGTCAGGGCTTTTCCCATTTTCATATTAAAGCTGTTTCCCTTCTGGCCATCACTATGGTGACATAAAACTGTGATTACTGTTTTAGGAGCACAACAATGATTAAATACCTCTAGAACAGGGGTGTCAAATTCAAGGCTTATGTACTGAATCCAGACCATGGGGTGCTTAGATCTGACCCACGGAGCCAGCTTGGAAATAGCAAAGGACCTGCCCATGGTGCCTCTGCTAGTGAAAATGGGGCACAGGCAGGGGTGGAGTTCTACCAGTTCGCATCTATTTGCTAGAACCGGTTGTTAACATTCTAAGCAGTTCAGAGAACCGGTTGTTAGAGGAAATTACTGGCCTAATCCTGTAAAGAAGGCAGGAAGGAAACATTCTGGTGTTGCTTACAGAAACTGCCTCTCCATTAACCCTTATTACATTCTTGGCAGGACTAGGCTTCCTGTCTCAGAAACTTCTCTGGAGTTTTTTTTCCTCTCCTTTGCTGGTACTTGCTTGTGTGGAGTGACCATTGAAAAAAGTGACTTATGACCTGGGTTCCGGTTCTGCGTGGCTTCAGTGGCAGCAGGAATTCGCGACTGTCCACGATTCCTGCTGCGCTTGCCGCCGAGGTGCCCCCGATTCCAATGGGTCAGGGGGATATGGCTGCCCTGTAGAGGCAGCTGAAGAGAGAGGGGAGCCGGACAGGGGGTTGGGGGTGTCACAGACCCCCTCCTCGTGCGGAAAAACCCCTTTTTCCCAAGATGGTGGAGCAGCGGTCAGTAATGGCCGCCACGAAGAAGCCTGCAACCAGGTAAGATTGCGCTGGAGGAAGCAGGGAAAGTGAAAGTGCTGGCTGAGCCGGGTCAATCAACAAATCTTAAATATTCTGGAATTGAATTGTTTGAACTGCTGGAAGATACATTGTATCCCTAAGAAGATCGTAAAGCGGCGAAGAAAGCTGTTAAAGAGAAGAAACTTTTCTTTTTTTTCCTTCACTCTCCCACTCCATAGAAACAGCAGATGAAGATTCGAAATTTATTTGGGCACTGAAGGTAAATTATTTTGAAAGTTAAAACCAAGGGACAAAGGATTCTTGGACACTGGATTTAATAATTTAAGAAATCGGAAAACCCTTATTGGAGGTATGGATTTCTGAACATTTAAAAGAAAATTGTTGTTGTAAGTGGGAAGGGAGAGGAAAAAAAATTGGAGCAGAAGTTGAAAAAGGAGGAGATTGCCTAGAACTCTAAAGAAAGATATATTGTAATTGGACCTCTCTGATTAAACAGTAACCCTAGAAAGAGAAGTAGAAGAAAGAAAGAAAAAGTATTAACTTTGGATTTTTTTGGAATTATTCTTGATTAAAAATACTTGGGTGGTTGTTTTGGAAAAAGCTCTCTTCATGATGGCATCATTTGTGGATGAATTAAAAACTGAATATCAAAAATATAAAAAGGAAAAACAAGATGGAAAAGATACTTTGGGCACCCTATTTCAATTTTTAGAAATGGCGGTATGCACTTATGAAAAGTTGATTACGCAGCAGGACGACTGGGACAAAGAAGAGGAAGAAGAAGCCATCATTGATGAACAATGGGGGTTTTTTTGAGGAGGAGGAGAAAGAGGATAAGAAAAAGGGGATTTTTAGGTTTGAAAAAACAACCAAAAAAATGAGATGAAAGGTGGATGCAAGGTTAGAAAACAACAGAAAGGGAGTAAGAAAAGGGAGGAGGAAAGGGGTAAAAAGGGCAAGGAGAAGAATAAGCAAGAGAGAAAGGGGGGGATGAGAAGCCTTTAATGGTGGGAAGAAAGATTTAAAGAAACAAAGCTTATTCAGAGACAATGGGTAAATTTAATTGAAAAAAAAAGGGATTCTGGAAGATACATAAGATTGTGTTTTTATATGTGCATCTGGAGTAAAATGCTTAAGATATAAATGAGTGTTAATATATATGATTAGTTTTCTTAATGATATGGATAGTGGTTATATAGGATTTTATTTAGTTATTGTTGTGTTTTTACCCTTCTTATAAAAGTTATTGTGTAACTTTAGAATGTACTAAACAGAATCCCAATATAAATTAAGTATTATCTTAAGTAATTTTAAGTTAGGGCAATGAGTTAAAGGAGTCACCCCAATCAGTGTACAGGAAAAGTATATTAAAAGAAAAAAAGATGAATGGATAGCTGGAAATAGAACAGACAAAGAATGATAAGTATTATGAACTGCATTGAGATAAGATAAATAAAATAAAATTAAGAGAGATAAAAGAGGGAAGAAGCTATATAGAAAATTGAAAATGGTAATAAGATATGGAATGATATATAAAGTGAATATGATTTTTGAGTTTGTGCCTGTGTGAAGAGTTTTAACCCGGGATCAAGCAACCTTCAGAAAAGATGTTTTAGGTGTTGTTGTTTTTTAATGTTTTATGTTTTTATTGTTTATGAAAGGCAATAAAATTTTAATTAGCAAGAAATATAACTTGGATAATTAGAATGAAAAGGAGAAGTTGGGATAAGATATGAAGTTAAACAGATAACGTAAATATCTATATTACAATTTGGAATTATTTTGTATGTTCTATTGGGGTATTTTTGGAAAAGATTTCTTAAGTTGTTATGCCTTGCTTGTTTGTGTACTGTTTTTGTAAACCTAAAAAAAATTGTTAAAAAAAAAAGAAAAAAGTGACTTATGACCTCACACTTACGACCGTGGGTGGCCCTCCCAAGCTCAGTTTTCACTGGCAGAGGGTTGCAGGAAACCGTCTCAGCCAGAAACAGAGGTTGGGAGCTTGCCTTCACTGGCAGAGCACTTGGACCACCAGAGGCGCCCTGACACGAGTGATGTCGAGCTGGCCATGCCCATCCTGACCAAGCCCCCGGTCCCCCTGTGTCCAACATAACCCTGATGTGGGCCTCAATGAAATCGAGTTTGACACCCTGAACTAAACGTTCCTCCAACTCCCTGTTTTATTTCTGTTCTAAGAAAGAAAAGCAAATGATTAGACTTACCATTTTTATCTGCTCTTCTCAGAATCTAAGAGGGAATAAAGCAATATATATATATATATATCAATATCAACAAAGAAATATTGTAATGCTTACAAGGGCACACTTCGTAAACTTAGAAATGTTTTAAAGGACTTTTTTTAAAAAAAAGGTTTACTAATTATGATCCCAGTACAGATAGTACAGTACTACAATAGGCAGTACTAATTATACTTTTGAAGAAAGTTGCATTTAGCGATAGTATTTTCTTTTGACCAATAGGTGGTGCACATTTGCAATTGATTAGATGCCAGATTGCCCTTTTATTTGGTGCCAGGTACAACAGTTCACTTCTGTCAAGCTTTCTAATCAATTGTGGGATGATGTATCAAACTGGCTGAAGAGAATTATAGGGAAGTTGTCACTGACTAGGTATTCTAATTCGATGTTCTACTTTTTTGTGGCATTCTGGGAATGTCAATAAAAGACTGGTATTGGAAACATTGATCCAAAGTGCATCCCAACACCTCAACAAGGAATTGGAATAGACATCTGTAATTGCATCATTTAATTAAATGGATGGATTTCTGGTTGGTAGAATTCCAATACACCGGTGACCCATTTACATGAAACATTGTCAAAAGTTATAGCTATTCTGTATTTATGGATTTATCTATGAGGACTGGAATCACCTGTGACAATGAATATGAATTTTAAGCAGATATTCACATTTCACATATTATCACATATTTTTAATAAGTGATTTCAGAATATTAAGGCTACTGATATATAGTAGCATTTAACAAATAGTATTTAATAGAAGATATAAAAAATAGTGTTTAAGATTCAACATGTTTGGACAATTGTCAACAAATGATTTTATGCTACCTTCCAAATCCAACACTATCAAGAGCTTCTAATCTAAAAGCATTTCAATTTGGAAGGAGAAAATACATACTGAAATTCTTAAATATAAAATGTTTTATCTGATACTTGATACATGAGGTTTTTAAATATAGTCTGTTGCTACTTCTGTGCCAGGATTATTTTTTGCTTTTTTATAACGTTATAACTGCTTTAAACAATAATCTTCTTGTGGTTTTTACTAATGTTTTAACATTTTGTATATGTACAAAATGTTATTGGGAACAACATTTTATGTGTATTGGGAATTGAAAAATCATCTATATATTGAAATGAAACAATATATTTATTAAATTCTATGTATACTGCATAGACTTCTATTTTCCATCGGAGATATTATATCCAACAGAATAACTCACTAATTAATTTGAAAGGTTAACATTTTCTCTTTGATTTATTTTTTAAATCAAATGGGGTCCTAATAAATTGTTATTCTATCATTTATGACATACTCTGCTTTTGCTCCCCAAGTTCCAACTGTTGTACATGAATACTCTCCTTTTATTTTTCACCACACTAATTTAATGAAATGTATTAATCAGAGATAATAAAGGAATTAAAATCACCCTATGGCTCAGCTGATTTTAAAAACCACATCTCACCTGCCCAAGCCAAGACCGGAACCATTTTTCCTAATTATTGCTTAGCATACAAAATAAGGTGGGTATATAATGCCCACACCCACTAATCATCCACTGATCTTTTAAGTTGTACCAAAGATTTATCTCTATCATTTGGGACCATCCTAAGGAAGCGTCAGGTAATCTAGCATTACTGAAATTCACAACACCTTTTTCTAAATTTCCCATCCTGAACAACCAATTCTTTTGCTTTGGAAACATACCTCACTGGTATTAGAGCAAATCAAATCATACATACTTATTTATTTTTAAAAAAAAATTAAAAAGAAATTTGAATAGAACTAGTGAACTGTCATTTTGGTATCAAAAATGCTTTCCCTTTTCCTGGTTGTGCTTTTAAATGTCTAACAAAACAGCATGGAAAAATTGTTAATCTAAATCTGTTTTTCTTATGGCGAACAATGAAAAGCAGCTTAATATATTTGCCATGGTACAGAACCTGTGATATTTGTGCCTCAGATCGTTTATCATTCAGCCAGAGGGATCTAATTTGGAGGAGTCCAGGAGGGCCCATATCAAATAACCCCGATCTTGGTATTAGCATCATTTGATAGGATGATCTCCTTAAGATCAGGTAATTCTTGCTACACATCGATCTGGGGTGGGCAAACGTTCAACAGGTTGAGGCTTCCTCGCAGAGAGGGGAGCAAAAGCCCAACCTGTTACACCAATGGTGTCCAACCTTGGCAACTTTAAGACTTGTGGACTTCAACTCCCAGAATTCCTCAGCCAGCTGGCTGAGGAATTCTGGGAGTTGAAGTCCACAAGTCTTAAAGTTGCCAAGGTTGGACACCCCTGTTTACACATTTGCAATAATTGAAAAGGAGAAAGGAAAGGGTGCTCTCCCCGGAGGGGCGCCAACCTCCATCCCGTTCACAAGAGAAATGGGTGGAACTTCTCTGAAGCCCAAGGACCTAGCAGATCAAAGCCCGAGAAAGGGAGGCGAGGGACCCGCCGCGCTTACATCCAGGAAGATGGAGAGCCCCTTGGTCCTGGTCAGGGCAGAGCGGCGCTCCTCGGAGGAAGATGAGGAGGCAGGAGCTGCGTCCGGGCTCTCAACGCCATCCATGCTTCGCTCTGGGTCTTCCTTTGCGGCTATGCCGGCGGATGCGAGGAGGGAGGACGGCAGCTGCTGGCGGCTGTTCCTCCTGCTCCTGCCGAATCTCTCCGGCTCTTCTCTGCCTCTCAGCCGAGTCCCGATTTGCAAGGCGACCTTTAAAAGGAGTCGCGGCGTCCGAACGAAGAAGGGGAACGCGCGCTCAGCCCTCGGTTGCCGCCAGCCTTGGCGCCGCCCTCACCTGGCCTTTCTGTTCTGCTCGCCGGCCTGCAAGCGCGGTGTTGAATTAAAAACGCTGTTTCCCTCCCGCCTGCAACTGGCTGAAGCCGAAGTTAAGAGCATATGCAGAATGCCACACAGTACTTTTATCCCTGGGCATCCATCAGTGAAACCCTTATTGGCACAGATTTGAAGCTAGCATTAAAAAGAAAATAAATAAAAAAATAAATGAAACAGCACTGTAAGGCAGGGATAACAAAAATTATTGGGTGCCAATATATACTAAATCCACAAGCATAAGAAGTTCCTTGGAAGGTTAGATTAAATATTCCTTCCAGAAATCTCGAGATAGCTTAGAACAGGAGTCACCATGGACTGGGCCATGTTATGCCAGAAATTGGGCCACACAAACAAGCGAAGCCCCATCCATGCGTATGAAACCACAGCCCCCCTGGTCTGCAGAAAAACTTCTCCATGGAACCGATCCCTGGTGCCCAAAAGGTTGGGAACCACTGCCCTAGAAAGAAGCCATGGGCAATGGACTTTCTTCACCAGTGGCTTTCCAAGATTTTCTGCTTTTGAACATGGAAGGTGAGGTCCTCTCTTTCTGTTTTAGAATCCAACGAAATAAGAATTTCTTCTTAAATTTGCACTCTGAAGAATGTCAAGTTGGAAACGTTTGTTCTGTATAAATATTATTATTATTATTACCTTTATTGTCAGAGTACAACATGTGTACAATGAGATTGGCTGAGTCTCCCTTCGTGCACTGCCCCCCCAACACAACTCACAGTGAGGGCAGAAGTTCCTACCCCAGTCCCAATCTTATCACACTAAATAAATAAAAAATGGCAAGCAATAGCCAATAATATTTTTGTACTGCCACTCAAAACAACTACAAGTTGTGTTTTACAAAGAGTATTGGCTTGGTTCACAGAATACCCAAAGCAACAACCCACATGTTGGTTTGGCATTTTATGCAAATTGAGTCAATATAGTTACTTTATGGCTCAGTGCATGTCATGCAAAGCATGAAAACTGGATTAAGCCAATCTGGTTATGTGAATCATGGTAAGGAGATTATGGACAAATGGATGGCATACTTGGAGATATTCAAGATTTTGGGGGGTCTTTAAAATAATGTTTCTTGTCAAAGTGTACACTCACAATTGATTTGAAATATATTTGTGATGCTAATATTTATCAACTTTAAGAATTCAAGTTTTTTTCTTGTCTATTTTCATCTGTAGATGAAAAATAAGAAAACTTCCACGCATGAAAATCACACAGAAAAAATATTACCGTATATACTCGAGTATAAGCCGAGTTTTTCAACCCATTTTTTGTGCTGAAAAAACCGCCCTCGGCTTATACTTGAGTCAGCCGCTACGGCACCATGCCTGGCCTGCGCTGGCGTGGCTGCAACCGATCGCGCCTCCAGGGCAGCATCGCGGCTGTCTACCTGCTGAGGGCCACACAGGCGACCCCAAGTGGCCTCTCCTTCCCCATTAACGGGCGCCCGGGGCCTCCACGAGCTCCTGCGTTGTGCGCTTCCAGCTTCGCCAAGAAGCGAAGAGCTGCTCCGGGGGCAGCGAGACAAAGTGCCTGGCTGTGCCGTGGCGGGAACCCCCTGGAGCAGCTCTTCGCTGCTAGGGGAGGGGGCGGGGGAGGCTGTCTGAGCCTGGCAACCCTAAGTGGCCTCTCCTTCCCCATTAACAGGCGCCCGGGGCCCCCGCGAGCTCCTGTGTTGCGCGCTTCCAGCTTTGCCAAGAAACCGCCAGGCTCAGGCAGCCTCCCCCGCCCCCTAGCCTAGCAGTGAAGAGCTGCTCCGGGGGCAGCGAGACAAAGTGCCTGGCTGCACCATGGCGGGAGCCCCCCGGAGCAGCTCTTTGCTGCTAGGGGAGGGGGCGGGGGAGGCTGTCTGAGCCTGGCGACCCCAAGCGGCCTCTCCTTTCCCATTAACAGGCGCCCGGGGCCCCCGCGAGCTCCTGTGTTGCACGCTTCCAGCTTTGCCAAGAAACCGCCAGGATCAGGCAGCTTCCCCCGCCCCCTAGCCTAGCAGCGAAGAGCTGCTCCGGGGGCAGCGAGACAAAGTGCCTGGCTGCGTCGTGGCGGGAGTCCCCCGGAGCAGCTCTTCGCTGCTAGGGGAGGGGGCGGGGAAGGCTACCTGAGCCTGGCGACCCCAAGAGGCCTCTCATTTCCCATTAACGGGCGCCCGGGGCCCCCGCGAGCTCCTGTGTTGCGCGCTTCCAGCTTTGCCAAGAAACCACCAGGCTCAGGCAGCCTCCCCCGCCCCCTAGCCTAGTAGCGAAGAGCTGCTCTGGGGGCAGCGAGATAAAGTGCCTGGCTGCGCCATGGCGGGAACCCCCCAGAGCAGCTCTTCGCTGCTAGGGGAGGGGGCGGGGGAGGCTGCCTGAGCCTGGCGACCCCAAGCGGCCTCTCCTTCCCCATTAACGGGCGCCTGGGGCCCCCGCGAGCTCCTGTGTTGCGCGCTTCCAGCTTCACCAACAAACGGAGCTGCAAATCTGGTAATTGCTTGCGGAGCCTCGGCACGAACCCCCTTTCCCCGCACTCCCCCCCCGCACTCCTCTGGCGGCAGCAGGCAGAGAAAGCCCCGCTTCCCCCTGGCTTTGATGGCACACGTGAGTTGGCTTCCCACTCTTTTTTTTTTAACTCTCCTCTTCCTCCTCCTCCTCCTCCTCCTCTCCTCTCCCCTTGTTGTCTGGTCTTCCCTAAGGAAACTCGAGGGCTCACACTTCCAGGTGTTTCTCCCTGTCTTTCTCCCTGTCAATGATCTTTTCTTCCCTTCCCTTCTCTCAGCCCCATCCTCCTTCACCTTTGTCACCACAATCCTGAACAGATGAAGTTTGTACTTCTCAAGAAAGGTTGGATGTTCCTTTTGAGGAGGGAACCTAGTGTGACATCTGTATGTTGACCTATTACTGAGCCGTGGCATGTGTGCACATGCAATGGAGGCATGAAGGAGAGCTGTGAAAGAGATGGTGGCTCTCCAAAACAGGATGTACATGCAGCACATACACATGCTTTTTTCTTGCAAGGGAGAGAGTGACTCTGTTTGGACATAGAGATGATGAGGAGGAATCCAGTTTTGAAGGATTTTAACTCTTGTGTTTTAGCTTGGTTGCTGATTGAGCTAAGGTTTTTGTACTTTTAAAGTTATTGTTGATACCATATTGGTTTTGTTGGCTCTCTTTTCCACTTACAGAGCTAGTTTACTGTTTTTCTTTGAAATAAATATTCAAAAACATTTAACCTACTGATGCCTCAATTCATGTAATTTTATTGGTATCTATTTTTATTTTTGAAATTTACCAGTAGCTGCTGCATTTCCCACCCTCGACTTATACTCAAGTCAATAAGTTTTCCCAGTTTTTTGTGGTAAAATTGGGTGCCTCGACTTATATTCGGGTCGACTTATACTCGAGTATATACGGTACTTCTATTTCATGTTACATCTGTGCCATTTTTACTTTCAAATAAAAGTGATCCAGAGAATTCAAATAATAATTTCTGACAATAGAATGTTTTTTCTCATTTTCTCCCAAAACTTCTGTTATTTATTCCTTCAAAACAGCACTCACTTGGAGGAGAGGTTTGAGGAAACTGAATGCTTATTTGTTCTTGATTTTTATTTGTTCCACAGCCCTTTTGCTGCTCTTTATTAACATGTTGCTGTATTGTCATGTTTTTTTCAAAGATTAAAACAAGGTACTTTAACAACTCCTGCTCAAGCAGGGGACCATGTACCATTTCAGACAAGTGGCTGTCCAGTGATGGAGCATCTACTACTTCTGAAGGTAAGCCATTTCACTGATTAATTGTCCTCACTGTTAGGAAATTTCTCCTTAGTTCTAGGTTGCTTTTCTCCTTGATAAGTTTGCATCCATTTTTCTTGTCTTGCCTTCTGGTGCTTTGGAAAATAGCTTTACCCCCTCTTGTTTGTAGCATAATGTGGCAGTCCCTCAAATATAGAACACTGCTATCATGTTACCCCTAGTCCTTTTTACCAGACTAACCATGCCCAATTTCTACAACCATTCTTTGTACATTTAAGCTCTCAAGGCCCTAATCATCCTTGTTGCCCTTCTCTGCACTCTTTCTGTTGTATATGTACCATAGTTAATAAAGTATGAGCTTGAGGTAAAGTGCAGGGTTCTGGCCCTGCACTTCTGATTGGCTGTTAGCCAGCCAGATCGGATTGGTTAGTTCTGAGGAATCCGATTGGCCCTTAACAGAGGATTATTATTGGTTTAAAGAGCTAGCGTTCATAGCTCGCTATTGGACAATTCTCACAAGGGTTGCCTATATAAGGCAGAGTTCACTGTTGTTGTTTTGAGAAGTCACTATGCAATAAAGAGCTGAAAGTTCACATTCAAAGGCTGTCTCCATTTACTCCAACCCATGTCCAAGTACTTAACACTTTCCAAACTCTCAACCTCTTTTTTTTATAATGGGGTGACCAAAACTGGATGCAGTATTCCAGGTGCGGTCTTACTGTTTTTTTTAGCTCTGCCTTTTCTACTAGAGATAATTTATAGATGGATTCCCTCCTCACATCACCTTCAGTTTCCAACTCTGATCTTAAAGAATGCCAATTTTGTAGAAAAAAAAATCTTACTGTGGGAAGGGGAATCCACAGACAAAATGCAAGATTTTGTACAGATTCATTTACATCCTTTCTCATATACTAAGAGGCTTTTGATTGCTCACTGACTCAGGAAGAAACAAGCTGTTTTCTAGTCCTTTTGGGATGATTTCAACCTCATTCTGAATTCAGAGCCTATTCCTATGGCTTCCTTCAGCCCTGTTAATTGTGGGCCAATTCATACAATTATTATCAGGATTGTTTTGATTACAATCATTGCTCTACAAGCAGTTGTATTGTTTTGGGTTGCTTTGTGTGTGTGTGAATAATATTCTGTTTGTGGTGCCATGAAAAAGGCTTGCCAACTTTCTAATTGGCTGAACAGCTAATATCTTCTGCAGTAGCTGTCTGTGTAGGCATTACAACCAGGCAATGTTTATCTCCATGCTGTGAAATACTCCCCCTGCTGATTTCTTCTGATCTAATTGTCAAGTAGACTTGAGTGAGATATAATTTGCATCATTCCAGTCTAGCTGAGATATACACACAGAGAGAATATGCACTTCAGCAGGAAGAGACTCCTGCTGGAGTCTTCTCGGTAGGTTTCAAAACAAAATTTTGTTGACAGCATTTTATACTTAATGTGGCTGTGCAAAACTTGGAGGAGGTGCTTTGCTTTCATGTTGCTTTTGAGCAGAGCAGCCTTCAAAGCTGCTTCATTAAATTACCTTCAAACCCCACTTCTAAATGCAAAGGGAAGTGGCTGCATTGTTTTGTTGCATACTGCTACAAGGCCTTGTTTCGGAACAGAAAGAAGCATCTGCATAGCTCCTACGTGTGCTCAGAAAACTCTGGACATTTCTAGACTATTGTTGAAAAACCCTGCCAAGGCCTGTGAGTGACACATAACTCCTTGATGGGAGAAATCACACCATTCCTGTTCCTCTGTGGCATAACTGTGACATAAAGATGAAACAGAGTGACAAAAAGGATCCCTCACATAGAGGGATTATTCCGTTGTCCCTAGCCTTGATTATCAATACATTTGATTTTCAGATCCATACCATTTGTTGCATCACACAGCTTTCCTAACATTCACTGCAAATTGTAGTTTCTCATCCAAAAACACAGTATGCAAAAATCTTATTTTGTAAGATATTGTTAAAAATAATAACAGCTGTTAAAAAAAAGAGAATCCAACATCCATTGTAGAAGAAAGCCTTTATTCAACTCTAGTCAAAAGTTTATGCAAGATTTATAGAGTAAACTGGTTTAAAGTATTGTTAGCTCATAAAGCATGAATGATTAAAAATATAGTTAAAAACTTCTTTTTTTTAGTGATATTAGGATATGTAAGTTTGGATTGACAATATGAGTTGTTATGTAACATAATTATAATTGAGACTACAGAATGAATGCACAAAAATGATGAACCAACTGACACACTGGATGTACATAAGAGAGTTGATGTTTTTATGTTTTGTTTGTCTTGTTTGTTTGTAGAAAATTAATAAAATCTTTTTCAAAAAAAAAAAGTTTATGCAAGATTGTGAGTTCTTTACAGCAGTGGTGGGATTCATTTTTTTTTTTACTACCAGTTCTGTGGGCGTGGCTTGGTGGGCATAGTGTGGTTTGCTGGTGTGGCAGGGAAAGGATACTGCAAAATCTCCATTCCCTTGCCACTCCTGGGGGAAGGTTACCACAAAATACCCATTCCCTCCCCACTCCACTAACCTGCTTTCCAGCTCTGTTCTCCTGAGCAGGCAACAAAAAAAGACTCAGCTGATCAGCTGGGACTCGGGAGGCAGAGAATAGATGGGAGCAGGGCCAGTCAGAGGTGTATTTGCCGGTTCTTCAAACTACCCAAAATTTCCACTACCAGTTCTCCAGAACTGGTCAGTGTGGGAATAAACTTTGGCCTGAGCTTGAGCAATGATTAATATAATGCCTTATACATTCATGCCTGTCTAAAAGTCACTAAGATAGTACAAAGAAAAGAGAACAATAAGAACAAATACAAACAAAGAGGCAGCTTAGACAACTGCAAACAAGCCTGTACTATATCTAATTATTAATCCACAATGTAATTGCTTACTATGCACAAAAATCTCAATAAAAGGAAGCACTGGAATTTTATTCTGGGCTCCCATCCCAATTACACCAACCTGTGTCTCATTCTTTCCATGGGAGACCACCACAGTCAGAACCTGCTGAATACCACCTCTGCTTTACAGTCTTTACTGGTTTTGTTTGTACATTGATTAATGGCTGTCAGTTGTAAGCTTAAAACAGAGAAATAATAAAATAATAAAATGCCATTATTTTACTAATTTATTTCTCTGCTTATTTTTTGTCATGCATTATTTAATGGATTTGAAGCTAATACAAGGCAAAAACCAAAAATACGTTGGTTTTGAGTTCCAAATTTTATACTTTATTATATTTTGTTTATATAGATTGCATTCATTTATTATTTGTATATATTGGTAAAAAGCTTTAAAATACCAAGTTTGATGGAAAGATGGACATAGCTCATACAAGATAAAGCATAGTTCTATAACTGGGACTTGCACTATAATTTTAAACAAATTAATTTATAAATGAGCCTCATACAACTGAGTGAGCTTAGCTCTGGATAAAGTAGTTCAGGATTCCTTGTTAGTTGGCAGCTAATTATACTTTGGTTTTATGCAGATTCTTTGATTTTTTAGGAGCACAAAGTGAAATTATCAATCACCTTTGTGGCAAATCTGACCTCCAAAGACTGTATTAACAAAGTAATAAAGGTAGAATAAGTAAGTAAGTAAGTAAATAAATAAATTGCCAGCTGTCTTTTTCTCTTCCTGATGACAAGCCAAAGCTCATCTAAGGAAAATTCATCAATCTCTTTGATCTTACCTTTGTTATTGATTCCTTCAATCTCGTGTGATTTTAATCAGGCATTTTGGTGTAACCTGTGTTTTGGGATATGTAAACTGGAAAAATTCCAACCTAGACTTCCAGCTATCGTTTTTCAATTTACAAAAAAAGGGAAGATACTTTCCTTCTTTTCAGCCCTGTTATGATATCCCTAGTTGAAAGAGGAAGAGAGGATGACATCAAACACCAAGGAAGGCATTTGCTGTTCTTCATTCCTTCCTGCCCAACTGTCTTGCCTTGACAGGTGGGTGCCAGTAGAAATTCCTTAGCAGAAGACAGCTCCATCCTTTGACATTATTGTTTTTTTTTTCTTTAAAGCTGGTGCTTTTCTATAGATACAGTTAATTATGCAATTAATTATTTAACAGTAAAATTAAAGACTAAAATGCAGTTAACCATGACAGTGAAACCAATGAATCAACTGAACAACAGAATAAATACGAACATATTTTATATTTCAAAGAATTTCTAATTTCCTGTTCTGTAGAAGCCCTTGCTTTTATTTCTACTCTGTCTCAGTTCACAGAATGATCTTTAATTCATAATTTCTTCAACAAACATGCCCTCTCCTGGTCTAAAGAGAGAACTATCTGAATTGTTTTTAAAGAAAAAATTTTGCCTGTGAATTTACCATTCCATTAAACTACTTATAGCATCCTAAAAGATACAACATGAGGCAGGTAACATAGCAATAAACTAAATTTTGAGATCAATTTATTGCAACCTGGCTAGCTCAGACAGTATAGTCTATTATCTATGTTAGTAGTCTGACATTTTCTTAGTTATAACATTGAAAATGTTAAATCAATCTACATGTGCATTCATTAATCTGTGTAGCATTAAAAAAATAAATTCATTGTTTAAGAGCTTTGTTAATTTTCAAAGTAGTTACTGTTTTTTTCCCCTTTAAGTCTTTTAGATCCTAGTGGGGGATTATAAAATTCTGTTGCTTGGTAGGTCTATAGTAATTAATTATTATCTAGTTAACTGCTTTCAACTAGGTTTCAAAGCAATTAAGATAAGATATAATGGTAAAAATGTGTCAAATAGTGATTGACAGATGAGATAAAAGATGCAAGAAAATTAAGGGAATCTCATAGTAATCAAGCCCAATGAAGCAAGAACTCCACAGATTTCAGTAAGGTGTCTTTAATCCCTCTGAAATACATTCAGAATTTTGACAACTGTAATAAAGAAATTCCCAGGCTCATTTACAGAGTTAAGGCAGAGGCTCCTTGAATATTTCAAGATTCTTTTCCCCAGATTGTTCCCTCCTGGGCTGAGTTGTGCTTAATAAGATAATCTATGAATCCACCTGCTATCTTTTTCCTTCCTTTCCCAGCCTCCCACAACCTCTCTTTTGCATAGAATTCCTTTTATTCACCCAGGCAAACTATGACAACAAGGTATTGATCCATTTGGATGCTGTGAAGTTTTGTGACTGTGGCAAACAGGAAACACTCCCTTGCTTAAAAAGCAGTTAAATGTCTTATAGATATTTAGTGGGAATTTCCATTAAAATCAAGAGGATGATGAGATGGGACAAGAGCTTGAGAACAAGTCCTACAGTAATGGTCTGTGGGCCACCATCACATTTGAACAAGGAAGCCATTGGATTTGTGCTAAGTAGAACTTAAAGTTCAGCAGATACCATATAACTCCTTTATATTGTAATTAAATAATTAAATAACATCTTTAGTTGTTATGATTGCTGTCTTGCAGAGAATTTGATTGGTCAGATCCCATAGAAATCAATGAGGAAAATCTAGGGTTCTGTAACTTCCTTTACTTCAGATTCACTATGTTACTAATTCTGGAATGCTTAACTGTATTAGCAGATGGCATTAAATAACCATTCATGCATATCTTTTTCAGAACCAGGAGAACACAATTTTAAAATAATGCAAAGTGAAAAAGAAATATAGTTTTTTTTAAGTGGCCAGCAATATTCATTTCAGGAAAAATAATAATATCATACAACTGAAAATTCTTTTTGTAGTTATCACCTGTGGTTTTTTTTTTTGTCCATATTCACAAAATGCCGTGCTCTTTTAAAACCCATCATGGAATTTGTTTCTGATCATGGTATATCACTCATCAAATATTCTTATTGGCTGATTTATTTATTATTCTAATGTATATCTAACCTTTTTATCCAAGGTGTGGTATCAGCAGAGAGATGAAAACAAAGAAAACAATGACTTCACATGTTTTTGATGCATTATTCCTAGTAACGCTGTTGTGTTAATCATTCTAGCAGCCATTTCACACTCCTGACTCATGCTATTTATTTTTAATGATTATACTTAACTCCTTCTCAAAAGCAGTGTTTCCAACCTGTAAATCCCTCATCTTATATCATGTCCCACATTTTTTTTCTCCGCAAATGTAATGCAATATGTTTCTTCCTGTTTAAGGACATCTTGTCCAGTCTTCCAAGCTCTCAAGATTAAACTGTAATCTCATTCTGTTATCTTGGATGTTGTCCAGGCCTCCCAATTTGTTCATCTGCAAATCCGATAAGCAGTCGATCAGTCCCATCATCCCAGTCATTAATACAGATGTTGAATAACATTTCCCAAACCAGATCACAACAGAATTCTGCTGATTATTGCTTTCCAAATCAATATAGGGCCATTAATGCTGGTTCTATGAGAGTAGTTAGTCAGCCAAGTGTGGAGCTACTTTGCCTTAAAAGCTAGGCAAAATTAATCATGATCACAATTCTAAAGATCTGGATGATCATACTATATTACATTTAAATATTATAGTTTTACACAATCATAGAAAGATAAATTTATATGAAAAAACATGATACTGTATATGCAGTTGTAATGTAAAATTAAATGTATATCTATATTTTCATAAAGGATTAATATAAATTAAAAATATACAGTCTCATGAATCTTTTATTTAATGTATTTTTATATAAGTAATATTTTGGTGAGTGTCCCCGAATCAATAAGGATATTTACATAGAATTAGGATGCCAAGAATATGAGAATATTATGCCCTGCTGACAATGCTAGAGGTGTGAAATCATGATTGAATTTATCAAATCAATAAACATGTAGAAGTTCATTTTTAATTAATTAATTTTCCAAGATTTATTAAAGAATAGACATCAGCTCAAACCACTAATGGTATATTATTTTAGGCAAAAGTTTTAAGAATAATTAATTTCTACTCCATTTTGCCACTTTTATAGTATGTAAGCAACCGTAACGATTTTCGATATAAATTATATTTTATGATGTTGCTCCCCATCAATGGCAGATGTGACCTATTAAGTATATTTTGAATTAGAGAAAATGCTTTCAGATTGTTGTGAATTTATTAATCTATGCAAGTTTTCTAGTTCTTGTGATCAAAAGTTACATTCAAGCATTTCATAGGTTTTCTCCTTCCATATTCAGAGGCTGGCGGTGGCAGGACAACACATTTCAATTGTTTAGGAATATTTTCATATTGTCTCCACTTTCACTTTTCAGTTTTTATCCTTTCAGATAATTTGATCTTACAAATTACAAATTACAAGCAACAAATGTATGCATTTCTTTGCTGCATGCAAAAATCTCTTAGTTCCTGTGAAGTGAAGCTGTCTTATTGTAAGATCCAAAGTCCAAGAGCCAGAAGTGTGTCCAAGAGCGGTTTCTGCAAATGGAGACATGGACTTTCTATTCAACTCTAGAGAGCTGCAATGTTGAACAAAATAAATTTCATCTATACCACAATTGATCAACTCTCAAACACCTCCATGCTTCCAGATGGTAAGAACCCATAGCTTTAGTTGTCCAAGTGAAATACAGAAAAATATCTTTAAATAACTCCATTTTACAAAAATAATTGGTAAACTATTATACATATGCCCTCCATGGTCCAACTACACTTGATAAACACATTTTGCTTTCACTATAATTAGTAGCTTGCCTTTATTTTTTGCAAATCCTTTTATGATTACTGAGGGATGTTGGTTTCACATGAAGTACCTAGTCCAAGTTCTCGTTGGTATTCAATATTTCCCCCTCTCTTAAACCCTCCTAAAGTCAACTCCTAATACATTTCCATTAAAGTTTTTTTTTTCCAAGAAAAAAGTTAAAAATTATTTTGTAGCTGGAAAAGTGTCCAGCTGAACCTTAATACATGAGGCAGAAACATATTGGCTTCAAACCCTGCAATATACACTAATGTGGATTTTTGGTTTCAATTTAATTTTATAGTTTTGGATGTGTAAACAAGGTCACATATCACTGGAAAGTAAAACGAAAAAATGTTCTTAATTTAAAAGCTCAGGCAAAACCTAAATACAGTCTAAAGTGAAGTGAAAAGAAAGATTGATTTTCTACTAAGTGTTTTAAAAGCGTTATTATTTCTAGAATAGCATGGCATTTTTCCTGATTGTAAAAACTGGCTCCCCTTTCCTAGGTGAAATTAAAAACGCTATCAAAAATGCTACTAAAGAAATGTAAGGTATATTGTAAAAGACAACTGGCCTGAAGACTATTTAACCTGGAACAGGGGAAATATATGAAAAATAGTTACAGACATTATGCAATTGGAAAAATATTAACTGTGCAGCTTGTTTGTTGTAGGGTAGTATCAATTTTCTCTACTTGAATGCCAAAGTCAACATGTGAAATACACAGAGACTGTCATCATTTTCTAATCCAGATATAGGTGCATCATGTATGTAGATGTATGGATAGATAGAAAAGATCATTAGGAATGATTTAGCTCTGGAACTGGAGATTTATTAACTATTTTCAATGATTTGCCACCCAAGTATTAAATATTTGAAGTGGAAATCAATGGTGTTCTAAATGGGGAACAGTGAGAAAGAGACTACACATCATTGGGGATTTTGCACTATGCCTTTTTGGGAACTTCCTTGCAGTCAGATAGTCTCTCTAGTCTGCCTAGCACAGTGTTTTTCAAGCTTGGCAACTTTAAGATGTGTGGATTTCTGTCGCGTCCTGGTCCTGAATAAGGGACCCTCGCAAGGGTGAGGAAGGGGCGGGGCCCTCGCAAGGGCGAAGAATCCAATCCTGGATATGGGACCCCCACAGGGGTGAGGGAGGACAGGTCGCAGTTCGCCCGGGCAATTCTGTCTAGGGTACGTGGTTAGCGGGACTCTCGCAAGAGTGATGAATTCAATTAGCACACTTCTCATGCAGGTTTGTTCAAGGTGGCGAAGTACACGCTGCACGGGTGGAGAAAGCATGGATGTTCTGGCTCCAACCCCGGCTAGCAGTGCTGCAACGCCTTTTATTGAGCTTATAAAACCGGAAGAAGGAAGTACATTAATTTTTCCATATAAGGAAATCATAAATCATTCACCGCAAACAGGAACAAGGAAGCACATACAGTATTACCATATAAGGAAATCATAATTCATTCACTGCGCCGTGACAGGACGCTGTCTTTTAGGAGTGTTTATTGCGCATGAGCAGGATGCTGTTAGTGTTTTAAGGAGGAACTAGGATGTTTCTAATGTTTTAAGGAGGAACTAGGATATGTGATTGTGTTGTGTCGCTTCATCTCACCCTTTTTTCTTTTATTCAAAGAGCAGATTCTAAACAGGATTCAACTCCATAGGCTGCATGCTAGAGGAGATACCTTCCGGTACCACCCTATCATGCTTCCCTGGAAAGTCTATCTCTGTCTCCGAATCACTGGAGCATTCAAAAGGTGATTTGCGAGAGTCCTCCTGGCTAATTAGATGATAGGCGTATTGTTTGAAAAGAGCTTCAACAGTTATTTGTGATTTTGCTTCAGCAATAGCAGTTAGACTGCGTTTGATCATAGAAATAAAAACAGGTAACAAACAAGGTAAGAGAAGACATCCTGTAGCAATCATGGCAACCATAATAAACACGGCCTTTAAAGCAGGAAATTTTGGTAGGACGCCATCAAACATTTCTCCTATATCCCATTTTTTCCAAGTCTGTACAGGCACGTGTGCTATTTTCACCATATCATGTACCAATTGTCCCACCACTTCCCCACTATTATCGATTTGAATACAACAATTTGAGAGATTAAACTTACCACAGACACCTCCTTCTTTAGCCAATAAGTAGTCTAGGGCCAATCTATTTTGCATTATGTATGTTCTAGACAATGCACTTTCTGTTGCTAATTTTTTCAAAGCAGCCCCTGTTTTGTTAGTAATTATTTCTACTACAGCTTGTAACCTAATGATACGATTTAGCATGTAAATAGGTGTCCGATAACCCCATGATCCATCCTGGGCCCAAGAAGCAGGATCATAATATGCAATAATTCGTTCGGGGGGCCATTCATTATCTTTCCAATTACCAACTTTAATAGCCCCATATATGTTGGTGAGGTCTCTTTTTCGTCTGGTGTTGCGAACTTCCTCATAGACAGGCAGACCTAGGACCTGTTTACGTGGTATAGGCAAGAGAAAAAAGGAGGGCTGGATTGCTCCCAATACACAGCTACCATACCAATTTGGAGGTAAAACATTATATGCATATGAACCACAAATCCAATATAGACCGCTCGGTGATGTCCATGGGATATTGTCATTTTCTGGGTTCAATAGAAAGGACAAGCGGGTGATGTTTTGCAGGTGTCTTGGAGGTTCAGTGTGGTTTGCTGACCACCAATCATTGTTAGTCCATTGTCCTAGGCACATTAAGTGTCCTACTGGTACCCTAGCATTGGTATGATTACGATTAAAACATATTTTCCCTATAATTGATGAAGAGATGACCCATGTTTCGTTAAAGGGAGTAGGGGTGCTAGGCCAGGTTAGATTATTTTGATTGAGAAAAAGTTCAGTATAATTGGCTTCTAATGCTGCCCAAGGCCAGGCATCACCCATCTTTGTGCCTCCGCAAACAAAACAGTTTTTTATTAGGAGTTCCTTGGCGATGGCATCTGCCAACTGAACAAACATGTTGTGGGCTCGGGGGGGGACTGGCAGATCATTGATTTTATCTATTTCTTCTTCATACTCCCAGTACACCTTCACAGGTTTCAATTGTACTTGCTTAGTCTCCACCTTGATAATGAGATATCCATAAGGATCTGTGCCCTTACCATCGATGCCAAGACCAAACCCGAGATACTTGGTAGAGGCTGAATGGGAGGTAGTGGTAGATAGGCAAACATTGTTGCAGGTACCTGGAGTGCATGAGGTGGAAGAAGCGCCAAGACTGATATTAACAGGAAGGTAGTTTGCCCATGAGGGGGGAGTATTAGGAGAGGAATGAGTATACCAATAGTCATAAGGGTCTTGGAAGGATGTGTGGCCTGTGCTCATTGTCTTCCGCATGGTAAATAAATATTTTTGATTGGTCAAGTATGAATGTTCCCACCTGAAATCTCCACATGTAATACCCGCAGAACTTCTGCCCTGGCCAGCAGAAATAGCTGTGCAGGCATCAAAGCAAGCAGTGATGATTTTTATTGTTCCAGCAACAGGAATGTCATAGAGATCGGAATGAGTAAGGTATCCCCCATAAGATTGTGCTGTTGTGAACAGGGAGGGTGAGACGGACTGACTTTCTCTGTCAGGGTCCCATTGGCCACCCTTGTAGCCATAGATGTACAAAGAAGCATAAAGAGGTCCTAATTTTGCCGGAGTGTAACAATAGTGGATATTATCTTTACCTAAACATTGATGGAAGGATGTACCGTTGTGTGTGCAGGCTGGAAGATCTGTCTTGCAGGCAGGTCTATGAGAGTGATAAATCAAGGTAGATAAAGTCTTGGAACCACTTTTTGTGGTTTGTGTGCATTTTTGGCATGATGGTGATGTCTGCTTCTGCAGGGCACGCCGGTATCGTCGGGAAAGAGTGGGAGTAGGCGGTAAGATCGGCAAAAGATATACTGTAAGAAAAGTTTCATAAGGTAGTTTTGGGAGACTCAGATGACAATCATATGCCGCATAATCCTCAGCAGTGACGTGGAGCAAAATCAGAGATGTTTGACAGTTGGAGGAGATGATGATGCGATTCTGAGATGGATAGATAGCCTTGCCATCTCTCTGCCATGTCCAGTAAGCAGGATGCCTGACAGGATGTCGTTGTTTACAGGCCAAGACAGTTCTATTCCCTTTTGGAATATATAAACGACAGACTGGTACGCGGATATAGGCATTCAGGCGATCGAGGAGGTCAACACAGTTTTTTGGGGTTACCTTGAGCAATGGTGCAAAATTGTTTAGGTCCTTAAGCGGAGCTGTCGATGTAAGATCAGGGACCCCTGGGCCAGGCAGAGTCCGTTGAGCAGGCTGCGCCATGATGCCCAGAGAGTGCCACTTATCATCCTCCTCCTTGTGAGCTGGTGGGAGAATAGGTGTGCGTATGAAACCTGCAAGGGCACGAGGGTGCCTGATCCGTGAAGGAGGTCGGAAAGATCTGTGTAAGAGTGGGTAGGAAATGCCAGGAGACCACTGAGGGAGCGACGTCATCTGCCAGATGCAAGGAATAGGACCACAAGGCACGCGGCAACAGTGAAGAGCCTTCGTCTGATTTTGGGAAGGTCAGATCCGCTGGGGAAAGACTGAAAAAAGAGGGGGGTTTGCAGAAGAAAGAGTGGAAAGGAGGAAAAAATGATGGCTGAAGAAGGTATTATTTTGCGTGAAGCCATGCAGAGCATATATGCCAACAGTAGAAGGGTGAACAGTTACCGTGAAGAAGAGGTAGCAAGGGTTGTAAGCATAAGATATGTCGATAAGGAGTGAGGGGTTAATTACTTTATTATTGAAGGTGAAGGAATAAGAGCAGTTTTGAATCTCATTATCTTCAAAAGCAAAGGAAACATGGGCCCCAAGTGGGGCTATTATACCCGAAGGTGAGGCTTTAAATAAACAAGGAAGAGAGGGAAAGAGAAGAGTCAGGCAGAGGAGAAGGGAGAGGCTTTCCATGATATGGTCGGACGCAGCGACCAGGGACCCACAGAACCCTGTCTGGTAGTTGAATGGCTGCGTATCCTTTGCCCCAAGTAATCAGGGAGACAGGCCCCTTCCAGTGAGGGTCAGGCAAATGCCTGTAATAGACAAGAGGGTGGGAGGAAGATAAAGAGGCTTTAGAGAAATGCCGTTCTGCTGCTGTAGAAAGAGGTGTGCGAGAAAGATTAATGAAATTAAGAGTATAAAGACAAATGTTTAAAATATTCTGATACGCTGGGAGGCTAGGGGGGCTAGGCCCTTTTACCCTGTTGTACCGATTGAGGGCTGTTTTTAGAGTTGAGTTAGCCCTTTCAACCAAGGCTTGGCCTTGGGAATTGTATGGAATACCAAACTTGTGGACAATGGACCATTTGTGACAAAATGAGGAGAAAACAGAGCTAGTATAGGCCGGACCATTATCCGTTTTCAAATTTTTTGGGCATCCCAGCGTCAGAAAGGAACGAATGCAATGATTGATGACATGGTTTACCGCTTCTCCTCTTTGAGCCGTAGCCATGATGAATCCCGAGAAGGTATCCACAGAAACATGGATATACTTCCAAGGGGCAAATGGGGTATATTGGGTGACATCCATTTGCCATGTTTCACAGGCCTCAGTTCCCCTTGGGTTAACGCCTTCAGGGGAGCTATTGGCCTGCAAGCTGCATGTGGGACATTGTTGAACAATGGCTTGAGCTTCGGTTTTGGTTAAGCCAAATTGTTTAGCCAGAGCTTTAGCATTTTGATGGAAATAATCGTGGCTTTCTCCTGCTGTCAAAGGAGAGGGCTGAGGCATTTTTATTATGACTGGCATCATTTTACATGCTTCATCTGCCATGTGGTTTCCTTCGGAAAGAAAGCCTGGGAGGTGCTGATGACTACGGATATGGGCCACGAACAAAGGGTCCTGTCGTGCCCGGAGTAACGTCTGGAGCTGTAAAAAATGTTGGATTAAAGGGGTAGGGACATTTGGAGAGATATATGCATCAAAAACATTTTTTGCAACATAGGAAACATACAGGCTGTCAGTAATGACATTAAGTGGTTGTGAAGGGAACAGAGTCAGAGCTAAATTGAAGGCTTTTAGTTCAGCTTGCTGAGCAGATTCTGTGGAGGGAGTCAAATGTTTTTTCCATTGGCCATCCTCTTTCCAGACGCATGCGCCACTCCCTTTAGATCCATCAGTAAATATTGTGAGGGCATTTTGCAAAGGAAATTGATGTATAGGTGAGGCTAATGTGATAGGCACCATCTTTAAAAGCTGTAGTCGCTGATCAGGGGGCAAATGACATGATATATGACCAACCCAATCAGTGAGGGCGCCCTGTAGGGTGTCAGACTGCTGATATAGTACCTCCCACATAGCTAATTTGCAGTGTGTGTATATGTTGGTAAGATCTATCCCCATTAGATTCTTACTTCGATGGCGACCTTTGATAATAAATATTTTGTTTCGGGGTATGTTGTAAGTGTAACCATTCAAGAATCAGAATCTTTCTCTCCGTAGTTAACTGTATGAGGATACCTGTAAGTAGCTGGGCAGTGTGGAGTAGTGCTAAATGTATAGGAAAGTTGGGGATGGCACGATCCACCCATCTATGTTGTATAATATGGTTTATGTTCCTCAATGCCTCCTTCTGAGGGGGGGTGAGAATGATTAAATCTGCAGGATTTTTGTGATCTACCAATGCCTGAAAGAGAGGGGAAAGAGCACTGGTGTCCAGGGCAAAATAAGGACGAGCCCAGTTGATAGTACCTAAAATTTGTTGCAATCGTACCAAAGTGATTGGATTAGAAAGTGCAATCTGGGGCAAAACTGGAGCTGAATTTGAAAGTAACACCTTATGTCCCAGATATTGAAAGGGGTAGTGTTGTTGAACTTTATCCGGTGCAATATGTAACCCTGCAGAGGTAAGACAATGCTGTAAAAACCCAAGCGATTTATGAAGTTGCTCTGAGGATTCTTCCGTTGCGATTAGAATGTCATCCATGTAATGATACACCAAGTAGGAAGGATGTTTTTTCCTGTATGGAAGTAAAGCTTTATCAACAAAATATTGACACATGGTAGGGGAATTGACCATTCCCTGTGGTAGGACTTTCCATTGATATCGGGTGGTGGGTTTGCTATTGTTGTACTCAGGGACAGTGAAAGCAAAGAGACATTTATCACGTTCTGCTAGTGGAATGCAGAAAAAACAATCCTTCAAATCAATAACAATCAAGGAATATTTTTGTGGAATAAGATTAGGATTAGGGAGACCACACTGTAGCGCCCCCATAGGCCGAATTATGCTATTGACGGCCCTTAAATCCTGAAGGAGTCTCCACTTTCCACTTTTCTTTTTAATAAGAAAAACAGGAGTATTATAAGGGCTAGTGGTGGGTTCCAGGTGGCCAGCCTTCAACTGTTCGGTGACAATGTCGTGCAGGGCATGAAGTTTTTCAGATGGTAATGGCCATTGATCAACCCACACGGGGGCGGAGGTGGTTAGTGTGAGGGAAAGAGGACGAGGGGCAGAAAGCGCCATTTAAGGAATGTGTAGAGAGAGCTGTAGCTGAGAAAGCAAGTCACGCCCCCACAGATTGCAATGCAAAGGTAATATATAAGGTTTGAGAACAGCAGTGATATCAGAACAAGAGGAGGTAGCAAACAGATTGCGCGTGCTGACCTTGGCAGCCTGAGCTCCACCGACACCTTGGACAGAAGAAGCCGGTTGGCAAGGCCAATGAGCAGGCCACTCCTGAGAGCGAATGACAGACACGTCAGCACCAGTGTCTATGAGGCCAGTGAAGGAGATACCATCCAGCAAAACCGTGAGGGTCGGTTTTGACAGCGAGACCGGCTGTTGAAGAGCATAAAGAGATGGGGGACTATGAGAGGGAGGAAGGAAGATAAGTGTAGCAACTACAGTTCCCTTGAGAAGGGAGAAAATCCTGTCTCCTGTCCCAGCAAGCCCTAGGTGATGCAAAGATTCAGAATCAGGGAAAAGAAAGGGAGAAGCAACAACTCCTTCAATAATAAGAGTGGAAGTAGGGATTAACAGTGCAGGGGTAGCAGGGGGAAAATGGGCAGACACATTAATTGAAAGAGGAAGGGTAAAAAACGAACCAGGATCATCATACACAAAGTTCTCCGTTAAGACAGCAGGAAATGCATTGGTAGCAAATGAGGCAGCCTTTGGGGCGGGGCTAGCTGAAGGCCCCACAATTAGTTTTCCGACTGCTGATTAGGAATGGGCGGGGGGTTAGAGCGGCATTGAGAGGCCCAGTGAAACCCTTTGCGACAGCGAGGACAGACAGTTTTCGGTTTTTCCAAGGGGCCAGGACCTCGAGCGGGGCCCCTTGGGGCGCTTCCGCCACCAGGGGCCCTGCATTGATTTTTAAAATGTCCTGGTTTACCGCAATTGAAACAATTGCCTCGACGCATCATAGGGCAAACGGAGATATTGCCAGAAGAGAAAGCAGAAGTAACAGGCTGCGAAACAGTAATGGCGGCAGCAAGAGCCTCCATTTGATAACTAGTAGTGCCCACAATACGGCAAGCTTGTAGAAAGTCAGCCAAGGTAACGCCAGGTTTATTAGAAATCGGCTGAAGTATTTTTTGACAATCTTTGTTTGCGTTTTCAAAGGCCAACTTAAGAGCAAGTTCATTGCGAGCGTCCTCATTGTCAATTTGCCTCTCTAGGGCCAATTGGAGGCGACTGAGAAATTCTGAGTAACTCTCAGTTGGTTGTTGGTAAATTTTAGAAAAGGTTTGAGTTGGCTTATACGCGCTGTCATCCACCTTTTTAATTGCAGTCAATGCACAGCGAGCGATAATGGGAAAAACAGCACGGTCCGATTGCATTTGGTTTGCAATCGTGGCTAAAGTTCCTGTGCCCAGGACATGATCTCGAGTCACATTATTAGGCAGACCATGTCGAATAGAAATTTCAGCCTGTTTCTGATATTCTGACCACCAAATAACATACTGAGAGGGAGTGAGTAACATATTAAACAGCAGTTGCCAATCCGCTAAAAGCATTTCAGTAGCAGCATTTGTTAAAGAGGCTAAAATGCCTTGTGTGTAACGAGACTGTAAGCCATAAGTTGTTACAGCAGCTTTAAGATCTTTCACGATTTTAAAATTAACAGGATTATGTACAGGTACAGCTTGAGCACCAGGTGGCGCTCCAGCCGGCACAATAAAACTTACTGGATAAGCGGCACACGCCTCTAAATCTTCTTCTTCCAATTCCCCCCTTTCTCTAGCCTCCACGACTGCTCTAATGAGATGACCTCCTTTTCTATCATCCAGTCCGGAAGTTTGGGAAGACAGAGATGGGTAGAAAGTTTCAGAGGGAGCAATGGGAGGCGAGGCCAGAGGGGGAGGAAGAGAGGGAGGACAGAGGTCCTTGTAGGAAGGAGGGCAAGAAGGAGAAACAACCTGAGTTTGGGCAATTGTTGGATCGGTTAGCTTTGCCCCAGGGGTGTCAGGTAAGTTTTCAGGGGTTTTGGGTAAAACCAGTTCGATGGCTGCCATAAGAGCTTGCCATGTGGCCAAAATATCTACAGGAGCACGAGGCTCTTTGTGCAAATAAACCCCCAGCCTTGTCCATGTTGATTTTTTGAGAGATCCTGCAAGAGGATACGAGGGACAATGTTCTTTTAAATAAATCAAAAATGCCGTCACTTGTTTTCTTGTGACTGTATGTGCTAGAAATCCTTTATTTTTCTGAATCGAATTTGCCCTTTTCACTAGATTCATAAGCTCCTCCCTATGCTCTGAGGAAGTCTTGAGGTTTGCGGAGCCCATTACTTACGATTCGAAAGCCGATGCCCGGTGCGTAGTAACGGGAGTGAAAAGAGAGCCTCCTTAGACAAGGAGCACTCCTTGACGTATCCCGGACGAGCCCCCAGCTGTCGCGTTCTGGTCCTGAATAAGGGACCCTCGCAAGGGTGAGGAAGGGGCGGGGCCCTCGCAAGGGCGAAGAATCCAATCCTGAATATGGGACCCCCACAGGGGTGAGGGAGGACAGGTCGCAGTTCGCCCGGGCAATTCTGTCTAGGGTACGTGGTTAGCGGGACTCTCGCAAGAGTGATGAATTCAATTAGCACACTTCTCATGCAGGTTTGTTCAAGGTGGCGAAGTACACGCTGCACGGGTGGAGAAAGCATGGATGTTCTGGCTCCAACCCCGGCTAGCAGTGCTGCAACGCCTTTTATTGAGCTTATAAAACCGGAAGAAGGAAGTACATTAATTTTTCCATATAAGGAAATCATAAATCATTCACCGCAAACAGGAACAAGGAAGCACATACAGTATTACCATATAAGGAAATCATAATTCATTCACTGCGCCGTGACAGGACGCTGTCTTTTAGGAGTGTTTATTGCGCATGAGCAGGATGCTGTTAGTGTTTTAAGGAGGAACTAGGATGTTTCTAATGTTTTAAGGAGGAACTAGGATATGTGATTGTGTTGTGTCGCTTCAGATTTCCAATCCCAGAATTCTATATACAGCAAACTGAAGTCTACACATCTTTAAATTGAAGTCCATACATTTTAAAGTTGCCAAGTTTAAGCATCATATACACCTGCTTTATTTATTGTTGGGAAATTTATATATGTGAAAAAAGGAAATTCCTCCTCCTCCCAGTGCAGGGTCCACTTTTCAGATTGATGAACACCATCTTGTATATATACAGTATATATTGTGTATGTAAAGAAAGAAAGAATGATACTCCCTTTCTGTTCTTCTACTGTGCATTTTATGGCATGCAGAGGGATCAGGATGGTGATAAAAGAGGCAAATGTCAAGTTCCACATGGTTGACAAACTTAAAAAATAAGAACCACACACAATGCCAGGGATTGATTGATTATTTATTTATTTATTTATTTGTTTGTTTATTTATTTATTATTTGTTTATTTATTTATTGTCAATTGCTTACAAGATAATAGGTATAAGTTAAAAACATAGTTATGAATACATGGATATATATAAGAAAAATAAAAAAAATAAAGAAACAATAGGATAGGGACGGTAGGCACGTTGGTGCGCTTATGCATGCCCCAGACATTGACCATTCTGTTGCTAAAGTCGTATTTCCTGCAATCAAGTTTGGTGCGATTAACCTTGAGTTTGTATCTATCGTTTGCTCTTGTGTTGTTATGGTTGAAGCTGTAGTATTCATTTGCAGGTAGGACATTATGGCTGATTATTATATAGTCTTGAAAATGGTAAATTCCAAGTCAGATTTAAGGCATTAAGATAGAGACATTTTGAAATGTTTCCAAATCTCTGATCTAGGCCTGCCTCTCCTCAATTCCACTGAACTCTGCTTCTCAGAATCACTCATAGCAAATGACAGATGCAAACCTGTTAATAGAAGGATGCAAGCTGTGGCTTTTGTAGTTGCATAGTGATTTTGCATGTGTGCATGAAAAAGTAGAGGTTTCACTGTGGTCTTGCAGACACCTCCATTGGTATACCTGGCTTTATTGTATTTGAGGTGTTAAAGACATGTAGTGGTTAAGGTACTGAACTAGAAACCAGGAGCCTAGGAGTTTTAGTCCTGCCTTAGGTATGAGAGCCAGTGCGTGACTTTGGCCAGTTATACTTTCTCAGCCCAGTCCACCTGATAAGGTGTTATTGTCGGGGGAGGGGAGGAGGGAGTATTTTGTATATCTGCCACTCTGAGTTACTTATAAAATAAGAAAGGTGGGAGAAAAATCTAATAAATCAAATAAATAAATAAGACCAGGTCTTTCAGAATTGTTTGGATGAACTTATTGGGAGCATACTGCATAATTCACTGGTTTAAAACATTTAACTAATTATTCTATATATCACATTAACTTAATCATTGATTTGGTTTTTATCTCTGATTTGTATGCTACTCAAATAGCATAATTTAAGTAGCATAATTTGCTACTTAAATAGCAAATTATTATTATTGATATATTTCAGTGGGGTGGAAATTGATCTTATATATCAATAGCAAGGCATTTAGAACTAGCTAAAGACCAAATGTAGTAACTTAGTTTGAATTCAGCCTTATGTTGAGATACTGTATATATAGCAGGATAAACGTATTAGATCAAAATCCATAGATTTTTTCTTCCTATAAAGACTCTCCACTCTTTAACAATAGCACCAAATTAGATTGTTGCATGTAATCAGAATTTGCTTAGAATGTATTCTTGCCATTGTTTAAAATGGGTATAATAACAGACTACACATTTCAGTGTCATTGAAAGAAATTAATTTAGTTTGACTATAAGAGCAGAAATTTAAGAGTGATATACACTAATCAATAAGATCAACTTTGATATATGTAGAAAATGTGAAGGAAATAAGAACTTTTTCTTTGATATATTCTCTCTGAGATGGTAAGGAAAAAAATCAGAAGAAATAACTGTCTTCTGAGAGCATGAGACTGGAAGAACTGGTCTATAAATTTACTATACACTGTGTCATAAATCTTTGGAGCTAACAAATATAAATAGGATAAATATACACGTTCCATTTTGTTCATTGATCTGGAGTTAGTCACTACTTTGGTTTGCACATCATGTATAGTCTGCTAGAAGTTCATATGGAGTCGATAGAGCACAAACAATGTAATAAACAAACAAAAAAGAAAAGTAGGCTGTAATTTGGTTTGCTTATTTGTGACTAAGCCTATTTTGTGAATCCTGTCTCTATAGTTTGTAAACTTGTTTATGTTATGACTTGACAGACACTAGAACACTGGGCCATATTTAACAAATGAAATTCAATGTTGAGAAAAGTAAAGTTCTACATTTAGGCAAGAAAAACCAAAAGTACACATATAGACTGGGTAAAACCAGGCTTAATAGCAGTAACTATTAAGAGGGATCTTGGAGTCTTAGTGGACAACCAGTAAATATGAGCCAGCAGTGTGCAGCCGCCGCCCAAAAAGCTAATGCAATCCTAAATTGCATTAACAGAGGGATACAGTCAAGATCAAGTGAGGTACTAATACCACTCTATAAAGCCTTAGTAAGATCACACCTATAAAAAAGATGTTGAGACTAGAAAAAGTACAGAGAAGAGCAACCAGGGTGATTGGGGATTGGAGACATATGAAGAACGGTTACAGGAACTGGGCATGGCTAGTCTAGTGAAGAGAAGGACTTGGGGAGGTATGATAGTAGTGCTCCAATATTTGAGGGGCTGCCACAGAGAGGAGGGGGTCAAGCTATTTTCTAAAGCATCTGAAGGCCAGACAAGGCCAATAATGGATGGAAACTGAAAAAGGAGAGATTTAACCTGGAAATAAGGAGAAACTTTCTGACAGTGAGAACAATCAACCAATGGAACAGCTTGCTCTCTGAAGTTGTGGGAACTTCATCACTTGAGACTTTCAAGAAGAGATTGGACTCCCAATCTCTTGTCTGGGGGTTGGACTAGATGACCTACAAGTTCCCTTCCAACTCTGATTATCTGTTATCTATTATCTGACCTTTATATATAAAAAATCCTGTTAACAAAATATTAGTTTAGCATTATGTTTCTCTAAGTAGATCTATGAAAAGTTGTCATGTTCATTTTCTATTGCCAATATCATACAATATGTAATTCCCATCCTGCCCCCTGTCTTTTCCACAACTCTGTGCTTTTATTTATTTACATATTAAAGCAATGTATATGGCTGCCCATTTCACTGCACCCTAACCCTAACTCCACATGTAATTAAAGATATAATTATATGATTGTTCTTGGCAGATCAACTTTAATCCCTTCCTTGAAGACAACCCTAGTCTTTGTTTATTATGAGTTATGCAGAACAGAGTTTGGACAAATGTTCTTGAGATAGCAATTTTCTGGTATTAAAATACCTTCCCACAGCCTTTCCTCACGTGCAAAAAATGTAGTATTTTTGCAGAGCCTGTGGTATTATGAAGGATGTTCACTGACTGATTTATTGGTGGTACTAAGCATATTTATCTGGAGTTAAATTGTGCATGCCTTTCAATGTTTCAAAAGTAAAAATAGGAACATATTTTTCATACTCGTAGTCAATTAATCACAAATTATTGTGATTATATTGTTAAGCATCTGCTGCAGATCACAGGATCCAATAGCAAATGAGCCTTGAATTGGGAATACTAGAAATCCCAAGTCATATAACAAAAAACCCCACCCCCTCTTTCACAGCCAGGTGAAACATAATTTCTTGCATATTCTATCTTATGATTATGAATACTTCTCCTGTTATCATTATTATTTTATTCATTAAACATGAAACTCAGTCAACAAAAATGTATCCCAAATATCTTTGACTGGCGCTGATGGTTGACATGGGTTGTTGCCAGCATCAACCAAGTGTCAACCAAGGTGTCAACCAAGTATCTTCTTAAAATGTACGATGTTCTGAGTAGTGCAGTTTTTTGCAGTTCCACTGGTGTTATTGCAGGAAGTTGCAATTTCTTGATGTATTTTATGAAATTCTTGGACATGGTCCTAGTGTCCCAATGATAATGGATATCACTATTATTATTATAAACTTTTATTCATTAAACATGAAACTCAGTGAACTGAACATTTAAAAATGTATCACAAATATTACTGACTGGCACTGATGGTTGATATGGAATGATAGGACATACGTCAGAACCCTGACAGCCAGCTGCTAGATATCAACTAAGTATCCTCTTAAAATGTATAGTCTTTTGCAGCTCTGCTGGTGTTACAGCAGGAAGTTGCAACTTCTTGATGTATTTTGCAAAATTCTTGGACAGGGTACCAAGCAGGGGTGGGCTGGTACGGGTTTGCCTGGGTTCAGGAGAATCCATAGCTAATGTTATGGCCGGTTCAGAGAACCGTCAAATCCCACCCCTGGCTGGTCCGTATTTCAATAAATACTTTTCAGTTTTCGACAACTGTGATATCTGGTGTATTGTGTTCCACATGACAATCCATCTTTGAAAGTCCCATAAGGCCTTCACCTTCTTATTTTCGACAATGTTTTCTGCTTTTCGGATACAGGTAAGTCATATTTTTTACATAATGACCAGTGGATTAATTTAGCAACTCAGTCATGTCTAGCTTTGTGATCAGTTTGGCCAATTTTGCTACACTCACATATTATATGTGAAACAGTTTCAACTTTGTTGTTGCAAAGTTGGTAGCAACAGCAGCAGTAGCAGCAATTGTTGTTGTTGTTGTTGTTGTTGTTAATCTTTGGTGAGATTCACAGTCTTTGGGGCTGGTTGGTAGCTCAACAGCTTGAGTCCTAGCCAAGGACCTAGGAACTGTTAAGGTAGTGTTGGAGGATATAAGCTGTTCCAAGTAGGGTGGTTTTTTTGTAGAATCAGGATATTGAAGTCTGATAAATTCAGAATTTCCAAGTAGTATGGTAGCCCTTTAGGTATTGCTCCAAGGGCTCCAATTACAATTGGGATAACACATGATTTCTTTTTCCAAAGTCGCTGCACTTCAATTTGTAAGTCCCAGTACTGTGTGTTTTTTTCTTGCTGCTTGTCTTCAATTCATTGATCACCAGGTATTGCAATGTCAATGAACCAACCCTTTTTCTTTTCAACTATTGTTATGTCAGGTGTGTTGTGGGCCAAGTGCCTGTCAGTCTGAATTCTGAAGTCCCACAAGATCTTGATTTTTTCATTCTCCAGAACCTTCTCAACCTCTGTTCCCAGTAGTTGTTACTATACTCAAATCCAAACGTTTGGCACAGTTTCCAGTGAATGATTTTAGTAACTCAGTTATGGTATTCTAGAAAGTCAGTTTGTGAAATTTTGCTGCACCCACTGATTAAACGGTCAACGGTTTCATTGTTCTCATTATAGAGGCAGCGTTTGCTGTTGGTGGTGACATGCTAAATCTTTGCCTTCATGCAATTTGTGACTAAAGCTTGTTCTTGAGCAGCCAAAATAAAACGTTCAGTTTCTTTTTTCAGTATTCCTTATTTTAGCCAGTTCCAAGTAAGCTTTTGGTCAGCTTTGTCTTCAATACTTTTCAGGTATTGGCCATTAATAACTTTGCTTTTCCAATTTTCAGTTCGCTTCCCAATTACTTATTTTTAGTATTCAGCTTTTGACTTGGTTGTCTTCAAAAGCATCCTTTATGTACTTCCTTAATCATTGGCTCTTCACTTTTCTGGATGTAGTCATTCAAGCTGTGTCTTTCTTCTTCTAGTCTGCTTTACTTGTAGGAAACCTCGATCACCCTGTGCTCTTGATAAATATAATTGATCAACATCACTTTTAGGGTGCATGGCATGATTCATAGTCATAAGCTTCCTTTTTGTCCTTTTCCTTTTTCTGTCCAAATTGTCCAGCTCTATCTGGGTCTAGTCAATTATTCCTGCAGAGTATCGAATCACAGGTTTAGCCCAGGTATTTATTGCGTTTATGATGTTTCCACCATTCAATTTGGACTTTAAAATCTTGCGAATTCTTCAAATGTACTTGGCTGAAGTTGATTCCTTGACTTTATTATGCATTAAATCAGAGGCTTCTAAAATCCCTAAGTACTTATAGCCTTCTTCTGGTTTCATTGCCTTTATCATTTCTTCATTTTCAAGTTCTATTCCATCATCTTCTATGACCTTGCCTGCTTTGATTGCCATTGTTGCACATTTGTCAATTCCAAAGTGCATGCTGAGGTCCTGGCTAAATTCTTTTGTGCTTTCAATTAGTGAATTCAGTTCACTTTTTGTTTTACCTAACAGCTTCAAATCATCCATGTAGAACAAATGTGAAATTTTCCATCCTTTCTTTGCAAGCTTGTATCTACAGTTTACCTTCTTTAAAATGGTTGTCAGTGGTAGCATTGACAGAATAAATAGTAGGGATGGAAGGGAGTCACCCTGGAAGATGCCTCGTTTAATTTCAACTTCACCCAGTTCTTCTCCATTAGCCATAAGCTTTGTTTTCCAGAGGTTCATTGAAATTTCCATGAGTTTTTGAATGTTGCTGCTGATGCCAAAGATTTCCAGGCATTTCTTAATCCAGCTGTGGGGGACTGAATCGAACGCTTTCTTATAGTCTATCCAAGGCATGAACAGGTTGATTAGCCTTTTCTTCGAATTCTGCAGAATTAGCTTGTCAATCAGCTTGTCAATGGTCTTTTGTCAATCAGCTTGTCAATGGTCTTTTGTTCCTCTTGAGTTTTTGCAACACCCTTTCTGTTCCACTGGGAGCAGATCTTTCCTTTTCAAGTATCCATAAATTGGATTTGCAATTACGTCAGTAAGAAGCTTATAGCTTGTTGGCATGTAGGTAATTGGTCAGTAATTTCCTGGATTATTTCCTTTGTCCTTCTCTTTCTGAGTTAAAAAATATTTCCAGTTGTTAGCCATTCATCATTTTCAGGTGTTTCTATAGTTTGGTTCATTTGGATAGCAAGTATTTTATGTAAGCTTGTTAGTGCCTTCAGCCAAAAGCCATGCAGCTCATCTGGTGCAGGTACACTCCAGTTCTTTATTCTTCTGGACTGCCTTTGAACCATTCCCTTTGTTACTTTCACATCTTCCATTTTGGGCACTCTCACTGAGGACTCAATCTGTTTGATCCAGTTTGCATTTGCTTTGTGCTTCTTGTCATTTTCCCACAGGTTCTTCCAGAATTTTAGAGCTTTTTCTTTATCAGGCTTTTCATTTGTTGTTAGCCCTTCTTCCCTTTCCAGGTTCTTATAAAAGTGGTGCTGATTTGCTCTGAACTGTGAGTTTTGTTGAAACTGGATCAATCCATTTTCATATCTCTTAATCTTTTCAGCTATGGCAACAACCTTCTGCTTCAGCTCTTCAATTACTACAGCAATCTCCTTGTTCTCCAAATCATTTCTTGCTGTCAAGCTGCTTTTGATCTGTTTGTTCTTCAGCTGGCCTTGTCTTAGGTTCTTCAGGTTGCTCAAGTCTCCATGGAGTTTCTTAATTTTCAATTCCAACAGAATTTTCCACTTTGGCTTCCCATTCTTGCCTCTTTGGTTCTTTTGTATTTTCAAATCCAATTCTTTAGTAGTTATATAGGTTGCTGCATACATCAGCTGATTTAGTTCAGCTAATGTAGTAGTTGGGATGGTTTGCACAGCTTCATTGACTTTTTTCAGTGCATTTGCTAGTGCTTTCCGATTAACGGTTCAGTTTTGGCAAGTGCATTCTTGCAGTGTCTTCCATTAGATCCTTTGTTTTCTCAGCTAATTTATCTTTATCTGCTGGTGCTTCTTGATCTTCACTTTTTTCTTGTTCTTTACCTTCATCAATTTCAGCAACTTCTTCCCCTCTTTCTTCTGCATTTTGTTCTTGAGTCTGCAATTCACTCACATTATCATTCTTCTTCATTGGGATATTCAGGCCATTAGTTGCTTTCTTTTCAGTTTCTCTTAATTCTCTTGCAGTGAAAAAATTATGGCTCAGGATGATGATGATGATGATGATGATTATCATCATCATTATTATTAAAAAGAGCCTTCAGTACTTCTTTGTAGCCTCCCAGGGAGAAGCACCAAAGTGATAGCTTACTAAAATTAGAATTCTTTATTTGCCAAATGTGATTAGACACATTTAGCATTTGTCTCCGGTGCATAAGCTCTCAGTGTACATACAATAGTGATAGATCATTATCATAGTCATTGTAAAAATATATTCATCATAAAACATTAGATACACTTAGTGATAGTTATGCATACTAAATAAGCAGTCAACACAATTAAACAATTTAAATCAGAAGATACAAGCAACAAGTTATAGTCATTAAGAAGGTATTTTCACAGTTCTCTTTCTGGCTCATGCAGTATATAGTTCCTCTATAAGAAGATTGGTAGCAACTGTTCTTTCTACAATTCTAATTATCCGTTGAAGTCTGTGTTTGTCTTGATAGGCTGCAGTGCCAAACCGGACAATTATAGAGGTGCAGATCACTGACTCAGTAATTCCTCTATAGGACTGAGGATCCTGAGTTGTGCTTTTTTGATATCTTATTTGATGTTAGGTGTCCATTTTAAGTCTTGAGATATTATAGAACCTAGAAACCTGAAGGTCTCTAATGTTGCTACTTTATTGTCTAATATTGTGAGTGGTGGTAGTGTAGGAGAGCTTCTCCTAAAATTTACTATCATTTCTACAGTTTTAAGTGTGTTTACGCTGTCATTAAGCAAAAGCAGGCTCAGTATACAAGCTGAATTCCCTCTTGGGTTTGCTAATCTGTCCAGAAATGGAAGGAAGGGTTTAGAAAATGTTTAAACCATCTTTGGTGAGAACAACTTGGAGGATGAGTTGGATAAATGGCAGCTGCTAAATGACTAAGAGATTGTACAATTTATAATATGACATTCTCAAATTAGTTCCTGTGATATATACACTATGTATTTCTTGTGTCACAAACCTAAGGGAAAAAAAAACCCTCCAAGGTCATTTTTTAGGTATAGGATGCCTATAGGTATTCAGCTAGTCAAGGGTCATTTCCCACCAAATTTTCTAAGGTCCTAATTTGACTTTGATCCTCAACCTGGGTAATTGATATTTGTTCTGGGAATACTACCTGTGATCTTGCTTTTTTTTTTTCTCATTGTCATATGCAACTTGACCCCTAAGTGCTCTGCATTTGTTTCTAGCCCTTGTAATCCTTTACTGCAGTTTTTACTCTTTTCTAATTGTATGTGTTCTTTTTTTTCTAGTCCGTCTGATCTCTTTGATAATACAAACTTATTTATTTATTTATTTTTGTCAATTGCTTACAAGATAATAGGCATAAGTAAAAAAGGATGCATATAATAAAAAAATAAAAGAAACAATAGGAAAGGGATGGTAGGCATGTTGGTGCGCTTATGCATGCCCCCTACAGACCTCTCAGGAAAGGGGTGAGGTCAATAGTAGACAGTCTATGGTTAAAATTTTTGGGGTTTGGGGACGAAACCACAGAGTCAGGTAGAGTATTCCAGACATTGACCACTCTGTTGCTGAAGTCACATTTCCTGCAATCAAGTTTGGTGCGATTAACCTTGAGTTTGTATCTATTGTTTGCTCTTGTGTTGTTATGGTTGAAGCTGAAGCATTCATTGACAGGTAGGACATTGCAATGTATGATTTTATATACTATACTTAGATCGGACCGAAGGCGGCATAGTTCTAGGTTTTTTAGGTCTAGAATTTCAAGTTTGGTGGCATAAGATATTCTGCAATGAGTATGGCAGCTGAATTTCAAAGCATTCTTGGAATCATCAAAGCAATGCATCAAAGCAATGTCTTGATTGATATCATGGATACTTTCTGGATGCCTGACAGAGTAGGAGTGGAGAACTCTTCTTGTGAAATATTTCTGGACTTTCTCAACTGTGCTAATATCAGATACGTAATGTGGGTTCCAGACTGATGAGCTGTATTTGAGTATTGGTCTAGCAAATGTTTTGTATGCTCCAGTTATTAGTGTAATATTACCAGAGAAAAAGCTACGTAAGATTAGGTTAACAACTCTTAAAGCCTTTTTGGCTATGTAGTTACAGTGGGTTCTAACACTTAGATCATTAGAAATGAGTACTCCAAGATCCTTGACAGAGTTTGGATCATAACAAGGTCTTGACTATTCAGCCTGTATTTTATTTTCTGATTTTTTTTGCCAATATATAGGACAGAGCATTTATTTGTTGAGATTTGAAGTTGCCATTTGTTTGACCATTCTGATACACAGTCAAGGTCTTTTTGAAGGGTAGCAGTATTGTCTGTGGTGTTGAATAGCTTTACATCATCAGCAAAAAGAACGCTCTTCATATGATCACAGAGGTAATTTATATAGAGTATGAAAAGAGTTGGTCCTAAAATGCTGCCTTGGAGGACACCACTGTTGACAAGTACAGAATTTGATAGGACACTCCCAATTTTGACCATTTGTTGTCTGTTTGACAGGAATGCTTCTATGCAGTTATGCAGGTGTCCAGAGATACCATAAGATTTTAATTTTAGCAGTAGTTTGTCATGTACCACTGAATCAAAGGCTTTACAGAAGTCTATGTAGATTGCGTCTATTGCTTTGCCCTGATCAAGTTGTGTAGTCCATATGTTTTTGCAGTGTAAGAGTTGCAGATTACATGATTTGTTTTTTCCTGAAACCAAATTGTTTATTAGAGAGTAGGTTGTTTGTTTCAAAGTGGAGGATGATGGCTTGGTTAATAATTGATTCCATGACTTTATAGGTGATGCAGCATAAGGAGTCTGTAATTTTCAACTAGGCTGAAGTCTCTCTTTTTGAAGATGGGGATGACCATGCCTTGTGACCATAGGTTTGGCAAGGAGCTGGTCCTGAAAGATTTTTCAAAGATTATGCTTAGAGGTTTGGCTATGGCAGTGGATAGCTTTTTTAAGAAGCAGGCACATATTCCGTCCGGTCCAATAGATAGAGATGGTTTTAGATTGCGTAGTGCTTTTTCAACATTGTCTTCTGTAAAATCGATATGTATTAGATCATTGTAGTTGTCTGTGGTTCGACTAGGAAATACTGGGCATGATCCATTGCTGTTTACAAATACTGAGCCAAAGAATGCATTAAAGAGGTTGGCTTTATTGGTGTCATCATTGCATTCTTTACCATTAGCTCTTTTCAGGGGTGGGATGGACCTTGAGTCTTTTAGTTTGTTATTTACAAAATTGTAGAAAGTGCGGGTGGAATTAGTGTGTAGAAGTTTTTCCTCTTGTTTAATGTGATAATTGGTGCATTCAGTTTTTATCTAGTGGCATAAATTTTTGTATCGGCTTTTGAAGTTGGCAACGTGATCAGATTTGTTTTTCCGCCAAAGTGATTTCTTTTTGGATTGAAGCTTGAGAACAATCAACCAATGGAACAGCTTTCCCTCGGAAGTTGTGGGAGTGCCATCAGTTGAAACTTTCAAGAAGAGATTGGACTGCCATTTGTCAGAAATGGTGTAGGGTCTCCCGCTTGGGCGGGGAGTTGGACTAGATGACCTACAAGGTCCCTTCCAACTCTGATTATCTGTATCTGTATTGTTTATAAATATATGTAATTATAAACCCTCATTCCATTCCAATTCAGTTCTATCATTAATAATCATTCAAATCTTAACATCTTTAACATTTCTTTTCAATTAAATATCATACTTCCTTAAAGACACATATAATCTCCACAATTAATTTTTCCCTTATTTCACTTCACATGTTTTGTAAATCATTAAATATTCATTTTGTTACATTTATTTATTGACAAGCATTCCACTGAATTATGATAGCTATTTTATCAAACATTTTAATCATACATTGTTTCATATTTTCTAAAATTATTTCTGTTTCTAATATAACAATATTATCTTATGTACCCTTGCAGAATCCCTTTTTCCATTAAATTTTAACCCATTATCTCTATATAGGCCCTGTTTCTCTATATTTTGTTTCTGTCCTTTATAACTTCTTTTCCCTTCTTTCTTCCCTCTCTTCTTCTCCCTCCCCTTTTTACCCCTTGTCTCTCTACATCTAATTCTCTCTTCTGCATTTCCCTCTTCTGTTGCTTTCTGATTTTATACTTATTTTTCACTCTCTTCTTTTTGGAGTTGTTTTCCCAATCTTAAACTTTCCATTCTCTTTCCCCCCTTTCCTTTTTTTCCCCAACCTAAGATTACTTGTTCATTAAAGATGGCGTCTTCTTTGTCCCAATCTTCTTGTTCTGCAGGCATTTCTTGTTGTTTCTCATAATTCCAAATCTCCATTTCCAAAAACTGAAATATGAAGCCAAAAGAACCTCTCCCTTCTGGGGCATCTTCTTTGTACTTTTTAAGTTCCATTTTCAATTCTTCTAAAAGTGAAGCCATTTTAAACAGTTTTAAACAACCACCCGATTGATTTTAGTCATTCAAATACAATAACCAAAAATCCAGAAATCATCGAGTAATCCAAATAGTTCCAAGTTATTTCTTCTTATTTTTTTTCCACTTTCTCTTCCTGGGGTTTTTGTTGCGATATTTCAGTTAAAATGTATCTTTTGGAAGTCTTGTTGAGATTTTGCTCTAAATTCATTTTAATTCCAGGCAATCTCCTCCCTTCCAGATCCTACCCTTTTATTCTTTTTCTCTCCTTTCCTGTTTTCAAAAGCTTTTGATTATCCAGAAATCTTTATTATCCCTTTGACTTTTTATTTTCAGCATTAAATGCCTGTTAATGCTAAAGTGGATTTTTTTTCCAATTTCTTGCTTAAGTCTCTTAGTATAGGAAAAGGAGAAAAAAAACACAAATATTTTCCCTTTTCTCTCTCCTTCGCAGCTTAAAAATCTTCTTAGGGAACAATGTTATTGGTTTTTTTTAATAGTTTCAGTTCCAGGGTACTTTATTTGTTGCTTTTGCTGTTTGACCCGGTCAACCAAAACTTTCTCTTCTTATCTTCCTCCTGCACATTCTTTTCTGGTCGAGTTCTTCTTTGTGGTGGCCATTTCTGACCACTGCTACAACTGCCTTTGGGAAAGGGAGTAATGGCTAGCTGGGGAGGAGAGATGCAGCTCTCCTCAACCCTGCAGGCAGTCTCCCCCTTCTTCACCTCTACAGGGTGGCTTAGCCCCAAAACCAGCCAGCTCAGGGTGCTCCAGCAGCAAGCACAGATCAAAGCCTCGCAGAAACGAGGTTTCGGTCTGTCACCGAAGAAGCTCAAACCGGAAGATCTGTATCTATATTGTTGTGGGTATTTTGTTTTTTCTGGTTTTGGGAGTTGTTATTGGTACATATAGTTTAATGACTCTTTTGACTTCAAGTAAAAATATGTTGTAATGGTCTTCTACAGTATTGCATCCAGTGAATAGAAATTGCCAATCAAGGGATGAGAAATTGTTGTTTATAAGATCATAGTTGCCTTTTTTGAAGTTATAATTGAGGATTCCGTCATTGTAATGATTTTTGTGTGGACGTATGTTGAGACAAAAGTCAATCATGTTGTGGTCACTGTTGGAAAAGGGTTCTTTAATTTATATTCCGTAAATTGAATTCAAACTATTGCAGAAGATGAGATCAAGGCAGTTGTTAAGTCTAGTGTTGTTGGTTACTAGTTGTTCTAGTCCCAGATTGTTACTGCATTGTAGAAGGTTGCATGTGTGGGTTCAGTTGTACATTCATTAAGGGTCCAGTTAATATGAGGTAGATTGAAGTCACCAAGAAAGATAAAAGCATGTGGGCAGGATGCTGCCCATGTTAGTAGTGTACTTAGCTTGTTTGCATGTTCAATGTCATAATCAGGGGCTCTGTAACATAGTAAGAACCGAAATGTGATATTTAAGGACAGTTCACAGACAATGGTCTCAGGAATAGCAAGATCCTGGGTAACTTGGATGTTTTTTAGATGTAGGGACTTTTTATAGAAGATAGCAACACCACCTCCTCTACGGATTTCACAATCTGATCGGTAAACATGATAGTCTATTACTGTGATAACTTCAAACTTTTTCTAGGTTTGATTATTCACTTGAATTTGAGTTGAGTTTTTTTCTTTTTTCTTTCCTGCATTGGAATTTTTGGAAGTAGACATTCCATGTGCCTTCTAGCTCATATGGACTAATGTCCAGAATTTGTTTACTTTATTGTGAATTCCAAAATGATATTTATCTGCTCAACAGATAAATATCTTCTTCACTGACTTAAAACCTCTTCTTCACTGACTTAAAAACCATTCAAGTATTTATTGTTTGGTTAAAGATATACCAATAAATTAAATGTCAAATTGACTTGTTATTCTGTTTATGTCAAAAACTACTAAGACGGTCTTGGGATCACAAAAGCTAATGTATTTATTATGTAAGTATGTTAACATAATAGACATAACAAACAATAAATAAAAGCTTGAGCATATGCTTCTTGTTGAAATACTAAATAAATATGGGAACAAATTATTCCTACCATCTCCCTTTATTCATTTTGAATTTGATTTATTGCTTCTATTGCAGCCTCATATGGACTGCTCTAAAAGCCATTTAGGGTCATTAAAAGATAATGTATTGGCAGGATCTGCTGTTGCATTTTCAGTCTCTTTCCTTACGTTATGCACTTCAATGAAAAAAGTACAACTTTTTACAGCATACAGTAAACACACTTCTATAACAGTGCAGCCTTCTCAGTAAAAAATTTTTTTTAATATATTTAGATAACATCCTCTCAGCTTGTCTAGCAATGGCAATTACATTCCATGGCAGAAGAGCAGTCTTTAGCATTAAACAAATTACAGTGTTCAGAAAATTTCTGATCACTGTGTAATGTGAGTGCTGATTTTCTTTTTCAGTGGAACTATTTTTCAGTGGAACTATTCCTTCCTAGTTCTAAGAGTAGTAAATTGAAAATATTGTTTTATTTAGTGGCCATAGTAGGTGACTCAGGATGTGTTCAAAGCTTTCAACAGAAAACATTTAAAAGAACATGTATACAAAATAGAAAATGGATGTAATTACAAAGGAGTTGCAGCATATAGTAGTTAATATCCACAGAATATCAGAACAATTGAAGAGCAAAAAGAACTTAGATTTGCAAAAGAAATGAAAGGAAAAAGAAGCTATTTCCTATCATACTAGAAAAAAAATAAAAGAAACAGGAAGGGCAGTACTATGAGCAGAAGGTAAAAAAAATAATGCATGATGGGGAGAAGAGATGTCAGAAGAGATGTTAGTGTTCTCCCCCAAGAATTGTGATCAAATGGACCTAAATTGAACAACTAAGAAAAGAGAATGGCAACCCAAGGGGAGCAAAAAGATAGCTACTTAAAAGAAATAGATCAATGTTTTCTCAATCTCTGTAAGGTGAAGATGGAGGTGTTTAAACAGAGGCCTAATTATGCTACCTGAGAACATGGAGATGCTAAATTCTATTTGGCATGGAGGCCAGCTGGGTTACCTTAGGCAGATCACTTTGTTTCAGCCCAGCTCAGATCACCCTACAGAGATGCTGATGTGGAAAAATAAATCAAATAAATAACTATGCCTGGCAGGGGGTTTGTAGTACTCGGTTATTTCCAAGATCCCTTTAAATCCTCAGGTCTGATTCCATAAAATGTAATAAAATTGAGTGGGTTGGAAAAAGAAAGGAAAAATGGGGTGTAAATAGTTTGTTAAACTTAAAACCACATGTTTTAAGAACTAATAGTTTTAAGTGAGGAATGTTTAGAATAAAATGTTACACCTTTTCCCCCAGCACTTCTGTAATTTTGAAGCTCCAGTGGAAACAAAGGGTTGTGGAAAAGCACCTCAAACATTTTCAGGTTTTCAGGTAGGGTTTGTTTGCACACAGCTGAGTTCCTGAAAATTAAGTGGATCTATTCCAGGAAAGAACAGACTTAACACTAATTTAAAATTTATGTCAGACATTACCATTGCATACATCATGCATCACACATTACATCAAAAACAGGTCTTACATATTTAAGTACTGTATGCAGCGTTTATCCTAAAACTTCAAGTTATTCCCTACTTAATGCAAAGGTGATGGTACCTCGTTTTCACTTGAGGTGGTATACCTTGTTAGAAAGTGCAAGTAAAGAGCGCGAGGTGCAGGTTTCAGTAAGTGGCTGGATTTCAATCTCTTTTCCATTTTCCTCCTTTCATCAGATTTGATTATATTTGTGTTAAATTACAGATTATGAAGGTAACTTGTAATTATGTTCTTTATAAGCCACACGCTTCATTTCTTTCCAACTGAAACCAACTTCCTTTATGAGGTATTTGATATGGTAATAACGTCCCAATGGCAAATCCCCTGGTGCGGTTTGAATGGCAAATCCCCTGGTGCGGTTTGTGAACACACATCCGCACCAGATCACAAACCCTGTAAGAGGCCAACGAGAAGCTGTGCGGATAAATGTGAAAGTGCATTTGTGTAAACAGATCGATGTGACTGCACTCAGGACAGGAGAGCTTTTGGATATAAAGACAAAGGAGTTGGGGAGGTTTAGATCCGCAAGTACGACGATGTGCGCGCCAAAAAAATACAACACTTGTTTATGACTGCGAGGGCGCCTGTGGTGAAAGACGTGGCAGCTCCGCAGAGGGAGAGAGAGAGAGACGGAGAGACCCTTGTGGACGCAGACTTATGAGGTGTTTTTTTCTTCGCACCACAGCGGAACGGAAACTGACTGTGAAAGTGGGGGCGGGAAACAGTGCCGGGCACCCCCTTTTTCTGCAACTCCGCTGCGTGAGGAGGGAGAGGAGGAGGAGGAGGCGACGTCGGCTGTAATCTCGGCTGCAATCTCGCCCGGCCCCATTCCAGCGCCGCCCATCCGCCCCCAGCAGGCCGCAGAAGATCGACGCATCCTCGGCGTCTTTCTACCTCGCTTCGCCGCGCGCTTTTTGAGGCGGCTGCGCCGGAGTCGCGGCGGCCTTTTGTACCGGCTGGCCCGGCGGAAGGGGCCTGGGCGGCGCTTGGGAATGGGGTGCCGCAGCTGTTGCTCTTGCTTCATCGCGGGACGTCCGTTCTGGCAAGGCCGCGATGATTTTGGGCGCAGCCGCTTAATGGCCGGGTAAAAAGAGACGAACCGTCTGCGGCTGGCCGTGCAAGAGAACAGCCCGCGCCTTCCTCAGCCCCGGTGCCTTCCGCGGCTGCGGCTGCGGTGGCAATGAGCGAGCGGTCGCGTCTTCGTCCGGAGAAGCGGGGAAGGCGCAGCCCATCTTCGACCTTCAGCCGGCGCCGGCGCCTCCTCCACCTCCTCGCCGCGCTAAGCTCACTGTAGACAGCGGCCGGCGATGTGGAGCTCCGGGGCCGCCGCGTTGCAGCTGCTCTCGCGGGCGACCAAGCACGCCTTCGCTCAGGGAGCCCGACAAGACCTGAACCGCTGGCTACCGCCTCTGGGAGCCTCGGGCGAACCGACGGAAGCGGCGAGCAGAGGGGCGGCCAGCGAGCCGCTGCTGTATGGAGAGCAGAACGGGCTGTATCACTGCCCTCCGCCTCATCCTTCTCAGGAACCGTCGGTGGAGCTCCTGCTCTGCCAGCTACCCGAAGCCGGACACGGTTTGGGGGAGAGCAGGACGTGGCACTGCTCGGGATGCCTGGTGGGCACCTGCTGGTGCAAGAGTTGCCTGAGCGTGTGCTTTCTGGCGATGTTCTGCTTCGCCTCGCTCGCCTTGGTGCGCCAGTACCTGCGGGACCTGATGCTCTGGGCGGAGAGCTTGGACAGCCTGGCCGGCGTGCTTCTCTTCACCGTGGGCTTCATCGTGGTGTCCTTCCCTTGCGGCTGGGGATACATCTTACTCAACGTGGCCGCCGGCTATCTCTACGGCTTCGTGCTGGGCATGGGCCTCATGGTTCTGGGTGTCGTGATCGGCACCTTCATCTCCCACGTGGTCTGCAAGAAACTCCTGGCCCGATGGGTGCTGGCCAGGATCCAGGGCAGCGAGAAGCTCAGCGCTGTCATCCGTGTTGTGGAAGGAGGAAGTGGCCTCAAGGTGGTGGCCTTGGCTAGACTTACACCGATACCCTTTGGACTTCAAAATGCACTCTTCTCTGTGAGTAACTGTCAAGGAGTTCTGGATGTGCCTTGCTTAACAAACTGCAGGTGAAAGGCTCCTTGAATCCAGTGCCGATTCCAACTTAGGGCTTAGCAAGGTGCTACTCTCCAGGTGTCTTGTATTAGCTCCCACCAGCCCCATCTTGCACAGGATTGTGTGCCTTTTAGAAGAGCTAGATAGTGCTAGATTGGCTATCCCACCAGTTCAGATCCAATTACAGGACAAAGAGATTGCAAATAATTGGTTTATCATTCAGTTGTAGAGATAGGAAAAGTCAGAAATAATCAGAATATATGTTCCACCTGCTCCCTTGGTAGTGTTTTGGGAGAATTCTTAAATCTGCACTGATTGTTCAAAGATCAATATAGGTCGGATATTCCCTGCAGATGCATGTTATGATAACCCACAATAGGAAAGCTTCCTTGAATATAACTTGACAAGGAGAAACAAGGGAAGAGGGATATTTACGTGTTTTCCTTGTCTCAAATCTCAGTCAAATAGCATCTTTTCCTGTGTATTATACAGTACTTTGCTCCCTGGAGATAGAAGGCATTGCTAAAAATTCTTTCATCCAGAAAAAAATAAAGCTGTGCGATTCAAAAGAAAACACAATCAGAAAATGAGTCAAATTATGCTCTCTTGGTATCAGTTCTCTGCTTTCGATTATCAGAAAGGTGTGGTTTTTAACATTATTTTTACAACTCTATTGTATGCTACCTTTCCTAACCAATGAGAGCAATACCGGTACATATTTAGATATTAGTAGGCTATTACATTCCTACTTATTATTTCAATATTTAGAAGACAGTATATTTACTGTCTTTTAAATTTGACAGAACTTGATCCAGCACAAGAAGCTTCCAAAACAATTCTGATGCAGGAGTTGTTTTAACATAAGAATCAACTTGTCTCTACCCTACTTACAAGAAATTGTGTTTAGAATCTGAAAGCCAATTTTGTGCTGATTCTGTATCATCTGAAGGTTTATTTGGTACATTTTATATTTTTAAAAAATGAATAGTTGGTTTTGGCCTGTAACATAACACCTCTGTATTTTCCTGTGTTCAAGGCGAAGGATGAATATATATTTAGGCCTTGTGTTTGGTCCTTGAAGTAGTTTACATTGTATGATTGATTGGGAAGCCTGGGTTGTTTGTAACCGGAAGATATCTAAAAAAGTTTTATTTGAGAAACTGTAGGAGCATATGGAAGCCTATCCTGTTGTTATGATTGTAGTACAATTAATATGCACAATGTATTTTCATTTCTTTTTTTTTTTTGGCTTAGTGTACACAAACAGAGAAAAAAAGGATAATAAAAAAAACAAAATGAAACAAAAAGAAAGTCATAATGTACAATTAAAAAAACTATATAAAGTATTAAATCTTGAGCAGATGGAATAATATTGATCAAATCTTTCCATTACATTAATAAAAGGCCAGTTCATAAACAGAGTGAATGTAAGTCTTCAGTCCAAGATTGTAATTGAGGATGGCATTTTATACATAAATGTATTTCTATTGCAAAGGAATAATCTTTTTTGCTATGTTGTAACCTGGTAAATCTGTAGTTCTCTCAATACTAATATATTTCAAAATGTTGATATACGATTCAAATAATATTCATGCCTTAGACAGCTCTCTTCAAAGCCCTATTAACAAAAGACATTCAACCAAAATTAGAACAATAATAGAATATATCCCTAAGCATAAATGCCCTTTGTCATTTTGTATAACCAGTTCAAAGTAGACAAAAATTATTTTAATGCATTCTTTGAAGTACCCAATAAAAATGAAAAAAAGTTGAATGAGTCTCATCCTGAAGTTATAAGTAACATACTTAATGTTCTTTAAAACTCTTACTCATTGATTTATGAATACAGGATATTTCAATACTTTATTCCAAAGTATTTTAAAATAACTAAAAATACATTTCAGTGATGGTACTCAGGATTTTGAAATGCATCTGGAACAAAAAGTTTTTAATAAAAAGTTTTAATTAAATATACCACTGATCTTAATTTTTAGACAATCCCAAATTGCTCTTGCAATAATTCAGATTTAAACAAATTAAATTAAGCAAATTTAATTCAGTTTTCAATTAAACAATTATGTTCAGTGGAAATCTCAAACTCAAACCTCCTTTCCCAGAAGTCATCTGAGTCCCATACCTTGGTCCCACTTTCTGTTCTTTGAAATAATGGCTTGCTCAAGCACATTGTCACCTATCTTTCTTCCAGGAAACACTTTATTTGGTGCTCTCCCTAAATATTCCTAAATGGGAATATTGACTTACGTGTATCCATCCTTTAGTAATACTAATTTACAATAACAATCTTTTCCCATAGGTCCTTTAGGATTTTGTCTATGGAGCTCTCAGTCATCCAGATCATGATTGTCCCAAAGGTGCTTTCAGTCTAGTTGCCTCTTGAAAAAGCACTTTGGAATCTTTAAGATTTTAAACATTTTTTAATAGTAAACTAAAATTGAAAAATTGAAAAAAATCAAACTAAAATAAGGGAGATTGCCATGGGTAATTAGTCTCAGGTAATTAAAAGAATTTTCCCACCAAGCCAGCTGGATGACCTTGGCCCACTCAATCTCTCTCAAACCAAGCCAATGGCATCTTTTATTCAACTACCTCAGGATATCCCCATGTGTGAGTAAATAATTCCAGTTGGAAATACCTTGCTGAGGGATTAAAATATTGCATATCAAGGAATATTGTGCCAGAATTTAAACTGGCGTATCAAGGATTTTTCCACATCCATCAAAACCTCCACTGCCAACTCTAATTTTTCTGAGCATGTTTCTAAAATATCAAGGGATAATGGTGTGTTACCATTATTTCATACTATGTTAGGTTTGAAATTCTTTTATAAAACCATATTGCATAGAATAGATAATTGAAGGTAATAGTGTCTGTAGGATGCAAAGAAAAAATCTACTGCGAATTTTGTATGGTATCGGGAAGGGCATCGGGTCAGTAAATGCTCAGTGCCATCGAGTCACCCGACTGCCCTGATTTAAGGGATTACAAAATCATAAAAAGGGAGTTATTGTCAGCAATCTGTATGACAGGCCTGTAATAAAACAATTGGTGCAACGTTTAAACAAGAAATTCTGCAAGCTCTTGCAGTACAGTAAAAGCAGAGTTCTTAGCAGTTTCAAATCACAGATATATGCACCATATTAAAGGACTTGGAAAGAATATTTAAAAAATAATAATTGTAAACTTCAAACAGTGCAGAATTAAGATAGTCATGAGGAGTTTTCATATATTTAATGATATTCCCTGAAGTGATAAAGGTGCAGTTAGACAGCTGGTTCATGTGTGATCTTCAGAAGAGCTTTATTATTTACATTTATTAAATGTAAAAGTATAATTTAGGCTGATTATATTTATGAAATGAATTTACCTTATGCATCATACACATGGAACTATAAATTGCAAAACTTGTTATCACTTAGTTTTGGCAGTTTGAAAGGTAGAAAAACAAAGCTGACAAGGCCATTGGCCTGATAGAGTTATATATTTTGGGTCTATTAAAAGCAGATATGTCAACCTCTAAATCAAGGGTCTTCAAACTTGGCAAGTTTAAGACTTGTGGACTTCAACTCCCAGAATTCCTGAGCTAGCATGACTGGAGGAGGAATTCTAGGAGTTGAAGTCCACAAGTCTTAAAGCTGTGAAGTTTGAAGATCCCTGTTCTAAATAAAAAGGCAGCAATAGACAAGCCCACATCAGCATCTGGCCAAATACAGCAATTTTCAAAAAAGATAAAACCTTTGCAAATCTACTCAGATAATTGGTACTCCTGCATTCAGTGGAATAACTTCATATAACCAGTTGCTAAATATGAGCCTTATAATCTCAAGCTTATGCTGTTGCTGTATCATTTCTGAATTGAAACCAATAGATAGTCTTTGACTTAGGACAGCAACTGGGACTGGAAAAACTATTCCTAAGCGTGTCATAATTTGTAACAAAATCACGTAGTGACAGGAATCCTTGTCTTTCCATTTACCATCATTAACCGAATCCCTGCTAAACAAGACAACTTCCTGTTAGTTTCCCACAACCAAGTCAATGGGGAAGTTGGCAAGAAATTGCAAGTTCCAGGTAGCTTTTCAGGCAGGATGACAGGCAAGTAAGTGGCTGCTGCTGGGTGGGGAACAATGCGAAAGGGGCATGGTGAAGCTCTGGAACGATGTGTAAGGGTGCAAGGGAGGCTTGATGAGGCTCAGGGAGGGTCCACAGTGATATGCAAAGATGTGAGGGAGGGGTGCAACAAGACTTTGGGAGGGTACAGGGATGTATAAGGGTGCAAGGGGCTGCATGAGGGTGTGAGAGAGGCATGACAAGGGTTGGGGAGAGTGCACAAGTGTTCAAGAGAGGTGCAGTACAGCAAGGGTCAGCATGTGTGAGCAAGTGGTGCAGTGCAAGTGCAGAGGGGCTGGCGGAGGGTGAGCCAGTAGCAATAGCACTTAGACTTATATACCACTTCACAGTGCTTTACAGTCCTCTATAAGCGCTATAGAGAAAGTCAGCCTATTGCCTCCAACAATCTGTGTCCTCATTTTACTGACCTCAGAAGGATGGAAGGCTGAGTCAACCTTGAGCTGGTGAGACTCAGACTGCCAAATTGCTGGCAGCCAGAATTAGACTGCACCTGCAGAATTAGGTAGAGGGCACATTCCCCAGACATCTGCAACCCTCCCTGCTAATTTTCCCATTGATTTGCTGGGGAAGCTGGCAGGAAAGGTGCAAATGGCAATCATGCCACCGAAGCAGGGTGCTTCAGTAGTCATAAGTGTGAGCTGGTTGCCAAGTGCCCAAATCGCAGTCACGTGATGCAGAGGTGCTAGGATGGGCCTGTTACTTTGAGGATCCATCATAACCACCATTTGTTCAGTGCCATTGTGACTTCACTTAAAAAAGGGTTGTAAGTCTAGGACTATATTTGTTATTTAAAATAATGTATCCCTGTCAGGAATATCCAATGTTTGAATCATAATAAGCCACTAGCAAGATGTGATTATTATTGGCTATCGACTGCACAGAGAAGTGCAAAATCAACACAGGTGCTATAATTTAGGACCAGGGATGTCAAACTCGATTTCATTGAGGGCCGCATCAGTGTTGTGTTTGACCTCAGAGGGGCTGGGAGGCGTGGCCAGCATAATGTCACTTATGTCAGGGGTCGCTTGTGACAGCCCAAGCACTCTGCCAGTAAAAATGGCCTCCTGAGCTCCATTTTCGGCTGCGACGGTCTTCTACAACCCTCTGCCAGCAAAAATAGCTTGGGGGGGGGCACACAGCACTCGCAAGCTCCATTTTCGCTGGCAGAGGCACCATGGGCCGGTCCTTCACTATTTTGAGGGTGGTCCCATGGGCCAGATCTAAGCACCCTACAGGCCGGATCCAGCCCCGGGCCTTGAGTTTGACACCCCTGATTTAGGAAATGCAAAACAGTGTCTTACCCAGTTCATTCAACAGGAGTACAGTATTGTAGTGGAGTTATTTTCATGTGCTACAAGTACCTGAACGCCTTAATTATTTTAATTCTCAAGTATTGAACATGTATACTCTAACAAAATAAAAATATAATCCCTTTAGTCACGTGGGACAATTCCATCCTGTCTTTATAATAACTACCAGCCTTTTCTATAAAATTGTAAATGTGAGGAATGTGATCGTCTGGATATTTATGTAGAAGCAGATCACAGGATCTTTTGTTGTAATTGCTCTCACGTGTGCTTATGTTCGCAGCCTAAGTTTGCATTCTTGTCCATCTGACTTGGATATAAGCCAATTTATTAGCCTTCAGTACTGCATTGTAGAATTAGGAAATACAATAAAATAAAATCCAAATTATTTAAGATACCTACATTTTACCACCGCAAATGTAATTTGTAGTGCCAGTTCTGCATATTTTTAGGAATAACTTTATATCCAAGTTTTTATAAATTTGTAAATTTTCCATTTTTATGATAATTGTAATCAGCAAGCTAATGTTTTGAACTGATTCGATAGATTTGGAAAAGTCAGTTTTTTAAGCTTGTAAGCTCCATAAGTCTCTAGCAGACCTTTACAGAATATCATTACAATACAAGGAAGCAGTAGGAAGTACTGACTCTGCTAATATATCATACCAATGCTTTTATATATATTATATCAGTAGTTAGAAACAGTATGCCCATGTGCCAATCGTACATGATGTGGCTTGCTTGGCAATTGACTTTCAGATGCAATTTAAGATGCTGGTCATCTTCATGGTCTAGGTCCTGGAAAATTGAGGGACTAGCCTTCTCCAAAGTTTCTGTCTGCTTGGTACTCCTTAGCAATGCCAAGGTTCTCTCTATTAAACATATTGAATATTCTTTATTCAGCAAGTATGAGTGGACACACAAGGAATTTGTCTCCATTGTATAAACTCTCAATGTACATACAAACACAAAGTGATAAATCATAGATTGTACATTATAGTTACAATCATAAGTCAGAAGATACAAATAACACATGATATAAATCATAAGATACCAATAGAAGAACCAAGGAAGCATAACTTCTCTATTGTGACCCTACCCTCTTGAACAGTCACCCTCCAGAGTTATGAATGGTTTTCCTCTTAAAATCAGGCTCTGGTCCAAGCCATGGGGTTAATGAATGTAGTAATTACCTACTATTGTTATGATTGTTTCTCTCCAGGTTGACTTGTTTTGTATTAAATTTTATTTATTAGATTTTTATTCCATCTTTATTATTTTGATAAATAATTCAAGGTATCAAACATATATGATATTCCTTCCTCATCCTGTTTTCCACACAACTGCAGCACTGTGAGGTGAGTTGGTCTGGGACAGTGACTGGCATAAAGCTACATTAGCTGGCTTTCATGCCTAAGGCAGAACTAGAACTGTCAGTCTTCCTTTTTCTAGACCAATAGCTTAACCACTTCCCCAAACTGTTTTTTTTATCAAACTATTGGGCTTTTGTAAGTTGTCCATAACCTGCTGGAGTGGGGAACTATAACATGCATAGATACATACATTCCCATACATAGTTTTTTTTTTTTCTGCTAGAGGTGCACTGACTTTGATTAATAAGTTTCAGAATTTGTAATAGAATATGAAAAAGTGATACAGTAGAAAATTGATAATACTAATTAAATTAATAAGTGTATTGAATTAATTACAGTGACCTACTAATCATTATTAAGAGTTTTAGGTTAAGTGATCTTACTATCTTATACAGAAATGTAAGCATATATTTATTTTATAAATTTGTGAAACAAGAATGGCAATAGATTCTGGAGTATGCTGTGAAATTGCATAAGACTATGTGTATCTCTACATGGAACTAAATATCCAGTTCCAAACATTTTTTGCAAAAAGCTTATTTATTTTGAAAGAGGAAATTAAGTATATTCTTTCTTGAAAATTTAAATCATGTTATCTGATTTACATCTATGATTTAACTGATCTTGCATAAATAGCAGGATATGATAAAAGAAAGAAAATCATAGTTTCTTGTGAGTAAGTTGGTCAGTTTCTAAATTTGATATATAAATAAATAAAATAAAATGAGGAAATGTATTAGTAGGTGATCCATAGTTTCAGCCAAACAAATTTCAAACATGGAGGATTTGGGCTGCTTGTTAATGAGTTATTCTTATAAAGTCTGGCACTCCTTTCCTGCCAAGTCAGCCTGCGGTCCCCTCTCGCTCCGGGCACTGATTCCCCCCAAATTTTTCCACAAACCCCCAAAATTTTAAAGAATTAGAGCTGTGGGGAGGCAAGGCACACTCATCTGTTTCCCTCTACGACTGGCCTTGGAAAAGCCAGAACCGGATTTGGAAAGAGAATGGCTGGGGTGAAGGAGCTGTCCTTCTTAACAAGCTCCGAACCATTGCTACTGCTCCAAGCCTGGCTCTGGCTGCAGGCATGCGATTGTGAGGATGCTCAGCTGATCTGGGCATTCAGCTGGGTCGTGTGGAGAATGCTGTGTGAATGCAAAAGGCAGGCAAACTGGCTGGGCCACATGGGAGGCAGCTAGGCCAGGATTCAAGCCTTGCTGCTTGCAGTCACTCACCCAGGCAATTCAGGGCAGCTTATCTGGGCCACGCTTCAGCTGTGCAGAAGGCAGGCAAGCTTGCTGGGCCACGTGGGAGGCAACTAGGCCAGAATACAGGCCTTGCTCCTTTCAGGCTCACCCGGGTTGCCAGGCAGATCAGGGTAGCTCAGCTGGGCCATGCAGAGAGCGCTGCGTGGGATGCATCTGAAGGCAGGCAACCTGGCTGGCCCTCAGAGACTGTGTGGTCGAGGCAAGCCATGGAGCCAGACAGAACAGAGCACAAGCAGCTACGCTGGGCAAGTGGCCAAGATGAGTGACTGGGCGGGACCAGCCAGTAGTGGGATTTGCCGGTTCTCTAAACTGCAAAATCGTAACTACCGGTTTGCCTGAACCAGTCTGAACCAGCTGAATCCCACCGTTGGATGTAAATGTAAACTTTATATTTCCCCCCCTAAAATATACCAGAGTACGTGAAAGAATTCTGTAGAGCTACAGCTGAAAAATTTCCATTCTGAGTAGATTGCCATGATGCTTCTTTCTAGGTTGGCATGTACAAAAGGCTTTTATATGAATGAAAAATCTTTCTAAAAGTATCTTTTTCTGCTTTGTGATCCAGGATATGCTCCAGCTTGCAACTACTATATAGGTTTGGCAAATTATTCTTTATTTTTCTGAATAAACATAAGATGAACAAATTGTGTTTAAGCATAGTCAGGTGATCAAGAAAGAAAAAATTCTTGAAATGTGGGTTGTTAAATTACTGTCATTTCAGCAGGAGTGAAAAAACCGATCAGACTTGCTTGTCTAATGAATAATTTATATGTATTTCTTTTGTTTAGATCACAGATCTTTCACTACCAAACTACCTGATGGCTTCTTCCATTGGATTACTTCCAACTCAACTTTTAAACTCCTACCTGGGAACTACCTTGCGCACTATGGAAGATGTTATTGCAGAACAAAGTTTTAGTGGTTATCTCATTTTTAGTTTACAGGTAAATAGTTTCAACCTCACTCGACAATTTATTCTCATAGCATTTTAGGTTAACTTTTATAAATAGGTGTATTGTGTGGTACCCTCTTCTATTTGGGGCTGGGTCTTCCATAGTCTCTTACCTTGACTATATTGATGGAATTGAACTACAAAATATTAGATAAATATCCCATAGTGTTGTGTGGCATTTACTCCTTCATTATATGTAAGTGTTGCTAAACATATTAAGTTGGATCCTTCCATGAATAGAAGTTTCTCAGTCCATCTGAAAATCATCCTAACAGAAAGGCTAATTCCTAAATTTTGACTGAAATGCTCATGCTTGGGGAGAAAAAAAACAGTATTCAGCCCATTCTAGAAGCCATTGTATTTAAATAATGCTTCAATTGAAGCAAGCTTCTGGATTAAGAAGATTTTCAGTTGTTTGCTTTGGAACCAAATGCAGTGGCTCAGCAATTAAAGAAGTAACTCCCACCCATATTTGTTTCAGTACTTGATAATAGTTGGGGTTTTGTCATTTTCCTCAAACCCAAATTTACAATACAAGGACTTTTATTTATTTTGCCAAAGCTTTTAAAGCAACATTTTCTTAGTGTTAGCATATATGGCAAAACTATGTGTGACAATAACTTACATTTTTTAATAAGTTTGACATATCTTCTATAAGTATAGATAAAACTCTAAGAAGCAATACATAATAAAATGTTGGGAGCAGTTTCCTATTAGATTCCATGCTACAGGTAGTTCTTGACATATTACCATAATTGGAACCACAATTTCCATTTTAAATTGTTATAGGTTGAGCGAACCAATGACCGAACTAATTTTATGACTTCTTATTATGGTCATAAGTCAATTCATGTGATCATAAGTCAAGTCACTCAGTTATAAGTGCGATTCCAGTTTAACCAATAGCAAATTGAATAACATGATCATGGGACACTGCAGCTAGTTGGAAATGTGAGCCTATTGCTAAGTGCCCAAATTGCAATCATGTGACTGCAAGGGCAGGATGATGGTCATAAATTTGAATTTAGATTGTGAGTGCCATTTTTGTAGGCTATTGTTAATTTGAACATCATTAAGGATTTCCTGTATTGACTTTTTTTAGTCATTTTCTATGTGATCCATGGCAACACTTGAAGGATGTAATACCTAGGGAACCTTTGCAGTGGGGTAAAAATCTGAGATTGACAAAGTATTTGTATGCAGAATGCATAGTCATTCATTAACTAGACCTGTGATGGCGAACCGATGCATGCGTGCTGGAAGTGGCGAGGTCGCCTGGAAGAGCCCCACTGCACATGCGCATACCGCCACCCAACAACTGATTGTTGGGTATCTAGCACACATGTATGAGGGCAGGGTGCGTGGGAGATGGGGCGTGTGGGGTCGCATACGCAGGGGGCTTGGGGTGTGTGTGTGTGCATTGCTTTCCGGGTGCTGGTGCGCGAACGCAGTTTTTGGCATAGGAGCCCAAAAAGGTTAGCCCTACTGAACTAGATTTTCCAAACTGGTATCCTCCAGATTACAAATTATATAATCAGCCCAAGTCAAGTTGGGAAAAAAAAATGTTACTTACTTTAGAATATATGACATTAATAGTCAGATGCTTTATCTGAATTTTTGGCATAGAGTACTGAAATATTAGTACGTGTGGCATTGTGAATGATACTTAGGAACACCAGGTAGTTCAGCATGATATGTGCAAGTCTTTCTCAAGAATATTTCCCAAGTTTTTTTCCGGTTCCGCGTGGCTTTGGTGGTAGCAGGAATTCGCGACTGTTCGCGATTCCTGCTGCGCTTGCCGCCGAGGTACCTCCGATCCAAATGGGTCAGGGGGATATGGCTGCCCTGTAGGGACAGCCGAAGAGAGAGGGGAGCCGGACAGGGGGTTGGGGGTGTCGCAGACCCCCTCCTCCTCCGGAAAAACCTCTTTTTCCCAAGGTGGTGGAGCGGCGGTCAGGAATGGCCGCCACGAAGAAGCCTGCAACCAGGTAAGATTGTGCTGGAGGAAGCAAGAAAAGTGAAAGTGCTGGCTGAGCCGGGTCAATCAACATCTTTTAAATTCGCTGGAACTGAGCTGTCTGAATTGCTGAAGGATACATTGTATCCCTAAGAAGATCGAAAGCGGCGGAGAAGCTCTTAAAGGGAACTTTTTTTTCTTCACTCTCCCATCCCATGGAAACAACAGATGAAGATTTGAAATTTGTTTGGGCACTGAAGGTGAACTATTCTGAAAGTTGAAGTTAAGGGACAAAAGAGTTCTTGGACATTGGACTTAAAAACTTAAGAAATTGGAAAACGCTTATTAGAGGTATGGATTTCTGATCATTTAAAAATTGATGTTGCAAGTGGGAAGGGAGAGGAAAAAAATTGGAGCAGAAGTGGAAAAAGGAGGAGATTGCCTAGAATCTCAAAGAAAGATATATGGTAATTGGACCTCTTTGATTAAACAGTAACCCCAGAAAGAGAAATAGAAGAAGGAAGAAAAGTATTAACTTTTGGAACTTTTTTTGAATTATTTTTGATTAAAAATACTTGGGTGGTTGTTTTGGGGAAAGTTTCTCTTTTCAGGATGGCATCGCTTGTGGATGAACTAAAGACTGAATATCAAAAATATAAAAAGGAAGAACAAGATGGAAAAGATACTTTGGGCACTTTATTTCAATTTTTAGAAATGGCGTTATGTACTTATGAAAAGTTGATTACGCAGCAGAATGACTGGGACAAAGAAGAAGAGGAACAAGAAGCCATCTTTGATGAACAATGGGTTTTTTCCGGGGAGGAGGAGAAAGAGGATAAGAAAAAGGGGATTTTAAGGTTTGAAAAAACAACCAAAAAAGAGAAAAATGAGAGGAAAGGTGGATGCAAGGTTAGAAAGCAAAGGAAAGGGAGTAAGAAAAGGGAGGAGGAAAGACAAAGGGGTAAAAAGGGCAAGGAGAAGAATAAGCAAGAGAGAAAGGGGGGGAGGAGAAGCCTCAATGGTGGGAAGCAAGATCTAAAGAAAAAAAATTTATTTAGAGACAATGGGTGAATCTAATTAAGGATAAAAGGGGGATTCTGGAAGGTACATAAGATTGTGTTTTTATATGTGTATTTAGAGTATAAAATTTATTTTGTAATTTTAGAATCTGCTAAACAGAATCCCAAGATAAATTAAGTGTTATATGAAGTACTTTTAAGTTAGGGTAATGAGTTAAAGGCGTCACTCCAATTAGTGTATAGGAGAAGTATAGTAAAAGAAAAAGATGAATGGATAGTTGGAAATAGAACAGACAAAGAATGTTATTGAAAATGGTAATAAGATATGGAAGGATATATAAAGGTTTTGTTACATTTTTTTGGGTTTTGTATGTTGATAAAAGGCAGTAAAATTTTAATTAACAAATAATTTGGATGAAAAGGAGAAGTTGGGATAAGATATGAAGTTAAATAGATAAAGTAAATATTGATATTATAATTGGGAATCATTATGTTCTATTGGTTTTCTTCTTTAATTATCACTATTTTTTTTTTTAGAAAAGAATTTATAAGCTGTTATGCCTTGATTGTTTGTGCACTGTTTTTGTAAAATTAATAAAATTGGTTTATAAAAAAAAAGAAAATGATAATAAGATATGGAAGGATATATAAAGTGAATATGATGTTTGAATTTGTGTCTGTGAGAAGAGTTTCAACCCGGGATCAGGCAGCCTTCAGAAAAGATGTTTTAGGTTTTTGGTTTTTTTTCTATGTTCTGTGTTTTGTATGTTTATGAAAGGCAATAAAATTTTAATAAGCAAGAAATATAATTTGGATAAAAGGAGAAGTCTGGATAAGATATGAAGTTAAATAGATAATGTAAATATTGATATTACAGTTTGGAATTATTTTGTATGTTCTATTGGCTCTCTTTAATTTTTTTATTTATTTATTTATTTTTTTAGAAAAGATTTATCAAGTTGTTATGCCTGGATTGTGTATTGTTTTTGTAAAATTAATAAAATTTGTTATTAAAAAAAAAGAATATTTCCCAAGTTAAATCAATATCTGTGAAAAGATAATATTACTCTGTTGAAACAAATTTTATTTGTAGTTTGTAATGAGATACAGTTTGTCTTTTGGAAATGGCATTAATGTTTTAGTATTTGAGAGCTTTATACATGAAAAGATCACTCTTCAGATCTGAAGTTTGTTAGTTTAAGCCTAAATTGCCATTTTTGCCTGGCAAAAATGAAATTCAAACCAGCAGTATTATACAGTAATTTGCAGCTCTTGTTTTGTATATTTTCTATATCACTTTATATTTAGCTGTAAATTTTGTTACATTAAACTAGACATGGTTTTTTTTTTCTAAATTAAAATTACTTGTTTATTTAGCTTAAACTTAAAGTGTTGATAAAGGTTGGCCGTGTATCTATATCAAAGACATAATTAATTGCATATCTTTTGTCACTTATTGCATGTATTTTGAATATTTTTATGTCCATGATTGCAGCTGAAAATATTAAACAAAGCAATCGTATCTGCTTTATTCACAGATTGTAATAAGTATAGGCCTCATGTTCTACGTTGTCCATCGAGCTCAAATGGAATTGAATGCAGCCATAGTTGCATGTGAAATTGAAATGAAGACATCGCTTGTGAAAAGCTGTCAGACCAGCAGTAACAATTCAACATCTTGCAACAAGAGGACACTTGCATTTTCTGGAGGAGGAATCAACATTGTGTGACTTCCTCTCATTTTCTGCAGTATTATCTTTGGTGTGTGAAACTGGGTCATTTAATAAGTTACTTACGACAGCTGGACTTTTCAGCAAAACTTAAAATCCAAGTGGCCGGAAGATGTACTGTGATAAGAAGTACGTGGCAGTTTTTATATAGTAAACTGGCTAATTTCTTGTAGGGTTCAATAGTAACTGTAAACATAGATGCAAATCTGGCTGCACTTTTGTCTTTATTATCATGACTTATAATCTGCACTTTAGACTTCGTTTGCTGTTTGCTTTTATAAACTGAAGAATACCCTGAAATAATTTTCTTTCTGCTTAGCATTATTTATAAGACTAATAAATAGTAGATCTTTAATACTTATAAAAATGTAAAGTATGCAACTTCATGTGCAGAACTCTTAAATATGCGTGTTTTTGAAACTCAGTGAAACCTTGATCTAACAGTGCAGTTTGCAGAGTGGACTTTGCTCCTCCTGAATGTCTATGAAACTTCTAATTACGTAATTCCTGGTGATTTAGCTATCTGAGCAAATAATGTACACTGCCACAAATGTTGTTATACTTTTTAAAAATTACAAGCCTCTTTTAGATTATCTTGGATAGAAAACTCCATTAATTGAAAGAAAATCTAGAGGGAAATTGACTCACTGCATCTGAAGTCTATTAAACAGGTATCCACTAAATTGAGGTTTCACTGTATTTCTGCAAAATACAATAAAAAGAATTGAGAACAATCAATGCAGAAAAATTCCATTTTTAATAGCTGGGGGATAAGATGACCACTTCCTCATGAGAAAGCTCTTCTGGAATCCAGAGTAATCTTCTTGTTTGTAACAGGTTAAAGGACATCCCCATACTTCTCTGGGGTTACCCGCTTTAAAAAGTTGAGAACGTTTTTGCTATTTTGGGAACTATTTGGTTTCCTTACCTTGTTTTGTTAAAAAAAAAAAATCTGAGAACCGAGAGAGAGAAAGAACCCCTTACATAAATCTTTAGTTGAATGCTTTTTTGTACGCCTCTGAAATGTTCTGGAGCCATCATAAATGTTCATATAAGTTCAAATCCTACATTGTGGGACTGAAGTGCTCTTATGTAACATGTTAGGTTATATTGTATAATATGCAAAGTAAAAGTGAAACTACAGAGAACTTACAGGTTGTGGAAAAGAATAGTGTGAAGGAGAATTTGTAGGTGAAATGCAAATTTTTGAAGGGATTTATCCTTGTGAGTAATAACAAAAGGGCTCTTCCACTCTTTCTAACTAGCTGTGAAAAGATTTTAGGAAACCACATCAAATTTACTTCATTCTGTACTCTGTAACATGAGCAAAATAGGTGGAATAAATTTTTCTGAAAAAATCATGTGGCCTTTATTTTTTAGAGAAGCCTTTTTATTTATTTATTTTTTTAAGCTTTAAAAATCCACACAATTCCTTCCTGCATATATTTTCTTCTGATCATAAAATAATGCTCTTATATAATAAGTTTTCTGCAGTATTTTAAGATTTGTATCTATGAGGATGTGTCCCTTTCTTTCTTTCTTTTGAAAAATTAAGAAAAAAATAGATTTTCCATCTTTAAAACATTGACTAGAAAATGGCAGAAATATCTTGAGGCTCAGGTATCTATAAACATTTTAAAAAGACAATTTCATAAAATAATTGAATTCACTTTAGAATATCATTAACTTTGTTCTATAGGTTTGAATGAAATGGAATAAGGATAACTTGCTTATGTATATTCATATCATAATTCTTTATAGATTGCATATTTATATGCCTGAATGAGAATTCACAAAGATGCTTCATAGCATTTGAACTCAAAACTTTGAATTCAGTTTCATTTTTGTCTGAACAATAGGGTCCATTTCTGGGCTCTTATACTTTTGCAATATCCCTTCCATTTTTTCCTAGTCTTTTGTCATGGTGCAGTGATTTGTGAAAGTTATGGACTCTAACTACAATACAAAATCTGTCCATTGACTTCAACAAGTTTGTTTTATGTTGAGGCAAATCGTTTTCAAATTTATTGTGCAGAAAAATATTTTGCTCATACTCTACCATATTTGTTAAATAGTTGAATAGGTAAATATGCCATAGCCCCATATAGCTTAAAATATCACAACATCTCAAATTTAGTGATAAATATGGAACTATTGGCAAGACCTTGTTTGGGAAATTTGGTGGTGTTCTACAGTTGCATTGTTTTTGTTACTTGAAAATTGGAAGTTTAGCTATTATTTATGACATTTTGATAGTGAATGATTGCTGATCCCTTTATTACTTTGGCTTTCATTTGAAAAGTAATACCAATAGGCACTGTAACTTTGATGTTACTTTACCCAAGATTTTATCAATATTCGTTATTCTGTAATCTCCTTTGTTAACAACAATAAAGGAATCTTTGCAGAGTTATATTTTCTGAAGTTTTAGTTGCACTGTGTTTTCAAATTGAAATAATTTGATTGTACAAGGATTTTGAAATTAAATCCTTTCAAAGTTTTTGTATGCAGTGTGGCATTTATGTTCAAGAATAAATTATTATTTCTTGAGTTACATCTCTGCCCATTTTACACAAGTGATTCTGTGTGACTCACAGCAGGTAAAACTAATTAAAAACTAATATATAAATATATAAAAACATATGCAATTTTAAAAACAGAGAATTAAAAGCAGTAGATTTCATCTTACATGACTCAGTCATATAAGATTTCATCTTACATGACTCAGTCATTGCAAAAACTCCTCACAATTGCCAGACCCTAGATACAGCAGCAGAGCCATGTCTTTACACCCATAGCGGGTTGGGGCTAAGCTAAGGTCCATGGCAGAAAAGGGTTTCTCCTTAGGTCCTACCAGATGACACTTTCATAGATAGCATCCATAACATACCTCTTCTGCTGGTCCTGATGAGATGGGGAGAGGCAATCATTCAAACCAGAATCATGCATATGAATTTTATAAGTCATAATGAGCATCTTGAAAAGAACCTGGAAACATTCTGTCAGCCAATGTGAATTGCAGAACAGAGGTATAATATGTGCCGATTGAGGAATGCACATAATTGCCCATGTTGCCAAATTCTATACCAACTGCAACTTCCACATGTTCAAGAATTCCACCCCATTCAGAATCAAAGTTGCTGCATCTTGCTAGGATTGAGTCAAAGCTAGTTATTCCCTATTCAGAACCCTACAGCCTTGAGACATCAGAACAGGACTCCAATAGTACTGCTTAATTGGTCAAGGATAAGAGGCACAAACCTGGATATCAACATAGTAATGATGCCTCACCTCATGGCAATGTATGACTTGACCCAGCTGTTTCATATAGATGTTAAACATTACTGGAGAAAGTACCAAACCCAACAATGTAGAGGTTGAAGATAGGATCTTTCTGATCAACACCAAAACCAGAGGAAGGAGGAGAACCAGCAGAAGCGGTACTGCCCACCCCCAATTCTCAAAACTGGTCCGGAAGGATATGGTTTGTTGGGATTGTTAGAAAACGCCCAATCTGGCGGAGAGGAGGGCTGAAGCATGGCATTATTTTGGAGGTACTGCGCAACCACGAAAGGGCTAGGACCAACCTACAAGCCAAATTCCTTGGAGCCATAACTATTTCCAGGAAAAGACTGCCAGTCTGGGGAGAGTCCTGTATTATAGGCAGAACAAAATAGTTTGAACTCTGTACATATGGATTTGTTTATACCTGAGAAGGATGAATGCACTACCTGCATCCAGCTCATGCAAGACGTCATCCAATTGACCAACCAATCAGTCCCAGAAGCAAGCCTGAAACCCAACTGAAAGAGTTTAAATAACCCAATTCTTCCTTCAAGGAAGAATTCACTATCGCTAGAACTCTGCCCCAGGTTTTTGCAGAAGGCTTTGACCAACTACGAGAGCCAGAGATCTAATAGACTGGTGACTGAACTCACCATCATAAGACGTTGTGTTCCACTTCGTCTTCTAAATTATGCTTAAAACTTTCACTATCTTGCCTAGCTTTAAAAATCTGGATGACGACAAATGGCAGCAAATACTGTTAAGCTTATCACATGAAATTGTCCACAACTGGATTTTGAATATTGTTGTTGTAGTTATTTCTGCTAATATGCTTAATAATTCTGGGAATCTAGCTTGCTGCCAAATAGTATGCTTGTCCTAAGCATCGTTCATCTGAGGCATTCCAAGAATTTTTTTTTTTAAATCGATGGTGAGACTATAAAATGTGGCTGAGGTATCTTCTCTTGCATCTTCTGGAATGGGTGTTTTCTGGCTGACCACCTTTTCTGCAAACCAATTTGTGATAGTTGGCACGCCCCACCGTCTCCAAATAATTGTGGACCTCTTGTTTAGTGGTGTTAAGCCTGGTTTCCCCAACCAGGGTTAGGGAGACAAGCTAAACAGAATGTGCAGCTTAGTCAGATAGGCACACAGATAAATGAGTGAGCTAAGCTTGTATGTTTAATAACATACAGTAAAAATGACAGATACGCTTGTGCTATCAAATATATAGTTTATTCCATTATGAGTTCATAGCATAGTCAAAATAACAGTCCAATAGTCATGTATCATTTAGTCAGTCCATTCAGGGATATTCAGTTAGCAAAGTCCATTTAGAATATCCTATGTCAGTTCACTTACAAGCCAGTCCTTTGTTTTCTCTCCCGTTCGAGCAATGCAGACTTGTTTCCTTGCAGTAATCAGGGATCATCAAAGCCAGAGAGAGAGAGCAAGCTGTAGCCTTGCTTCTTTTAAAGTGCTTTCACAACCACTCCCTTAATTACTATCCCACAGTTAAAGTTGCAGACACTTTAACATATAAACTATGATTACATATTATTATTTACCTAAACCAGTTAGGGTAAAACAATGTTATCCCTAACAAGTGGGTTGCTACTTAGAGGATAATATAAAAGTTTGCAAATGAAGATCAAAAACTCTATTAAGCAAGTGTATCAAGGGTGCAAAGTTTCTTAATGTTTGTTCCGTTATTAAGAACAATATGATTTTTTTCATTTCAGTATAATGGCATTCTAGTCATAAAATAAGGATGCATATGGAAGAAATTTGTAACAATCTAGATCAGGGGTGTCAAACTCAAGGCCCGTGGGCTGGATTTAGCCCATGAGGTGCTTAGATCTGGCCTATGGGGCCACCCTGAAAGGACCGGCCTGCGGTGCCTCTACCAGTAAAAATAGCTTGGGAGGGTCATGGGGGGGGGGTCAAGCTCCATTTTCGGCTGTGATGGCCTCCTGCAACCCTCTGCCAACAAAAACGGAGCTTTTCTCCCAAAATATTGAAATGGAATCTGATATCTAAAATATTTTAATTTTTCCCTGTATAATACATATATCACCCGCAGAATGCCTGTAGTATGGAATTTGAAGATATTAAGACATTAATCTAAAACATTAAGAGGATTGTTAGAATACTTAATCTGAAGTGTTGAACGCACTCGATATATTCTCGATATATTCCAGAGAATTTCTAAGGGTATAGAAACTGAGACTGAACTCAAAGAGAATTTACTTTCTTTTCCTATGCTTATTTTTCATTTACATTGACTGCTGAAATACTACTGTTACGTTGTGCACTTTATTTATATGCAGTTATATTACATTTTCTTTTATTATTTAAATGTATTCTGAACATCATCTGGAAATGCATTGCCTATCAGCTAGTATTTAAATAAACATAACAAGTAATTAGAACATCTCAGATAAGATGTCTGATCTTATCTTGCTAACTTGTATTTTAACAATTATCAATGGAAAAATGCTATCAATGCAGTTTAGTGATAATCATGCTATAGAAGGTATTGAGGAAATAAGCCCCAAACCTGTGTTGTTAGGGTTTGAATTTAGTACTAAACATGAGAATTAAAAATATATACAAATCTTATATATCTGAAGCACCACAAATTAATGTAGTTGTTGATAATGCCATTGTGTAAAGCAATCTCTGTCCCAGCCTTTGCGGACTTTTAGTGCAAATATTAAAGGTTAATACATCCAAGTGTTTAATATTATTGTTTAGTAAATAACAAAACTGTTTATATAATGGATTGATCTAGATTTTGAGATCGTTATATTTCAAAGAAAGATCAGATCTTTTATTGAGCATGGCTAAAAATATTTTTGTCTTTAAAAAAAACCCCAATGTAACTTCAGGACAGAGATGTGTTTATGGACTTTGCCTGCTATATTTTTGCCTATTTGTGCCCTACTTGCAATGTTCCTGTTTAAAAAAAATGTATGGCATAGCTATTTGAAGTTGTTTGAATTTTACTTAGCTGCTGTTTAAAAGTTTACTGTAAAAGTTATGGTTTTAAATGTGTGAGGTTAAAAATTAGGCTGCATGTACCTGCAGTTTTAAGGCTTCAAATGCACAGGGCACACAATTGGAAAAATTTTGAGAACATGTGCCTCTGCTTCATCAATGTGTTTTTCATAATGGAGTCTCTAAAACAAGGAATAGCTCAGCTTCTTTGTATAAATGTATTGAGTTGGTTGTTTTTTTTAAACTTCCTATATCTTCAGCTTGTTGCTTTCATAAGATGGGTATCCTAATTATGTTCTTCCACCCTTTGCATTGATACCTTGGATTGCATTAATTGTGTCTATCCTATCAGGTGCAAGCAACCAGAGCCATTTGTTAATAACTGAAGTAAACTACTTTATTGTCTTCTACCTAAATTACAAGAAGATCCCCAGATTGCTTATCTTCCCTTAGGGATGACCAGATAAGGCTTCATGGATTTCGAGGGAAGTCAAACTTATGTTGCTTGGCGCCCTGTGCTCTTCACAGATGAAAGGAGGTTCACACTAAGCACATGTGATAGATGCGACAGGGTCTGGAGGCGCCATGGAGAACATTCTGCTGCCTGCAACATCCTCCAGTGTGACCGGTTTGGCAGTGGGTCAGTAATGGTGTGGGGTGGCATTTCTTTAGGGGGCCGCACAGCCCTCCATGTGCTCACCAGAGGTAGCCTGACTGCCATTAGGTACTGAGATGAGATCCTCAGAACCCTTGGAGACCATATGCTGGTGCGGTTGGCCCTGGGTTTCTCCTAATGCAAGACACTGCTAGACCTCATGTGGCTGGACTGTGTCAGCAGTTCCTGCAAGACAAAGGCATTGATGCTAGGACTGGCCTGCCCATTCCCCAGACCTGAATCCAATTGAGCACATCTGGGACATCATTTCTTGCTTCATCCACCAACGCCACATTGCACCACAGACTGTCCAGGAGTTGGGGGATGCTTTAGTCCAGGTGTGGGAGGAGATCCTTCAGGAGACCATCCACCACCTCATCAGGAGCATGCCCAGGTGTTGTAGGGTGGTCATACAGGCACGTGGAGGCCACACACACTACTGAGCCTCATTTTGATTTGTTTTAAGGACATTACATCAAAGTTGGATCACCCTGCAGTGTTTTTTTCCACTTTAATTATTATTAAGTATATAATAAGAATATTTCATTCATTCAGATCTAGGATGTCCTATTTTTATGTTCCCTTTATTTTTTTGAGCAGTGTATATTGGCTGTAGGTAGCTCTTTAGTCTTAAGTGGGTCAGCTTCTCTCCTTTTGAAACTGGTGTCCTGGATTCAAAACACCATCTGGTGAACTAGCTGTACCTGTCTCTAGAACAGGAGATCATCCAGATAATCATTCATGCTCTAGGCATCTCACAGATGTGCTATCTATGGGGCTGCTTTTGGAGACTGCAGGTGATCCAAAATGCTGCAGTTTTGGCAATGATGGGCATGTTGTGTTTTGCCCATGGGTCACTACTGCTTCACATGCTATATTGGTTGCTACTTTGCTTCCAAGTGCTAGTTACTGCCTATACAGCTGTCCATGATATAGACCTGGTTATTTGAGGCATTGCCTATGTTCAGTACTTTCTGCCAGTCCACTAAGATTGGCTACAATTGGTGCCTTCCAGGTCTCATTGATTAAACAATGTTTGTTAAGATCTAGGAAGCATGCTTTTTGTTGTTGCAGTGCCTGCCCTCTGGAACACCATCTTCCAGAGAGGTCTATATAGCTTCTACCCTGATGATATTCTGAAAGTCTGTTCTCCCATGCTTTAGAGTAGGTACAAGGTGAAACCATTGCCTTTATGCTCTATGGTATGTTTTTTTCTGAACATGCATGGTTCTTTTTTTCATGTTTTATTGGAGGGAGGCTCCTGCTTTTTAAATTGTAACCACATAATCTGGATTCAGGTGGCCTCTAAATTTAAATGAATACATAAGTTTGTATGTACAATCCCAAGTTTAAGCTTACTTAAAGATAACATTTTGGAAGCAGTTAAATGATAGGTAGATAAGGGAAGTAGATAGATGATAGCTAGCTATCTAGCAATATAGATAGACAGACAGACAGACAGATGATAGGTAGGTAGATAGATCTGTGCAAAATAGACACCCACATGCATTCATTAATGAGTTCTTTGAATGCCAAATTTCTTTCCAATGCCAGAGATATTCTATGATTCTTTCTTCTCTGAAAAGCTGTGCTATTTTTTGATACAACATTAAGGGTTGGCAAGTTAAGTCAACATACTTGTTCAATTGTGTGTAGCTGGAAAAAAAGGGGGGAGTGTCAAGGGAATAGCATAATTCTAGTTTGTTCTAGTCCTGTAGAAAAAGAATTTGCTTCAAGATGAATCATGAAGAGATTCATCACCTTTGTGAATCACCTTGTTTTGAGAATGTAATTACTGTTCAATGATGATAAATAATGTGTACTCTGCAATGTGTCTTATAGAATTTGAGGTTACTTCCCACCATCACCACCTTAATTTATTAATTGTCTTCTTATACCGAATGGTAACATCTCCTTAGTACTAATTACAGAGACGTGTCTCTGTGCAGATGAGCCAGCTATAATGACACTTTTTGTTCCTGCCTTTTGTGTCATCATGTTTCATATAGTAACAGATGGAGCAGAGTGAGTGCTGTTAGTGCGAAAGGGTATAGACTTGTGATGGCGAACCTATGGCATGTGTGCCACAGGTGGCACACAGAGTCATTTATGCAGCCACACGAGCCTCAGCCAAACTTACCTGCACTGCGCATGCACACACCTCCCAGCTGATTTTTGGCCCATTTGAGGCTGTTTTCACCCTTCTGGAGGCTCAAGGGAAGCCTCTGCAGCCTCAGGAGGCCGAAAAATGGGCCTTCCAGAAATACTGGAAGTGCCTAAACAGGCCCGTTTTTTGGCCTCCTAAGGCTGCAAACGGTTGGGAAAATCAGCTGGGAGGCATGTGCATGCACAGTGCAGGTAAGGGGACAGGACAGGGGTGTTGCGCATACATGCACATGGGGAGGGAGCATTGCATTGTGGGCACGTTCTTTTGGCACACCACAACAAAAAGGTTCGCCATCACTGGTATATACAATGAACTGCTCTGCATACAGAGTCCTCAAGTCACAAACTTTTGTAGTAGCATTAAATGATATTCAGACTCAATCTCATGACATCCAGCCCTCAGGAAGTCATCTATGTTCCAGAAGAAATTTTGTTCCTGGATGAGTTGTATGTGGATACAATACACCATTCCACATTTGTGGGGATTTTAATGTCCAAAAGAAAGGTGGTTCTTCCAAGTTTTTTGAATAAATTTTCAACAGTTTGTATGAGTAGACATCCTCTTCGCCACCTATGCATGTGAAGGATAGTTTCCTGGGCTTCCAAAGAGGAAGCCTACAGAAAAGGTGACAGAATGCTATACAACCAAGCCAGAAACATATTAACAAGAGAGATCAGAACAGCAAAAAGAAGCTACTCTGAAAAGTTAAAGAATCAATTCTCAACAAATGAACCAGCGAACATGTGGAAAACTCTTAAAAACATCACTGGCTTCAGCAAACTTCCTTCCCAGGCAGGAGGAAACCAACAACTAGCAGATGACCTGAATGTGTTTTGCTACAGGTTTGAAAAGAAACTACAGCCACCTATCTCCACAACCCACATCTCAAACACACCAACAGCAGCCAAGCCTCCTACAATTGGCCCCAATCCATTGGGCTCACAATCTCTGGTGATCACAGAAAAAGAAGTGCAAGATCTATTACACAGACAGAAGCCAGGAAAAGCACCAGGGCCAGACAAGATAACTCCTTGCTTAAAAGTCTGTGCTAACTAATTGGCCCCCATCTTCACCCGAATCTTCAATCTTCATCCCAGTGCCTAAGAAGCCCTCCATCAAGGAATTGAATGACTACAGACCAGCTGCTCTAACATCTGTAGTTATGAAAATCTTTGAAAGGCTTGTGCTATCCCGCCTGAAAACTATCACAGATCCGCTGTTAGATCCCATGCAGTTTGCATACTGAGTAAATAGATTGACAGATGATGCTGTTAACATGGCTCTGCATTACATCCTACAACACCTTGAATCTCCAAATACCTACGCAAGAGTCCTCTTTGTAAACTTCAGTTCAGCATTCAATACCATCATTCCAGACACTCTTCTAAGTAAATTAAACCAACTAGTGGTACCTGAACACACTTGTAAGTGGATCATAAGCTTCCTAACAGACAGGAAGCAGCAGGTGAAGCTAGGCAGAATCACATCCCATACCCGTACAATCAGCACATGGCCCCCCAAGGCTGTGTGCTTTCTCCACTTCTCCCTATATACCAATGACTGCTTCTCAAACAATCCATCTGTTAAAATGCTGAAGTTTGCTGATGACACAACAGTGATTGGTCTCATTCGAGACAACGATGAATCTGCATACAGACAGGAGGTTATACAACTTGCCTCATGGTGTAACCAGAACAATCTGGAACTGAACACACTCAAAACCGTAGAAATGGTGGTAGATTTTAGAAGAAATCCTCCCATACTACCATCTCTTACAATAGACAACACAGTATCAACAGTAGAGACTTTCAAGTTTCTAGGTTCCACTATATCACATGACCTAAAACGGACACCTAATATCAAAAACATCATCAAAAAAGCACAACAAAGAATGTTCTTTCTGCGCCAACTCAGAAAACTCAAACTGCCCAAGGAGCTGCTCATACAGTTCTACAGAGCAATTATTGAGTCTGTCATCTGCATCACTATAACTGTCTGGTTTGGTTCTGCAACCCAGCAGGACAAACACAGACTTCAGAGGATAATTAGGATTGCAGAAAAAACAATTGCTACCCACCTCCCTTCAATTGAGGACCTGTATACTGCATGAGTCAAAAAGAGGGCTGTGAAAATATTTATAGACCCTTCACATCCCGGGCATAAACTGTTTCAACTCCTATCCTCAAAATGATGCTATAGAGCACTGCACACCAGAACAACTGGACACAAGAACAGTTTTTCCCCGAAAGCCATCACTCTGCTGAACAAACAATTCCCTCAACATTGTTCAACTATTACAAAATCTGCACTACTATTACTGTTAATCTTCTCATCACTCCTTATCACCCATCCCTTCCCACTTGTGACTGTATAACTGTAACTTTGTCACTTGTATTCTTACAATTAAAATTGACTGTTTCCTAGTATGATTTGATTGCTTATTGTATGCTAAGACTATCATTTAGTGTTGTACGTTATGATTCTTGGTACTTAATGAATGTAACTTTTCTTTATGTATACTGAAAGTATTTACACCAAGATAAATTCCTTGTGTGTCCAATCACACTTGGCCAATAAAGTATTCTATTCTATTCTATTCTATTCTATTCTATTCTATTCTATTCTATTCTATTCTATTCTATTCTTGGTGATCACAAAAGGTTGTGAGCTTAAACTCTGTGTTGTATTACTTGGCAATCTTTTAGACTGATTTCCAGTACATTCTTCCATTCCATCCTGCATCTTCTTTTTCTTCTCTTTATATCAATATCCAGGATATTCCAGAAGCTACATTTAAATAGACAGTATCCAAGGCAGTATATTAGTGTTGCTTCTGTTTATGTTTATCTGTTATCACTACTACCTTGTTCCCCTTTTTATGCTTGCTGCTCTAAATAATTTAGTATCACCAGTACATTTGTTCACTCAAGGTTCATCACCAATTTCTGATCTCTTCTGGATATATAAGAATCAGTCACAGTACAGATCATTGGAAGATGCCCATGTTCACATCTTTCCATTTAAGAACTTTTCCTCTCTCAAATTTACCTAAGAGGACCTTGATCAGATTCCTAAGTCCATTTCTTTTTGTTTAGAGAACTTTATACTTTTCTAGTTTAAATGACTTTGGCTTTTTGGCACTCTACTCATAGTATTAGTATCACTTGAGTTCTCACACCTGTGTATTCATGGACTCAGTTCCCCAAATCCTAATCTATGAAGTTTCCGTTGAATAAATTAAAATACTAGAGTATTTTTAGGTTTGGAGGCTGTGCAATGTGTCATGTACACACTGATGAGAACTCTCTGCCTCCAGGTTCCCTTCCTACAGTTGAGATATTGAGATCATGCATCTCTACTTTGCATAGCTAGTCAGTCAGCAAGAGTGATAAACAAGTCAGATAAGGAAAGCAATGGGACGCAGGTGAGAGGTTACTAGAGAAAGCCAGCTGGAGAGAGATCTGCAGCCAGGACAACTGCTAATTGTTGAGAGACTAGATCTGAGTTTGAGAAATGAAAATGCAAAGCAATAAAAATGGTCTCAGTTTGCTTTGGGCTCTCTGGTGAATAAATGTAGTCAAAGGCAGTTCAAAGTCTAAGTAAATAGTAACTCCTTTCAGCTCTCCCAGGCAAGCCAGACTTGTAAAGCCATATTAACATAATTTTGTAAGTCTGAAAATACAGAACTCCCATCATCACTTTTAACAGTCGGATATGTAAAGGTGAATCTTTTTGAAGTTTCTTTCTGTGCCCATTAAGCAGTTTTTTTCTGAGCATTCCTAGGCAGCATCTGTTCCCTTCAGAGAATGACTCTCAGAGTCATTCCCGCATACCATTACAAGCCAGATTCCTATTTCAGTTGATAGAATTAATAAATTATGCCTTTTTTCCTCAATGCTAACACAGAGAAAGAGAAAGGCACAGCTCAAGCAACATTATTGCCTTTTTCCCTTTCTTGTACATACAGCATTGTTAAATACTTCAAAGGTTATTTTTTTAGCTATAAATACTTTGTATCATTGCAGCTGTTGAGAATCTGTAATCAAGTCATTTGACTGCTGTTAAGGAGTCCCTTGAGAAATATAATAAGGTGTAAGTTAGCAGGGTGCAACCTGCTTCAAGAATGTAAATGAAAAAGGGAAAATATTTTTGATACCTCTTTGACACATGAAAACAATTTTTGGCATCATTACTAATAAATTGACTTTTAAAAAGATTCTATCCTATCTTCCTGGTTGATTATGAAAAAAAGTCAGAACATTTCCCTAAATTTAATATTCACAAAACAAACCAGAAAGCTTATTGTTCTCTTTCATGTGGGAATTGCAGCAAAAACAGCTAGGAGGGGAAAAGAAGGCTGTAAACATGTGAAAGATTTACAGAAGTAAAGATAAATGAGGACTGGGTGACAGGTAAACCTAATGGGACTTTGAGCATACTTGGTAAGTCATGTTTGAGAAAAGGAAAATCTGAGAATTTGGAGCTGTAGAGGGGGAAAATAAGCCTCTGATATTTCCAGGAAGCACAATGTTGTATCTGCAGAAGAGCTGAGAATTAATTGTAGCTGCTACGTTTGTTCTTTTCGTGGAGTTGCCGATAGGAAAAGAGATAGGCAGATGGGTCAAAATTGTAAAACAAAAATAAAAAAAGAGGAGCAGGTTCCTCTCTTCTTCAAATTTGTTAGATTGTGAAAGAGAGCTCAGATCTAAAGCTGCCCAAATTTGATTCTCATTACAGTATTTCATATTTTGCTTCTTGCCCACCAAGCAGGCATCTCTCACTGAAACCTCAAAACCTAGACTGGCATAAAGCAGCTTCTATCCTCAAGATCATTAAAAGGGAATGTGGGAAGGATGCCCACAGAATTATTTTGTTTTTGTTTTTGCCTTGTCATTTCTGTTCTCATTCTACCCTGAGGTGATTTCCTTTTGAAGAGTGCACCTCTCTCTCTAGTCCTGACAGCACACAATCACATTAATTAGGTCAAATATAATAATCTGGGAAATAATAAATTCTCACTCATTTTCTGGGGGAAAAAACCTGGCCTCCTGTGAGCCTTTGGGACAGGTGAGATCTTACTAATTCACCAGCCTTCTAGCCTTGATCAGGCTTGCAAGAAGCTGTGTAGCTTAGCCATTGCAGTAAATCAGTAGCAAGCACGTTCTGTGTTGCCAGGTTTTGACAGTGAGCTCTGGATTAGAGGGCTTTTTTTATTGTTATTTCTCTCCAGCTCTCTCTCTCTCTCTTTTTTTGGGGGTGGGGGGTGGGGGGGGAGGATAAGATGGGCAAAACAGGGTAACTGACTGAGCTGTGGTTTTCACATTACACAGCTAAGTAGTTAGATTAACCTTACACATAATTGAATTTGTTGGGGGGGAGTAAATCTAATTCTCTAGAGTTACTTAACTACATAAATTGATCCCTTTGGGATTATTGTTATAACTTTAACTCTGGTCGATTCCTTTAAACATCTTGTGGGCGCTGGGCCACTATAAACTGATTGAATCCATTATTGTTCATCCAGATGAAAAATGGAAAAACATTTAGAAGCAAGTTTTAGATTTATGGATTACAAACAAAAATCCTTGAAATATTAAACACTGAATTGTAAATGCATTTACTGCTGCCATATGTATTAGCTGTGAACAAAATATGACAATACACAAATACAATGTCATTACTGTTCCATTGAAGTCAGATTTATTTTTAAGGAATCAGATATAAAGTTGGGTTTTGTTTTCCTTATTCTTTTTTTTTTTTTTTAAAGAACATCTCTACAGAGTGACAAAGATGATTACAAAGCTGCCTGTGACTGATTCTTTTCTCACTTGTAGAAATGGGCCCTTTTAAAAATGATATTTCAGGAAGTGTGATCTTTCTTCTTTTGACTGAGTTTCTCCCAATTAGCCCTGGTTACTTGTTTCAGAGAGCAAAAAACAAAAAAAAAGTTTGGCCAAGTTTATGTCCTTTGCTTTTCCTCACACTCTGAACAAGATATTAGAGACAAGGCAGTTGACTAGGAGTTTGCATCAAACAAGAAATATTACTGTAAGATGTTTGCTGGCTTTTGTGGATAAACTTAGGCACTGACCTAAATATGATTCTAGGTCACTGTAATTTCTGTATCATGCTAAAAAGCAAATGATTAACACTGATTTGATACTATATAGGTTATAAAACTATATAGGTTATAAAAATATTTTATCATTTGGATTTTTATAATCCATATATGATAGCCCTATTGACATTGTTCTTGATTGGAGATTATGTTCTCAAACTGCAAACTATTTTATAATTATATATCCACAGTAGAACGAGGAACTGTCTATAAAAGATAAACTTCTTATTTTATATTTTTCCTTGTGAACATCGTATTTAACTTTATATTCAAAGCTTTTAATGTTGGCAAGTCTTGTTTTCTATTCTGCCATTTCCTTGTATTCAAAACAATGGATCCTCTGTGAATACTATAAATTGTATGTGATCTACAATACTAAGAGATACCAGAGGATGGTGACCTTGTGTCACTTTTTAAAACTTGCTGTTTTCCCACAGCTTGAAAGCTATTGTTAAAAAGTATTTGGTAGGAGACTTCCATCCTCTTTGCTATTCACATTCATACTTTTTAAATGATCCCACGAAAATGAATATAAACCAACATCTTTTTAAAGTTAAAATTGGTAATACAGTATTTACAGGCTTTTATTCATGCATGAAAGCCAAATGTGTCCATCAGAAGTATTTCAGGGTTGTTTTAGGATATTTTCAATACTAACCCTTCAAAATACAATCCACCACCATTTTCAGATGAGAACAAGGAACAAGAATGATTGCCTACATTGAGCCAAGGAAAACCAAAAGTACATATATAGACTGGGTGAAATCGGGCTCAATAGCAGTAACTGTGAGAGGGATCTTAGAGTCTTAGTGGACAACCAACCAGCAGTGAACCAGCAGTGTGCAGCAGCAGCCAAAAAAGCTAATGCAATCCTAAGTTGCATTAACAGAGGGATACAATCAAGATCAAGGGAGGTGCTAATACCACTCTATAAAGCCTTAGTAAGACCACACCTGTATCCAGTTTTGTTCACCACATTATAAAAAAGATGTTGAGACTCTAGAAAAAGTACAGAGAAGACCAACCAGGATGATTAGGGGACTGGAGACCTAAACATACTAAGAATGGTTGCAGGAACTGGGCTTGGCTAGTCTAGTAAAGAGAAGGACCAGGGGAGATGTTCTGTACGCTCATTTTGCATTCTTGAAACCCCGCACTTTGATTGGTCAAAGCACAGGGTGATCTGATTGGTTTAGTGAGCCGTGCTGATTGGCCCGCTGAGAATCTCCCGCGATTGGTGGATACGAATCACGGGAGATTCAAAGTGGTGCCATTGGCCGCAGCTGCCACGGCTTGAGAATAAAAAGCCGCTGTTTTTCCCTCGGAGCCAGACCGGTTCTGGGGGCTAAATAAAGAGCTGAAACCATAGTCACTGCCTCCTGGTCTCCTTGCCAAACGGACACGACAGGAGACATGATAGCAATCTTCAAATATTTGAGAGGCTGCCACAGGGAAGAAGGGGTCAAGCTATTTTCTAAAGCACCTGTAGGCCAGACAAGGAATAATGGATGGAAACTGAACAAGAAGAAATTTAACCTGGAAATAAGGAGAAACTTTCTGACAGTAAGAACAATCAACCAGTGGAATACCTTGCCCTTGGAAGTTGTGGGAGCACCATCACTTGAGACTTTCAAAAAGAGATTGGCGGCGGGGGGCAGGTTGAACTAGATGACCTACAAGGTCCCTTCCAACTCTGATTATCTGTTAAAGAGGCTGCATCTGATTATCTCTGAGCTGCTACAGATATTGCATTGTTAAAGGGAAATAAAATCTCTCTCTCTCTCTCTCTCTCTCTCTCTCTCACACACACACACACACACAAACACACACACACCTTCTCCCAGTAGGAATTTTTCATGTTGTATATGCTTTGTCTATTTGTATGCAAAAAAATCTAAGAAGTTCCTATATAGGCAGAAGTCATCAAATACCCTTCTTTTTGAAAATCTTAAAGCCCAAAAATAATTCCAAAGACAGGGTTTAGTTTCTGCAAAATCAGTAACTTGGGTGGGGAATGTAAGTAAAATTCTGCCTGTGATGAATGGCCAATTCAGCATATTATATTGGCAAACAAACAGTTTGAAAGAGTGTGATGCAAGACCAGAGCAATTCTGAAGAACACTTGAGAGTTCACAAAGACAAGAATGTTCTGACCCAAGCCTCATTCAAAGCAAACAAACACCAAACAGAGATACAAGCAAAACCTTTTTAATGCTTCTCCGTGAATTCCATTCATTCACAGTAAAACACTATTAAAACTAATTGTCCCAGATAAGAACAAGCCTTGCCAAGGTTGGGCATGTCTGCCAAGAACACTAGAGTAAATTACAAGGAAATAATCAAAACCAAAAGTCTCCAAACACAAACCAGGATAGTCCGAACTTCCACAAGACTTGAAGTGCAAGAACTTCTTAGCTTCCTGCAAAGAATCCCACCTCTGAGGGCTGGCTTTTATCCCTTATTGTAGGGGCCATCACCTTGCAGCCTTACTCCTGAATTGCCCATGCTCTTTCCTTCGAGCAGCCCTATGCACACGCACACTGGGCACAGGCTCCTTGGGCTCCTCTGCATCACTGCTGCCAGCGTCCACAAGCTCTGAAGGCAGCACTGCACTCTCTGATAGTCCTGGCCCCATCCCTGCATCACCCGCAGGCCCCTTATCTGAGTCCTCGCTCTCCAAGACCTCAGCCATCTGCACCTGCTGCCGGTGAACCACAACAAAGAGTGATAAACAAGAACCAAAAGACATTAGAAGATCAAAACCTTCTAGAAAAATGCTGACAAAGATTCTGGACAAAAAAGAAACAATACAAAGCAAAAGTATCCATGAATCCATTGTGGCAGATACTAGGCTATGAAATAGGCAATAAAGTGTGACAAAAAATATATGATAGCTGTTTCAGAATACTTTAGAAACTGAAATTATAAACCACAAGGTATCAAGGGAGTCCTAAAAATAATGATTTTCTGTGAACAGCCCGAACAACCATATGAAAATATAGTGTGAGTTTTTCCTAGGTAAAGAACCAATAAAAATAATATTGGATATCTTTCCAAACACAAAATCATGTTCAAGGGATAACTAACTTCTACATATCAGGGAGTTTGTTAGCAATCAAAAGCCACCATTTAGAAGTTGCCCAATAACCAAGAAGCCCAAGGCCTTGCCTCTAATGAAATAAAACAAAAAGCAAAAAGCAAATTTTGGATGTATGAGAATGTTAAGTATCAATGGAAAGGCTAACAACATTGCTGAGTATATTAATCTTACCGAAAACTTCAGTACTGAAACAAAACTAGCATTGCATCATATTGGATATTGAGGCACACTATCTTTTCCAAAAGAATATATAGAGCAGATTTGGTCATTGTACTTTATTTTAGGTTTAAAATCATTTTAATAAAATTGTGTAGTTTCCCCCTGAATTCATGACATATGAACTACCCAAACTCTGAAGAGCCACAGTTTTTTTTTAATGCAAATTTTGTAGCCAAGCTAAAAATAGGTAATTCTGTTTTAAATTCAGCAGAAAGCATAGGACTGTGGCTTATCTATTCTAACTGGTATAGAATCCATAGGCTTATAGAACAAAAGTTGATTTTGTTTAGATCAGTTGTGTTAGCCATTGGAGGTCAGAAAAAGGTCAATATTTTTGGAGATACCTTTGCACCAGAAATAAAACCTTATGGATTTTACAATATGCCTGACAACCCTATGTGCAAATTTCTTAATACAAAGTGAGAAGTTCATTCTTTCTCTTACTGGTGTACTGGGGCCATCTTCCTAAGAACCGGAGGGTTCTCTCATTTCCTACCAGACTTCAGAAAATATTAAATATACACCATAATGGTCTGAACCAAATTCTCTCTCTTAGAATTGTATAAGATCAGGGTACACTTGTTCCTTCCAGTCTGATCGGTCAATATATTAAATATAGTTCCACTATAATATAATGTACAAATAGTATAAAGGTTTGTGTTGTTCAGTAAAATGATTTTGAAATAAGGCTACGATTCAAACATATTAAATCTATACTGTATCATTAAATATGATGGAATAAGTTTAAATTGAAATCTCAATGGGTTCGGTGCTTGGTCAACCTTCCCTGCATCAAGAAGTTAAACAGGATCAAGTTAATAGTAGGGTGATTGATGACCCACAGCTGGGCACAAAAGCAACACAGCAAGATTGAATGCTTGTCTACCTTTTATTGCTCCAACTTTTCCCCACAAAGTCCCACAATTCACTGTAAGTCCAAGAGCAATGCTCCAAACACACACATGCACCTCCACTAGTTCCTGACTGCTGTGAGTCCAGGGAAACTTGGTTCCAAGGAGTCCTCTTCACATGGAGGGATTGTTGGGACTCGCACAATCCAAAGCAGAGCTGTGTCTCTGAGTATTTGCCCATGGCCAGGCCAGACAAAGAAAGCAAGTTGAACCCAAGCAAAGCAAGGCTAAGCACAATAAGACAAGGTGGCAAGATGTTGACAACTGCAAGCGTGGCTGAATAAAGGCAACACTTGTTCCCAACAAGCACCCCTCCCCATGGCATCTCTTTAAATCTTATTTCCCAGGTGAGCCTTGTAATGAGGGGTGGGATGCCTTCCCCCCCCCCGAGCAGTTGGTTTGCCCTGCACTGATTCCACCTCCTCTCCACCTTCTACACTTGAGGATCAGGCAGGGGAGGCAATCGCTCCTCCCCAGAACTCTGTTGCTCCTCTGCTCTGCTGCCTACACTTTCCCTCTCCTCCTCCCTTGCTCAGTTGTTCTATGTCCTCTCTCCATCGCCAGCCACCCCTCCAAGGCCCAAGGGACCTGAGACTACCTTGTCCTGCTCCCCCAGTCACTCCTCCAGGGTCAGGGAGGCTATCCTGGTCCATCAATCCCAGCTTCGTTTCATCTTCCTCCTTGGACCCAGGGCCATGACAGGTGGGATTTTTCCAGGAAACACTAGGACTGTGGGTAGGATCAGTGTTTATAGATATAATAAACATATTTAGCTGAAGGGGGAAATTTCATCCATAAAAATATTTTAAAATCTACTGGCACTTCTAAATTGTCAGCTGAAAATATGCCTTAAATTCAGAAAGTTTTGTGTCATGGTTCAGTGTTGCGTCCTTTATTCTGTCATATGTATGCATCAATTATTCTCATTTAGGCTGATAAATTGTTGGAATACCAGGCTATTATCTCAATTCGTCATGAAGAAGTTTTTATCTATGGTCAGTTAGTTAGAAGGCATTTTTTCCTTTATAAGTAACAACTTCAGTTAATTAATTGTAAGTAATCTATTCATATTCCAGTGTCTGCTGTATCCTAGATAAGACAGAATAATTCCTTCACATTTCAAATAACAAGAGATGAGGATATCTTCTGAGAATTGAATGCACAGAAGAACCAAAGATAACAAGCAAAAGATGGTGTATTAAAAATGATTCAGGATCAACTACCTTCATAGAGAAACTCATCCGTCATAAATTGTGAAGCCAATATTGTCAATGCCATACAGATGGTTGTATTGTTAAAAGCATGCTCAATTTAAGAATGTTGTTAGTTATTTCACATAATTTTCCTTTCATCATTTCATAGAGACTGCATCAAGGAACAGCTTAGCTTTGGAAATGAGAACGATAAAACCAGAAAATTGTTTATAATAAGTACATTAATATTCAGCCAACTTGATTAAAATCTATTCATCCCAGCATCTGAAATGCCATTCATGGTAGTTTGTGGCCTATTTCTGGCATGGTCTGAATTTAGTGGTTTTGTCTGGCCCCAAAACCAGGGAGACGTGTTTTGATTGTACCAAGCAGTTCTTTATTGTTCCATACTTCTAGACAGAATCTTGCCAAACTGAAGCATTTTATTGTCTTCATCAAGCAAATATTTTGAAAACTACTATAGAGGGGCTGTTGTCAACCTCTTTCTCTCACAGAAAATATCTGGACTTATTTCTGCCTTATTCCTCTGGAATGCATCCTTTCTCTCCTGGGAATACAGCCTGCTACATTCTATCACAGGTTTGCTGATTTAAGATCAGCGCCCTATCATTGTTGAGTAATATTGGACTAGAAAAAATAGGTTAGTTGATGTGGAAAATGACCAGACTGAGCCTGAGGGCAGAGTCAAATGCACCATGTGGAGTCCCCAAGCCCCAGAAACAGACCTAAATCCAGCCCCCCTTAAAGTCTATTGCTTTTATTTTACCAATTAGTAGGTCAGAGTCTTGTATATGCTGCATGGAATAAACTCACAGTGCATTTGAAATCTGTCCTGGTTCCTAGTTTCTTGTGTTCGACAGTTGATGGGAATAACAGGTTGCTTTGTTCACATAGAATCTGTAACTGGCATGGTATTATACTGTAGCAAATAAACAGCCATGATATTAATTATATCTATTGCATTGTATAATAGGAATGTGGATTAATGAGTGGAAAATTCTGGTTTTCTGTTAGATAATTGGAGGGGGGCAGTTTGCTAACCTGCAGATTTGTTGCTGACATTTCTTTTAATTTAATGTAAATAATTTTGAAATTTTGGTTTACATCTTTTAAATTAAACGAATAAGCGTAATTTTGTAAAAGAAGCTCCTTCAATCTTCACCAACCTTACAAATACCAAATTAAAAATTGGTTGCATATCTTGAAATAAAAAAAGATAATTTATTCTGATTTTCTGATAGGGCATTTAAGGTTATGTTCAAACTTTCAAGTAATAGATTCATAACAATCTCATAAATAAGCACATGTGTGTGTTTCATATGAAGTTTCATTTTGTACTCTAGTATAATGCAAGCCTTTTAGTAGTATATTATCAAAATTAATAATAAATATTGATATATAGCCAATATCTCTGTTAATTTAAATGATGAGGGAAAAATACAAACTTGCAAATTAATGTCAACCAATGTAGCAGCTAATATTCATTTATTGTGTCTGGCATTCAAGTTTCTAACCAAACTCCGATTAAGAGTCATCAGTAACATGTTGTAGATAAATTGGCTGCCAAATTTTTAAAAAATGAGATTGAGACAAAAGTAACTGAGTGGCTAAAGATATTATTTGATGACTGTGTAATGCAGCATCTGGAAGGACAGAACATATGGGAAATAGATATGACACTGTGTTTCTGCCTGGCTGTGTGATTAAAGAGAATAGCATGAGCAATTCTTCATGAACATTCATTTTGTCTGTGCATGTTGGAACTGGCCCCCAAAGTAAATTTGCTTCTTGAGAAACTTGAGCTGGCAAAGTTGCCTATTCCCATTTAATGAATAAATACAAGGTTTCTTTCTACATAATTCGCTCCCCACCACTTCTTCACCTTCCTTCTTCACCTTGAACTGAAGAAGCTTCTTGGATGAGAAGCAAAACATCTTCAAAGAAAAAAAAAGAAAATCTAGTTGCCTCTTGAAAAAGCATCTTTAGGACAACCATGATCTGGATGACTGATTTTCCCCACAGACATTTGTATTCACACATTTGGAAAGATGCTATAATTTCCAATACCTCACTAAGAACCCAATTTATTATTAAAGGTATCTTCCTTTCTGGCTCTGAAGTCAGTAAGAACTTGCTTCTATATGTGAAGCTGTTGATGCAGTAAGGCACATCAATTTGGAGGAGAGAAGTGAATGGTATGTTTTCTCCTGACAGCAGCATTTTTCTAATTTTTGCAAAGCTTGATACTGATGCCAGAGGGTACAATATCATGAGTTTCATTCATGGCTCATATTTAACTGATCGTCCACTAAGTCTCCAAGATTCCTCTCACAGTTACTACTATTGAGCAAGGTACCACATATACTGTATCTGTGCATTTTGGTTTTCTTGCCTAAATGTATGCCCTTATTTTTTTCACCATTTTGTTAGATAGTGCCCAATGTTCAAGTCTGTCAAGATCCTTCTGTATCTTAAGCCTATCTTCTGGACTGTTGGCTATTCCTGCTAGCTCAGTGTTGTTTGCAAATTTGATGAGTTCCCCATCTATCCCCTGGTCCAAATCATTAATGAAGATGTTGAAGAGTACTAGGTCTAAAACAGAGCCTTGGGGTACTCCACTGCATACTTCCCTCCATGTAGATGCAGTTCCATTGAGGACTACACATTGAGTGCAGTTGGTCAGCCAGTTATGAAGCCATCTGATGGTGATACTGTCTAACTCACATTTTCCTATTTTATCAAGTAGTAGATTATGGTGTACTTTATCAAATACCTTACTGAAGTCCAAGTAAATTCTATCCACAGCATTCCTCTGGTCCATTAATGTTGTCACGTTGTCAAAGTATGCAATAAGATTAGTCTGGCATGAACTGTTTTTGACAAACCCATATTGGCTTTTGATGATTACTTTTTAGGAGACAAGATGATCTGGATTATGCTATCAATAGTGTGTTGAACAATCATACCCAATAACTATATAGCCCCACATTAAGTTGGAGAAAATTTCAATTAGTGTATTGCATAACTCAAGTCCAGGTCTTCTGCTATTCAATATGTTTATTAATGAGTTAAATGAAGGTTAAAAATATCAAATTTGTAGATGCCACAAAAATAGGGCAAATAGTAAGCATCTTAAAAGGCAGTCTACTGTATCACTACATGTCCCAGGATACATTGCAGCAGATAGAAAGAAAAGTTCTTAGGAGAGGAGTGGGGAAGGAAATAACATCGAAGACTGGGAGAGTTCAGTGTCTCAAGTATTATGTAATAAGATTCCAACAGACAGTATCAAAATTCCAAAAAGTCTTGACAAGCCAAAACAATAGCAAGAAAAATTCCAGGAGGAATGAATATAAAACCCTAATTTTGAGTAGGAAAGATCAAAGGCATAACTATAGTTGGAGGGGAACAATAGCGGGTATAGTCTGCATCAACAAAAGTGTAGTGTCAAGATCCAGAAGAGTTCTTGTTGTCTATTCTGTGGTCAGACCACTGAGTATTGAATGCAATTCTGGGGACTGCATTTTAGGAAGGACATTGATAACAAGAATGCGTTCAGGGCAATGGAACCAAAATAATAATAGGACTGGAAAGAAAAACATATGAGAAACATTTGAAGCACTGCAGGGAGACCTGCTATGAAGGATTGTCATATAGAAAACAGGACACAATTGTTCAGGGCTGTTCTACAGCAGGATGTGAGCTTTGAAATTCAGCTGCCACATTTTTTTAAAGAAAGTTGAAGGAGTTGAAAAGTTCTGGGTTATTCTGAATGTCGTATTAAGAAATTCCAGTGGCAATTAATTGGTTCTCGTGATTTATGAAGTGTAGAAGTGGGAGGAGAGAAGGTGGATTCTGTGTAACATGCGAAAAATTTTCACTTTGGGAAATTGCCTTTGACATGCCAGAACTGTTTCTAAATAAATCATTTGGAGAAAAAATGTCTCGGAGTGATTGATATCATGGATACTTTTCTGGATGCCTTCCATTTAACATTTATTCCCCAAAGTTATCTTTTATTTTTTGAAGGGGGCTTGGCTGATACCCTGGAGTTCTTTTCCTAGAGATGGATAAAGATGAACAGTCAGCTGAAGTTGGAGATGTGCAGGGGGAGCGTGTGGAGATCCTCCCTCTGGAGCATTAATTGAACCTGCCAATCCTTGTTTGGAGGAGATGATGGATGCTTTCAGGATGACAGTAGGAGAAAGAGATTTGGAAGTTATACCAGAGCGTTTCAACTCAAGAAGTTGTTATAACCCAGATGTAACCCAGCTGTCTGAAGAGAAATCTTTTTCTAGCCCCAGGCATATTGCTATTCTGCCAGATTAGAAGGAAGAGAGACAATTGGGGTCAGAATTCTCCCAAGAGATTTATCCTGGAAGTCCATCAAGGGCAGATTTACATCAACAGTTCCAGAATTTAAAGGTGGCAGGGTTGGTCTCACAGTCTGTTTGAATGGGTGGAAGCTTGAGACCACCCATAGTCACTTACCCAAGTATTGTGTGGAACGAGGAGACTATGCAGATGCCAGTTGGTGGAAGCCAGAAAGAAACATCAACTGACAGAGGTATGTTGCAGCCTCCGAGGCAATCCCCTCATTTTCCAGAAGGAATTTTGCCCCCTGCAGAGAGTATCCCTCCAGGGTGGGGATTTTATCCAGGCTGGGGTGGATTCAATGCCCATGGCAGCCAGCATCAACACAGCCCTGGTCTGAAGGGGGGTTGCCCAGACAGCAGACAGCAGCCACTTTCTCTCCACCTGACCAGGGAAACAGGCCACACCCATCTTCCTCCTGGCAACCACAATTGCAGCCCCAACCAAGAGCAAGGCCACAGGGACCCCTATTCCAGAGAGGGACCACCCAGCCAGGATTCAGGTGACCTACCAGCCTACGTATACCACCCGGCCTGTTCCTTCCATTTCAGTACAACTTGCAGGGGCCTGGCATGTGCCACATCCGCAACCACGACCCAGGTTGGACCAAATACCCTTTGAGGCTGTATTCGATGGCTGCCATGAACATTTCAATTGTTTCATCACTCAAATCCGATCCCATATAGAACAATTTGGAGATCAATACACCACAGAGTGCGATTTGATTACGGCCATAACAAATGGGAAGAATGAAGGAGATACTTCAGATTGGGTGCCCCAACTACCCAACAAACAAGCCCCTGAATTACACAATGTAAATGGAATTATTCAATTATTAAAACTCAGATTTGAAAATCCAGACAGGGTAGCAGAGAATGAAGAGAAGTTAATGGAAATGAGGCAAGGCAATCGACCCTTGTCAGAATTCATTTGGGACTTTACAAGGGTTGCAAGCCACCTCATGGATTGGCCTGAAATGACTTTACACTATTTTTAAAAAGCCATTGATCCAGAAGTAAAGAAGGCCTGTGAAATTAGGGGAATCCCAGAGACCTTACAATCGTAGTATGCCACCTCCCTCAGCTTAGATTGCAGCATTAACCCATACAGGAAACCCCTTCCAGCAGCCCTGACTAAGAGAATTGTGGTGAGGAGACTGCCAACCGGACCAGCCGAAACTGCTGATATCCGACCCACCAGGGTGCTGAAATGTTACTGATGTGGCCATAAGGCAACAAACTGTCTGGCTGCTGCTCCTGTACCACAAGCTCCACAGTCAAAACCTAATACAGCTGTTAGAGGTTGGAAGAATCAAGGAAGACCTCCAGGCAGGGGCGGGTTCACCAAACACAGTTGGGAAAGCCCCCTCTGGACAGATGGGAGCAACGGACCACTGGACTGACACCACGTCCCCGAGAACCCGACCTGTGAAGATGACCCAATGGTGAGTGATCCCATCATACCTTTTACAATTAAGGTCAAGTTAGAGGTACCAAACATGGGGGAGGCTGGGGAGTTAGGAGCTGTCATTGATACTGGGTGTTCTAAATATCTTATCGGACTCCCCATCATTGAACAATTGGGCATAAAGATTAACCCACTAAAACGCCCAATCAGATTTGAGCAAGTGGATGGAACCTTAATTGGGGGGCCCCAGCCACTCAAATGACAGAATTGATCAAGATGGAATTAGGACCCCATCACGAACTCTTACCTTCATAGTGGTCCCCAAGATGTCAAAATCAATCATACCGGGACTTGCTTGTTAGACAAATGGGCCCCAACAATCAAATGGGAGGATGGATTCAGAAAAATCTTCATTGGACTGGGCCCATTGCCCCCACTTCCACCCACTACAAAGCCACCAGTCAGCTTGAACCCAGAGCCTGAGCCAGCATCCATGGCATCCCACCTTCTCCCAGATAACCCCCAGGCACCCGACCAATACAAAGTCTCAGCTAAAGCATTCAGTGAAGAAGAGTGTAATGTTTTACCTCCCCATCGAGCCACTGATTGCGCCATAGAATTAGAGCCCGGGGCGAAATTACCAAAACCAAAAATGTATTCCATGACGCCTGCTGAAATGAATGAATTAAGGAAATACATCAACAGCAATTTGGAATGAGGTTTTATTGAGCCTGCCAAATCAAGATTAGCTGCCCCCATGATGTTCAAGGAGAAGAAAGATGGTGGGTTGATATTGTGTGTTGACTTTAAAGGCGTGAATGCTGTATGCATCAAAAACATGTATCCTCTCCCTCTTATGAAGGACTTATTGAACCACCTGTCGAAGGGCAAAGTATTCACCAAGCTAGATCTCAGGGAAGCTTACTACCGGGTCCACATCAAAGAGGGAGATGAGTGGAAAACTGATTTGAACTGCCCTCTGGGTAGCTTCCAATTGAAAGTCATGTCTTTTGGACTTCAAGGGACTCCTGCAGTGTTTATGCAGCTCATCAATGAGGTGCTACACCTGCACCTTTACCGGGGGGGGGGGGTTCCTTGTGTACCTGAATGACATCCTTATCATCAGAGAAACCATGGAAAAACATGTTCAATTGGTCCAACACCTTCTAGAAAAACTTCTAGCTGCCAAATTATATGTGAAACTCTCAAAATGCGAATTCCACAAAAAGTCGCGGGACTACTTAGTCTACCGAGTCAACCCCTGGCTTGTACTATGGACTTTTGAGACCTTAAAACACCTCTTCACAGCTGAGCCCATCCTCCAGCACCCAGATGCAACCAAGCCTTTTATTGTCCAAACAGATACAAGTGATGTAGTGGTGATGCAGAAAGACTCTCAAGGCTGACTGATGGCGTGCACTTATGTGTCCAAAAAGCTGACAGACACAGAGCAAAGGTGGGTGGTCTGGGAGAAAGAAGCATTCACCATACGATGGGCTTTATTGACTTAGAGGCATTTTCTAGAAGAGGCGCCAGAGGCCTTTGAGGTATGGACTGATCATAAGAACCTTGAGGCTCTAAAGACCCCTAGGAGATTATCACCCAAACAAATCTGCTGGGCCCAATATTTCAAGCAATTCAATTTCAACATTAAATATATCCCCGGAGGGAAAAACGTACTGGCGGACGCTCTGTCAAGAAAACCTCAGTTTGACAGCCACCGAGAGGAAATAGTACAAGCCTTAATTTCAGATGCTCAATCGGCAGACCAAGTGACTACTCAAGCCCAAGCCAACCGCAACCCCAAATGCCTGGAAGATAAGCTGATTGCGGAATTGAAAACGCCCCTATTGACTAATCCTTCATTCCTGGACCATCAAACTGAGTTGACAATGAATGATGGACTAGCTTGGAAAGGAACTAAGATTTATGTACCCACAACCCTAAGACTACTGGTACTAAAGCGTAGCCATGACTCCCAGCTGGGAGGTCACTTCGGATTCCTAAAAACCCTACATTTACTGAGAAGACAGTTCTGGTGACCAAAAATGAAATCTGATGTCGAGGACTATGTAAAAAGTTGTTCAATTTGTGCCACAATGAAACACAGAACTGGAAAAACCCCTGGCTTCCTGCAACAAGTCGCTAAACCAAACCAACCTTGGAAAGAAATTGCAATGGACTTTATTGTTGAACTACCTAAGAGTGAAGGAAATATGATCATTTGGACTATAATTGACTTATTCTCTAAACAGGCCCATTTTATAGCCTGCAAAGGACTTCCATCTGCAAAAAAAATTTGCAAAGTTGTTTGTGAAACATATCTATAGACTACATGGAGTACCTTGTAGAGTAATATCAGACAGATGGGTACAATTTACCGCAAAATTTCAGAGGGAATTTCTGAAATCCATTGGTTCCTCTCAAGGGTTATCCTCAGCTTTCCATCCTGCTTGCAATGGAGCAGCCAAGTGGGCTAACGGCATGATTGAACAATACATTAGATGCTATGTAAATTATCAACAAGAAAATTGGGCTGAGTTATTACCTTTTACAGAGGTTGCTTACAATAATGCAGTATATAGCAGCATGGGATTGACTCCATTCCAAATCAACACTGGAATGGATTTTGTCCTGATGCTAGAATTACCTAGACAACCTCCCTCATTCATGTCCCTAACAGAATGGATGAACTCATTAAAAAAAGGGTGGGAAGACACAAAAAAAGTTTGAACGAAGCTGCAAACAATTATAAAAAACAGGCGGATAAACGTAGATCCCTTCAACCACCTTTTAAAGTAGGGGACAAAGTATATTTGTCAACCAAGTATCTTAGGTTGAAACTGCCGAGTAAGAAGCTGGGTCCAAAATTCTTGGCTCCGTTTCCAATTTCAAAAATAATCAGTCCGGTCATTGTCCAATTAAATCTTCCTCGACTGTTGGGGAAAATTCATCTGGTGTTTGATTGTAGTTTACTAAAACCAGCTATTACATCAATGATAAGACCACTGCCAATAGCTCCCCCTAAACCATTAACGGTACACATTATGAGATTCAAAAAATTCTCGATACTAGATTATACCATGGCCGATTGCAATATTTGGTCTTATGGAAAGGATACCCCCTCTCAGATGCTAGTTGGGTAAAGAGTTGGGATGTTCATGCTGATCAATTGGTTAACCAATTCCATGAGGATTTTCCCCACAAACCGAAGGGTCCTCGTGGAGGGGGGAGAGAGGGTTAAGGACAATGTATTAACCCCTGTATGTATTTTTTTTTCTTTTTCTTTAGGAGGAGGAGTTTTCAAGGGGGGATGCCTGTCAGCTTTGAAATTCAGCTGTCACATTTTTAAAAGAGTTGGAGGAGTTGAAAAGTTCAAGGTTATTCTGAATGTTGTGTTAAGAAATTCCAGTGGCAGTTAATTGGTTCTCGTGATTTATTAAGTGTAGAAGTGGGAGGAGAGAAGGGAGGAGAGTAGGTAGATTTTGTGTAACGCGTGAAAAAATTTCACTTGGGGAAATTGCCTTTGACATACCAGGTCTGTTTCTAAATAAATCAATTGTAGAGAAAATGTCTCAGAGTGATTGATATCATGGATACTTTCTGGATGCCTTACATTAAACACAGGATATGAAACAATGGATTTGTTTCATATATTTCAGTTTGCAAGCAAGAAAATGTTCTAATGATTATAGCTGTGGAGGGTGTTTGGGAGTGTTCTCCTTCCTTCGAACTGGTTAAATAGGTGCTGGATAGGAATTCCCATTGGACAGAATGATGGGCTGGAATCAGTGATCCCCAACATGGTGGCTGAGGAATTCTGGGAGTTGAAGTCCACCAATTGTGGACATAACCAGTATTTTCTATACTGACAAGAGTAACATGATCCTGTTGAGTTAATTTGAACCAAGTCAATTTGCATTCCTTCATTTGTGTTGTATATGACCAAATATGACCAAGGTGGGAAAAACGCTGCTGGTGGGAAAAATGAAGTACTGTCAGTGGCTGAAGTTTTGGACAGTGCCAGCTACAAAAGCCGGCGCTTGCTGTGGCTGAGCGGCTTTTTCTTAGACTAAGAGAAATAAAGGTTGCTGACCAGCTCCCTGCGTCCTGCCTCCCCTTTACCACATGAACCCCCCAGAACACTGGTGACAAAGGTGGGATCCTGAACTGCAGAGAGAACAAAGGACATTTTGTGAGGTCGGTGCCATTTTCAACAGCAACCGACCGTGACATGGCACAGTATGTGACCAGCCTGGCACACTGTCCTATGGCTGTCCCTTACGATCCCACCAAGGAGAAATGGTTGTCCTACATGGCCGATTTAACCTACACCTAGAGGTAAATGGACTCCAAGTAGCCCCCAATGCACAAAAAAGGGCACTCTTCCTAATGTACTGCGACATTGAGATCTATGAAATGGCCAAGGCCTTGGTCATGGGTGATCTACAGACTGTATGCTGGGACGAGCTACAGTGCACCCTCCACAGCCACTATGGCCTGTCTCTGTCGTATCTGGCCAGCCGCTATGATTTCTACACGTGGAGCCGAAGAGAGGGAGAGACGATCAACTCATTTGTGGCAGATCTACAGAGAATCGCAAAGAACTGCAGATTCCCAGATACTGAGGGGATGATCCAGGACTGGATCATGCCAGGAACAAAGGATCCCATGCTACAAAAGAAACTCCCGGCCTGCAAGGATGTCTCCTTCCAAGAAGCCATCGACAAAGAGCTGCTGAATCATCCAGTGGCACAGATCCGAGAGAATGGAAGAGTTCACGTAACCTGGACTGAGCACCTGCCATGGCCCAGCGAGTCTGCCTCTGACTCCGGCGACGACGACAATGGCGGAGACGTACATAAGCTGAGATCCGGTAAGCCAGGTGGGAAACTGGGAGCCCAAGAGTGTGGCGGCTGCAGCAGAAACCACCTCCGATCCGTGTGCTGTTTTAAAGATATCGTATGCTGGAGATGCGAGCGCAGAGGCCACATCGCAGAAGTATGCCATGCGGCACAACTGACAAGCAAGCAGGACTGGCGAGCCGCGTTGCCCATGAAAAAACATGGCCACCAAGGGGGAGGGCAGAAGAACCATGGTGGGAGATTCAAAAAGAGGGAAGACCCCTGGGAAGAGGAAGCTCACTTCACATTTGTGGGCTATGCATAAGCCTGATGCTTTCGAAGAAACAAAATAATGGTCACGGTCGGAAATGAGGGCAAGCCTTGCTGTATGGAAGTAGACTCGGGGTCTTATATTTCCATGATATCATGGGACACACTTAAAAAACTTGTACCTGGGCAACAACATGACCAATTGGAACCTCAAGCCATTATTTTAAGAAACTACCAGGGCTGTCACATACTGGTCCTAGAAAAAAAGACAGCACGCATGGAGTATGGCACTTTCCATGGAAGTCTACCACTCACAATAGTAGACCAGAGCCTACCCAGCCTGCTTGGCAGAAAATGATTCCCACCACTCTAGATAAATGTCGCCAGCATCCACGCAACAGAGACAACATCCCCCTTAGACCGACTGGAGACATCGCAGAACTGGAACGAGAATTCAGCGACATCTTTGACGACAAACTGGGCAAGTACACGGGGACCCCTATATCATTTAATTTAGACCCCATTATTGCCTCAGTCCACCTCAAGCCACGGCAAGTCCCGTTTTCACTCCAACCAAAAGTTGAGGAACAACTGGGTATGGAGGGATGGCCACAGGCAACACAAGGGGAAGAATACAAACCATACCAAAATAGGCAAGTTGAGCTGTCAGTACTGAAGGGTTGCCTATTATGGGGGGACCGGGTAGTTATCCCTCCCATTAAGAAATAAAAAGTTGGAGACACTTCACGAGGGTCACCCCAGAATAGTCCGAATGAAAGCTGTAGCCAGGAGCTATTATGGTGGCCGGGGATGGACAAGGAGATAGAAACCTGGGTGACCACTTGTACACCTTGCTAAGAATCCAGGCCAGCACCTCCAGCCATGAGACCCAGGAAATGGGAAACACTCACCACACCATGGGCCCAAATACATGTCGACTTCGCAGGGCCCTGCCAGGGACAGACATTCCTGATAGTCTTTGATGCTTATTCAAAGTCGCTGGAAGTAAACCTAATGCAATCCACCACATCAGAGGTGACAATAAAGGCACTCAGGTGCCTATTTGTGACTCATGGACTTCCAGATGTCCTCGTCTCAGACAAGGGCCCATAGTTCACTTCGAAACCATTCAAGGCTTTCCTAGCTGAACTGGGGATTCAGCATGCACTATCAGCACTGGCCCACCCAGCCACAAGCGTTCAAGCAGAGATAATGGTCTGGGCCACTAAGGAAACACTACCGTATATGAGCCTGGGGGACTGGCAGGATAGGATCAACAAAATGCTCCTCACCCAGCACATCACACTCCACACTACAACACACTGCAGCCCAGCAGAACTGTTAATGGGTTGGTAGCTTCAGACTGTATTAGACTAGGTCCATCCCAACTACAGCACAGTAACACCCCCAGACTCCATGGGGAAATGCAGACAATTCACAACAAGGGACCCGGTCTATGCACAAAGTTACACTGGGGGACCAACGTGGGTGCCAGCGAGGGTTGTCGAAAACACAGGGCCACGGTCCTACAGAGTAGAGACGGAGGAAGGGAAACTATGGGAACGACACATCGATCAGCTACAGGGCCAGGTCCTGAGCACAGACAACCGGCCCAATCACCCAACATGCAACAACTGAACAACACAGGCCTCAAACACCAACCCTGCAGGCACAAACCCCCTAACAACAACAACAGAGACACTTATCTTGCAAAGAGGAAGTTCCACAGAGTTCTTCTGAGGCCTCAGGTTTGATGGTCCCTGCTGCACCAATAATAAGCTTCGAGATGATTCCATTGGCAGGGACCAGAACAGTGGCGGACCTGTCCGCTCGGGCCACCACTCCAGGAACAAGTGAGGTGTGCAGGTCCAGTCACACCCCTCGAAGCCCCACCTACTTACGCGACTACATATGGTAGGCGGGAGCTGATTAGTAGAACACTAACTAGGAGGGGAGGGGTATTGTTTATGACCAAATATGGCCAAGGAATGGAGTCAGCTAATAGACTCCACTGGCTCCAGTGGGCCAGCCACTGGCGGGAAAAACTAAGTCTGTCTGCTGCAGCTGAGCAGCTTTTTCTTAGACTAAGAGAAATAAAGGTTGCTTACCAGCTCTCCCCGTCCTGCCTCTCCTTTGAATCTGGGTATTTATAACTAAGGCTGGATGGAGCTAAAGTTCCAGATAACTGCAAGTGTCAAATGGCCCTCTGTTTAGGATTATAGACAGGGTTCTATTTCCAGATCTACTCAAAAACCAAATCTTAAATCTCTGACCTTCAAAACATAATTTTACACTCTGCTTCCTTACTATTTAGGTGGTTGAAGTTGGATGGTACTGCAGTTTTGCTAAAGTTAAGTACATCTCAGCAACTCTGGTTGCTGCATAAAGGAAGACTACCTTACTTTCCATGATTGAAGAAAAGTGGAAAAAGAGTAATGAGGGTAATGGAACAAATCTACCAAATTTATTGTCCTGGTATATTATTTTCTTTACCATTTGTCCCTGAGTACTTAGTAAATAAAATGAAATTAGATTGTCAAAGAGATTTGTTTCCTTTTGTTTGTGTTCCAACAATGGATGAATAATTTATAGGCAAGTGAATTCTTGACATAAAAATGCTAATCCCCAGAGCAAACTTGTGCCCTCTTTCTTTCTTTCTTTCTTTCTTTCTTTCTTTCTTTCTTTCTTTCTTTCTTTCTTTCTTTCTTTCTTTCTTTCTTTCTTTCTTTCTTTCTTTCTTTCTTTCTTTCTTTCAGAAAAACATCATGTTGGTTGGCAATGTATATATTTCCTATACATCATGCATATGATGGAAAGAGAATATTTCTATAAGTTTAACTGTAACTACAAATTCATAATTCCTCCTCAATTGCATATTCAGAACTTTACAAAATCTCTGTGATGGGTAGAATGAAAGTATACAGTTCAATTTATTCACCTTAGTCAAATAATCTTCCAGGGTGAGTAATGGGAAATATCAGGGGAAAAGAGAGACTGAGCTTAGAACCCTGCAGTGAGGGTTTCCTTAGAGTTTTACCTTCTTCCCATTCCTGTTAAAAATCTATATGAAACCAATGGGCATGTGGTGTATACTGATGATACTTAATTTCCTCTCCCCATTTCTGGTTGATCAAGCTATACCATCAAAGTTCTTTCCCAGTATTGGGAGATGCTGTGGGGATTCCAGGTAGGAAAGGATGGGTCTGAGCTAAACCTTAATAAGACTGAATAGCTGTGGGTTTTAGATTGTCCAAAAGATTTTTCATCCATCAGAAGAATGAATCTCTCTCTCTCCCCCATCCCTCCCTCTCTCCTTACCCCCGCCTCTCTCTCTCCACTGAAGTTTATATCTATCTATTCCATCCATCCATCTGTCCATCCATCTAATTTATTATATACCCATCTTACCACAGGGTAACCAATGGTGGGATTCAAAAATTTTTACTACTGGTTCTGTAGGTGTGGCTGGGTGGGCATGGTGTGGCTTGGTGGGCATGGCAGGGTAAGGATACTGCAAAATCTCCATTCCCTCCCCACTCCTGGGGGAAGGATATTGCAAAATCCCATTCCCTCCCCACCCCACTAACCTGCTTTCCAGCTCCGTTCTGTGCAGGGCAACAAAAAAAGACCCAGCTGATCAGTTGGGACTCGGGAGGCAGGGCCAGTCAGAGGTGGCATTTGCTGGTTCTCCAAACTACTCAAAATTTCTGGTTCTGCAGAACTAGTCTGAATACCACCTCTGAGGGCAACTCTGGGCATCTTACAATATTATTTGAGGGTTTTCTTGTATTCATATCTCTTGCTGCAAGAGCAAATGGTGGCTGTGGCCTGGAGAGCCTTTGTGCAACTTATCTTGGGTGCCAGTTCTGCCCAGTCAGGATTTGGAGTCCCCACTCACTGTCATTCATCCCTTTGTCACATCCAACTAGAAATACACTAGAAATGCACTGTATAAAAAACTCTCTCCCAGAGTACTGGAAAAAGTGAATTCATTGTTTTGAACTATTGGAAATCTCCATGGATTTTCTAGTATTCTAGGCAAAATGAATATTATTTAATTGGGTTCTTACTAACAAATCCTTAATCTCCAACATTCATTCTCACCAATCCTTTGTTTCTGTCTAAATGCACATATGCCTTTCCTTATCAATATGGCATTTTCTTGTGGATGTCATTCTAAAGTTATTACATAAAATAAAGTAAAATAAAGTGATATTTTGATGGCTATGGAAGCGGGGGGGGGAGGGGGGGAACAGCTAACCTTATACCACATGCATATGGACTTTAGCTCCAATCATTATAAGCCTCTAAAAGTTGGTAGGGTAGATTATTATAAGAGTTTATATCCATCGTATCATTTTTCAGAATACTAAGTGTCTTTCTGAACACATGAATTCATAGTCTGCATAGCATTCTGATTGTCATAAAATACAGATTCTATCCAATAGACCATGGTCTGATATAAAATGCAGATGGGTAAAAATACAGTATTTCTGATCATTTACACAAACCCCCCTCCAGGATCTTTCTCTGCTTAGGAGCAGTTCAGAAAAAAAAAATCAATACAGAAAACTTCTGCTATAAATGAAGAGGTAAGACATGAAGGCAATATGGCTTGCTATATTTATCTATTTGCCTCTCTCTCCTTCTCTGTCTTTTCTATTTGTCATCTCTATTTAGCTATCTATCTGTCTGTCTCTCTTTCTCTTTCATCTTGAGCTGTCTACTATTACCTATCATCTCTCTCTCTCTTTCTCTCTCTCTCTCACACACACACATCATCTGCTACCATTTTAAAAGAAGAAAAAGTAGCAAGCAAAAAAGAAGGAAGTAGAAAGGATAAAAAATATTCAGAAAATGGCTAATGGTTGGCATGCCATTCTCCATCTCCCAAAAGAGATACAAGTCTTTATTTTCCACACATCTAGGCAACTGAACAGTGGAACTCAGCAGCAGCAGCACTATCAAGGCTGAGTCTGAAATTGAGATCTGGCCATTGAGTTCAACCCTAGCACCATCACTTGTTCTTAGTGTTATTCCCATGCTATGGCAGGGGCTGCTTGTTAGCAAAGTTGTCTCCATTTGGATAGATTCAGGGCATCCTCAGCACAATCACTACCACTCAAAAAGACCCCTCACACTGTTCCCCAAGGTATGATTGCCCCCATGATTCAGTGTTCCACAGCAGCTGCAGCATGCTGCTTACCATTAGGTAGTGTTCTTTTTTTCTGTTTTACAGACCTTGTGGCTGATCTGGCCTTTGTTCTTGAAGCGGCTGTGCAGAATACTCTTCTGTGGCATCTACAACTTTCAAAAACTATGCAAAAGGGTGCCCCATTCTTACCCAATTTTCAGGGACTCAAGCAATTGAGGCAACATGACACACACCCATTCTCTCTCAGACACTGCAGTCTCCAAAAATCACATGGAGAATGGGACATGATTCCAAGAATACTGATGACCTGGTCGTTCTCCCAAGATCAAAGTGATTGTGGAGTCCTTTTTGTTCTTTTATCTACTTGTTTTGTTGCAATTTGTTTCTTCCTTTTTGAATACTTTGGACTTCTGGTCAGTTATATTTTATATGTGCTTTTATACATATATTGTGAGTCAGCCAGAATCACTTGGGAGTTGGGTGGCCTATGCATTAATTAGTAATTTATATTATATATCTGTCTATAACCAAAAAGAGCTAATGAGACCAAAACTTTCCATCATGAAATATAAAATATACAGTACAAAGAACATCCTACTACTAAAGTATCATCCTACTACTATGCAATCTCCTAAAACTGTCCAGACCCAAATTTTCACATTTTGCTCTTTGTCACCTTTCGAGTACTTTCTATCAACCACCATTGCAGTGCACATAATAATCTTGCTTTCTTTGTCTACTTTCTTTAACTACCATTGTCATTTTCTTTTCATAAAAATTCATGTCTATTTTTCTCTTATCCTAATTTTTGCAGCAATTGTTCTCCTTTAGACTTCATTGTAATCTATAGCTTTTTCATTTATCATTCCACCAAGGACCCTTTTTCATATTTTCCATTACTGTAGCATCTTATTTCTGCAGCACTTTGTAAATTTTAATACAATTTTATTCCGTTGAAAGCATATTCAATATCCCATTTCTATTTTAATTCATTTTGTTAAGCAGTAACATCTTCTAATATCCCACTCACAGTCAATTACTTTTAATCGACTGTAACTATTTTCCCTCACTTCCTTTTATGTTAATTTTTCCTCAATATTCACACCTGAAACTACCAAGAAACAGTCTGTTCTAATTAAAAACTTTGTATCCTTCACTAATACTCTATTTTCATCATAAATAGCTAATCAATCAGGCTTTCAGATTTATATTCGTTCCTTTGCCATGTGTATGCATGAATAAGACATATGCTTAAACCACTTATTCAAAAGAGGCTTCTTGCTGAGCTGATACTCTCACAGCTATCACCATTCTCAATTACAAATGGGTCTCTGAATGGCCCAATCACTTTTTCATCTCTAACCAGCCATCCATTCAAGTTACCTTACTCCATATTTTTCTTTGTGAACCAGGAATACTAACCACTATTTTACAAAGTTGGCAGTATCATTGCAGAGGGAGTCTTATCTAAAGCCATCTAAGGAGAAAATTAGATTTCTGAGGAGAAAATATAAAGATTTCAACCTCTCTGTGAGTGGGCTTCCTCTCATATACTGTGATGGAATTTATGCATCTTCTTTTGTATCAACTACAAGCCTCCCAAATCTGTTTCAGTGGGCTTCCTGATCAACCCCCCCCCCCCCCAAAAAAAACCAAAAAACATAGATGAGTATTTGTGTGGCAAGAATTGCTATTGCATGTATACAGTACATAATTTCTTGGCTGGTTTAGGCTTCTTTAATAATCACAATAGTTAGGTGCCCTCATTAAACCAATCTGACTCACATTACCAGGTACATGATGATGACAAAGAGAGAGACAGACAGACAGACAGACAGACAGACAGACAGAGAAGAAAACTATTAGCAATTTTTGGGCTGTACAAAAACCTCCTCATTGTCACATGCAGACCATGTACTGTATTTGCTACTATCTTAATATAGATGTGTAAACACAGCAACTATGTGTATCTATTTGCAGAGCCTTCAGATGCACTTACTATGTCACCACTATAAATATGTTTATATTGTGGTCCCATCTTTTCTCCAGATGCAGAAGAAGCATAGAGGTCTTCTCTGGATTTTGTAATGGGACAATTCTGAAACGTAATATGACATTACAGTCAAAACTCCACCCTTTTCTGAAATTTCAGGCAGCATGACACATTGGCCTTCTCTTAGTATGTTGCTTGTTAGCCATTGTCAAGTAAAACAAAACCAAAATATAAACAATAGAAAAACAAATCTTATGAATGAAGCAAGTTATCACATTGGGATTTCTAACCTTCTTAAAACACTAAAAGCTATATCCTTCTCTTTCAGCAGAAGTTTCTGCTGCTATTACTCTTTCCATGCCTATTATTTAGTGTAAGCTTTATTACCCTGGTATTGCCATGGTAACTGGGCAGAAACTGAAACAGCTGCCCAAAATGATTTCTATCCAGCCACAATAATACTGAATTGACATGTCAGTCTTGACATTAAAGGAAATAGGCTTGAAAGTAGGGTTGACAGAAATAATTACCATGATGGTTGTGTTTTGAGGGGACCACCAGTTACAGGCCTGGAAACTGTTTTAATATCAACACTGCAATTACTATAAGTGGGAGGTTTCCTTTTATCTACAAGTGATTTATTTTCTAAGATAAATACCCCAGTGAAGTCCAGACAAAATCACTAAGAGAAATCTATCTCATCTTGAGTGCTGAGAAAACAATTGATTTACTCTGGAAAATGAATGAAAGTGGGTCTTCATGCTTCCTCAGACATTTATAATCAATTATAGCTAGGAAGAATCCTCAGGATATGCAGCAAAACACAAGTATCATCAACAAATTTAGTTTCTTAAAAAAGAGGATGAAATGTGTTGACTTAATTACCATCTGTCTCAATTAATCAGAGTAATCCCTGGCACTTAATTAAGGATGATGATAGATTTTATAATAATTCTCTTAATTTGTTCTGTTGATGCTCTGATTTCATACCAGATCCATGCTTCTGAAATGCATTCTTTAAATGATGATTAAAAATATGAATATACAGTGATCAAAATAACAATGAAAATAGAAAATCAATCAATCAATCAATCAGGAGAGACCTGCAAGTAAGAGCAAGAAATACATATTATTTGAAAACATATATATATGTAATTTTAAGAAATGATACACAAGTTAAACTTCCATTTTCAGCTGTTTTAAAAAATGTTTATATAGAGATAAACTATTAGGAACTGCATTCAAGTAATCTTTATTTAGTCAATGAGCAGCACAATATAAGCAGAGAGACATTGCAACCCGGCTGCAAAACATCTCAAATAGGAGAGGAAAACAGGCCAACAGAATATATTACAATACTAAAAAAAATCTATAAAATCACAATTAATATTAAAGCTATAAAGAAACTAAAATCATTACAAAATAGTTCATAAAACAAAACAATTAACAGCATAACTACAAACTATAGTACTATGAAACTAAAGAAAAATAGCCAATTAAATCATCCCTGTACCAGCTTTGCCTTATTTTCATTGTGGCAACACAAAACTTAGTTACCGACTGAATGATAGGTTTCAAACTAAAAGAAGCTTCACAAAATGCTTATCTGATTTTCCAGCATGCTTGCATAATAGAGATAACATAAATAGCTTTGTAAAATTCAGGGTAGTACTATGTGGGTGTTCCTATCTCACTAGCACTATGACGGCATGTATTCAATGGAATTTACCTGCCTTCTCTTAGGGTTAGGTTAGGTTAGGGTGGGAATAATGTTTCAGATTGGGAAAAGTTAGAGGATACAAATAATTTGTTGTAAATAATTTTATATAATGGGGAATTTCAACTAACTCATCACATTTGTGTCCCAGATCTTAGAATGAATGAGCTGGAAGGGACCTGGGAGGTCTTTTAGTCCCGCCCACTGCTCAAGCCAGAGAACCTATAGTTTTATATATATTTTATAATATATAAAAGTATATAAAACAGCTGTACATCATTTTGAAATGCTTTCTTTGATTTTAAATGATGGGATATAAACCATTTTTCAAACATTTTACTTGTTCTTGATTACTAAATTGGATTTAAGTTAGATTGCTGAATTAAAGAAGAAAATAGTGTATTTGTTTCATTTGAAGCCAAATTGGAACTCTGCAGGTTTTTGAGACAATTTATATAATAATAATTTTATTTCTTGTTTAGCAATCCAGAACAATAAGCAGGAATATTTTTTAATTTGACAAACTACTCATTTAATTTGACCATCTACTCATCTACCTTAAATATTAATTTCACACTGTTGTACTATAGTACAAAATGCATTGTACTTACAAGTATATAATAAAACACATTGGGATAGTAGGATGGTATTGTAAAATGTTGTGTACTTACAGTATATAATTATACTTTCATTGTGCTTGCAGTATATAATAAAACACATTGAGTAGTAGAATGGTTATTGTAAAACATTGTGCTTTTATAAAATAAAAATGATTTATCAGGAAATTCAGGGTATTCTAGATACATGTATGTTACTTGACATTACTGGAATTTGAATATTTTTAACACAAGATGTTCTTGGGAGATAAAATATATGAAGATGTTTTAGAATTGTTTACACCAGTTAATGAAAATGCATCATAATGACAAGAATTTATTTAAGCTGTATCCATCATTATAAACAGACTATAAAGTTCATTTCTGCTTTCTGTGCTCACAGTTTTCTGCTAGCTTTAGGTTTATCTCTTGTTTACTGGTTTGTCAAAAGAAATAAGAATTATTTTGGTTGAAAGAGAAACAAAGAGAAAGCAATTCTTTCATTGTATGTCACTCAGATTACAAGAACAATGGAGGAAGGTTTTATTTTTGATGTCTGCAGAGAATAGCAGTGCAAATCTGTGAAAATTCAGCAGACATTTAATGAAATCTTCAAGAACTTCTATTGACAAAACAGTATAATAATCTAAAAAAAGAGAAAGAAATAAGTCAGAAAACCAGCAGTCCATTTGAGATTTCTAATGTTATGATTAGCACTCAATGAAAATAAATTAAAATGAATGGAAGAAAACTTTAGCACCTTAACTGTTACTAGGAATAAAATGAATTAGGGGAATGGAATAGAGACATATAAAACAACATTTTGTTTCATCTCCCAGCAAAAGTATTTCCCCCCAAATCATCTATTACATGCCAAACAAGGAACATTATAAGAAACCTTTGAGGGCTTTGATTATATTTGCTTTTGTCTTTAGATATGAAGAATGCATTTAAAGTTAAAGAAGTACTTTTTTAAAAAATGTGAAGATAATATATTGTATCCCTACATTAAATGTGTGAGCTGCATCTTATCATAGGCATGTACAAAGCAGTGAGAACAGCATTGGTCTTTGAGAAAAATTAAATCTATAGCTGGATATTTTTTTTAGAATCAATCAGCTAGCATAAAAGAATAAAAGGAGATATGATAATATAGGTAGTCCTCGAGTTATGACTACAATTGAGCCCACAATTTACGTTGCTAAGTGAAACATTTGTTAAGTGAGTTTGCCCCATTTTATGACTTTTCTTGACACAGTTTTTAAGTGAATCGCTGCATTTGTTACGTTAGTAACACAGTTGTTAAGTGAATCTGATTTCACCATTGACTTTGCTGAAGGTTGCAAAAGGGGATCTCAACTCAGAAAGCTCAAATTGCCCAAGGAGCTGCTGATCCAGTTTTGCAGAGGAATTATTGAGTCTGTAACTGTCTGGTTTGGTTCTGCAACCCAACAGAACAGACACAGACTTCAGAGGATAATTAGGACTGCAGAAAAAACAATTGCTACCAATCTGCCTTCAATCAAAGACTTGTATACTGCATGAGTCAAAAAGAGGGCTGTGAAAATATTAAGACCCCTCACATCCTGGACACAATCTGTTCCAACTCCTTCCCTCACAACGACGCTATAGAGCACTGCACGCCAGAACAACCAGAACAGTTCTTTCCCAAAAGCCATCACTCTGATAAACAAATAATTCCCTCAACACTGTTCAACTATTTACAAAGTCTGCATTACTATTACTATTAATCTTCTCATCACTCCTTATCACCCATCCCCTTCCACTTGTGACTGTATGATTGTAACTTTGTTGCTTGTATCCTTACAATTTATATTGACTGTTTCCTAGGCTGATTTGATTGTTTATTATACCCCATGATATCATTAAGTGTTGTACCTTATGATTCTTGACTCTTGATGAACGTATCTTTCCTTTTATGTATACTGAAAGCATTTTCACCAAGACAAATTCCTTGTGTGTCCAATCACACTTGGCCAATAAAGAATTCTAATTCTAATTCTAACATGAACCTGGGATACTACAACCATCATCAGTTGCCAAACATCTGAGTTTTGATCACATGACCCTGGGGATGCTGCAATGGTTGTATGTGTGAAAAATGGTCATAAGTCACTTTTTTCAGTGCCTTGTAACTTTGAACAGTCACTAAATGAAGTGTTGTAAGTCAAGGACTACTATATTCTCCAACTAACTGAAAGTAAACCTCAGAAAAGCTGCAACTGGTCCTTTGTTAAACTAATCATAGGACAGAAAATGTGATTTGAGTTAAATGTTAGGAAAACTTCCTAAAGATAAATGCAACTGTGGAATGAATTACTGAGGGAGATAAGTTTCCTTTTGCTAAAAGTATTCAATGAGAGACTGAGAATTGTGATATTGCCGTTTACAGTCTTTGCACTGGAATATAACTTTAGGACTAAATATATCTACAGGTAGTCCTTGACTTATGACCATTCATTTAGCAACCAACAGAAGGTATAATGGCATTGAAACAAGTGACTTATAACCAGTCCAATTATGAGGTTCATTTTTTTTTACTACCGGTTCTGTGGGCGTGGCTTGGTGGGCGTGGCAGGGGAAGGATACTGTAAAATCTCCAGTCAGAGATGGTATTTGCCGGTTCTCCGAACTACTCAAAATTTCCACTACCAGTTCTCCAGAACTGGTCCTCTTCATCACTGCTGCCAGACTCCACAACCTCCGAAGGCAGCACCCCACTCTCCAATAGTCCTGGCCCTATCCCTGCATCACATGCAGGCCTCTCATCCGAGCCCTTGCTTTCAGAGACCACTGCTGTCCACGCCTGTTGCTGGCGAACCACAACAGACTCTGGATCGGCAGGCAACAACTAAGCTGGCTTTTTTGATAGAAAAAGAAACAATTGTCATGGCAACACAGCATACATCAGAAATGAATGAAACAGAGATATTTAAGGACAGCAAGTCAACTAAAGCTAGCCAAGCCATTCCACAAAATAAACAGGTGTGTGCAAATGGATGCATGCATGTGCACATGCACACACACACACACAAACCCTTGACTTCAAATTTCAGTACAACAGTGCAAATCTAACTAGCGCAAAAATAAGTGTGCACAATTGAAAGACTGACATATGTCTATGATATTATAATAGTTTTTTGGAGAGCAAATTTCAAGCATGGCCATAAAGGTAGGATTTCTAAGTTATAGCTAGTACTATTTTTTTTTACAACAGATAATAGTTTCAAAAAAAAAAAAAAGTCTGAACGTATCTATTAACCAAAAGGTTTGAAATAACAATTAAATAACAATATTATTTCAGATTGCTCACTTAGTTTCAGAACTTTCTAATGGGAAGAGACCAGCTATGCCAGGGTGCTTTTCAGCAATCTTGGTAACAAGCTGCTATATTTGGCCATGAAAATGGACTACAGTGCAGGGGAACTACCAAACTCTGGGGAGTAGGATGCTAAGAATTATAAAGCAAAATAAAGGACTAATATTTATTAAGTAATTGAGTCCCAATCCTTTTGATTAAATCAAGCAACCTACATTGTTATGATATTTTTAGAACTGTTTGTCCCTTGAGATGAAATCCTATTTTGCAGGAAGGAATGAGTGTATATTGCATTAATCCTTTTATAATGCTTAAGAAGACATGGGTGGAAGCTACCACTCCTTCTCCAACCCCATCCCACCCCAAAGCCTCACTTCTAGGCTAAACTCTGAAATAACAACAGTTTACCCCTTTAGACAAGTTTGAGTATACCATATCCACAATTAAAACAGTTTCCCCCCACTCTTGAGATTATGAAAGTCAGGGACATTGGAAGTGAGGGTGGAATATCACGATGGCAGTCATGATTGTGCATGGGGAAAAAAAAGGATTGTCTGCCTTAATTCACCATCTTGAATTTTTAACCTGTCCTGCTGTTGGCATCTGGTGAGAACTGAAGACCAACCAAACCCTGTCAGATTAGGGAAAGCTGATTAACTCAGTTTCTTAGGATGGTATTTAAATACCCCAAATTAAGAACTTTATTTTAACCTAGTACAATAGTGGCCAACCTTTTGGGCTCAAAAATCCAGAAAATACCACACACACACACACACACACACACACACCAAAATCTACATCTACAAAGAAAAATATTCATTTACTTTTTTAAAAAATGCAATCCAATCATATGATCCCAAGAAAACACATTTAAAGGAAATGCATTACTAGCAATTTAATGTTCATTCTCATTCCAAATTATCCCCAACATGGAATTTTTTTTTGTGGTCAATCACTCTGGGTCAAAGTATAATCTTTCTTTGACTTAAAACACTCTTATCCAGTCAATGTTTTATCGAGCTTTATTTTGTTAGATTTAAAAAAAACAACAGTAGTGCATCTAAAGCTTTTAGTCTTAAATTTTGCTGTGCTTGATTATTTCTGAATTTTTGATTTCTAAATTTTATTTTAATTTTTAATATGGGAATACGGGAAATTAAATTTATCAATCATTTTGGTTACTATCCTCCTCCTTTTTGTTTATTTGGCTTTTATAACACTGCTGCAGCTCCAATTCTGGGATTGCAGAACTAAACAATGTCCTGCTTTTCCCAGGAAAATTCAGACATAGAAGAAAAAAATAAATAAAATAATTGCCTACTTATTTTAGATTAGAAGCTCTTTTAGCCCCCAAGTGGCCAGTTATAGATATTGCAAGTACAATTGCAACCTTAATGATAATACAACTTATTGCTCAAAGATTGACTGTCTTGAGAGATTCAGAAACAGAGAGCCTTCTTGTCCAGGACTACAAACACAAATCCTAAATCTTCAAAAATGATGTATGTGGCCTCTAGAAAAACAATAAACATCCAGATACTCCATCCCACTCCTTTCATCATCAACCAGTTATTAGGTCCAGATAGTATGAGTAATAACAGGTATTGATCCACTGGCTCTATACCTGTGCTTCGCTATAAAACTATGTGACTGGGCTTAGGTTTTTGGGAGGAAAATAAAGGAAAAAATGTGCTTCTGCCTATCAGCATCCATCAGTATTCATCTGGCTAACGTCCTGTCAGTGTGTGAGAGAGTTGAGGGCTGTTTGGAAACTGAAACAGTATTTGCAGTGTGAGCAAAGAGACAGCAAGGAGCCTGGGCATGGCTTAACTCAACTGTTGTGTACTAAAGCTGGTTGCTGCTGTGAAACTAAAATCGAAACTGAAACTCCTCTCTTCTGCTTGTATTTTGCATTTGGAACAGATTTCTTTTCAAGTGGGGAGGGGGGATAGAAGTCCTTAGCATCAGAGTATATTAATAATAATATAGCAAATACTAATGCTCTGATGATCATTTTGAAAAATACTTTCTTAGTGAGCTCCTAGAAGCCAAGAGAAACATACATGCCAAATTTCAAGTTTGTAGACTCTACGGTTCTGGAGATTTTGTGATGATGCATGAGTGATATTTCCCTTATATATATGTAGATTATGTTGCTTACCAGATTTTGATATGTAAAAACCAATCTGTTTTATATAGGGTTTGGAGATGGTAAATCATCTAATCACTTTTATATTTTTGAATTCCATTTGTTCTTTTCGGTATAAAATCTTTGTGATGCCTTGGCTGACTCATTCCATTTCAGCCTACTATAATTTAACTTTCATTTTTCAAGTTTTTTTCATCAGAGAACATATTAGAGGGCATGTAGATATGAATTCTGCCTCAACACAAATATTAGATCTGAAATATTCACAGCTCCGCCAAGGCAAGCTGGGAATAATGCAGGCTAATTAGAACTATCAGTATTGGAGGTGCCTGTTGATCTGAGAATCCTAAAATTCTGTATTTAATGATGCTTCCTGGTAATTCTAATTAGCCAAGACAATGGTACTCTGGAGACAAAGGTTTTATACTAGGCTAATAGTTCTTACACTTTTTAAAGACGATATACTTAAAGCCTTCTTGACATCATTTTATTCAATTTATTGGCTTTAAAAGTCCAAAGTGTATGCCTTAAAAGAAAAAAGTGTTAATATGATGAGCTGGTGTTTAAAAACATAGCATATGTAAGTAGCTAAGCTTGGGTGCAGTATAAAATTAATTAGCAAAAGGCACCGGTATAACAGTCTTTGGGGGGGAGGGGGATGTAAATTATTGTGCTAGTATTTTTTTCAGTTTTATTTCCTGCTAGGAGCTCATATTCTTATCATATGAAATCAGAGAGAGAGAAACATCATGAACGTTTGATATTGCTGCTCCAGTTCTGAGTGATCAAAAAAAGGCATCTCCTGCTGTTCTGTTTCTTTCTTTTTTCCTAGAAATTAGGGTAGCCTTTCCATCACCTATTTAAATTTTGCCTCTTCTGAATTCATCATCTGATTTAATATAGAGAAGAAAGTTTTGCAATTGTAGTAGAAAAGGCCAGGTGGACCAGACAGGGATGAAAAAAACAACAACAACAACAGAATAATTTCAGCTTGCTGAAGTTCCAAAAGAATGCAGAATATTCTGAATGATAGATACAAACCTTATTTGGCCTTTGCATAATTCTCTGCATAGAGGTGGGCAATCTGGAGTGAATGGGGGAGATCCTTAATTTTTTTGGGTGGTGGAAAGTGGGTGCTAGAAAAAGGGACCATGTTATACTATGTAGAAAGCTGTAATTTTCAATGTGTTTTTCTAAACATAATACTGATAGGTAATATCAGGGAAAATCTAAGTAGAGATAAAAAGAAGAAAGAGGAAGTCCCTTGCTTGCTGTTTTTACTCCTAGACAATAGGATAAAAATGTAAAACTGTTGATATTTCTTAAACGGCTTCTGTATCAGAAATTCCCAAGGAGTTACTCAGAGTTGATTTTTTTTTTTTAACAGGGAGGCAGAATGAGTTGAGTTTTCAGTAGTTAGGAAAACTTGAGTTGGTCAGACAATCCTAGAAGGTCCCTTACATTCATTTTAAAGAAATGGAAATAATTTACAAATTCTTACTTCAGGAAAGGCATATAAATTAAAACATTTCAATATTTAATCCTAATGATGTGGCTTAGCAATAAATATAATCTGGTAGGAATGCAACAGCCCTGAAAATATATCTTGTGTTCTATGAGCAATTTTGTATTTCCCCAGTATATATCTTAACAAACAGTCTGACAACAGAAATGGTAATCTTAGCCAGATTATCTCCCAGAATACTGAAATTAATTGAATGTATTGCACAACAGAATAGTGTTTCTTCACATAAATAAAATTTAATTCAATGTTAATTGAAATGTAGCATGGTAAATTCTGCCTGTAGCCTCTGGGAAAAAAAAACTGTGGGGGTAAAACACCCCTAACGCCCTTCAGGGGGTGGGGCTTAAAATGGCGTCTACTGTACAGCACAGTGGAGTTGCCATAGTAACGGCTTCATAGTACTTCACAAGGGGGCTCCTTTTGATAAGGCAGATTGGTTCTTACAAAAAAACAAGGAGGCTCCCTTTGGTAAGGGGCCTTCAGCTTCAAGCAAAGAGGGAAAGTTGTTGGGGGAGGTGCCTGCTATGCAGGTAATCACCTCAAAGGCTGTTCTCTATAGAATTTTTCCAAGGCTGTTAGTCAGAGCAATTAGGTCTCTAATTCTCACCACAGTGGTTGAGGTAACAGGACCAGGTCCAAGGTGCCTCCAAGGAAACGTCAGGGTGATTGGCCAAGTGCAATCAAAGGCTACAAAAATGAAACACCAGTGTAGACAAGAAACTCCCGAGGAGAGGAATAGAAGACTTGGAACACTGTGCGAGAGAGCTACTACATCTAGAACTTTGGAGACAGTACAACAGCATGAGTCCCAACCATAGGATAAGAGAGATAGAACTGCTACTTCTAAACATTCAGAGCCAGTAAACACCATGAGGCCTGACAACTCTATAGGAGAGATAGACCTGTTACATCTACAGCTTCCTTTATAATTTGTATAATCTATTTATACTTTCAAAACCCTGTAAATAAAGTTACTTTGATTCGACACTATAGATATAATTCATTCCTTTTCCTGTTTAATATAGGATTGAGATAAATAAAAACCCGGGCAACGCCAGGTTATCAGCTAGTTATATAATATTGTTCGATTTCCAAACTCCCTCTCTTTTGAAAAGTGATAGGATTTTTTTAAATCCATGGGCTGAATCAAGTATAATTTTTCCATAGGAATCTAAATATAACTCACAAAATGTACTTCATTTATTATTACCATGAAATGAATTGATCTGAACTGACAACTTGGAAGTAATGAAGAAATACTGAATATCATTTATTATTTAAATTTGTAATAGCTGCCAAACTCCAACAGACTCTGGCCAGGGTACAAAACATAAAAGAAAATAAATAAAAACATAAAATCACAGAGACTGCCTAGAGTAAAGCAACAATATCAGCAACAAGAAATTACAACAGCTGCCCTCCACCTCTGAAGTGGAGGAGCAGAGAGAACTGTAGGGTGGAATAAAATTTTAAAGCTGTTGCTTTAAAGAATCCAGTATGTCAACATCTGTGAGTCAGACTTTTACAATGGTTTCAGATTTAAATTTGGGGCAGCCTATTGCTGTGCCAGAATGGTTTTTTCTTCCTCCTGATTGGTTGGGAGTCTTGGTCTGTGTTTATTGGTCTTGGAGTTTGCTGTGTTCTGCTTGATAGGTGTTTCTGATATCTTCTGTCTGTTTTTTGGCTCTTTTTGTATCTTGATTGGCTGGCAGCATTGTGTTACTTTATTGGAGGCCTTTAGTGCAGCTTGGCTTCGGGTAAATGGACGGCTATCATTAGTTAGGAAGCTGGGTTTCATCTGGGTGCCTGTTTGGGGTGTGTTTGAGCTGGAGGTATTAGGGGGGATCTGTTTGTGCCCAGGTGTTTGCCTGGCTTGTGGTGTGGAGATTTTTTTGTTTGTGAGTGCAGGCTTCCAAATGATTGACAGTCTGGTGGAATCATCTCTTCTGTTCATGCTTTCTGGTCTTTTTTCAATCTCTATGGCTTCTCTGATGATTCTGTGGCTAGGGTTTTCTATAGTGGCTAGGGTTTTGGTGCCATTGAAGCTGATGCTATGACCTGTGTCTTTCATGTGTTGGACTAGTGAGGAAGTGTGTTCCAGCTTTTTGACTGCATTTTTGTGTACATCCAGGTGGGTACTTATTCTTCTATTGGTCTGTCCAATGTATGTGGCCGGGCATGATGCACAGGGGACTTCGTATATGCCTTGGTTTTCCAGGTCAATTTTATCTTTGGGGTTTCTAAGGATGGCTGCTATTTTTCTGTCTGTTTTGAAGGCAGTCTTGATGTGATGTCTGTGTAGTACCTTACTAATTTTGTCTGTAGTGCCTCTTATGTAGGGCAGGACAGCTGTTCCATAGGTTGTTCATCTTCTGGGTCTCTATTATGTTTCAGTGTGTTTTTGTGGATCAAGGTGGTGATTTTGCTTCTGTGGAAGCTGTTGGCTGTCAGTACTTTAGTCAGGGTGCATAGTTCAGTCTTAATGTGTATATATATATATATATATATATAAAGAACCCCAAACTCTGTTCTGTTCAGTATACAAGGAGGAACAAAATATCCCAAAACGCAAAAACAAAAAACCAAAAAGCAATGAGACAAGTGGTAGAAAAGATCTAATAATGACATTTAGCTATATAAATTTTAGACCTTTTAAGCCAATGATCTTCACTGGGATGAATGAATAAATAATCCATATGCTTATTCTAAAATTAAAAATTAAATCTTATTCAGCCAATGGAAGAAAAAAGAATACAAATATGCAAAATTCCAGAAACATAAACTGAGATTGCTTACTCATTTTATAGGAGAATATAAACACAGAATGTGAACATCATTCTGGGAAGTTTGTAAATGTAACTCAAGCAGAAAATGATGATTTCTTATACATTTTTTCTACAATGAAACATTATTGTATTAACGAATAGACCTGAAAATCGGCATACATGCATGTGTGTTGAAGAGAAAGATAGAAAGAGAGCACACACATTTAAATTACTTTGTAATTAAAATAAAAAGGCTGAATTTTAAAAATTCCTAATATATTAATATAATCTTATACTCCAATCATAGATCAAAACCTGATGTAAACCAATACCATTTTCAAAAATACTGAATTATTATTTTTTTAAAGTTAATTATTATAGTTTTCAGTAAAAGGATTTTCATTAAAAATTTTAATCAAATTAAATCTAATGTGTTTTCTATCTAATTAGTAGCAAAGTAATTGCGCACATATTACACTTGGGGAAAATTCTGGTGGCTTCATTGAAGGCTAAGGTTGTTTCCCCATAATTCCATACAATGTCATTTGGTTTTCTGTTTTACAATTGTCTTTTTGTTATATCTTGCCCACAGATTTAATATACATTTTGAATGCCTCTTGAATGGCTAATTATTAATATTATTTATATATCAAATTTAGAAATTGCCTACCTCTTTCACAGAAGGACATGAATTGATATCTTAAACAAAGCTGGTTCTCAAATTTTGCCCATTGTTTCAGCGAACATTCAAAGTTACAAAAGATCTTAGACTTATATACCACTTCATAGTGCTGTACATCCCTCTCTAAATGGTTTAGACAATCAGCGTATTGCCCCCAACAGTCCGGGTCCTCATTTTACCAACCTTGGAAGCAGGGAAAGCTAAATCAATCTTGAGCCGGTCATGATCAAACTCCTAGTTATGGGCAGAATTATCCTGCAATGCTACATTCTAACCAATGCATCATATGGCTTTATATCACAAAATCTCTGACAGTTACGATCAGTCCTTGAAGTTCTGAACATTGAAGTATCCCCATAATCATATGTTCAAAATTTGGTGCTTGCCAGTTCTTTAGCAGCACTTTCAATATGAGCTACAAAACATTCATTGTGCCTCTAAGAAACCCTCATCCTTCTTTTTCATGCAGTTTCACCACCATCTGTCCCAAAGGTGCTTTTTCAGGAAGCAACTGGACTTTTTTGTTTTTTCTTTTGAAGACGTTTTGCTTCTCATCCAAGAAGCTTGTTCATCTCTGACAGGATAGTGGGGAATGAAACTTCTTGGATGAGAAGTGAAATGTCTTCAAAAGAAAAAAACGACGGAGAAGACGGAGCTTCGTTTCGGCGAAACAGCTGCGATCTTGGGGCTCTGAGATCGCAGTCGATATTTTCGCCCCTGGTCGGTCCCAACGGACCTAAACCGTCCCGTAGAGACGGGGATAGAGAAGGGTACTGTCCCAGGATCCCAGAGATACCGCAAAATCTCTGGTTTGATCTGGGAGAAGCCCTTTTGCTGGTGGCGGAGAGGCAGCATCCATAGCTGCTGAAGTCGGGACAGCTCCGGAAAGAAAGTGGCTGGAAAGAAGTGTGACGGTTGGGTGAGAAAAACTCTTTTGTGTTGTAAATTCGCTGAGGTTGGAAAGGGCATCCTGAACAAAGAAGAAATCTGTGAGACTTTTTTTTTTTGACCGAAACTGTCTGAGCGGCGTTTTTTAAAGTGATGTCAATGGATGGATGCTAAATTAATTTCAACTCTCCTATCATTTCATATAAGTAGTGCAATGCCAATGTTTATGTCAACCTGAAAGCTCAGTCCCAGCAGAGTGGTACTTTGCCTAGAGATGGCAGTGCAAGTCAGGCCAGAATGCTGCCCTGCCTATTTATTCTACTTTCTTAATCGTGCATGTTCTTCTATCACCATTTAAGCCCCCATCATATCTGCTTGCATTAGGAAGGATAAGTATTCACCAATGAAGAATGCAGATCTGTTACCCTCTTTCCTACCCAAGAAAGCTTATATTCTTTTTTATGTTATTCTCCACCAGTTTTATATAGGGAGATAATTCAGCTTATTTTCTGGTTCCTGGCTATTAATTTCTTTTTTTTAAAAAAAAAAAAAACCATCCAAGTGAAGCGATTAGAGAAAACAGAGGTGCTATTCACTACTTATTGTTATTTTGGGGGTGATATTTCCTCTTTGTGTATTATTGCTGTTGTAGCTTTCCCTTCCTTCTGTAGCTCTGGACCACAACTATTCTCCACCTCGTGAGAACTATGGGTGATGGGTCCTATAATCTAATACTGCTGGAAGGTGCCAATAAGGAAACTTCTCTGCAACTATGTAAAATATATCCCTATTTTTCATATAAAGGAGGATAAATTCTTTTTTATTTAGGGAAGGGTGGAAAAAGATTGAGCCCAACCTCAGTACTATCTCCCTGACATGATAACCTGACCTTGAAGATTTCTGCTAAGTACAAAGAAGATGCACAAGAAGGGAAGGGTTCTTTTGGCTTCTTCTTTCAATTCTTAGAAATGGAGATTTGGAACTATGAGAAACAATAAGAAAAGACTGCAAAACAAGAAGACTGGGACAAAGAAGAAGCCATCTTTAATGAACAAGTAATTCTATGTGGGGAAGAAAACAGAAAAGGGGGGAAAAGAGAATGGAGAATTTAAGACTTAAAAAAACAACCAAAGGAAAGAAAAACAATTCGAAAAATAAGTATAACACTGGAAAGCAACAGAAAAAGGGAATACAGAAGAGAGAAATAGAGGTAGAGAGACAAGGGGGTAAAAAGGGTAGAGAGAAGAAAAGAGAGAAGAGAGAAGGAGAGAGGGAAGGAGAGAGGGAAAGGAAAAGAAGCTACAAAGGACCAGAGCAAGATATAGAGAAACAGGACCTATTTAGAGATAATGGGTGAAAATCTAACTGAAAAAGGGATTCTGTAAAGGTACATAAGTTTGTATTGTTATATTAGTAATAGAAATAACTTTAGAAAATTGGAAACAATGTATAATTAAAATGAGGGATAAAATAGCGTAATTTAGTGAAATGTTTGTGAATAAAATAAGTGAAATAAAATAAATGAGAAAATTGAATTAGGAAAGAACGGGAACATTTTAATTAGTTAATGTTTTATAAAATATAAGTGGGGGGGCGAATTAACTATGGAAAGCTTATAATTGTTCCCATAGAATTTTGATATTTAATTGAAAAGTAATGTTAAAGATGTTAAGATTTTAATGAATATTAATATTAATGATAGAATTGAATTGGAATGGAATGTTGTTTTAATTATATAAATTTATAATTTTTTTTCTTTTTTTAAGAATACAGTGTGTATTTTAAGAATGCACCAAGCAGAATCCGAATGGAAGTTATGTATTATATTGAATGTTACAATTTTAGGGAAAAGATATAAAGGCATCATACTCCAATCAGTAACTACAGGAGAAATTTTGTTTATTGAGAAAATATAATAGATAATTGAAACAGGACAGACAAAAAATATAAATATAATGATTTGAATTGAGATGAGATAATTAAAATAAAATTGAGAAAATTAAAAGAGGGGAGAAGCTATGCAGAAAATGTAAAATAGTAATAAGATATGGAATAGAATATAAAAATGAATTTGTGTCTGTATAAAGAAATGTAACCTGGGATTTTGCTGCTTTCAAAAAAGATGTTTTATTTGTATTTTTTTTTCTCTTTGTGAAAACTCAAATAAAATTTACAAAAAAAAAAAATATTCAGAACTTTGGCAAATGACTCATATTTATGACAATTGCAGCATCCTGGGATCTTGTGATCACCATTTGCGATTTTCTGACCAGCAAAGTCACTGGAGAACATCTGGGGAAGGCAGATTCACGTAACAATCATGTTATGAATGTAACAATTGCCATGATTCACTTAACAAAGATATTACAAACTTAATAATTGCCACATGGGACAAAACAAATGTCTCACTTAGCAACAGAAATTTGGGGCTCAATTGTACTCATAAGTTGATCACTACCTATAAATAAGTATTACAAAACCCATCTCTTATGCATCACTTTGTAACAAATTTGTATATTTTGGCCTGTGGTCCAGAAATTGAATAGAAATCCCGTATTATCCTGCAACTTCATCTCCTACTACTGTATGGAGAAAAATAATTTGCATAATACCTTTCACATGTTCAAAGCACAAGGCCTGATGTTAGGATGAATATATTATTGGTAGCTGTACCTGTTGGTTTTTAATTAGAGTCCGGCAGCTCAAAAATCTGACATGTGCTTTACAAAGAAAATGTGAAGTAGCTATTCTGCAGTTCTGAGACCATTAAAAAGGTAGATTTTTATTTCATTCTTCATAAATTTACTGTGTAGATCTCAGCCCTATCATCTTTTTTGTTGTGAATTAATAAAAGTACTTGAATAAAGATTATTAAGAGCTTGAAGTTAAGTGCAGGGTTCTGGCCCTGCACTTCTGATTGGCCGATAATAGTGACATCGGATTGGTCCGTTCAGGAGAATCTGGTTGGCTATTAAAGAGCCTCTCCCATTGGTTAACGGAGCTAGCTCCCTGTGTTTTCATTGGTTAAATACTCAAGAGCTTGCCTATATAAAGGGGGCCGTTGCGGCCATAGAGCTGAGCTGTTACACATGTAAATAAAGAGTTTGAAGTTCACTGTTCACCAGCTCATCTCCTCCTTAGCGCCCATGCACAGAACTTAACACTGGCGACGAGGGTGGGATGTGGAGATGTCAGAGCTGACTGAACAATGAAGAACGATAACAGAGCACGTGGCTGAAACGCACCAACGGTGGAACCATGTCCGGCGGCGTCATACCACCCGCTCCATTTGACCCGGCGCAAGAAGGCTGGGACTCATATATGGATCGTTTCCAGATGTTTCTGGAGACCAACAATTTGAAGGATGCCACTACCGGAAAGAAACGGGCGGTATTCATTGCGGGCCGACCGTATTCAAGATGGCCAAGGCACTAGCGAAACCGGCAGAAGTAAAGTCTATGGACTGGGACGTCCTCGAACCCCTGCTGAGGGCCCACTATGCACCGACTGTGCCAACGCTCGTGAGAAGGCATGAATTTTACCAGAGAAGTCAGTGGAAGGGTGAAAGTGTTGCTGATTTCATCGCGGATCTCCGGAATCTGGGAGGCCTATGCGAGTTTGCCGACCTAGAAGAAGCCCTCAGAGACCGAATAGTTCTGGGATTAGATGCTTCAGGCACACAGAGTAAGCTGATGGCGAAAGGCGACATTCGCCTTAAAGATGCCATCACTGAAGCTACTGCAGCAGAAGCAACCAGGAAGTCGGCTGCCCGAATGCTCCCCGCTTCGCCAACTCGCCCGCGAAGTTTCCCAGTCAGAAGGACAGCCTACGACAGCCTACCACAAGGACCTCGAATCGTCATCAGAAAGTGATGAAGAAGAGGTCCACCGACTTCGGTCTGAACGAGACCAATGCCAGAGATCACAGTACCAATGCGCTGGTTGTGGAGCAAGCCATCCCAAGTCAGAATGCAAATTCCTCGACGTGCTCTGCCATGTGTGTGGGAAAAGAGGCCATATCGGATGGGTCTGTAGAAGCAAGCTAGGACCCAGCCAGTCCTCGAGGGGGGCTAACTATCACCAACCGACAGGAAGCCGTCCTGTAAAGCGAGAACCCGTGAACCACCAATGGAACAACCACTCCTACAGAAACAAAACCCAAAACCACTCAATGAAGCGAGAAGAGGCTCACCAAACTATCACGATCAGTCATGCCTCATATCTTGATGCCAAGAAGATCCGAGTGAAAGTGGCCATCGAAAACCAGCCCTGCCTGATGGAAGTCAATTCAGGATCGTCCCTCTCGATGGTTTCCTGGAAGACCCTCAAGCAGCTCATCCCTACTGTCCAACGGCAAGACCTCAGATTCCAAAGACTCATACTCAAAGACTATCAAGGAAATCGAATTCCGGTCATTGGATCCAGCCGAGTCCGGGTATCGTTTAAGAACCGTACAGCATTTCTACCCCTGACTGTAATTGACAGGGATCGGCCTAGTTTGTTAGGCCTCCAATGGTTTGCTCCACTTGGAATTGAAGTAGCCGGCATTCACCGAACCTGCAGCAGCGACTGGGAAGAGGACCTCGTCCAAGAATTCCAGGACGTCTTTGCAGAAAAACTAGGCGAGTACAAGGGGACCCCGATATCATTTAACCTCAATCCCGAAATAGCTCCCATCCGCCTTAAGCCTCATCGAGTTCCATTTGCCCTTAAACAAAAGATTGACGAGCAGCTTGATAAATTAATAGCCCAGGGTGTGTTAGAACCAACCGATCACTCTCCCTGGGAAACCCCAATCGTGACACCCATCAAGCCGGATGGATCGATAAGAATTTGTGGGGACTACCGAGCCACCCTGAACCACGTCCTTCAACAGAATGCTTACCCAGTACCAGTGGTGCAACACCTCCTCCATTCCCTGGGGGGCGGAAAAGTCTTCGCTAAACTAGACTTAGCCCAGGCATACCAACAACTGCCTGTAGACAGAAAAACGGCAGAGGCCCAAACGATTGTTACGCACTGAGGTGAGTTTAAACGTAATCAACTCCAGTTCGGAGAAAGTGTAGCCCCGGAAATCTTTCAAAGTTTGATGGAAAGACTATTACAAGGGATAAAAGGCGTTGTCCCATATTTTGATGATGTGTTAATCGCTGCCCTGACTCGGAAAATACTAAAGGATCGCCTGGGGTTGGTCCTCCAGAGATTTAAAGACTCAGGTCTCAAAGTTAAAACAAACAAGTGTCAACTATGTACGGATCGTGTAGAATTTTTAGGATATTTAATTGATAGTCAAGGCATTCACCCCACCGATAGCAAACTTAGGGCAATCAAAAACACCCCAAAACCCTGAAATAAGGCCGACCTCCAGGCTTTTCTAGGCCTTATCAATTTTTATAACGTTTTCTTGCCTCACAAAGCAACCGTAGCCGAACCCCTACATCGTTTGTTGGACAAAAAAGCAACCTGGGTATGGGGACACAAAGAGGAGCAGGCATTTTGACATGTGAAAAATTTATTGACTTCTGATGCTGTTTTGATGCAGTATAACGAGACTTTGCCTTTAACGATCACGTGTGATGCATCACCATTCAGAGTGGGCGCCATTTTGAGCCACGTTTTGCCAAATGGTAGTGAAGCCCTGTTTCCTATTTCTCAAAGATGTTATCAAAAGCAGAATGCAATTACAGTCAAATTGATAAAGAGGCCCTTGCTATTGTGTCTGCTGTTAAGAGATTTCATGAATATGTGTATGGCCAAGCCTTTACTGCAGTGACTGACCACAAACCTTTGCTGGGAATAATAGCGGGAGATAGGCCAACACCTTATATATTATCTCCCAGAATGACTCGCTGGTCAGAATTCTTGGCTGCGTATAATTACAAGTTGCAACACCGCCCGGGGAAGGCCATTCCCCACACCGACGCATTGAGCCGTGCACCATTTCCGGAGACCATTGATGACCCCGCTCTGACAGTTACAACACTGCAGATCGAGACACTTCGAACACCACCACTAACAGCCCGAGATATCGCGATTGAAGCAAAACGCGACCCCATTTTAGCACGAGTCCTCAGTTGGGTCGAGCGCAGATGGCCGTTGGACCAGATACCTGACGACTACGTCCCATTCAAGAATCGACAAACGGAACTATTTTCCCAGAAGGGCTGCATTATCTGGGGTGATAGAGTCGTTGTCCCAGAACGGTTACGAGGAGCGATACTAAGAACCTTGCACGATGGCCACCCCAGCATTGTGCGCATGAAAGCCCTCGCACGAAGCTACGCATGGTGGCCGGGTATTGACAAGCAGATCAAGACATGGGTAAAAGCTTGTCACAAATGCCAGGAAGTAAGCAACGCCCCTCCGAAAGCAACCCCGACTGAATGGGAAATACTGAGGGGACCATGGTCCCGTATTCATCTGGACTTTGCGGGACCTACCAAAGGACACACATTTTTATTAATGGTGGATGCCTACTCGAACTGGCTTGAAATCCATGAGATGAGAAATACAACAACCGAATCAGTCATCAGGAAACTAGACAGACTGTTTGCAACACACGGATTACCAGATGTTCTGGTATCCGACAACGGGCTCCAATTTACCACGCTGTCCTTTGAACAGTACCTGGTGGACCGTGGTATTCGCCATGCACTGACTTTGCTGGCGCATCCTGCGGCCAACGGAAGGGCCGAATGCATGGTACAATTCGTCAAGAAAACCTTGCATAAAATGGACTACGGTGATATAGAAGACAAGATTAACCGGATACTCCTTTTGCAGCATATCACTCCGCACAGCATCACCAATAAAACTCCCGCCGAGTTATTAATGGGGCGAAAGCTCTGCTCCCACCTTGACGGTCTGCATCCATCATATGAACCTGAAAAACCACACGGTTCCAGCGGGAAATGCTGTAACTTCCAGCGACTTGGTTTTCGCTAGGAACTTTTTGGGCGATCCGTTGTGGGTCCAGGCAACTGTAGTCTAAGTAACCGGCCCCAGATCGTACCGCGTGAGATGTCGCAGCGATAGAATATGGAAGCGCCATATTGATCAGCTGTGTTCAAGGCTACAGTCAGGGATCTCCGACTCCCCTGACTTCCAAACCAAGGGGGGAGGAGATACCAAGGAAGCTGAATTTGAAACGGCAGAAAACTTAAGTGGAAGTAATGACCGCTCAGAGGCAACACGTGAAGAAGGATCGGGGATGGGCGTGAGCTTGCCTCAAGGAGATGCCGAGAACATTAGCGGCAACGAAAATTTGAATACAGAACTGGAGGCAACCTTTTCACCAGATAACGTCCTTCCCCAACAAGACTGTAGCCAAATACCGGGAGAACAACGTAAATCAAATAGACAATCAAAACAATCTGCCTACCTCAAGGACTACGTGACCGCACCCCTTAGGCGGAACCCGGGGGGAAGGGGTATTGTGAATTAATAAAAGTACTTGAATAAAGATTATTAAGAGCTTGAAATTAAGTGCAGGGTTCTGGCACAAATTAAGTGCAGGTGATTGGCCGATAATAGCGACATCGGATTGGTCCGTTCAGGAGAATCTGATTGGCTATTAAAGAGCCTTTCCCATTGGTTAACGGAGCTAGCGCTCCCTGTGTTTTCATTGGTTAAATACTCAAGAGCTTGCCTATATAAAGGGGACCATTGCGGCCATAGAGCTGAGCTGTTACACATGTAAATAAAGAGTTTGAAGTTCACTGTTCACCAGCTCATCTCCTCCTAAACGCCCATGCACAGAACTTAACACTTTTCTTTTCCTCTCCTGGTATTGTTGTTGCTGGATGTCAAAAAATATATACCAAATTTAGATGTGCAACATTTGGAAATGTATGTCTTTCGGTACTGAAAGATGGAGGTTTATGAGGATTTGGGAAATAAAGCAGTACCTTTCACATCTCCAAGAGCTTCTTTTGTCCTCTGGCTGTGGCACCTCTTGTATTTGTGGCAACTGAGTGCCCTCTCTGTAGGGGGGTGCTGTAGGGGTTCAGTGCACAACACAGGGAACTCTGCAAAAGGAAGAGTTGCTAATCCTGTGGAGATCTGATATATTCTGCGAACAGAGGTAGTGTCAAATTAGGAACTTCTAAAGAAGCTGGAAGATTATTTACATTTGCAAATCACAGAGTGGATCAATTGGAGGAAACATTGTAAACCATTTAGTCCAACGTTTTCATTTCTCCCTCACTGGTGACCATCCAGCCTGTTTGAAAATTCCAGTAAAAGCACGGGCGGGGGGGGGGGGAGGTAGGGAAGCCTGCTACCATTCTAGGCAGACCATTCTATTTCGTAGCATCTCTTTCTGCCATGAAATATCTCCTTATGTTCAGCCTGCCTCTCTATCCCTTCTTTTAATTTCAACTTGTTAATCCTTGTCTTGTCCTCTGTTTTAACAGAGAACCCACTTGCCCTTCTTGTATCTGGAAGCCATTTAGATATTTGTGGACTTTTATGTAACTCTTAAAAGGGCTAAGTTCATAACTGGAAGTCTGTGGGTCTCAAACCTTCTCTCTTAGAAGTCTTACAAGCCAATATAGATAACTTTTGACTTCTTGCTCAGGTATAGCAGCTTGGTTGTCACAGCTGTTGCCAGCATGTGAACTGCAGAATAGCTGGTTCACATTTTCTTTGTAAAGCGCACATCAGTTATTTGAGTTGCCAGACTCTAATTAAAACCTACAGCTACATCTACCAATAATTTATTGATCCTAACAAAGGCCTTGTGCTTTGAACTTGTGAAAGATGTTGTGCAAATTATTTTTCTCCATACAGTAGTAAAAGATGAAGTTGTAGAATAAATTTCAATTCAATTTCTGGACCACAAGCCAAAATATAGCCATTTGTGAAGAAGTTATCCATACAGAGATGGCTTTTGTAATATTTATTTACAGGTAGTGCTCAATTATGATCACAGCTGAGCCCAGCATTTCTGTTCCTAAGTGAGACATTTGTTGAGTTCTGTCATCCATTTGGCACTTTCTCCCAATCCTGGTGTGAGAGACGTGTAGGATTCCAGCATTTGTGTAATTTACTGGGAAGTAAAAGAATGAAAGTGATAAAACTAAAATTAATTATATAAAGCCACCCCATGGCCCTATAGTTCTGAATGGATGATTAGGAAAATTAGCTGCTTCCTTTGAGCAAACGATCATGAAGGTAACCAGAACCTAAACAAAAGGGCTTTATGCCGATAAGAAACATTTTATTTCTACCTGGAAAGCTGTTGATATCCATGATGCAGCAACTAACGTTGAACAGTTATCTTGCTGAATCAGTTTTTACTTGTCAGAATACAAGCTGCAATATTTGTATCAATTGATGTTTCAGAGTAGTCTTCAAAGTCAGCCCCAACTACAGCGTATTGCAGTGTTCTAACCTCAAGATGATGAAGGGCATGAGTGACTCTAACAAAATCTTCAGCTCAAAGACTGCAAGCAGCATGATAATTGAAGATGCAATCACAGCCTCCACCTACTGTTTCAGCAGGAGCCCTAAGTCCAGGCAAGCCTTTCAGTGGGAGAAAGATACTACACAGAATCAAAATTGGAGCTTTTTAGCAGGCAAATATTTCTGAACAAACTTCCATGCCGCACCTTGCTGGGTTGGTTGTTCAGTCTGTAAGAACTTCCAGATGCAGGTAAGGATATCCATTGCATCTCTTGTTCAGTCTAGACAGAGATGACAAATATATGATATTGCCCAGAGGCTTTATGTCGTTGTTAAATAAGATGGGCTGAACTCTGTAGCATCCCATGTAAGAGTGGCTGGGTCTGAACCTCTATTCCTTCATCACTACTGAATGGAATCTCACACATAAAAAGGAGAAGAACCACTGAAGAACTACTAACAGTCTGTTAAGAAGATATGTGAAGAAATCTAAGAGACTAGAAGGACTACTCCAACCATCCAGGTCTCATTGTAGACCATCCACAAAGGAAACCAACACAGTTTTTGTTTCATGCCCAGGTTTGAAACCATTATCCCTAAAAATATGAAGTGGATCAGTGGTGGGACTCAATTGTTTTTAACCACCGGTTCTGTAGGCATGGCTTGGTGGGCATAGCATGGCTTGGTGGGCATAACATGGCTTGGTGGGCATGGCATGGCTTGGTGGGCATGACAGGGGAAAGATACCGCAAAATGCCCATTCCTTCCCTACTCCTGGGGAAGGTTACTGCAAAATCCCATTCCCTCCTCACCCCTCTAACCTGCTTTTCAGCTCCATTCTCCTGTGCAGGGCAACAAAAGAAGACCCAGCCGATCAGCTTGGACTTGGGAGGCAGAGAATAGATGGGAGCAGGGCCAGCCAGAGGTGGTATTTGCCGATTCTCTGAACTATTCAAAATTTTTGCTATCGGTTCTCCAAACTGTTATGAACGAATAAAGGCGTTTAATAAAGTTTTAACAACCTTAAGTAAAAAAGCAGGGTTCTAATCCTGCATTTCTGATTGGCCAATAATAGTGACATCGGATTGGTCCTTTCTGGGAAATCTGATTGGCTGTTAATGGGCCAACTCTCATTGGTTCAAGGGTTTAACACTTCCATGTTTTCATTGGCTAATAGGACAGCAGCCAACCCTATAAAAGGGCTGCTGCTGCTGCCCTAGGTGATTGCTCTGTTCAGTATGCTTAATAAAGAGTTGAAGTTCACTGTTCACTGCCTCGTCTCCGCTCCTTGCACCCATGCGCAGAACTTAACACAAACTATTCAAAATTTCTGCTACCAGTTCTCCAGAACTGGTCAGAACCTGCTGAATACCACCTCTGAAGTGGATCACTGGTCACTGCCTACTAAAATGAATGTCTGAATTCATAATTAGACTAAGCTGAGAACCATGGCTTACCGACTCTGGTAGCAAGGTTAAAATATCACACACACACATATACAAGTAAATATATTATCTCACTATTTTCATTCTGATAACTGGAATAGTTATGATCAGATACATGGTTCCATCTAACCACCTTAGATGAATTAAATGGGTTGGCCGGGAAAACAGATAGTAGGCAAAGAACCAAAAAATAAGGGCATGGCAGGAGTTAAACTCACGGGTCAGTTTAGGTGGAAAAGACAGAAACATGAACTTGATATGGAACTTGAGAAGATACCATGGGATAGGTATTAAAAGGAAAGTAATATAGTCTTAAAAGAAGGAAACTGATCCTGCTTAACTTTGTGTAGATGAGAGTGATGTTAGATACAGAGCTTAGCCAGTTGGAAAGATGGTAGCTCATTAATTATACTTGTACTTCATTTGGAACAAGTCATATCAAGGATATCTTATGAACTGAAGACAGAGATAAAAATTTTGCAGTACCACTATATTTCAGGAGCTCAGTTGGCTAGGATTCTACCATGCACAATCAGCATTTATTGCTGCTATCATACATACATAGTGTCTTTTTTATCTTATCAAGGTGTTTTCTAGATTTATTCTCTACTGCAAGTAAAGTAACTGGAGCTAACACACACACACACACACACACACATCCATCCATCATAAATTGCACACAAATCTTTTGCAACTCATATTTGGCAAGTCAGTGCTTCAGAAATTGCTTTGTACAATAAGTTTTATGTTGAAAAATTCTGGATAACGATTACATGGGCAGCAAAATGATATGGTTTTCTTTCCTTTTCTTTCATATAGTCCTTTTCTGGCTTTTGCAGCACAAATATGGTATCATATATAAAATTACATTTTATCTCTTTTACCAAGACTACAGAAATATGGATGATGTCAGCCAGAATTATAAATGGAAGTTAGCAGCTCACATCTGATATGTTAATCACATGTTATCAAGCCATTTTTTCAGGCAAAACATTATCCATTGGTGATGGGGTGGATAATGGATGATGCGCCTTGTTTTGAAAAGCAGATAAACAGTAAGTCCCTTGAGGAGACATAATAAGTCTACATTTGATGATAACCCATCTCCTTGTTTGGTATATTTTTATCATTTTATTAAATTGAAGGCATGATAACTTCTCTTGAAAATTTGAAGATTTGATCAAGTTTCCACCAAACATGAAAGATTTTTTTCTTGCAGTTTCCTACCAATGTAAACTTTGAATATATTACCTGCAGCAACATACAGGCATTGTAACTGTGTTACAGTTACAAAAATATATTCTAAATTATAATTTTCTGACAAAGTTAAATAAGATTCTTTTTGGAATGCATCTGGACTTGGTCTAAATGTATAATTTTTGGTATACCATAATTAAAGATAGTTAGTTTAGAGTTTAGTGTATAATATATAATTTGCATGCAGCACAAAATAACAAGCAAACTCCTGTGAGTTCTTTCCTGGCTTAAAAATAAGCCTGATCTTAGAACTTTTTCAAGATGTTGGAAAAATCTTTTCTCTGCTAACTGATTATATATTAATAAAACTTCTGGAAATAGAACATCTTTATATCTGTTCTGTCCCTAACTAGCATTCTTGAGATCCCCGCGCTTTGATTGGCCAAAGCGCAGGGCACTCTGATTGGTCAGGTGAGCTGCGCTGATTGGCTCGCTAAGAATCTCCCGTGATTGGTCCATTCGAATCGCGGGAGATTCAAAGCGGTGCCATTGGCCGCAGCCGCCGCGGCTAAAAGAATAAAAGCCGCGAACCTTTTGCAAAGTACCAGTTCGGTTCCTACTTTAATAAAAGAGCATGATTTGAAGTCACTGACTCCTGGCATCATTTTCGAGGACACGACACTGGCGACGAAGGGGGGATCCAGATCCTGAACCGAACCACGTGTCCGACGGAAGCCAGACGAACCACCACTATGGCGAAAATCGCACCCCCCGCACCCTTCAACCCCGCCACCGAGGACTGGGAATCGTACTCCGACCGATTCCGCATGTTCCTTGAGTGCAGCGATCTGAAGGACACCACCGGCCCCATGAAGCGCGCCGTCTTCCTGACCCACTGTGGGACCGAGGTATTCAAGATGGCCAAGGCGCTTGCCAAACCCGCCGATGCGACCGCGATGGACTGGGATGTCCTCGAGCCAATACTTCGGCGGCACTACGCTCCAGAGGTACCCATCCTGATCCGACGCAACGAATTCTACCATCGGGACCAACGGTCAGGTGAGAGTTTCAGCGACTTCGTCACCGAACTACAGCACCTAGGGGGGCTCTGCAAATTTGACAACCTGAACGACGCCCTGCGAGACAGAATCGTGCTCGGCTTGTGGGACCCCGTCCTCCAGAGCCGGCTGATGGCCAAGGGCAACATCAGCCTAGCAGACACCCTCACCGCAGCCGCAGCCACCGAAGCAACCCGAACCTCCGCCGACCGCATGCGCAGACCGAACGCTGGGGACCGCAGTGGGAACAACAACCCTGCAAGGCCGGCCGAGGGCCAACCCGAGACGACCACCCACCAGGGCGACTTCCACTCGGCATCGGGCACTTCCGATGACGAGAAGGACATTCATCACCTCCAGACAGGCCGCGACCCACGGAACTGGCGGGGTCGTAAGTCGAGGACCAACTGTGCCGGTTGTGGAGGCGACCACCCCAGGTCGGAATGCCGGTTTTTCGAATCAATCTGCTGGCATTGCGACAAGAAGGGACACATCGCCCGTGTCTGCTGCCTAAAAAAGAATCGCAGCCCGGCACGATGGGACCAGAGCGACCAGAGGAGAGAGAGCACACCACCCCGGACCAGAGATCGCCCCTCGGACAACAGATGGGACCGGAACGGACGATCCCTACGAGGCGGCAATAACCAGCGAAGAGAGGAGACCCATCAGATAGTCAACATCGGCCATGCCATAACCAATGATGCCCGGAAGGTCCACGTGGAGGTAGGCATCGAGGGCGAGCCATGCAAAATGGAGGTGGACTCCGGGTCCTACCTCTCCATGATAGCATGGCATGAAATAAAGCGCTTGGTGCCTACCATCCAAAGGAGGAACCTAGACAGCCAGAGACTCATTGTAAAGGACTACCAGGGAAACCGCATCCCGGTAGTTGGAACCAAACACTTCAACATCACATATAAAGGGCACACCGAAAGGCTTCCCCTGACAATCGTCGACCGCGACTGCCCAAGCCTACTGGGACTGCAATGGTTCGCCCCGCTCGGCATCGCAGTCACGGGAATCGACCACGTCACCGACGACAGCTGGGAGCAACAACTGGCCCAGGAATTCCAAGAGGTCTTCAACGGAAACCTAGGCAAGTACCGAGGGCCCCTTATATCATTCAGCCGAGACCCAAACGTCCCCTCAAAATGCCTGAAACCAAGGCGGGTGCCATTCGCACTTAAACCCAAGATAGACGAGCAAATTGACAAGCTCGTCAAGCAAGGGGTCCTACAGCCAATAGACCACGCCCGGTGGGAGACCCCCATAGTCACCCCGATCAAGCCCGATGGGTCGGTGAGGATCTGTGGGGACTATAAGGCCACCCTAAATGGCGCGCTGCAACAAAGCGCCTACCCCATCCCAGTAGTGCAACACCTACTGCACTCACTGGGAGGGGGCAAGGTTTTCTCCAAGCTCGACCTCGCCCAGGCATACCAACAGTTGCCAGTCGATGAGCAAATGGCAGAAGCGCAAACCATAGTCACCCACCGGGGAGCATTTAAATGCAACCGACTCCAATTCGGAGTCAGTGTGGCACCGGGAATATTCCAAAGCCTAATGGAAAGACTATTGCAAGGCATCAAGGGGGTGGTACCTTACTTCGACGACATCCTAGTGTCAGCAACCAACCAAGCCGAACTAGAGGGTCGCCTAAGGGAGGTCCTAACCAAATTCAAAGAGACCAGGCTCAAAGTCAAGAGGGAGAAATGCCAATTACACACGGAACGGGTAGAATTCCTAGGATACCTACTAGACCGTCACGGCATTCACCCCACAAACCAAAAAATCAAGGCCATCAAAGAAGCCCCCACACCCAAATTGAAGACGGAACTACAGGCATTCCTGGGGCTACTTAACTTTTACAATGTTTTCCTGCCCCAAAAGGTGACGGTGGCGGAGCCCTTGCATAGGCTCCTGGACAAGGCGGCGACTTGGACTTGGGGGAAATGCAAGCAAGCCGCCTTCCAAAGAACAAAGGACCTCCTCACTTCGGATGCCGTCCTTATACAGTATAACGAGACCCTATCTCTGGCCGTCACATGCGACACATTACCTTTCGGCGTTGGCGCTGTCCTCAGCCATACCCTCCCTGACGAAAAAGAAGCGCCCATCGCGTTCTTTTCAAGGACCCTCACCAAACCGGAGCGGAACTACAGCCAGCTGGACAAAGAGGCTTTGGCTATCGTTGCCGCTGTAAAAAGATTCCACGAGTACCTCTACGGCCGGACATTTACCATCATAACCGATCACAAGCTGCTCCTGGGAATCCTTGCAGGGAACCGGGCCACCCCGAACATTCTGTCTCCCCGAATGACAAGGTGGTCCGAGTTCCTGGCGGCCTACAACTACGGACTCATACACAGACCGGGTAAGACGATCTCCCATGCAGACGCCTTAAGCCGCTCGCCGCTACCGGAACCTGACACTGACCCAGCACCCACGATGACCACCCTCAGCATAGAGACTCTACCCAACCTGCCCATAACCGCGTCAGACATTGCCCAAGAGACTAATAAAGACAAACGTCTGGCGCGGGTGTTGCATTGGGTAGAGAAAGGGTGGCCGGAAAGAGATAACGACGAGTCCGTCAAAACATTCCGAAACCGGCAAACGGAACTCTCGTTATTAAAAGGGTGCATACTATGGAGGGATAGGGTGGTCACTCCAGAAAAGCTACAAGGGAAGGTTCTGGAACTACTACACGAGGGGCACCCTGGCATCGTTAGGACTAAAGCCCTGGCCAGAAGTTACACTTGGTGGCCAGGGATGGACAAACAAATTGAGACCTGGGTAGCAAGGTGCCAACGATGCCAGGAAACTAGGCCAAGCCCACCCACAGCACCCGTCCTAGAATGGGAAACCCCAAGGGGACCTTAGTCTAGGATTCACATAGACTTTGCCGGGCCCACAAAAGGACACACCTTCCTTATAACAGTAGACGCTTACTCCAACTGGCTGGAGGTAAGCAACATGAAAACAACAACCACGGAGGCTGTGATCAAGGAACCCTGCAAACTCTTTGCAACGCACGGCCTCCCAGACGTCGTCGTTTCTGACAACGGGCCCCAATTCACCTCGCTGGAATTCAAAAAATTCCTAGCGGAAAGGGGCATCTGCCACGCGCTGACAGCACCGGCGCACCCGGCGGCGAACGGTAGGGCGGAACGGATGGTGCAATTCACTAAGAAAACCATCTGGAAAATAGACCACGGGGAGATCCAGGAGAAAATAAACAAACTACTCTTCACCCAACACATAACCCCAAATACCACAACGAATAAGAGCCCAGCCGAACTATTAATGGGGAGGAAATTAAGGTCCCCACTCGACAGATTACACCCCACGTATAACCCAGAGAAGCCCCCAGACTCAAACAGCAAACACCGAACTTTCGCACCAGGCGACCCCGTATACGCAAGAAACCTGACGGGAGACCCACTATGGGTACCGGCCGTCATCACACAAATAACAGGCCCACACTCGTACTGGCTACAAACAGCAGACGGACGAGCATGGAAACGCCACATCGACCAGTTAAGGTCGAGGACTACCAACCAAGAGACCACCGACGCACAAACAGGCAAAACCAACCCCCACAACACAAACCAAGGGGGGAGGGAATACCCAGGGGACCAAAACCAAAGAAGAATAAACCAGCCATACTTACCGGAAAGCAGCCATCATGACCCCTCGCCAGGAAGAGACAGCCAGGCCAGCTCGACCGACCCGTGGAGACCGAGCGGGAGTGGCGAAACCCGCAGCTCAACCAACCCGGGAGGCCCAGGAGGGAGCTACAGAGAGCGGTCCTGCCCGACCGACCAGCCGGTTCCCACGACGGCATCAGGAGCAACAGAGATCCCGAACGAACCGGCCGGGATCCAACCTACGACTGAGCTGCGCAGGTCCAGTAGGCTCAGACGGAGCCCCGCCTACCTACGTGACTACGCGATGTAAGGACTGAACCAAGAGGGGAGGGGTGTTCTGTCCCTAATTAGCATTCTTGAGATCCCCGCGCTTTGATTGGCCAAAGCGCGGGGCACTCTGATTGGTCAGGCAAGCCGCGCTGATTGGCTCGCTAAGAATCTCCCGCGATTGGTCCATTCGAATCGCGGGAGATTCAAAGTGGTGCCATTGGCCGCGGCCGCCGCGGCTAAAGGAATAAAAGCTGCAAACCTTTTGCAAAGCGCCAGTTCGGTTCCTACTTTAATAAAAGAGCATGATTTGAAGTCACCGACTCCCGGCATCATTTTCGAGGACACGACAATATCCTTCATAAAATTCTCCAAAGAACCCATCTGTATTTGGTGATTTTCCATTTTTCAAATGTTTGAAATTGTTTCCACTTTGCTGAACAGTTGCTTCTGAAAATTCCTTATTATGAAAGTATACATTGCTGAAAAAAAAATGAGAAGTAAGATTTCTAAGGGTAGATAGAGAGGGCCACTATCAGGTAGGACGTACTGGGGAGTGAAAGGAAGGATCTACTCATCTAAACGTATGACAATAGTGATTAAGGACGAAACCCCCAAATTAAGAGGGTTATATTATAGACAATGCAGGATACACATTGTAAAGAGTTGAGTGTCTGGTTTGGTTACTGGTTTTTTCCTCTGGGCATGAACAAAGAATAGTCAGAGAACTTAGATATTTACTTAGTCACTTAGCTATCCAAGAGGACTTGCCAAATACAGCTAATGCAAATATCCTTCTGCTTAAATCTGCCCTTCATCTTATTAAAATTCCATAATGCATGCCAATGTGGAGCTTGAGAGGATGTTTCAACAAGGTCATTTTAGGCCTTTTTAAGTATTATTTTATTCATTGTTTTGCCAGAATTGAATACTGTAAGTGGGGGAAGTAATTTGGGGAGGAGAAAAAATTCAAGTAATATGTACAATATCTTCCTATTGTGGAACAGCAAGCTGCCAACTCAGATATATGAATCAATATCTTCAAAAAGCAAAATTCAACCCCACCGGCCTTTTTCTTTCTGGATGGAAGAGCTTTTGTTCTTTGGGAAAGTACAACCAGAACTCTCAGAGAAAAGGAACAAGAACTTGGAGATTAGGAAGAAAGTAGACCTCTCTTTAGTTCTTATAAAAAAAAAAAAAAGAGGGGGGAGTATAATGGAAGTGAGGAAAAAGTCCACACAAACAGCTTCAAGCATTAGGTCACCTTAAGAAACAGGTAACTTGCCTATTTAGAAGTATGATGTAAGACTGTTATTTTAATGCCTCGTATATATTTAAGTCTCATTTATTGTCCCTGGTGATTACTGTTTTATGCAAGCTCGGTTCTTGTGTACTTTATGGAAAATGACATCTCCTTACATCAGAACAGTTTCTAAACTAGGAACCAAACCAGCTTCATCTTCTGATCTGTAAGAATGTTATCTTACCCTGTATTTTTTTTCTGGAGATCCTTTAAGATAATGTCTGTAGATACCGTAGGATTTCATTCCCTGCAACATTTAATTTTTATATAAGATGACTCAAATCTTTTTTAAAAAATCTTTTTACTTTTTCTCTTTTAATAACATTTGATTCTGTTTATAGTGTTATAAAAAGAAGTGGTTGAAGCTTCCAACATTTCACCGTATACTTTTAGTGCTGCTTCTAGAACATCAGATATGGAATAATAGAAGGAAACCTAGAGTGAACCTGAAAGGAGATTCTAATATGAAACTAGAATTATGAATACAGTGATTAATGGAGGAAAGTTAAAAAGCAATTAATTGAAAGACGCAGCCATTTATGTAGTGGAGTTAAATGTCTAGTTTGATTGAAGGTTTTTCCTGTGGACACAAACATACGGTAGGCAGAACACTTGGATATTAACTTACTTCTTTAATTATCATGAAGATTTATCAGATATACCTGATGGAAACATCCTTCGGTTAAATCTACTAGTCTCTTGTTAAAATTCCACAATCAATCATGTCAGTGTGGAGGTAAGACAATGTTTGAACAACATTATTTATTTATTTGATTTAATGCTGTAGGAAAGTATTTATTTGATTTAATGCTGTAGGAAAGTTACCCTCAGTACTTTTTCAGTATCATTTTATTTATTGCTCAGCCAGAGTCAAATACTTAGCCGACTTGGGGGTGAAATTGAGAAAGCAAAAAAATCAGGTAACTTGGGAATTATCTTTGTTAGTGGACATGGTCTTTTATAATTTAATTCCCATTCAGAATTTTCTTTTCTAACAGAAAGTTTCCTTCAAGTCAGGTTTTAATTCTTGGTGACTACATAGCATGTCCATGTCATTTTCTTGGCAGCAATACAGAAATGGTTTGTGTTAAGTCTGGAGCATGGGTGCAAAAGATGGAGACGAGCCAGTAGAAACAGTGAACTTCAAACTCTTTATTTACAATATGTGACAGCTTAGCTCAAAGGCTGTTCAAGCCTTACTTATATAGGCAACTCATTAACTAATTAACCAATAGCGAACCTGGAGCACTAGCTCCTTTTAACCAATAGGAATGGTCTGTTAGTGGCCAATCGGATGCTTCTAAATGGGCCAATCCGATCGGGCCATCAACAGCCATCAGAAGTGCAAGGCCAGAACCCTATACTAGACTTCAAGCTCAATAATAACTTTATTGGTATTATGCATTCACAACACCCCTTTCCCCCGGCTTCTGCCCACGGGGCACAGTTACATAATCCTTAAGGTAGGACGGTTGTTTAATTAGTCTTTTCGATTTTCGCAAGGTACTAGTCGGTTGGCTGCACTCTTGCTGAGGTAGATCGTTGTTAAGCAGCACGGTTGCCTCTGGTTCAGAATTTGCGTTCTCATTGTCATCAATATCACTGGCCATTTCCTGAGGTGCGTTCACTCCAGTCCCAGGTTCCTGCTCCTGCATTTCCGTTCCCATATCAGTCTCTTCGAAGGGGTTTCCTTTGAATAATAATTCACTTTCTTCTGTATCTCCCCCCCCTCAGTTTGATTAAAGTTCGGAATTGCGAGGTGGTAGCTGCGATTGTAGCTGATCTATGTGGCGCTTCCAAAGTCTATCGTCAGGACACTGAACGAGGTATGATCTAGGGCCGGTTACATGAATTACGGTCGCTTTCACCCACAGCGGATCACCCGTTTTTAGCGAATACGAGATCGCCTACCTGGAAGGTACGGCATCGGCTGCTGGACCCGAGTGGCTTTTCAGGTTTGTAGGCTGGGTGTAACCGGTCGAGGTGGGAGCGGAGCTTTCGTCCCATTAGAAGTTCGGCAGGGGTTTTGTTGGTGACGCTGTGAGGTGTCTGTAGGAAAAGTATTCGGTTGATCTTTTCGTCAATGTTATCGTAATCGATCTTTTGCAGAGTCTTCTTGACGAATTGAACCATGTACTCAGCCCTACCGTTTGCAGCAGGGTGCACAGGCAAAGTGAGAGCATGTCGAATGCCCCGGTCAGCCAAGTACTGCTCAAAAGGTAGCATGGTAAATTGGGGCCTGTTGTCAGATACCAGAACGTCTGGTAATCCGTGGGTTGCAAAAAGTCTTTCCAGCCTTTTGATGACTGCGTCAGTGATCGTGCTGCTCATTCTGTGAATCCTGAGCCAATTCGAGTAGGCATCGATAGTTAGCAGAAACGTGTGGCCTTTGGTCAGCCCAGCAAAGTCCAGATGGATGCAGGACCAGGGTCCCCGCGGCATCTCCCATTCAGTTGGGGTTGCCTTTGGTGGAGCGTTGCTTACTTCTTGGCACCTCTTGCAAGTTTTAACCCATGATTCGATTTGTCTATCGATGCCTGGCCACCACGCATAGCTTCGTGCGAACCCCTTCATGTGCACGATGCCAGGGTGGCCCTCATGCAAGGTTCTTAGTAGCATTTGTTGGAGTCGTTCTGGGATAACGACTCTATCACCCCAGATGACACAGCCCTTCTGTGAGAACAACTCTGTTTGATGACTTTTGAATGGTGCAAAGTTGTCTGGTACTTGGTCCAATGGCCATCCGCGTTCCACCCACGTGAGGACTTGCGCCAAGATGGGGTCGCGTTTTGTTTCTCTCGCGATGTCACGGGCAGTCAATGGCAGTGTGTGGAGTGTCTCGATCTGCAACGCTGTCATCGTTGGTGCAGGATTGTTGATAGTTTCAGGGAGTGGTGTATGGCTCAGCGCATCAGCGTGGGGAATAGCTTTCCCCGGACGATATTGTAGCCGATAATTGTAGGCAGCCAAGAATTCTGACCAGCGGGTCATTCAGGGAGATAGTATGTAGGGAGTTGGTTTGTCCCCAGCAATGATCCCCAGCAATGGTTTGTGGTCAGTTACAATGGTAAAATTCCGACCGTACACATACTCATGAAACCTCTTAACTGCTGACACAATCGCCAAAGCCTCCTTATCAATTTGGCTGTAATTTTGCTCGGTGTTCGAGAGCGTCTTTGAAAAGTAAGCAACAGGGGCTTCATTACCGTTAGGTAACACATGACTCAAAATGGCGCCCACTCCAAAAGGCGATGCATCACAGGTTATGTTTAATGGCAAAGTCTCATTGTACTGCATAAGCACGGCGTCCGGAGTCAGTAGTTTCTTTACATTACGGAACGCCTGCTCTTCTTTGTAACCCCATACCCAGTTTGCTTTTTTGTCTAAAAGACGATATAGCAACTATAGCCTTGTGCGGCAAGAACACGTTATAGAAGTTGATGAGGCCTAGGAATGCCTGGAGGTTGGTCTTGTTCTGGGGTCTGGGAGTGTTCTTTATTGCTCTTAATTTACTATCAGTAGGGTGAATACCCTGACTGTCAATTAGGTACCCTAAGAATTCAACACGGTCGGTACACATTTTGCATTTATTTTTTTTAACTTTCAGGCCTGCTTCCTGAAATTTTTATAATACTAATCTTAAACGCTCCTGCAAAAATTTTTGAGTGGGGGCAGCGATAAGCACATCGTCGAAATAGGGGACAACTCCCTTGATACCCTGTAATAGTCTCTCCATTAGGCTCTGAAAGATCCCTGGGGCTACACTGATTCTGAATTGAAGCCTTGTACACTTAAAAGCGCCACGGTGTGTTATGATAGTCTGTGCCTGTGCCGTTGTTTCGTCAACCGGCAATTGCTGGTAAGCCTGAGCTAAGTCTAATTTAGCGAAGATTTTTCTGCCCCCCAGGGAATGGAGGAGGTGTTGTACTACCAGCACCGGGTACGGGTTCTGTTGCAGTGCGTGGTTCAGGGTGGCCCAGTAGTCCCCACAAATTCTAATGGAGCCATCAGGCTTGATGGGTGTCACAATAGGCATTTCCCAAGGAAAGTGATCCGTTGGCTTTAAGACTCCCTGGGCAATTAACTTATCTAGCTGCTCGTTGATTTTTGGTTTTAGAGCGAACGGAACTCGACGAGGCTTAAGACGGATGGGCGCTATCTTTGGATTCAGGCTAAAGGATATTGGGGTCCCCTTGTACTCGCCTAACTTTTCAGAATCAGAATCAGAATCAGAAGAATCAGAATACCTTTATTGTCACTATCCACGTGTACAATTTGCATCATACGCATACACAGTGAAATTAAGCGACTCGTCCTTCAGTGCAACATACACACCAGAAATATACATAAATCTCTAAAAAATTATGATAAAAAGAGTAAAAAGAATAAAAGAATAAAAGAATAAAAAATACCCTACTGTGCCTGTCCCAGTAGGAATTATTGCACATGCCCACCAACACAACAACAATAGTGATCATATTGCACAAGATTTGTTCACAATTATTTACAGTGTATCTGGCAGTATTTAAAATCAGTGCATGTGTAAGTTCAAGATAGTTATGGCTTTAGGGAAAAAACTGTTTTTAAGGCGGTTTGTCCTTGACCAGATGCTCCTGTAACGCCTCCCTGAGGGCAACAGGTCAAACAGTCCATAACCAGGATGAGAACTGTCTTTTATGATGTTCACAGCTCTACTAAGACAGCGGGAGGAATAAATGTCCGACAGGGAGGGAAGAGGGCAGCCGATGATCTTCTGAGCTGCTTTGACTACCCTCTGTAATCTCTTCCTGTCTGCCATGGTGCAGTTGCCATACCACACTGTGATGCAGTATGTCAACAGACTTTCAATGGACGCACGGTAGAAGGTAATCAGCAGGTTAGAGTCCAGGTTGTGCTTCCTGAGCACCCGCAGGAAATGGAGTCTCTGCTGGGCCTTCTTAATGACCGCCGTGGTATTTTCCGTCCAAGAGATTTTATCAGCAATGATGACACCCAGAAACCGGAAGGTGTGGATCCTCTCCACCTGCTCTCCATCGATGTAAAGGGGAGCCAAATCGGTGTTATGCCTCCTAAAATCCACAATGAGTTCCTTAGTTTTCTTGGTGTTCAGAACTAAGTTGTTGTCCGAACACCAAGCTGTTAACATCAGGACCTCCTTCCTGTAAGCTGCCTCGTCTCCCTTCGAAATGAGTCCAACCACTGTGGTGTCATCAGCAAACTTCACAATGAGGTTGCTGTCGTGCTGTGGACTACAGTCGTGGGTGTAGAGGCAGTACAGGAGTGGGCTCAGCACGCAGCCCTGTGGGGAGCCAGTGCTGAGTGTACAAGTGGAAGAGAGGTGGGTTTGAGTATGGCATTAGCCAGGGGATCACCACTGTCACCTGTCATTGCAAACCTGTTCATGGAAGAATTCGAATCCAGAGCCCTGGCTAATGCCATACTCAAACCCAAACTATGGTTAAGATATATCGATGACACATTCGTGATTTGGCCCCATGGACAAGAAAACCTAAACAACTTCCTAACACACCTAAACAGCGCACACCCCAAAATCAAGTTCACCATGGAAACAGAAACAAACAAACAACTACCATTCCTAGATGTACTAATCTACAAGAAAACAGATGGCACACTAGGACACACCATATACCAGAAGAAAACACACACCAACCGCTACCTCAACGCCCAATCCCACCACCACCCAGCACAGATAAACTCCATGGCTAAAACACTAATTACTAGAACCAAACGCCTGGCAGACAAGACACACATTAAGACTGAACTATGCACCCTGACTAAAATATTGACAGGCAACGGCTTCCACAAAAGCAAAATCACCAACTTGATCCACAAAAGCACACTGAGACATAATAGAGACCCAGAAGATGAACAGACCCATGGAACAGCTGTCCTGTCCTACATAAGAGGCACTACAGACAAAATTAGTAAGATTCTATACAAACACCACATCAAGACTGCCTTCAAAACAGACAGAAAAATAGCAGCCATCCTCAGGAACCCCAAAGATAAAATTGACCTGGAAAACCAAGGCATATATGAAGTCCCCTGTGCATCATGCCCGGCCACATACATTGGACAGACCAATAGAAGAATAAGCACCCGCCTGGATGAACACAAAAATGCAGTCAAAAAGCTGGAACACACTTCCTCACTCATCCAACACATGGAAGCCACAGGTCATAACATCAACTTCAATGGCACCAAAACCCTAGCCACCATAGAAAATCCCAGCCACAGAATCATCAGAGAAGCCATAGAGATTGAAAAAAGACCAGAATGCATGAACAGAAGAGATGATTCCACCAGGCTGTCAATCATTTGGAAACCTGCACTCACAAACAAAAAAATCTCCACACCACAAGCCAGGCAAACACCTGGGCACAAACAGATCCCCCCTGATACCTCCAGCTCAAACACACCCCAACCAGGCACCCAAATGAAACCCAGCTTCCTAACGAATGATAGCCGTCCATTTACCCGAAGCCAAGCTGCACTAAAGGCCTCCAATAAAGTAACACAATGTTGCCAGCCAATCAAGATACAAAAAGAGCCCCCCCCCCAAAAAAAAACAGACAGAAGATACTAGTAGCAGAACACAGCAAACTCCAAGACCAATAAACACAGACCAAGACTCTCAACCAATCAGGAGGAAGAAAAAAACATTCTGACACAGCAATAGGCTGCCCCAAATTTAAATCTGAAACCACTGTAAAAGTCTGACTCACAGACAAACACCATACAGAAGCCTGATGATGGCAGATGAGATTCTGCTGAAACGTTGCTACAACTTTAAAAGCACCACGTGGGAAAATACCCGAACAAAGCTGAATGCCAGACATGTAAGTACCCGCGAAAACTTAAGAAAACAAATATATATATATATATATATATATATATATATATATATATATATATATATATATATATATATATATATTTTCTGAGGTTCTCGCGGGTATTTGTATGTGGATCTTTGGTGATTCGGGTTTTCTCCCGCGTAAGATTGGAAGTATCTTGGCAACGTTTGGTCTTCAGCTCTGTGCTTCTCAGAGTGATGTGAGCTTGCAGCTGCTTCTTCCTTTTAACTGCTAGTGGGGGTGTGACTTGACTGGGTGGGGACTTGGCTGTGTTCTGATTGGTTGGAGGTGTGTTCTGTTCAGGTGGGGGCTTGATTGTGCTCAGGTTAGTCTTAGTTGCTGGAGGGTTTGAGCTGGTGAGCTGTGACCTTGCTGTTTGGCTTTCGAGTTCGTGGTCGTGCTGCATCTTCATGGTTGGGGTCAGTTCGCTTCATGTATGGCTCAGAGGGGTTTGAAGTGGGTAGTGATGCAGCTGCAGTGCGGCTTCTGGTCCGTGGTCGTGTTTCATCTTCTGTGTGGGTGTGAGTCTGCTTTCTACGTGGAAGTGTGGTGGTGGCATCTTGTGTGGCTCTCAGGGGTGTGGGGCTGGTGTCATTCTTCCTGTTAGGTACTTGTCTGTTCATGAGGGCGGGTTTCCAAATGGCTGGTAGGCGGGAGGTATCATCTCGTTTATTCATGCTGTGTGGGCGTTTTTCTATCTCTATGGCTTCTCTGATGATTCTGCTGCTGAAGTGTTCGGTTTTGGCAATAGTTCTGGTATTTTTAAAGTCAATCTCATGTCCTGTGGCTTTGAGGTGTTGGACCAGGGAAGAGGTCAGTTCTTCCTTTTTGATTGAGTTCTTATGTTCTTCAATGCGTGCACTTATTCTTCTGTTAGTTTGTCCAATATATGTGGTGGGGCAGGCAGTGCAAGGGATTTCGTATACTCCTTGATTTTCTAACTCGATTTTGTCCTTAGGGTTTCTTAGGATGGTGGATATCTTTCTGTTTGTGCAGAATGCTGTCTTAATGTTGTGTTTTTGGAGGATCTTGCTGATTTTGTCTGTAGTGCCTTTTATATATGGGAGGAGGGCTTTGCCATTCTCTTGTTCTCTGTCTTGGATTTTGGCTGGGGTTTTTTTGGATTAGGTGGGTGATCTTCTTTCTTTGGAATCCATTGGCTGTCAGCACGTCGGTAAGAGTGTGTAGTTCGGTCTCTAGGTGTTGTTCGTTGGCTAAGCATTTTGTTCTGGAGATGAGTGTCTCGGCTACGGAATTGATCTGTGCTGGGTGGTGGTGTGAGAGTGCGTGTAGATAGCGGTTTGTATGTGTTTTCTTCTGGTAGATGGTGTGTCCTAGGGAGCCATTGGATTTTTTGTATACCAAGACATCTAGGAAGGGAAGTTGGTTGTTGGCTTCTGTTTCCATGGTGAATTGTATTTTGGGGTGTAGGCTGTTGAGGTGTGTGAGGAAGTTGTTCAGTTTTTCTTTCCCGTGTGGCCAGATTATGAAGGTGTCATCTACGTATCTGAGCCAGAATTTGGGTTTGTGATCATATTTTTCTAGAGCTTGTGTTTCAAAGTGTTCCATGAAGAAGTTAGCGATGACAGGTGAGAGGGTGATCCCATGGGTGCTCAATGTAAGAAAAGAGGAGTGGTTCTATACATTAAAGAGGCTATCCCAGCAAAACTGATCTATACGGATGAAGACAGAAGAGTATTAATGGTGGAAATAATGGACAATAATATAAAAATACTCTTGATTGCAATTTATGTTCCGAATGATAAACAAGAAGAGTTTTATAAAAAACTACACATGAAAATAATTGGACTGAACTATGTTGATATAATTATGATGGGAGACTTTAATGGAATTGTGGTCAATAAACTAGACTATATAGCAACAACAAAAAAGCAAAATAGAAAGACTCTCCTAAATCCTTTTTTTAAAATGATAGACAAATTAACTTTAAAAGATATTTGGAGAGAAAGAAATGTTAAAGTTAAACAATATACTTTTTATTCAAATAGACATTTATCATGGTCCAGATTTGATATGATTTGGATCTCAACAGAATTAATATCCAATATTCAAGAAACAAATATCGAAACAAATACTTGGGCAAATCATAGCCCAATGACAATTAAATGGAAGGGACAAAAAAAAAAAGATCGAGATGGACATTAAATAATACTATCTTAAAGGAAAAAGATTTTATACAATGGATGGAGAAGGAACTGGCTTTTTTCTTTAGAGAAAACAAAAAGATACTTCAGTGCAGAATGTTTGGGATACAGTGAAGGCATATGCTAGAGGTTTGATAATAAATTATACAAGAAAAAAGAATATTAGGAAAAGGCAACCTTCTAAGGCCTTGGAAGATGAGTATAAAAGACTTGAAAAAGTCAAAGAAGTAAATATTTTCCCTTGTTTTGGCTGTACTAACAATTATTCATGTTGTTTTTTAATATGAACTTCTTGTAGACAAATTATATCAAATTTTAATTTCTCTAATTTATGAAAGGTTTTCCTTCTTTTAACAGCTGAATTGAGTCCATTTATATTCATTGTAATCAGTTTTTTTCTTCCATGATTATGCTTTATATTTAGGTCTAACAGCTCTCATGGATCTCACTTCACGCTGTTCTTTACTATCCACCTGTCCACCTACTGCACCTTTCTCTTTTTCAGTCTCCAGTTGTTCCTCTTGAAACTCAATTAATGAGACCTCTTTCTCTGCCTCCTCTTCTCTTCTTCCAAAAAATTCTGCATGGAAAAGTTCTGCTTTCTCAATTGAGTCAATTCTATGTCTCTGCTCTTGCCACGTAAACATTAATCCTCAGATTTCAAAATATAGAAGAAGAAAAAGGACAAAACTTGGCTGCGATGATGATAGAAATTTTGGCAGATGCTTTGGAAATTTCAGAGGAAAAGATGATGGATGGAGTAGATGAGGTATATCGAGTTTATACAAGATATGCGATGAGAAATAAATTACCAAAGGAAGTCCATATTAGATTTGCTAAAAAAAATCCATTAAAACACAAATACTACAAGTGATAAGAGAGAAGACATTGAAATACAAAGGCAAAGAGATTGTGGTTTTAAAACAAATACCCAGAAGAGTGAGAGAGATGAGAAGAGAAGAGAATATCGATTTCTGACCAAAATGCTACTGGAAAACGAAGTGAATTATAGATGGCTGATTCCAGAAGGATTAATGTTTATGTGGCAAGAGCAGAGACATAGAATTGACTCAATTGAGAAAGCAGAACTTTTCCATGCAGAATTTTTTAGAAGAAGAGAAGAGGAGGCAGAGAAAGAGGTCTCATTAATTGAGTTTCAAGAGGAACAACTGGAGACTGAAAAAGAGAAAGGTGCAGTAGGTGGACAGGTGGATAGTAAAGAACAGCGTGAAGTGAGATCCATGAGAGCTGTCAGACCTAAATATAAAGCATAATCATGGAAGAAAAAAAACTGATTACAATGAAAATAAATGGACTCAATTCAGCTATTAAAAGAAGGAAAACCTTTCATAAATTAGAGAAATTAAAATTTGATATAATTTGTCTACAAGAAGTTCATATTAAAAAACAACATGAACAATTGTTAGTACAGCCAAAACTAGGGAAAATATTTATTTCTTTGACTCAATGTAAGAAAAGAGGAGTGGTTCTATACATTAAAGAGGCTATCCCAGCAAAACTGATCTATACGGATGAAGATGGAAGAGTATTAATGGTGGAAATAATGGACAATAATATAAAAATACTCTTGATTGCAATTTATGCTCCGAATGATAAACAAGAAGAATTTTATAAAAAACTGCACATGAAAATAATTGGACTGGACTATGTTAATATAATTATGATGGGAGACTTTAATGGAATTGTGGTCAATAAACTAGACTATATAGCAACAATAAAAAAGCAAAATAGAAAGACTCTCCCTAAATCCTTTTTTAAAATGACAGACGAATTAACTTTAAAAGATATTTGGAGAGAAAGAAATGTTAAAGTTAAACAATATACTTTTTATTCAAATAGACATTTATCATGGTCCAGATTTGATATGATTTGGATCTCAACAGAATTAATATCCAATATTCAAGAAACAAATATCGAAACAAGTACTTGGGCAAATCATAGCCAAATGACAATTAAATGGAAGGGACAAAAAGAAAGATCGAGATGGACATTAAATAATACTATCTTAAAGGGAAAAGATTTTATACAATGGATGGAGAAGGAATTGGCTTTTATCTTTAGAGAAAACAAAAAAGAAGATACTTCAGTGCAGAATGTTTGGGATACAGTGAAGGCATATGCTAGAGGTTTGATAATAGATTATACAAGAAAAAAGAATATTAGGAAAAGGCAACCTTCTAAGGCCTTGGAAGATGAGTATAAAAGACTTGAAAAAGAATTACAGAAAATGCCACAGAAAAAAGATATTAAATTGAAGCTGGATGTAATTAAACATAAAATGGAATTAATAGAGAAAGAAGAACTGGCACAGAAAATTAGAAATTCTAAACAGAATTACTTTGAAGGTGCAAATAAACCAGGCAGATGGCTAGCATATAAATTGAGAAAGGAGAAGGAATCAAGAAAAATATTGAAGCTAAGATGATCAAGGCCAAGTTTGTTATGGTAATAAGGAGAAAAAGGAAATTATTTGAGATTTTTATGGGCAACTATATAAACAAGAGAATATTGATGAGGAAAAAGTCACAGTATTAACAGAATGCTAACTTTCCGAAGATACCTAAAGAGACTGAAGAAATACTCGAAAGCAATATAACAATGATGGAATTAAATGAAGCACTTAAGAAACAAAATAATGGGAAAGCACCAGGTCCAGATGGGCTTCCGGCAGAATTTTATAAAACATTTCAAGAATTATTGAGCATCCCATTGTTAGAAGTTATGAATGAAGTTATGTCAAAGAAGATGATACCCCAAAAATGGTCAGAGGCTTATATTACACTTATTCCAAAAGAAGAGGCTGACCCACTGCAAATTAAGAACTATAGACCTATTTCATTATTGAATGCAGACTATAAAATTTTTGCTTCAATTTTAGCAGAAAGACTTAAAAAATATTTAAATAATTTTATCCATCCAGATCAAAATGGATTTCTGCCAAAGAAACAAATCAAAGATAATATGAGAGTAATCTTGGATACTTTGGAATACTATGAGGCTCATCCTGAAAAGCAAATGGCTTTGATATTCCTAGATGATCAAAAGGCATTTGATAACATAAACTGGAGATTTATGTTATTACTATTGGAACAGATGGGTTTTGCCCAAAAATTTATTCAAGCAATAGAAGCCATATAAAATAAACAGACAGCAAAGGTAATGATGGAGGGAGAATTCACAGACTTTATTAATATAAGAAAAGGCACAAGACAAGGATGTCCCCTATCTCCTTTGCTATTTGTGTTGACTTTGGAAGTGTTGAATAGAAATATTAGGGATGATAAAAGCATAAAAGGAATGAAAATTAAAAAGGAAGAATTCAAACTACAAGCTTTTGCTGATAATTTAGCTTTTATTTTGGAAGATCCGCTAGAAACAGCTCCAAAGTTATTGGAAAATATAGAGACATATGGTGGGATGGCTGGTTTGAAAATAAATAAAGATAAAACAAAGATTTTGACAAAGACCATTTGCTAAAATTTTTGAAGCCCACCCCTGGAGCAGAATACTCACTTTTTGAATACAGATAGGCAACAGATTTTGGATTTATTTAATATTAAAAATAATATTTTTTTTCAATTGTTAATTTAAAATGTTTTATTTTGCAAGCAAAGGCAACGTGCTTAATATAAGTTTCAGTTATCTTTCATTATCCATTATCTCTTTAGGTTTGGCCCTAAACTCTCAGCTCCATTCAGTCGCCCTGACTTTACCTCAATGCAAGGGATTAAAAGAAAAAAAAATCTACTAACTCTTTAGGATAGTGTTTTTTTTTTTCCAGTTTCAGCAATTTTAGAATATGTGGACCAACTCCCAGAAACCACCAGCTAATGTGCTGGCTGGGGAATTCTGGGAGTTGAAGTCCTCCAGGCTTAAAGCTGCCAAGGTTGGACACCCTGCTTTAGAGTATCAAAGTGGCTGTTTTTAAACTGTCTAATCAGAAAATTTTTGCACATTAATGAGTTAATTTCATTCCAGGTCATTTTCATCTTCTTGATTGCAAACATGAAAATATGTTGTTTCCCCCTATATATTCTATCTCAGCAAAGAGAACACTGGTAAAATGCAGCAGCAGAAATTAACATGGATTGGCAAAATTGGTGGTAGCTGAAGAGAGATCAGGGATCACTCAAAAAAAATCTCAAGAACTACACGCAACCTGGCCTGCAGAGTTGCATGCTCATGGAACATGTTATACAAGTAACAGTATTTTAATTATTGTTAGAGTGAGATGTGTTATTTGGTTCTGAAATATCTAGAATGAGTGTCATGTGTAAAAAAGACCATGAATTCATTTTTTTTTAAAAAAGCTGTGTTTAAAAATATCTTTTCTTGATGACTTAGGACTCAATTACATAATGCTATTCAACAATTTCTATATTTTATATTCTGTATTTATATGTAGGTTTATTTATGAAAATAAACTATGCTAAAGATGCTTTAGGAAAACTGAAGCTTGGCCAGTGTCAGAATGAGAAAGACACCCTCCTTGACGTGTTAAAGCAGCCATGTTCTCTGGACATTTGCACAGCTGCTTCGAATGTTGTCCCAAGCTCTGTGTTTGTATTTATGTGCATATGCACACTGCATATGTGTATACATTCAGCCTCTTCTCTTAACAGATGATCACAGAAAAAGTATTATCTATGCATTCACATAGAGCTTTAAAGTGCTGTGCAGTCACATAAAAGTATGGGTATCTCAAAAAATAACTATATAGTGATTTATTTTTTTTTGCATTAATTCTGGAAATACAATCAAGTGCATCCTTACTTATGAAGGAAAGTATTTGTAGATCAGGATTGAAAGGTGGTGTCATACTCCTGTCAGAATCTGATTTGGAGGGGGAGACCGAGCAGTTGACAGGGAGTGGGAGTGTGGCTCCATTGTGGAAGAAACTGGGGAAGGGCAAAGGCCAGCTGGGCAGAGCAGGGAAGAAGTAGAGCAAGGGAGAGGGAATTCAGAGGAAGACCCAGACCCACCCCCTTTTCATCCTAGGGCACGCAGGGAGGAATGGAGAAGGGAGCAATGTGAGTTGTGTGGCTTATGGGGGAGGAAAGGGCCCTGATTCCCTTCATTAGCTGCAGCTGGGAATACAGCATTTAAAAAGGGAAGCTGTGCACAGCAAAGTTGTTGGGAGCAAATTGTGAATTATCTGGTATCGTTGAGGTTTATCTGGTTCCTGGCATCTTCCCAACTGTGTGTGTTTTGCTGGTCTTTCAAGTTTGCAATTCCTTCTCCTACCCTGTCAAGCTAATTACTGCAGCATGGTTTGTGTGGATTTTTATTTACAGTTTGTATGTACTTTGTTTTTGGATTGGATTTCCTCCACTTAAAGACTGTTCTTGGGAGAGTATTTCCTCCAGCCGAAGGTAACCAGGACATTGGGGGTAAAGTTGGAGATACTAAAGGGATACTTCTTATTTGACTATGTTGCCTTTGCGCCATGCCCCGAGTCATCACAGGAGGGGTCGGTCCTTGGTGCTCTCTGAGCCTGGTTGCTTTCTTGCAGACATTTCCTTACCCAAGCTAGGTAACTTCATCAGTTCTAGAAGGGAATAGGATTTGTAATCAGAAAATAAACAATATCCCAAATAAGGAACTGTCAAGCAAGCTAACATTAAGAAGCCTAAGCAAAGAACCACCAAAACCACTCCCACAAAGAATGATATGGCAAACCACTATAACATAAATTGAAAGCTAACCCCACTTCCTACTAGCACTGATGATCATCCCAAAGGTGCTTTTTCAGGAGGCAACTGGACTTTCTTGTTTTTTCTTTTGGAGACGTTATGCTTCTCATCCAAAAAGCTTCCTCAGCTCTGACAAGATAACGGGGAATGGAAGGATTTATATTCCTTGCAGACAACTGGCAATCTGCATCCTTTTAGAGGGTCTTTAAAGCACTTGGAGGTTTATCTGTGTCTGTCAATGGACCTCCATGTATTTCAAACCTCCAAGTGCTTCAACAGTCCGTTAAAAGGATGCAGCAGAAGCTTCTTGGATGAGAAGCGAAACGTCTTCAAAAGAAACAAACAAGGAAGTCCAGCTGCCTCCTGAAAAAGCACCTTTGAGAAAACCTCCTGGATAACTGAGAATCTCAGACTTTTAGCACTGATGATGTTACTTAATTTGGGTAATGAAATGTCTGCAAGATAATAGCCAAGCTCAGAAAGCACAAAGGACTCTGCACCCTTATTTGCTAGAATTAAGAGAACATGCAAATGACCTACACACTTCTCATATATACTACAAATAGGACAGTGGTGACTAACCTTTTTGGGCTCCTGTGCCAATAATTGCCTGCATGCTCTCTCGCGTTCACTCATCTGCAAGCATCCAGAAGGCAATACATGCACCCTCCATGCCCCCTGCGCATGCAGGCATGACCCCTGCATGTGCTGCACATCTCTGTGCATGTACATGCATCTCCTGCGCACCCCGTACCCCACGCATGTGTGCCAGATACCCGACAATCAGCTGATGTGGGGGCAGCTCATGTGCATGCGCAGTACACCTGCTCTGGGCAAGGGCTCGCATGCTGGCAGTAATGGCTCTGCGTGCCACTTCTGCCATCATGGAAATAGGAGAAATGACTATAAAATGGCTTTCAGCTAGGGACTTAAAGTTGCCTGTCAACAGTAGATTGAGCACACGGTCACTACAGTAAGATGTATTTTATTTCTATTTATTACAGCGTAGTGCAAGTAGTCCTTGTTTAGTGACTGTTCACAGTTATGATGGAGATAAAAAATAAGTTTGCAGATCTGTAAAGCAAAGGAAATCTGAAGTAAGACCATAAGCACATTTGTGATTTCACTTAGAGACCATTTTGCTAAACAACCAAGTTGTCCTAATTGTGGTTGCTAAATGAGGATTATTTTAATTAATTAAAAGTGTGCACTTACTCTTTACTTAGCATATTCCCCCTTTTTTATTTTTATAAATTTCTCTCCCTTTTTGACTACAGTCTAGCAAAGCATTTCTATTTTACTGGGTCAAGGGAATGAAATGATGTTTCAGTTTGTTCCTAGAAGAAAGTAACATCCAAAGTTTGCTTTGCTTGAGCTTCCATCAAAGTGAAGCATCCCCTTGAAGATCTGTACAGCTACACAATGTATTTTTCTCGCTCTGCCAAACCTTTACAGTCTAGTACAAAGGCAAGCAAAGTTTTACATTCAATTTTAATTGCCCAAATCTTTTTTTTAATCTGTACACTGGAACTGAGCAAATTTGAAATAAATGGATCCAAGTTCATTATTAAGTTCAGGAAAAAGATGCACATGCACAAATGTTTTGTTTGTGGAAACTTTGTAACCAAAGAAAGTAGAAAAACAACATTTTGTGGAAAAAAAGATAAAAGGTATTTTATTTATTTATTTGTTTGTTTGTCAATAGCTTACAAGATAATAAACATAAATATAAAAACAGGAAATGAGTATGAATAATTGGGGACAATAGGACAGGGACAGTAGGCACAATTGTGTTCTTATGCACACTCCTTACATATCTCTTAGGAAAGGGGTGAGGTCAATAGTGATTAGTTTGAGGGAAAAGGAGTGTGGGTTTGGGGATGTGACAACAGAATCATGTAGTGTGTTCCAGGTATTGACCATTCTGTTGCTGAAGTCGTACTTTCTGCAATCAAGTTTGGAGTGGTGTACATTAAGTTTATATCTATTGTGTGCTCTTGTATTGTTGCAGCTGAAGGTGAAAAAGTCGTTGATTGGTAGTACATTAAAGCAGATTGTGTTATCTCTCAAGCCTGGTGGTGTAGGGTATTCTGTTGCGAACAGAGGAGTGTAGTACTCTTCTTGTGAAATACTTCTGGAACACTCAATTGTATTAATGTCTGATATACAGTGTGGATTCCAGACAGCCAAGCTGTATTCAAGTATTGATCTAGCAAAGGTTTTGTGCCTAGTTAGTAATTCACTATTACCAGAGGAGAAACTTCTTAAGATTAGATTTACAACTTTTGAAGCTTTTTTGACAATGTTGTTGCAGGGAGCTCTTGCACTTAGGTTATTAGATATGGGTACTCCAAGGTCCTTGACAGAGTGAGGATCGTCAGTGAGGTCATATCCGTCTAGATTGTATTTGTATCATTAAGTGTTGTACCTTGTGATTCTTGACTCTTGAGGAATGTATCCTTTCTTTTATGTATACTGAGAGCATATGCACCAAGACAAATTCCTTGTGTGTTCAATCACACTTGGCCAATAAAGAATTCTATCTGCAATCAAGTTTTGGTGTACTGATTTTTTTTTAACCAATGTGTAGGACAGTATTATTTTACTTCTGGATCTTTGTCACCTTTAAAGTGCCTGATAATGTCAGCAGTTACTTACACTTTGATGGATCTGCACAGTTAATAATTGTGCAGTTGGGATTTTTTTAAATCTTTGTTTTTCTTTGTTACACTTGGCACCTGGGCTGTGTGGGCAGGGATAGTCCCAAACCGTTCTTTCTCCAGTACACATTCAACAGAACAGAGATTCTAAGCTCATTTAGGAAATCTTTTTTGCCAGAAATAATGTGGGTATACCTCCTTGAAAGAAATGGAAAGGGTCGCTTGAAAAATTAAAAATTAATGAAAAAAAATTAATGGAAAATTAATCTATAACATAAAAACAGGCACAAAATGAGAGGAGCAACCAAAGGAGTGATGCGAGCTATCTATTAAAATGCCCAATGGCTTATGTGAGTTTAATGCATTTTTGTTCTCCATGAAAATAAGTAGTGCTATATTTACTCTAATAGTACATGACAGGTACTCCCCAATTTATGACCAGTCGTTAGCAATCACTTGAAGTTATGATAGCCTCTACCTCCACTCCAAAGATACAATCTGGTTCTGAAAGATGGCCTATAGCAAACAATGGGTTCATATGATTGCTGTGTTCACTTTATGGGAAAGGTCCATTATAGTTGTAAGTCAAGGACTACTGCTATGCCACACCACTAGCTATGGAAGAGCTGGTTGGGGCACTAGATGCCTGGGCTCAGAAATGCTCTCAACCAGCTTGCAAAATTTCCACAAAAGTAACAATTGGCTTTCACATCTCACAAGCCAGAACAAAGTGGCCCCAGTGCACAACTGGTTAGAAATAGTGACCTATCTACAAATTTATACTTGACAGAAGAATCCAATTCATTTAGAGTCAAACCTTGCTGTAATTTCTCAAAGGGGTTATCATATCCTGTGGTTAATAACAAATGCAATATAAATGCATTATTAGTATTTACACAAACTATAATCTGTTCCAGTGGTTGCATATTTAGTTCTGTTAATTTATGGCTGGTGGTTCTCATTTCTGAAACGAGAGACACAAATGCCACAGTTAAAGTTACTGCTACCTTATTTTTTTCCCACATGAAAAGATTTTAATGAAGCCCTTCAGGATGGAAAGATATACTCTTTGAAGTGGAGAAAAGGTCAAAACTGGCTCTTAATCCCTTTCCTCCAGTCAGCATGTGTCAGATCTTCTTGAATTTCTGCAGCAAACAATCTCAGTTCAAACACTAAACCAAACCAACAGCACTAGCAGGCAGGTGAATTATACACTGTGAAATAACTCCCATTATTCAGGCAAGCATCTGCAGGATTGGTTTCATTTCCTGGATAAAGACGGATGCCATGGGAAGCATGGTTAGTGTTCCATACTAGCAGGCTTGTAGGCCTGCGTTCCTATTGGTCTGGAAAAGCCGGGCCGTGATTGGACAGTTGAAGCAATCCTGATTGGTTCGTATACGGACTGCTGCGATTGGGTAAAACCAAGCGCGGCAAGCTCAAAAGCATGTCATAGGCTGCCTAGCCACAGCCAGCTCTATAAAAAGGGCTGCCGCGGCTAGGAGTATTGTCTCAGTATCTGATTTCCTAATAAAAAGCTGTTGTTACCACTTTGAGTTTCGCCTCTTCTTGGGACCCACCACTTAGACTTAACACTGGCGATGAGGATGGGATACTGAAACAACAGAGCTGACTAGCACGTGGCAGACAGCGCATAGACGACCAGCAAAATGGCCAGCAGTGCCGTGCCACCCGCACCATTCAATCCGGCCAGCGAGGACTGGGAGTCCTACATTGATCGTTTCCAAATGTTCTTGGAATCAAACAACCTGAAAGATGCCACTGGCAGCAAGAAGCGAGCGGTCTTTCTGACACACTGCAGGCCCGCTGTTTTTAAAATGGCCAAAGCACTCACAAAGGCCACAGACGTCAAGACAATGGATTGGGATACCCTAGCTCCCATCCTCTGGAACCACTATGCTCCGGCGGTGCCGACTCTCATCCGTAAGCATGACTTTTACCAGAGAGATCAGCGTGAGGGCAAGAGCATCGGAGAGTTTATAGCTGACCTGAGGGACCTAGGAGGCCTGTGCAGATTCGTCAATCTAGACGAGGCTATGCGAGACTGAGTCATCCTTGGCCTGAAAGACCCAACTCTCCAAAGCAGGCTTATGGCTAAAGGGGACATCTCCCTCGCCGATTCCATAGCCGAAGCCATCGCAGCTGCGAATGCGGCGTTCCAACTGAACCGACCGCCAACCTACCAGTGAGACGGAAACCGCATCAGAAAAACACGCAGCATCCACCCACCAAAGTATGCCGCAACAAATGAAATTCCAGCCCTCAATGACAGGGAAACAGCCCAAGAAGAATAGATGGCACCCCCACCATAAACCGGGACCATCAAAATGACAGCCGATGGAACCGGGACAGCCAACCCAGGAAATTCAGCGATGTGCCCAGAAGAGAAGAAACGCACCAAACAGTCATCATCAGCCACGCTTCATCAATAGATGCACGAAAGATATGTGTAGAGGTCACCATCGAGAATCAACCTTGCACCATGGAGGTGGACTCCGGCTCCTCCCTCTCTATGGTCTCATGGAGGACCATAAAATGACTAATTCCCAGCATCCGCTGCCAAGAGCTAAGTGACCAGAAGCTAATATTGAGAGACTATTAAGGTAACCGCATTCCGGTCGCTGGCACTGGACACTTTAAAGTTTCCTTCAAAAACCACACCACCATCCTACCACTCACAATCGTTGATAAGGACCAACCCAGCCTACTTGGGTTGCAGTGGTTCGTACCGTTGGGGATCGAGATGGCAGGCATCAACCATACAGAAGATGAAGACTGGGAAGCAACGCTCGTCCGAGACTTCCAAGAAGTCTTCAGTGAAAATCTAGGCAAGTACAAGGGGTTCCCTATCTCCTTTAATCTTAGCCCTGACATCACTCCCATCCGTCTCAAACCACGCTGAGTGCCTTTTGCACTCAAGCCTAAAATAGATGAATAATTAGACAAACTAATAGCGCAAGGCATGTTAGAACCCATTGATCATGCCCGTTGGGAAACCCCAATTGTTACCCCCATCAAACCAGATGGCTCCCTGAGAATTTGTGGAGACTACAAGGCCACCCTCAACCATGGATTGCAGCAGAGCGCCTACCGGTGTTGGTAGTCCAACATCTCCTACACTCACTAGGGGGTGGCAGAATCTTTGTAAAGCTTGACCTGGCTCAAGCTTATCAACCACTGCCAGTTGATGCTGAAACCGCGGAAGCCCAAACAATAGTGACACATAGAGGGGCGTTCAAATGTAACCAGCTCCAATTTGGGGTCAGCGTCGCACCGGGGATTTTTCAAAGCCTAATAGAGAGATTGCTGCAGGGAATTAAAGGAGTCGTACCCTATTTCGACGATGTTTTAGTAGCAGCCCCTACAAAAAAACAATTGGAAAAATGACTGAGGGCGGTCCTACAGAAATTCAAAGATGCTGGCCTCAAGGTAAAAAAGGAAAAGTGCCAATTATGTACTGAAAGGGTTGAATTTCTGGGATACCTTCTTGACAAACAAGGAATTCACCCCACAGACAAAAAATTGAAAGCCATCAAAAATGCCCACAGACCAAAAAACAAAACGTACCTCCAAGCTTTCCTCGGACTCATTAATTTCTATAACATTTTCCTACCCCAGAAAGCGACCATCACAGAACCCCTGCATAGACTCCTTGATAAAAAGGCTTCGTGGTTATGGGCATAGCGCGAAGAGCATGCTTTTCACCAAATAAAAGACCTTTTGACTTCAGACGCAGTCCTAATTCAATATAATGAAACACTACCACTGACTGTTACTTGCAATGCATTACCTTTCAGGTTGGCACCATCCTGAGCCACGTTTTGCCAAATGGAACAGAAGCCCCCATTGCATTCTTTTCCAGAACCTTGTCCAAGCCAGAGAGGAACTATAGCCAGCTGGACAAAGAAGCCCTCACCATCGTTTCCATAGTAAAGAGATTCCACGAATACATTTATGGTAGGACATTTTCCATTATTACAGACCATAAGCCCCTACTTGGTATATTGGCGGGCGACAAACCCACTCCACACATCTTGTCACCTAGAATGACAAGATGGTCGGAATTTCTTGCTGTGTATAATAACAAATTGATACATCGCCCGGGCAAGACTATTGTGCACGCTGATGCCTTAAGCCACTCCTCCTTGCCAGACTTGCAAGATGACCCAGCACCCACCTTACCAGTTTTGTAAATTGAAATGATACCCATGCCACCAGTGACCGCGCAAGACATCGCACACAAAACTAGAAAGGACAAATGCTTGGCATGAGTTCTCAGCTGGGTGGAGAGGGGATGGCCAGAAACCAAACCAAACGAACCTTTTAAACCGTTTAAAACCGGCAAACTGAACTCTTTTCGCAAAGAGGTTGCGTGTTGTGGGGAGACCAGGTAGTAATACCAGAGACACTACAGAAAAAAGTTTTAGACTTGCTGCATGACGGGCACCCTGCTATTGTATGGATGAGGAGCTATGCTTGGTGGCCAGGCATGGACAAACAAATTGAAACCTGGGTCGCCGCTTGTAACAGATGCCAAGAGACTTGCTCGGCTCCCCCAAAAACTCCACCATTAGAGTGGGAGACACCCAGAGGCCCTTGGTCATGCATCTATATTGACTTTGCAGGGCCGACCAAGGGGCATACCTTCTTAATCACAGTTGATGCTTATTTGAATTGGCTCGAGGTGAGCAAAATGAAGACAACCACCACAGATGCTGTCATCAAAAATAGACTTTTTGCCACGCATGGTCTGCCAGATGTTATAGTATCTGACAATGGCCCACAATTTACCTCCTTGGCTTTTGAACAATACTTGGCAGACTGCGGCATCTGACACGAATTGACATCGCCAGCCACCCAGTGGTGAATGGTAAAGCTGAACGCATGGTTCAATTTACAAAAAAAACTCTGCACAAAATGGAACATGGCAACATCTATGAGAAAGTCACTAAGATGCTCCTCCTACAGCACATCACACCAAACACTATTACCAACAAGAGCCCAGCAGAACCTCTGGACCGCGTGCACCCTGCTTACACTCCTGAAAAACCCTTTGGTTCCATCAGCAAACACCGCACCTTCAAGGTAGGAGACCCTGTCTTTACCAAAAACTTTACAGGGGACCCATTGTGGATTCCCGCAAAAATCACCCAAATCACAGGCCCCCACTCCTATCAGCTCGAGACCACCGATGGGAGGTCGTGGAAACTTCACATTGACCAGCTAAGATTCAGACTGGCCACTTCTCCCCTCATAGACTCTATCCAAGAAATCAGAGGGGGGGAGGAAACCTCAAGTTCGGAAAAAGAACAAACACCTGTGCAAACAGAACACCCCCTACAAACACTAAATAAAAACCAACAATACTTACCAGCCAGAAGGAAGTCTTGGCAGATGGGTACTTCTCCTGGAAGCAGCAGCCGGACAAGCTCTACCAGCCCGGAGAACCCAGGCAGGGGCAGCAGAGCAAACGACTCAACCGACCCGGAATCACCAGGTGGGAGTCGCAGCTATAGGACCGGCTCACCCTTCCAGGCAGTTCCATCTAGCACCTTAAGAACGACGTGGAGCCTATCCAAACCCGATGGCAAATAGAGACTTTGTGAACTGCCCAAGTCTAGTAGGCAGATACGTTGCGTGACTACATTACCCCGCTCCTTGGACAGAACCAAGAGGGGAGGGGTGTTCCATACTAGCAGGCTTGTAGGCCTGCGTTCCTAATGGTCCAGAAAAGCCGGGCCATGATTGGACAGTTAAAGCAATCCTGATTGGTTTATATACGGGCTGCCGCGATTGGGTAAAACCAAGCGCGGCAAGCTCAAAAGCATGTCATAGGCTGCCTAACCGCAGCCAGCTCTATGAAAAGGGCTGCCGTGGCTAGGAGTGTTGTCTCAGTATCTGATTTCCTAATAAAGAGCTGTTGTTACTGTTAGGGATAACATTGTTTACCCTAACTGGTTTAGGTAAAATAATAAATATGTTATCATGGTTTATTAGTTAAAGTGTCTGCAACTTTAACTGTAGGAATGTAATTAAGAGAGTGGTTGTAAAAAGCACCATAAAAGAAGCAAGGTACCGCAGCTTGCTCTCTCTGGCTTGATGATCCCTAATTACTGGATGAAGACTGTGTTTTTCCCTACTGGAACGGGAGAGAGAAAAGACTGATTTATTGTAAGTGAACTGACATTGGATATTCTACACGGACTTTGCTAATTGAATATCCTTGAATGGACTGACTAAATGATACATGACTAATGGACTGTTATTTTGACTATGCTATAATCTCTAAATGGAATAAACTATATTTTTATAGCACAAGCGTATCTGTTATTTTTACTGTATGTTAACTAACATACAAACTTATCTCACTCATTTATCTGTGTACCTATCTGACTAACGCTGCACATTCTGTTTAGCTTGTCTCCTTAACCCTGGTTGGGGAACACAGGCTTAATACTGATTATGGGCCCAGGCTTAACAGTTACCACTTCGAGTTTCGCCTCTCCTTGGGACCCACCGCCCAGACTTAACATTTAGGAACTTGCCAAGGCCTATATCCCAAAAGGGCCCATTGTTAAATTCCAGAATTTAACTCTTTGGATTCTTAATTTTTCTCACTCTGGCTACTTGTTCACTCTCAACCTTCATTTGCCTCCTGCACAGCTGGCCTCAAAACGCTTGGAGCACTAAATGAGCCACCCCAGCTGATAAACAGAGAGTAGTTATGAGAACAAGGTGAAGGAAATTTACCATGTTATTTTTTTTCCCTCTTCTCCTTAGGGGTAGATTAGATCCTAGATCAAGAGGACAAATAAATGATCAGCCATTATAATGGCATGGAGTTGGATCAACTAAGGTTCTCATGTTAAAATATACCTATTCCCCCAAAATTCTGGAGCTATCTTTACATTCTCAGATAGATACTTATTAGGACTTCACTGTCCAGAAGTTCCTGTGATATTGATAATCCAACATTCTGAAAGAACAGACTGTAATGAACAAATAGCTCATCCTTATCAATGCCAAGATCTTTCCCAGAAGCAGAACTGGATTCCTGCAGTTAGATTACAAAACAGGTAGTCCTTCGTTTACGATCAATCATTTATCAACTGTTCAAAATTATGGTGGCATGGAAAAAAGTGACCTCTTGCAGTGTCCTGTAGTTAAGTGATCAAAATAAAATGAAAACAAAAATCATGAAGCAACCTGTTCCAGAACAGGGGAAAGTTCAGATGGCAAGTGAGGCAATATTTATGCCATAGAGAGATAGATTTACTGTATAGACTGTAAATAGAGACAGAGATACTTCTTAAGAAACCAGATGGCTGCAAAAGGCTTAATTCCATATTTAGTATGGAATTGCAATAAAATGCATACATGCATAACATACATACATACATACATATTGCCTGTTAATTTAAATGGTTTAAATTCACAACTCTTTTTGCACCTTGCATTATGCAGTAGTGTTCAACCTGATAATATTCCAAATCCATTCTAATTCCAGAAGTCTATTCTATTCTATTACATTTACTCCTACTGTTAAAAGAATACATACACAAACACACACACTCACCCACTTCAGAGACTTTAAACTTTATTAATGTTACAATGTTCTTTTCAATCAAAGATAAAATCTTTCTGTCAATACTTCTGAAAGATTGGCAAAACACATATGAACCTCCTTACTTTTTCACTTTGCCTGATCATAATTAGAATTTGTGGGTAGGGAAAAGAACAGAGCCTTCTTGGAAGTGGGCTTTTAAGAGGTAAGGACCAATCTGGCTTTTAAGTTTCTCTGGCCTATATTATGAAAACACATTTTTGAGTCTAAAAGTTTATTTTTATAATTTGCTGTTAGATAGCATAGTCCAAGGTAGATCCTTGAATTTTATTTTGTAATTTTATTCATACTTTTTGTTATGTCGCCGGCTGGAAGAAGACTCGGGAGGCAGTGACCAGTTTCAGCTCTTCAGTTTCCAGATCGGCTTGCTTGGCTAGGGCATGCAGCGGCTTATATGCGATTCCCGGCCGAGCCGCAGCCAATGACACTGCTTTGAATCTCCCGCGATCGGTTTCCTCCAATTGCGGGGGATTCCTCACAGGCCAATCAGTGCGGCTCACTCGGCCAATCGCATGGCCGCGCGCCCTAGCCAATCAGAACAGTTATCTACAAGAATGCTAATTACCATACAGAACACCCCTCCCCTCTTGGTATAGTCCTATGTGATGTAGTCCCGTAAGTAGGCGGGGCTCTGTACTTGTCTGCTGGACCTGCACAGGTTAGTTCAGGGGTCTCCAACCTTGGCTCCTGGAAGCCTGGTGGACTTCAACTCCCAGAATTCCACAGCCAGGCTGTGGAACTCTGGGAGTTGAAGTCCGCCAGGCTTCCAGGAGCCAAGGTTGGAGACCCCTGGGTTAGTTGGTGTCTGGTCTTTGAGCAGTTCGGTTGGTTCCTGTGTCGCTCCTTGCCTCATTGATGGAACCGCCTGGAAGGGTAGGCCGGGCCTTTCACCGCAACTCCCTCCCAGTCTACTGGAGTTGGTTGAGCTGCTGGCTCCGCTGTTCCCACCTGGTCTTTCCAGGCTGGTTGAACTTGCTTGGCTGCTGCTTCCAGGTGAGGCTTCGAGCTGGTCGTCCGTCGGTGGTTCTGCTGGTGAGTATTGTTGGTTTCTTTCTTGTGGGGGGTGGCTATTTTGATTTTCCAGATTCTCCCTCCTCTCTTGGTTGGTATCCGGGTTTCCCCTTCCCCCTGTGGTTTGCGTGTCAGTTGTCTTTCCCATGTAGGTTCTCGATCTTAACTGATTGATGTGTCTTTTCCATGCTCATCCGTTGGTCATCTGTAGCTGGTACGAGCGGGGACCTGTCACTTGGGTTATGGTTGCTGGTACCCAGAGTGGGTCCCCGGTGAGGTTTTGCACGTATACTGCATCGCCTGGTGTAAATGTTCACTGTTTGCTAGATGAGTCGGGGGGGTTTTCTGGGTTGTATGTGGGGTATAGTCTGTCAAGCGAGGACCTTAATTTCCTCCCCATCAATAGTTCTGCTGGGCTTTTGTTGGTTGTCATGTTTGGGGTTATGTGTTGTATCAGTAGCATTTTATTAATTTTCTCTTGGATTTCCCCAGTTTCAATTTTTTGGATTGTTTTTTTTGTAAATTGGACCATTCGTTCCGCCCTCCCATTCGCCGCCGGATGTGCCGGTGCTGTCAGCGCATGCTGTATTCCCCGTTCCACTAGGAATTTTTCAAATTCCAGCAAGGTAAATTGGGGCCCGTTGTCTGATACAATGATGTCTGGGAAGCTGTGGGTTGCGAATAGTCTGCTGAGTTCTTTGGTGAAGGCCTCCATGGTGGTAGTTCTCATGTTGCTTACCTCCAGCCAGTTGGCATAAACATCTACCGTGATGAGGAAGGTGTGTCCTTTTATAGGTCCGACAAAATCTATGTGCAACCTGGACCATGGTTCCCTGGGGGTTTCCCATTCCCAGATTGGTGCAGAGGGAGGGCTCGGTCTGGTTTCTTGGCATGGTTTGCATGTTGCCACCCAAGCCTTGATTTGTCTATCCATCCCTGGCCACCAGGCATAACTCCTGGCCAAGGCTTTTGTCCTGACAATTCCTGGGTGCCCCTCATGTAATAGTTTTAAAACTTTTTCTTGTAATTTTTCTGGGATGACAACCCTATCCCCCCATAGCAAACAACCTTTTTGTGATGACAGTTCGATTTGCCGGTTCCGAAATGTCCTGAATTTCTCATCATCTTCCTTTTCCAGCCACTCTTTCTCTACCCAATGTAAAACCTGCGCCAGACGTTTGTCTTTATTGGTTTCACGGCAATGTCTTAGACATTGTTATGGGTAGATTGGGTAGATTGGGGAGAGTCTCTATGCTGAGGGTGGATGTTGTGGGTGCTGGGTCAGAGTCCAGGTCGGGCAACCGCATGAGGCTCAGGGCGTCTGCATGGGTGATTGTCTTACCAGGTTGGTGTGATAGCTGGTAGCTATAGGCGGCAAGGAATTCGGACCACCTTGTCATTCTTGGAGATAGAATGTTCAGGGTGGCCCTGTTCCCTGCCAAGATTCCCAGCAGTGGCTTGTGATCGGTGATGATGGTGAAAGTCCTGCCGTAGAGGTACTCGTGGAACCTCTTCACTGCGGCGACGATCGCCAGGGCCTCTTTGTCCAGCTGACTGTAGTTTCTTTCTGGCTTGGAGAGGGTCCTTGAAAAGAAAGCAATGGGTGCTTCTTTTCCATCGGGGAGAGCATGGCTGAGGACGGCTCCGACGCCAAATGGTGATGCGTCGCATGTGACTGCTCGGGGTAGGGTCTCGTTGTACTGGATGAGGATGGCATCCAAAGTGAGCAGGTCCTTGGTTTTGTTGAACGCGGCTTCCTCACATTTCCCCCAGTTCCAGGCGGCCACTTTGTCCAAGAGTCTATGCAGCGGTTCTGCCACGGTCGCCTTCTGGGGCAGGAAAATATTATAGAAATTAAGCAGTCCGAGAAATGCCTGCAGCTCGGTTTTATTGCTTGGCCTGGGCGCTTCCTTGATTGCTCTGATTTTTTTTTCGGTTGGGTGAATTCCATGCCGGTCTAAAAGGTACCCTAGGAATTCGACCCTCTCGGTGTGCAATTGGCATTTTTCTTTTTTAACCTTTAGCTCGCGTCTTCAAATTTTTGTAGTACCTCCCTTAGGTGACCCTCCAGTTGTTTTTGATTGGCTGCTGACACCAATACATTGTCGAAATAAGGAACCACCCCCTTGATCCCTTGCAGTAGTCTCTCCATGAGACTCTGGAAAATTCCTGGGGCTACGCTGAGTCCAAACTGGAGTCTCTTGCAGCGAAAAGCCACCCGGTGGGTTACTATAGTCTGTGCTTCCGCAGTTTCCATGTTGACCGGTAGCTGTTGGAAGGCTTGCGCCAGGTCAAGCTTTGCGAAAACCTTGCCTCCCCCCAGTGAGTGCAGGAGATGCTGTACTACTGGGATGGGGTAAGTGCTTTGCTGTAAGGCACAATTTAGGGTGGCCTTATAGTCCCCGCAAATCTCACCAACCCATCGTGTTGTAACTATGTATCATTGCAACTATGTATCATTCATGTGTTTGCAACTATGTATCATTCATGTGTAATCATTAACTTCTGTCTCTTCAGTGACCTTTGCAAGGCACATACAAGGGACAAGGAGCTAGACGGTTGTTAATAAGCTTATCCACATTGTAAATGATCTGTCTGGTATGCAGCTTTGTAAACATGCACATCCTGATGGGATTATCATGTTTGACTTGAGCTTTGATTAAATCATTTTCTTGTAAAAAAGCACAATAAAAGAGTGTGTGCCAAGACATTTGGGGTGCGCTCATCCCGAGGAAACTTCGCCTCCTGTCATTTCTCTCTCCTTCGCTCCCTATCATGAGCCGCCAATCTGATGCGGGATAGCAGATACCGCATTCTGGTGACCCCGACGTGATTCCCTAAGGGGGATACGTTGCGATGCGCCCATATCTTATCAGCTCGATGGGAGCTGTGCATCGCCAGGCCTGAAGCGAATTGCACATCATCGGATCTGAAACACGGTCTAGACTTTCGTAAGTATGGGTGGAAACTTTTCTCAACAACAGACGCAGCATCTGAAGGAATTGAGGGAGTTAGTCGCTTCTTCTTCTAAATATTCTGCTAATTTAAAGGGCTCGCCTGTAAAAATGAAACCTATTGCTACATTATTGGCTTATGTGTGGCAACATTGTCCCAATTATTCAGAGGAAGGGTCCTTAAAAATTTCCACTTGGCAAAAAATTGGTGAACATCTCCATAGTCCTCCTCATGCACCTATTGGCATTTTGGTCACTTGGAGGAAAATTATGGAGGCTTTAATGGTCCATTATAAAATAGAAGCAGGGAGTGTGTTTGAATCTCCCCCGCCAAGTTATGATAACTTTTCAATTTGCTCTAACTCAGGCAGAAGCTGCTGCCATTATTCAACAATGCCCCACATGTAGTAAGCAAGGACATTCCATTCCCATAGGAGTAAATCCTAGAGGATTAAAAGCTTGTGAAATTTGGCAAATGGATGTAACTCAGTATCAACCTTTTGCCCCTTGGAAATATTTGCACGTTTCCATCGATACATATTCAGGGTTTATTCTGGCTACTCCTCAAAGGGGAGAAACTGTAAAACATGTCATCAATCATTCAATTCGTACCTTTGCCTCGCTGGGACGTCCAAAAGAAATCAAAACTGACAATGGACCTGCCTATACAAGTTCTGCGTTCCAGGACTTCTGTAACAGATGGGATGTAACCCACAAGTTTGGGATTCCCTACAACAGCCAGGGACAGGCTATTGTGGAACGAGCGAATTTATCTCTGAAACGTGCTCTTGATCAATATTCGTTGCGGGAAAAACCCCCGAACCTCCCAGCATTGCAAAATTCTCTTAATATTTGTCTTTACACTTTAAACTTTCTTAATCTGACTGGCATTCCTCCCACTTCTGCTGCTTCACGTCATTTTTCCTCCCCCTCACCCCAGCCTAACAGACCTCTGGTATATTATCACAGATTGCCAGATCCCGCCTGGCAGGGTCCCGCTGAGCTTCTCACTTGGGGACAAGGCTACGCTGCGATTTTACTACCAGACAAAATCACTTGCTGGATCCCTGGTAGGGCAGTTAGACCCTATCATGGGAATTCCTCTGCTACATCTGTATCTTAAAACTCTTCCTGATATTCTTGCCTATATCTTCTTTGCAATTTCTACCTTACTTCAACAAAACCTATGCTTCCTGTCAAAAGACTATTCGTGTTAAAACCATTTCATTAACAGAAGGCTATTATACTTGTTCCATGTGGGTACGTCATGAAAATGCTACCCGTAGTTTTCACTCTGTCACTTCTGTTTTGTTTAAAGAACACTCTACCACTCGCTCTTTTGTTCCTTCTTTACTCTTCCTATGGAAAGGAACCTTAAAATCTTTTCCTCTATTCAATCTAAACATAGGGGGACCTAGATGTCCTTCTATTGTATTATGGGTTCCCCCACCCCAACTAACATCCTTGATGAATTACCAAATTAATCTTTATTGTCATTATTGTAATTATTATCCTTTTTCTACTAATTGAATTCCCTCCTCATTTCGCAAATGTTCTACAACTAACTTGTCCATAGCCCTCTCTCCTGCTTGTGATGTTTTTATATACCCGAACTCTGATCCTGTCAACAAACGACGCTTCAAAAGAACTGTCCATGATGATCCGCAGAAGCCTCATAGAAGATATAATATTGCTTGGACTATAACTGACTTTCAAGAAGTTCGTTTAAGTTCTACAACCAATTTTTCTCGCATAGAAGACTTCTACCCACCACTTCAATTTGATTTGGCAGACGCACCCACACAACCGGGGGATATTCTGCAGTCTACACCACTTCAGGAGGAAATTTAACATCACGCCTGAAAGGAATGTATTTTATCCCTGGCAATAATTCTGTTTGGGCTTGTTCCACTGGTCTCACGGCATGTGTCCACGGGGATGAACTTGTTAAATCCAAATCATTTTGCATTCAAGTATGGCTTGTACCAAAAATTGATGTGTATAACTCTGATGATTTTATATCCCTACAGGTACCCATGGAACACCCCCTCTTGCAAAACCGTAGAGGCTTAGATCTGTTATTTTTTAAAACAAGGGGGATTGTGTGCTGCGCTTAAAGAAGAATGTTGTTTTTATGCCGATAGCAAGGGGGCTTCTTTTCTATTTCGCCATGGTTTACAACCTTTTTAACTGCATTGGCAGGATCATTAATAATCATTATATTGATATGTATTATAGGACCTTGTTGTTTTTATAGAATATTGCAATTTTTGAAAAATCAATCGTCCTCCATAACTGCTGATGTTAATGTGCTATTGCAAGCTCATGTTATATCCTCAACACCGGACGAAAAAATGTCATTGCTGAGTTACCGCTCCTTGGACAACCCTGACGCTGACGGGTCGCACTCTTGCCCAGATGACGGGGATGGCGAACATTCCATAAAAATGGTTCCTGTCTTCTCGGACGAGGAAGAAGACTCGTCATAAATAATAAAAACAGAGGAGATGTTGTAACTATGTATCATTGCAACTATGTATCATTCATGTGTTTGCAGCTATGTATCATTCATGTGTAATCATTAACTTCTGTCTCTTCAGTGACCTTTGCAAGGCTCGTACAAGGGACAAGGAGCTGGACGGTTGTTAATAAGCTTATCCACATTGTAAATGATCTGTCTGGTATGCAGCTTTGTAAACATGCACATCCTGATGGGATTATCATGTTTGACGAGCTTTGATTAAATCATTTTCTTGTAAAAAAGCACAATAAAAGAGAGTGTGCCAAGACATTTGGGGTGCGCTCATCCCGAGGAAACTTCGCCTCCTGTCGTTTCTCTCTCCTTCGCTCCCTATCATGAGCCGCCCATCTGATGCGGGATAGCAGATACTGCACCATCGGGCTTGACAGGGGTTGCTATGGGGATCTCCCACCGGGCGTGATCGGTTGGCTCTAGGACTTCCTGTTTGATTAGCTTGTCTATCTGCTTATCGATCTTGGATCTGAGTGCAAAAGGTACTCGTCACAGTTTTAAACGGATCGGGGGAATCCCGGGGTCTAGGCTGAACAAAATAGGGGGCCCTTGGTACTTGCCTAGGGTGCCGTCAAACACTTCTTGGAAGTCCTTTGCGAGTTGCTCCTCCCTGTCTGCCTCTGCGATGTGGTCGATGCCCATTACTTCGATCCTGAGCGGCACAAACCACTGCAGCCCCAGAAGGCTGGGTCAGTCTCTGTCCACAACGGTCAGGGGAAGCTTTGCTGTGTGCCCTTTGAAGGTGACCTCAAAGTGTCCTGATCCGACTATGGGGATGCGGTTCCCCTGGTAGTCTTTTAGGATTAACTTCTGGTTTCCCAATTGTCTTTTGTTGATGGTGGGCACCAGTCGCTTGAGCTCCCGCCATGCAACCATGGAGAGGTAGGACCCGGAGTCCACCTCCATCTTGCACGGCCTGCCCTCGATGCCCACTTCCACGTATACCTTTCGGGAGTATGTGCTTGATGAATGGCTGATGACGAACATCTGGTGGGTCTCCTCTCTCAGTCGGTTCTTGCCGTTCCGTCGGCCTCGTCCGTCCTGGTTCCAACGCCTCTCGGGTTGCCGGTCCCTTGTTCTGGGGGAGTGCCGTCCCACCTCTGGCCGCTGTTGTCGCATTGTCGGGCCCTGTAGGCTTTCTTGAGATGGCAGACTTGGGCGATGTGACCTCTCTTGTCACATTGCTGGCAGATCGCATCGAAAAATCAGCACTCCGATCGGGGATGGTGGCCTCCGTAGCCGGCGCATTGGAGTCTCGACTTACGACTCTGCTGTTCACACTGGTCTTGATCCATTTGGAGTCAGTGGATGTCCTCCTCTTTGTCCGTGGTGTCGGATGCGGAGTTGAGGTTGCCATGGTGGGTGGTGGTGGTCGCCCGGCGGCTTGCCTCTGGATGTGTTTCGGCCCTTGGGGTCACTTTGGAGGTTGTGGCTTGGTCTCCGGTGTCCAGTCTCCGCATTCAGGCCACTGACTTTTGGGTTGCTTTGACTGCGGTGGCCTCGGCAAGGGCATCAGCGAGGGAGATGTCGCCCTTTGCCATCAGTCGGCTTTGTAGGACCGGGTCCCTGAGCCCGAGGATGACACGATCTCGCAACGCCTTGTCCATGTCCGTGAAACCGCACAGGCCTCCCAGATTCCGCAGGTCTGCTATGAAATCGCTGATGCTCTCACCCGGTTTCTGATCCTGCCAGTAGAAGTTGTGCCGCCGGGCACGGCGGGGGCATAGTGGCTTCGTAGCAACGGTTCAAGGTTGGCCCAGTCCATCTCCTTCACGTCCTCGGGTTTTGCAAGGGCTTTCACCATTTTAAACACTGCGAGCCTGCAGTGTGTCAGGAAAACAGCCCTTTTTTTCTGCCCGTTTGCCTCCATGAGGTTGCTACTTTCTAGGAACATCAGGAACCGATCAATGTACGATTCCCAGTCCTCTGTAGCTTGGTTAAAGGGCGCGGGCAGTGCGATGCTGGCCATCTCAATGATCTCGCTTTTCTCTGCGCCACATGCTCAGTGGGTATCAGTTGTGCAATCCCACCTTCGTCGCCAGTGTTATGTCGCCGGCTGGAAGAAGACTCAGGAGGCAGTGACCAGTTTCAGCTCTTTATTCAGTTTCCAGATCGGCTTGCTTGGTTAGGGCATGCGGCGGGTTATATGTGATTCCCGGCCGAACCGCGGCAAATGACACCGCTTTAAATCTCCTGCAATCGGTTTCCTCCAATCGTGGGGGATTCTTCACGGGCCAATCAGTGCGGCTCACTCAGCCAATCGCATGGCCGCGCGCCCTAGCTAATCAGAACAGTTATCTACAAGAATGCTAATTACCGTACAGAACACTTTTATTATTATCACACCTTGATTTTCCTATTGGGAGAGTACAATGATGGACAGTGTTAAGTTCTGTGCATGGGTGCAAGGATGGAGACGAGCCAGTGGAACAGTGAACTTCAACTCTTTATTTACATGTGAAAACAGCTCAGCCCAATGGCCACGATGGGCCCCTTTATAGAGGCAACTCTTAACTTATTTAACCAATGAAAACACAGGGAGCGCTAGCTCCATTAACCAATGGGAGAGGCTCGTTAATAGCCAATCAGATTCTCCTGAATGGACCAATCCGATGTCGCTATTATCAGCCAATCAGAAGTGCAGGGCCAGAACCCTGCACTTTACTTCAAGCTCTTAATGATCTTTATTAAGCATTTATTGATTCACAACAGATAGTATTTATAATTGCATAATATCTACAAAAGACAAAGAACTCCCTAAAAGATAGTGGCCTACCTACTGGATTTAATCATGGGGTGGGTGGGTGGAGAGAAGAGACAGGGTGAGAGGACATTAAATGTTGACAACTCAACCGTTTTAATGCTTGCCTTTATTCTTCCTTTTGTGAAGTTTCCAGCTGTGCCTGCAAAAAGTCTCGTTGCTGAAGGGATCCAATTTTGAACAATTCACAGTCTGTGGTTTCAAAATCCAAGCTGACAGCAGAGAATTCTCTGCAGAACAATTGTGTTGTAGGTACCTTTGAGAAGGATTCAGGGTTGCTGTTAAACCTCTTGGGTTTCAAACTGAGCTAGGTCAGAGCATGCAATGTAGCCAAAGTTACGAAAATAGATAAAAATCACCTTTTAAAAAACCCAATTGCTTTTTCTTTTCTTTTTCTTTCTTGCCCTAAAATAATCCAAATGAAAAACTAAAATTTAACAGCTGTTCCTGGTGATAAGAGGCAACCCTTGGCTCCAAATGACATTCTGAAGAAATGATTTCATAAAGCAATTGCCCACCAGATGATTTTCAGGAGCAGCGTTAATTTAGAACCAGACAAGATTTTGGGGGGGGGTCTGTGAGACAGTAATGAAAGCACCTGATGTATAATGGCTCCTAGGAATACTTTCAGAAAGCTTCCAGGCCCAATCTTGAGCTGGGTTTCAGTTATTCCAACTCCAATATTGTTTTTATTCATTCATTTATTAAATTTATTTGTTGTCCGTCTCACCACAAGGTGACTCTGGGTGGCTTACAGAGTTAAAAGCAATAAACAGTATGAATATATATATATAGCAATACAATTATAAGTTATAGTAAGAATGGGGAGAGAAGGAACAAGGTATGCAGGAAGTGAGGTGGGGTCTGAGTAATATTCTATTTCATTTATAATATATTCCAACAGAGTTGGAAGAGACCTTGGAGCAATGGTGGGATTCATTTTTTTTTTTACTACCAGTTCTGTGGGTGTGGCTTGGTGGACATGGCAGGGGAAGGATACTGTAAAATCTCCAGTCAGAGGTGGTATTTGCCGGTTCTCTGAACTTCTCAAAATTTCTGCTATTGGTTCTCCAGAACTGGTCAGAACCTGATGAATACCACCTCTGCCTTGGAGATGTTCTAATCCAACCCTCTGCTCAGGCAGGAAACCTTGTACAATTTCAGACAAATGGCTGTCCAACCTCATCTTAAAAATTTATATGTTGGAGCACCCACAACTTTGAGAGGCAAACTGTTCCACTGATTAATTGTTGTATAAGGAATTTTTTTCTTAGTTCTATATTGGTTCTCTCCTCAATTAGCTTCCATCCATTGCTTCTTGTTCTTTCTTCAGGTTCTTTGGAGAATAGATTGACCTAGGGGTGGGATTCAAATTTTTTAACAACCAGTTCTGTGGGCATGATTGTCGTGTCCGCAAAAAGACGATTAGAGTCGGTGACTTTCATGCAAAGCTCTTTATTAACAAAGGGAGAACCGAACCGGCGAAAGGTAAAAAGCCCGCGGCTTTTATACCTTTCGCAAGGCGGCCGCGGCCAATGGCAGCGATTCAAGTCTCCCGCTCTTGGTTTGCACCAATCGCGGGAGACTTCAATCGGGCCAATCAGCGCGGCTCGCCTGGCCAATCAGAAATCCCCGTGCCTTGGCCAATCAAGGCCCGGGGATTTCGAGTATACCATTTGAATACATAACACCCCTCCCCCCTTGGTATGGTCCGTCAGGTGGTGTAGTCACGCAGGTAGGCGGGGCTCCGTCGAGTCCTAGTTGACCTGCGCAACTCACTTTTCTGTTGTAACTCGGCCGGAGCGGTCGTTCCTTTGGCTGCTCCTGCCTCTTCGCGAACCGGCTGGATGATCGGGCCGGTTCCTTCGCCGCGGCTCCCGCCTGGGCCTACCGGGTCGGTTGAGCTGCGGATTTCGCCGCTCCCGCTTGGCTTCTCCGAGTCGGTAGAGCTGGCCAGACGGTTCTTCTCCGGAGGGGACTCGCGATGGCTGTTTTCTGGTGAGTATTTTTGGTTTATTTTATTTTGCGATTGTCTCTCCGGGTATTCCCTCCCCCCTTGGTTCGCTTCTTGGGGGTTGAGGTCAGTCGCCGTTCGGGACCTTAATTGGTCGATGTGCCGTTTCCAGGCTCGCCCATCCGTGGTTTGGAGCCGGTACGACTTTGGACCAGTGACTTGTGTTATGACGGCTGGGATCCATAGGGGGTCCCCCGTCATGTTTTTTGCGTATACCAGGTCACCTGGGTTAAATGTCCGGAACCTGGAGCTGGAGTCCGGGGGCTGCTCCGGGTTGTAAGTCGGGTGCAGTCTGTCAAGTGGAGACCTCAGCTTTCTGCCCATCAACAGCTCTGCCGGACTCTTGTTGGTCGTAGTGTTGGGAGTGATGTGTTGTATGAATAGTAGGCAGTTGATTTTGTCGTTGATCTCCCCGTGGTCCATTTTCCTGAGGGTCTTTTTTGTAAACTGGACCATCCGTTCCGCCCTACCGTTCGCCGCCGGATGCGCCGGTGCTGTTAATGCGTGGCGGATACCTCTTTCCGCCAGGAACCGTTCAAACTCGATGGACGTGAACTGGGGTCCGTTGTCTGAGACGACGACGTCTGGGAGGCCGTGAGTGGAAAACAGTTTACACAGTTCTTTAATGACGGCCTCTGTGGTAGTGGACTTCATGTCGCTGACTTCCAGCCAATTGGAATATGCGTCGACTGTGATTAAAAATGTATGTCCATTTGTGGGGCCCACAAAGTCAAGATGGATTCTGGACCAGGGCCCCCGTGGTGTTTCCCAATCCCGTATGGGTGCTGCGGATGGGCTGGATCTGGTCTCCTGGCATCGGTGGCATTTGGCGACCCATGCCTCAATTTGCTTGTCCATCCCTGGCCACCAAGCGTAGCTTCTGGCCAGGGCTTTAGTCCTGACGATGCCAGGATGACCCTCATGTAGCATCCTCAAGACTTTTTCTTGCAATCTATCTGGAATTACCACCCGGTCACCCCATAGAATGCATCCTCTCAGGAGTGACAGTTCGGTCTGGCGCTGGCGGAATGTTTTAAAAGTCTCGTCACTGTCCTTATCCGGCCAGCCTTTTTCTAACCAGTGCAAGATTCGTGCCAGACGCCTGTCCTTAATGGTTTCTCTGGCAATGTCGGATGCGGTAATAGGTAAACTTTCTATGCTCAAGGTATTTGTTGTTGGTGCTGGGTCAGGTTCTGAGTCAGGTAAGGGCGAGCGGCTTAAAGCGTCCGCGTGCGAGATTTTCTTACCTGGCTTGTGTAGCAGTTCGTAATTGTAGGCTGCCAGGAATTCCAACCATCTTGTCATTCGGGGTGACAAGATGTTGGGAGTGGCTCGGTTTCCCGCGAGGATGCCCAGCAGAGGCTTGTGATCCGTCACGATGGTGAACGGGCGGCCGTACAAGTATTCATGAAAACGTTTAACGGCGGCAACTATAGCCAAAGCTTCCTTGTCCAGCTGGCTATAGTTGCGCTCTGGTTTGGTCAGAGTTCTGGAAAAAAAGGCGATGGGTGCTTCTCTCTGGTCTGGGAGGGTGTGGCTGAGGACAGCGCCAACGCCGAAGGGTGATGCGTCGCAAGTGACAGCTAGGGGTAAGGTCTCACTAAATTGCATCAGGACAGCGTCGGAGGTGAGGAGGTCCTTGGTTCTTTGAAAAGCGGTTTGTTCTCGCCTCCCCCAAGTCCAGGCTGCCTTCTTGTCTAGGAGTCTATGTAAGGGCTCTGCCGCCGTTGCCTTTTGAGGTAGGAAAACATTATAGAAATTTAGTAATCCTAGGAACGCTTGTAATTCCGTTTTGGATTTTGGGGTGGGGGCTTCCTTGATGGCTTTTACTTTTTTAGTTGTAGGGTGAATGCCCTTCTGGTCTAGGAGATAGCCCAAAAACTCTACTTGCTTTGTACAAAGATTGCATTTTTCTCGCTTAACTTTAAGTCCTGTTTCTTTAAATTTTGTTAAGACTTGTCTGAGTCGGTTCTCTAATTCGGCTTCATTTGGCGCCGCAATTAATACGTCATCAAAATAGGGCACCACCCCTTTTATGCCCTGTAACAAACGTTCCATCAGGCTTTGAAAAATGCCTGGTGCCACGCTGACTCCAAATTGGAGCCGGTTACACTTAAAAGCCCCTCGATGGGTTACTATTGTTTGGGCTTCCGCCGTTTTCTCGTCTACAGGTAGTTGCTGATATGCCTGGGCAAGGTCGAGTTTTGCAAAGACTTTGCCCCCTCCTAGCGAGTGTAGTAAATGTTGTACTATAGGGACTGGGTAGGCGCTTTGTTGTAATGCGTCATTTAGGGTGGCCTTATAGTCCCCGCAAATTCTCACGGACCCGTCTGGTTTTACTGGGGTCACTATAGGGGTTTCCCATCTGGCATGGTCTATCGGTTGCAATACCCCTTGTTTGACGAGCTTGTCGAGCTGCTCGTCAATCTTTGGTTTTAATGCAAACGGTACCCTTCTAGGTTTAAGTCTCTTAGGGGGAACCCTTGGGTCTAAGTCAAACGAGATAAGGGGCCCCTGGTACTTGCCCAAACCTCCATCGAACACCTCCTGGAACTCCTGGGTTAGCCGCTGTTCCCAAGCTTCGATGGTGACTTGGTTGACACCTGTCAGCGCGATGTTAAGCGGGGCGAACCATTGTAGACCCAGTAGGCTTGGGCGGTCGCGATCGACGATTGTGAGTGGTAGTTGTTCAGTGTGGCCTTTGTAAGTTATGTTGAAATTCTTGGTGCCCACTACCGGGACACGGTTCCCTTGGTAGTCTTTAATGATGATCTTTTGTGTGTGCACGTTTCTCTTTTGTAGAGTAGGCACCAGTCTTTTGATTTCGCGCCATGCAATCATGGAAAGGTAGGACCCAGAGTCCACTTCCATCTTGCATGGCTGGCCTTCTATATGTACTTCTACATGTACCTTTCTGGCGCCGTCGGAGATGGCGTGGCCGATGGTCACCGTCTGGTGGGTTTCTTCTTTCCGTCGACCGTCGCCGCTTCTTTGAGATCGTTGAGCGCGGTCCCATCGACCGTCTGGCTGTCGTTCTCTGGTTCTGGGCGGGGAGTTTTCTCTCCGTCTGTCGTGCTGTTCCCATTTGGGCGGGCTGCGAGTCTTCTTTTGGCGGCAAACTCGGGCGATGTGACCCCTTCGTTCACAATGCCTACAGATAGAGTCAAAAAATCGGCATTCTGACCTGGGGTGGTCGCCGCCGCACCCGGCGCAACTGGTCCTCGACTTGCGACCTTTTCGGCTTCGTTGGTCGCCGCGTCCCGTCTGTACTCGGTGAATGTCCTCCTCGTCTTCTGACGTGCTGGAGTTTGACTGGTATTCACCGTAGTGTGCGGTTGCTTCACTTCTTGCATCGGCCGACCTTGCCGGGTTGTTGTTTCCGCCCTTCGCGTCAGATCTTCGCATGCTGTCTGCCGACGTGCGCGTTGCTTCAGTGGCTGCGGCTGCTGTAAGGGCATCGGCTAGGCTGATGTCGCCCTTGGCCATAAGTCGGCTCTGAAGTGTAGGATCCCACAACCTGAGTACGAAGCGGTCTCTTATGAGACTGTTGAGACCCTCGAACTCACAGAGTCCTCCTAGGCGCCGAAGTTCTGCGACGAAATCGCTCAATTTTTCGTCTGGTTTCTGGTTTCGGCGGTAGAACTCGTTGCGCCGTATCAGGATGGGGACTTCGGGAGCGTAATGGCGCCGTAGTATGGGTTCCAGGACGTCCCAGTCCATGGCTGTGGCGTCTGCTGGCTTGGCCAAGGCTTTGGCCATTTGGAAGACCTCTGGTCCGCAGTGTGTGAGAAAGACGGCGCGTTTTAGCGGGGCCAGGGCGTCCTTCATCCCGGCGCATTCCAGGTACATCCGGAATCGATCCGAGTATGATTCCCAGTCCTCGGCTGCGGGGTTGAACGGGGCGGGCGGTGCTATTTTCGCCATCTTCGCGCTGGAACTGGTTCTTGGACACGGGGTTCGGTTCAGGGGCGAGATCCCACCCTCGTCGCCAGTGTCGTGTCCACAAAAAGACGATTAGAGTCGGTGACTTTCATGCAAAGCTCTTTATTAACAAAGGGAGAACCGAACCGGCGAAAGGTAAAAAGCCCGCGGCTTTTATACCTTTCGCAAGGCGGCCGCGGCCAATGGCAGAGATTCAAGTCTCCCGCTCTTGGTTTGCACCAATCGTGGGAGACTTCAATCGGGCCAATCAGCGCGGCTCGCCTGGCCAATCAGAAATCCCCGTGCCTTGGCCAATCAAGGCCCGGAGATTTCGAGTATACCATTTGAATACATAACAATGATGGGCGTGGCTTGGTGGTTATGTGACTGGGTGGACATGGCTTGGTGGTCATGTTATTGGCCAGGCGTGGCCAACTCAGTATCACTCACATTGAGGCATGCCTGGCCTCTCATGACTGTGGGGATGCTGCAACAGTCATAAGTGTGAAAAATGGTCATAAGTCACTTTCTTCAGTGCCATTGTGACAATCAAAGTACCAGCAAAGGAGGGGAAAAAACTCCAGAGATGTTCCTGAGACAGAAAGTCCTAGTCCTGCCAAGAATGTAATAAGGGTTAATGGAGAAGCAGTTTCTGTAAACAGCACCAGAATGTTTCCTTCCTGCCTTCCTTACAGAATTAGGCCAGTAATTTCTTCTAACAACCAGTTCTCTGAACTGCTTAGAATGTTAACAACCGGTTCTAGCGAATAGGTGTGAACTGGTAGAATCCCACCCCTGGATTGACCCTTTCCTCTTTGTAATAGACCCTTCAATATAACTGAGTAACAGATTTGGAAGAGGCCTTGGAATTCTTTTAGTCCAATCCCTTGCTCAAACAGGAAACTGTATTCTATTTTCGACAAATGGCTGCTTCTTAAAAGCCTCCAGTGACCCACAACTTCTGAAGGCAAGCTATTCCACTGCTTAATTGTTCTCACTCTCAGGAAATTTCTTCTGAAAATCAACTATCTCCAGCTCTTATTGTAGCTCCAAGCCAAGTGGTAGACCCAGGTTTTCAGGCCCTAATGGAAGGTCAGGAGGGTGGGAACATATTTCAGCCCAAGGAGCAAGATGTTCCAAAAGGGTAGGAGCCAAAGCAGATAATACTCTTCTGGACCCCACCAGCCAAATTTCCTTGACTGACTGGATCCACAGCATGCCTCCTCTGCTGGTGTAGGTGAGGCAGCATTCTTTCCATTCTGGAAATAAAACACTTTTTGGGTTCAAAAATAGTTAAAGCTTAAGATTTATGTCCACTGTTATGGAGCATTCAGTGATTGAGAAGAAAATATAAAGTTATTTGGGGATTCAATTAAACTGAGGTGATTCCCTATTCAGTGTTCCTATTTTAAGAGATCAGCTTTGATAGAATGTATAGGGGATAAAGGAGCAAGTCTGGTTATTGATTAAGGCATCAGGCTAGAAATGGGGAGACTATGATTTTTAAGCCCATTTTAGGCATGAAATCAGTTGGGTGTCCTTAGGCAGCCACTCCCTCTCCTTTTCTCCAAAGATAAATCTTGACAAGGGACTCATTCAGGTAGTTGCCTGAATGTAAAAAAAAAAAAAAAACCCTGACTCAAAGGTGCCATACAATAATGCCTATAAATTAATGGAAGAGCCCTCACATTGATAAATCATATCACTGTTACAATTCCTACTTTTGCAAAAAAAACTAGAATGTGATATTTTATTTTATTTTTGAATAATGGGACTTAGGATTTTACCATATAAGTCACTTTGTTGTGACTAATTTTATCTTAAAAGAATTATATGCAGATGCTTGGGAAAAAAGTGTAACTATTTCCCCTACCTAAATGACCCAATTGTAACAGACAGAAAGCCAGAGAAACAGAGGGACAGACAGACCAATAAGTACTGGCAATTCTGTGTTTGTCAAGTGTTTGAAGCAGGAACTTAACAAGGTAATCTTTTTCCAGTCATTCTTATCAATGTCTTAGTTTTTTGTGTGGAATACCTTTATGTCACTTTGCTGAACTGATACGGTATCATTATTACCTGCCAAACATGATAATTATCAGAAATGCAGGAATGTATGGCCAATATTCTGCCACATGTTTAGTTACAGTGCAAAGTTTTCATGAAACATCTTCAAAGATTTAAATATGAAATTGTATTATAACTGATTCAAAATAATCCAAAACAAAATCTATCTGCTCACTGGTAATTTAATAGAAAGTGTATTAATTACATCCAAGTAACTTATTTTTTTTTAAAAAAAATCCATGATTCTTCTGATGAATTTTCTGATGTATTTTTGATGAATGTGTTCTGATTAAAAATTTTTCCTCAAGGATGTCCAGTTGAGATTAGTAAGAAAATGTTCTAAGAAGTCAAAATATTTCTTCACTGGTTTGTGGATGTAATCAGTGGGGTTCCTACACCTGGATTACTGTGGTATTGTTGGTTTTTGCTGCTTAGTAGCTGTTTGAGGTTAGACAGCCATCTAAAAGCAAATATGGACTGACTTGTCAAGCCCTGAGAGAATTAAGACTATTGTGAATGAACTGCAGATTATTGATGCCATATTTGATATTCACATACTGTGGTTATGTATGAACACCTATGATTGTGCCATTGACTGGATATGTTTTTCAAAAATAAAGTAATTATGGATAAGTATGAAATAGCAGAGGGTCCTAATGTGCTGTAGTTGTGGGTAACTAGCTATTGGTGTTGATTTTCAGGAGATTACAGATAATCTGCAGATTTGAAGAAATCTCTATGAAACTTGGAGAGTTGGTCACATATGATTGGGTAAAGTCGCATAAAACATGGTTCTATCCCATTGTTGATGAAGATCTGAACATTGGATGTCTCACTGTAATCAATAGGTAAGATTTTTTAAAAATAACTGTTCAAAGATAATTTAGAAATTTGAATATGTAGATTATTAGATGTTTCAACCAAAACTGATGCCTTTCACCTTCCCCTGGTGCTGACCAATTCTTGATTTTCCTTTCACCACCATTTCTGTACAAGTTCTTTCATTTCAGTTTCTTTTGCATTCCTATCCACTTCCTTTATCCAAACTTCATGCATTGTATTTCTTTGGGATGTCCCATAGCTGCAGCCAGAACTGCAACATTTTTTGTTTGTCAGGCATTGACACTGCAGTCTCTCCATTGATGGATTGGTAGCAACATTTTTGATTCTATTGAAATTGAAGATTCTGTCTATAGTATGCAATTGGAGCTTGCTATCTGCTGATCTTCTTGGCTATAGCTGTTATTTGCTGCTTAATTATTTACAGTACTTCCTTAGTCTTCTTTTTTTTCTAGGTGATATTTCTTAATCAGGTATCCATTGGTCTTCTCGTTCTTCAGCTTCTTTTCTTTCATTTGTTCCAGTTTCCTTGCATCTGACCTTAGCAGACTGATCTTATTTTCCAATCTGATCTTCCATTTTGGTGGCATACTGTTTAGCTTTTTTTCTTCTTTGTAGATTTTTCATCCAAGGTATGCCGTTATAACTGCAGTCATGCTGTACATTAATTGGCTTGTTTCTTACACTGAGCTGGTGGTTATAGTTGATATTATAATATTGGCATCTTTTAATATGTATACTTGTTGTTTCTTTAAGGCAGTCTTCAATGCAGGCAATCTTCTATCTCCTCCTTCCCCTCCTCTTCTTCTCCTTCTCCTTCTCCTTCTCCTCCTCCTCCTCCTCCTCCTCCTCCTCCTCCTCCTCCTCCTCCTCCTCCTCCTCCTCCTCCTCCTCCTCCTCCTCCTCCTCCTCCTCTTGCTTCTTCTCCTTCTCCTTCTTCTCCTTCTCCTTCCCATCCTCCTCCTTAGCAAGAATTCCAAAATTCTGTTTTCCCAAAAATAGTAGTGAGTTTTTGCAGCTTGATGCTATATTTGGAGGTGTGCTTATTGTCCTTTACAATGACAAACGGTCATAAGGAGGTTTGGTGGGTGGCATAGGACAGCCTGCTTATGGTAAGGAATGCTTTATGTTTTGTGTTAGGCCATGTTCATCATGGTAGCTCTTTATTAAAATATTCTTGGCATGAACTCAAAGCCCCAAATGTACCTACTGGATTAAAAAAAGTTACCCGTTTGTGATATCTTTCATCCATAGTTCTTATATGTCTCCAGATTTACCAATATATTTATTAGGCTAAGTTATAAGCTTATATTTTACGAGTAAGTAACGGTAAGGCTTCCCCTCACACATACGTGCTAGTTGTTTCTATCTCTAGGGGGAGGTGCTCATCTCCATTACAAAGCGAAAGAGCCAGTGCTGTCCAAAGATGTCTCTGTGGTTATGTGGCTGGCATAACTAAATGTCGAAGGCACATGGAATGCTGTTACCTACCCACCAAAGTTGTCCCTAGTTTTCTACTTCCATTTTTATATGCTTTCGAACTGATAGGTTGGTAGAAGCTGGGACAGGTAACAGGAGCTCATTCCATTACGCTGTGCTAGGGATTGAAACCGCCGAACTGCCGACCTTTCTGATTGACAAGCTCAATATCTTAGTCACTGAACCACCACGTCTCTATTTAGCTAGTAGAGCACCCGAATAAGATTTACTGGTGAGCATTTATTTATTTCTCATTCTTTTGTGATGAGGGTCTCTTCCATGTCCCTTCACCAAGTTATGCAATTCCTTTCTTTGACAGGCTTGAGTGGTGTCTGCAGGAACGTCATTTTGGCATCAGTCTTTCTGCTTCCCAAGGTTTTTAAATTAGGATATTATTGCATTTTAATGGAATTTTAATTTATATTATTCTAGTCCATGAATGACCTCTTTGCAGTTGCCTAATTTGTATAGTATTTTTATTTTGCATTTTTTTTTGCAAATGTTTTTATTCAGTAAATCATCAAGAGAGCTTCAGCTATTGGGCAGTTTTCAGCAATTTAATGAAACAAAGAACCTAAATGGCTGTGAATACCATTTTGAAGAAAACAAATATAAAAATATTCCTGGGGTGCATCCAATGTTTTAACATTTGCACTGTTTCTGCAATTAAATTCTAGAAACCAAAATTTGGTTGTTACTTCTCCTCTTCCTCTCCTCCTGCTTTTTTTTTTTGCGGGGGGGGGGCAGTATTGTTAAAACTAAAGTAGAAGATTATGTCATTCAACAAATGAATAGCCATGGCTCCTCGTCATGAAAAGCACACGGTAGAAAAAGAAAAAGGCTGAGTAAACAATATTTGTCACTTATTTCAGAGACAATGTGTGTGTTTTGGCTTTTGAGTAGTTTGCTCTTTAACATGATAGTATAAAGTGTCTGGACAGGGCTATTAAAGCTAATTATTTCCTAGTATCCCTGCTAAAGTCAGCAGGATTCTCTCTGCTGTTTGTGGTTTTACAGGGTTGAGAAGCCATAAACACTGCTGCAGGTTTCAGCTCTGTAACCATTCGCGTAGCCGCCATGAGACAGGAGAAAGCAGGGATGACTCATGTCCAGGAGACTTCTGCTATGAAGGGCTGTACTCTCTGCTCCCAGATACCACAGGACCTGCCTGCTTGCATGAACATGGCTTTTTGTGTAAGGAAAGCTGCTGGATTTCCACTCCTTGTATTGGTGGACGGCTTTGCATAAACTTGTCAAAACTACAGCTCCATGTAGGCAATTCCATGCACCTGAGAGGACCTGCTTGCTTTCTGATGAAGGACCTCTCTCAGCATGTTTAACCAAAGAGATTTAGATATTCTGCTGCAGATGCTAGGGCTAAATGCATGATGGCTTCTCATTGAAAGCATCCATCCAGATCTCCTTTCCATGTCATCTCCTTTTGAGTACAGGCTAAAAGTGTGCCTTGAAAGAACTAGAATTTGTCCTGTCGGGGAAAAATGGGAATGCCCTTGAGTTTTGTTGAGAGAAGCTCTTGCTTTCTTTCTTAAATACAATTATGTACAAACTTATATTCTTTTTAAAAATATTATACTAATTGGTTTCTAGTTATCTTCTAAAATTGTCCAGGTATATTTGAAATACAGGTAGGTAGTCCTCAACTTACAACAGTTTGTTTAATGACTGTTCAATGTTACAATGGCTCTGAAAAAAAAAGTGATTTTATGACAATTTTTCATACCTTTGCAACATCCCCATGATCCTGTGATCAAAATTCAGAGGCTTGGCAACTGGTTCGTACTTATGACCATTGCAGTGTTCCCAGGGTCATAAGATCCCCTTTTTGCAACCTTCTGACATGCAAAATCAATAGGGAAGCTATTCACTTAATAACCGAGTTACTCACTTATCAACTGCAGTGATTTATTTAATAACTATGGCAAGAAACATTGTAAAAAGGGCAAAACTCACTGAACAAATTCTCACTTAACAACAGAAATTTTGGACCCAATTGTGGTCATGAGTCGAGGACTACCTGTATATAATTTAATCTCAGAACAAATACAGATATTGTTTTTTGTATAACAATCTGGTTTAGTCTTTATTTGAAAGTACATATTATGGCCACAAGGGCATATTTCTTGCAGTGCTTTTGGACTTTAACTTCAATAGAATAAATGAGTATAAATGTTTGCAATTCCTTTTCCTTCCTTCCTTTGCCACCAAAATTAAACATGTTATCTGGGACAAAAAACTTGTAGAAGTGCAAATGTTAGAAGCTGGATCATCTGTAAGAGAATGAAGAAATGTAAGTCTTACAGGAATAACATGAAAAGTATTGTTACAGCTGCAATTGTTTCTACAAACTAGAATACCTGCTCTAAATACATCCTGATAGAAAGTCAACTATCTGCAAGTCAGGTAGGCAGATGAAAGAAAGAGAAAGAAAGTGTGTGTAGAGATCCCACCCCCATCTGGCATTCATTATGTGAAGAAAATTTGAGAAAATATATTTGATAATTATATTTATTGGGACTACAAGCCCCCAAATTGCCAATCATCATAATTAATTTGCATTATATATTTACACTCCAGACCTGTCCCAGTGTTTTAACATGAGCCACGGTGGTGCAGTGGTTAGAGTGCAGTACTGCAGGCTACGTCTGCTGCCTGCTGGCTGCCTGCAATTTGGTAGTTCAAATCTCACCAGGCTCAAGGTTGACTCAGCCTTCTTCGTTCCAAGGTGAGTAAAATGAGGATCCAAATTTTTGGAGACAATATGCTGACTCTGTAAATTGCTTGGAGAGGGCTGTGAAGCATTGTGAAGTGGTATACAAGTGCTATTGCTATTGCTACACTGCTATGGATAAAACAGCACAGCTTTAAACTAAATCTTAACATGATGTCGCTATTGCTTAGGATGTTCTATGCTCCCTATTTTATCTTTGGATGGAGTGACATTGCCTTTGAAGAAGCAGGTCTGTGAGTTGGGAGTCTTCCTGGACTTTCAGCTGCTTCTAGACCAACAAGTGGAAACTGTGCCCATGAGGGCCTTTACCCAGCTGTAGCTAGTGCACCAGTTGCAGCCTTTCTTGCATCTAGAGTACAATGGCTCATGCGATCACATTGCCCATTTAGACTCTGCAATGTGCTTTCATCAGACTACACTCCAAAGCTTCAGTAGATGCAAAATAGCTTGGGTACTCAGGGAAGCTGGGTACTCTGATTGTTGTATACATGTTATACCTGTTTTACAGACTTTGAACTGTGGTCCTGAAAGGAGCATTTTGCCATGGAGGCTACTTGTAGGCATCCCTATCGACCTACATGAACATAACCAAACTTGTTGCTAGCATTGTCATTCCCTTGCAACACTACTTAAGCATGGACCTCATGCATTGCTGAAACTCATTCCAGATTCATCCTGTGTCTCTCCTAGATGCCTGAGAACTGTCAACTAGGCTAGTTCTGGAGACAAGTCTATGACTTTAGAAGATCCCACACCTTATTGAGGAACAGCCCAACTAATAGATCATAGTACTAGAGCACCTCCATGCATATGACCCTCAGATGGCTTGACAAGTGATCAAACATGCCATTGTAGTTTCCACTATATTTCCCTCTTCTGCTCTCTTGAACATAAAAGGCTAACATGGTGGGAAGGAAACAAACTGAGGAGAATTCACAAATTGCTTTTCTTAACTTATTAACCATATTAAAATTTGTAATGTGAGCACCAGGCACCAGCTTCATTACTTCAGCTGATTATGGTTCAGCAATCAGCAATCTTTATTCCCAAAAGTTATATCAGGGACTAGGCACTTTAACATGGTTCTCTGGGAATGCCTATAAATTGGCTCAGAATCAACCAGCACACTTTGACAAATTAAAACAGCCTCCTTAGACCTAAATTCAGCACTTATACAATGGTGTAGAGTAGGAGTCAAGGCCCACAGGCCAGATCCGGCCTGTGGGGTGCTTAGATCTGGCCCACAGAACTACCCTGGAAACAGAGAAGAACCCAGCCTGTGGTGCCTCTGCCAGCAAAAACGGAGCTGGGAAACAGATGTGATATTCAACAGGTTCTGACCAGTTCTGGAGAACTGGTAGCAGAAATTTTGAGTAGTTCAAGAAGAAGAACTGGCAAATACCACTTCTGACTGATGATTTTACAGTATCCTTTCCCTGCCATGCCCCCCACTCCACGCCCACAGAACCGGTAGTAAAAATGTTTGAATCCCACCACTGCTGGGGAGGACCATGCACTGTCCTCCCAGGCTCCATTTTCAGGTGTGATGGCCTCCTGCAACCTTCTGCCAGTGAAAACAGAGCTTGGGAGGGCCACCTGTGTCACTTCCAAACTCTGTTTCTCTGGCAAAGCACTTGGGCCACCACAGGCTCCTTGACATGAGTGACGTTGAGCTGGCCATATCTCCCAGCTCCCCCAAGGTCAAACACAACCCTGATGCGGCCCTCAATGAAACCAGGTTTGATACTCCTGGTGTAGAGTTTCGTGTTTGAGCAGGGGATTGGACTAGAAGACTTCCAAGGTCCCTTCCAACGTTGTTATTCATCTTTCCCATGAAATGATATTCACTCTCAAAATATATTAAAAAAATACTTTTGCTATTTTATTTTAACTGATTTGATTTACTGCCTCAAATAAACATTACCTATACAGGTTCTAGTTTAATAACCACACTTGGAATGAAGAGCCTTTCATCTGTGGTAAGCCAGGGCAACACCTTATTTCCACCTTAAAAATGTCCCTGAACTCTTCTTCTTAAATGGCACTTGAGGCTAGTGGTTTAATTGATGCTAATCTGGGAAGAAATTCCACTGAGCAGAGGAGAGTTCCTAAGCCTCTTCCTAACATTGTACTACTGAGGTGTGAAGGTGGTTTTGCTGGTACAATTTGGTTTTGGGACTACCTTGGGAACTGTCCAACATAAAGTGTTAACAGAAGCATTTACAGATCCTTGTAATAATAAATGAACAAACAGAAATAATCAAAGTTAGCAATTTTATCTGGAGTTGCTCTTGTTGTTATTTTCCTCCCTAACTCCCACCAGAGTCACCAGTCCAATGGAATTGACATTAAGCGGAAATTAGCAAACTTATTACAATTTATGATGAAAGATAGGCGTCCTTGGATTGTGCTAAGATGACCCCACTTAACTTCATCATAAGTACCTGTGATAATTACATCAATATTAAATGCAAAAACGTGAAACATTTTTTGAATGCAGTGCATAGTCGACAATCTCCCCATTCTAACCCCCGCCTCAATCCTGGGCTCACATTCAGAGGCTTTCAAAACTGACAATTCACACATCAATTTTAAATAATGCACTTTCATTTTGACCTTAAGGCATGAGTTGGAATTAGCTGTTACTTAGAGGGAGAATTGATTGATGAATATAAATTGGAATATCAACTGCCTAGCCTGAATAAATACTTCTCCAATTAAAATAATTGCCCTTAGTTACATCTTCAAAAGCAACAACTACATATCAAAGCTGGAACAGTTTGAGCAAATTCTGGTGAGAAAAAGAAATATAGAAACATGTTTAGATGTTTGGATGGGCAGATACACATTCCCAGCTTGAATTACTGGAAAGTTAAATTGTGCTAAAAATAGTTACAGAGCACTTATTTTGAAAAATGAAATTTCACTGCTCAGAAAAGTATTATTGCTGCTGTTCATATTTTCTTTTCCAGATAATAAATTAAGTTTACAAATTCTATAACAGAGCATAATACTGGTGTCTTTGCATTTGCCAGGTTCCCTTCCCTAAATTTAATTATTTAATATTCTATCATCATCATCGTCATCATCGAGATGGCATGTTACAATTGTAGCATCACCGTATTTACTAGAGTGCTCTAATCCCATGGATATTCTTAAATTAAAAATGGTTAATGGCTGCTACCCAGCAGTGCAGCTGTATGAAAGCATATCTATCTATGAAGAAAAAATGAAAATAATAAGCTGCACAGATATCAAAGTGGAATGAATGACAGAAGCAATATTTTGCAATTAGTCACGCCCAGCAGAACAATTGTTTTGTGAAAAACAATCTACACTCTGTGACAGACATTTTGTGAGAATGCCACTAATAAACTGTCAAAATTCCAAAGATGACCATCATCCCAAAGAGAACTTGAGGATAGTCCTACTGGATCAGATCTAAGTCCATCTAGCCAGTATTCGTCTGACACAGTGGCCTATCAGATACATGTAAGAAGTCCACAAATAGGAATTTGAGGCAGTAATGTTTCTATGCACCTAGTATATAATGACAAACTGCTCTTGTGCCTGGAGGCAGCACCTAGCCATCAACATTAGTAGTCATTGATAGAACAGTAATCTAGAAATTTGTCTAGTTCATTTTGAAGTCACCTAAGATAGAACCACAACTTGTGGCAGCATATTTCACAGATTGTTTACACACTGGATAAATTATTACTAATCAGACAGTACTTCTATATTGAGAGAAATAATTTTAAAAAAATCTCAGTTCACCCTTAATTTAGCATGTATAATGCCATTAATCTCCTTATATATATTTTATCTTTTAAGCTAAACAACCTCAACCACTGAAGCCTGTCCTCATACGGAATGTATTCCACAGTCATTTTGGTTACCTTTTGTTCATGTTTTCCAGGTCCATTATATCTCTCTTGAGATATGGAAACCAGAATGGTGGTGAATATTCTAGATGTGGCCACACCATAAAATTGTAAAGTAGAGTTATAATAAGAACTGATTTATGGTATATTTGTTTTCTAATGATTCTTAGTATAATTTTTATCTTCTTAATGGTCACTGTACACTATACACTAAAAGCTCTTTCTTGATTGGCAGTCAAAGTGACTAACTGTCACTACTGTTTTATAAACTATGGATTCCTAGTTCCAATATGCAACTTTTTAGACTTCCTGAAGAGGTTATCAGCATCTATTGTGTTCACAAGGAGTAAGTTCTGCACACTATATTCTATCTACTAAAAAATGAATCCTACCATTAAACAACACAGATGTGGTGGCTCAGTGGCTAAGACACTGAGCTTGTCAATCAGAAAGGTCAGCAGTTCAAATCCCTAGCATTGCGTAATGGAGTGAGCCCCCGTTACTTGTCCCAGCAGTTTGAAAGCATGTAAAAATGCAAGTAGAAAAATAGGGATCACTTTGGTGGGAAGGCGCCTTCAGCATTTAATCATGCCAGCCTCATGACCACGGAGACATCTTTGGACAGCACAGACACTTTGGCTTCATAATGGAGATGAGGACTCCCTAGAGTCGGAATTGACTAGCACGTATGTGCAAGGGGAACCTTTCCCTTTACCTTATCATTAGACAATGTGAGATGATTCCTCAGGCAGTTAATTTTTTGTTGTTATGGAAAGGATCAAATTATTGGTTATTTATAGGGACTTCCGGTTTGCAAGGTTTCGGCGGAGGCAGGGATTTGTGATACTGCATGATCCCTACTGCGTTCGCCGCCAAGGTTCCCCCGATCCGTTTGTAGGGGCAGCTGAAGACAGGGGGGATCCGGACAGGGGCTTGGGGTGTCACAGACCCCCTCCCCAGCCGGCAGAACCCCCTTTTCCCAAGGCGGAGGAGCGGTGGTCAGCAATGGTTGCCACGAAGAAATCTGCAGCTGGACAGCAGGTGCAGGAGGGAGAAAGTTGGAAGAAATATGAAAGTTGCTTTCAACCAGAACAAGGCAAGAGAAAGTGCCCTGGAATCTTGAAGGCTGCTAACTATGGAAAATAGGTGCTTCCATAAAAGTATGTGATTTAATTGAAAAGTAATGTGCTAAATGTTTAAGATATAGATGAATATTAATATTAATGAATAGATTTGTATTGGTATTGATGATATTGTATAATTTTAGAATGTACCAGACAGAATCCCAATGTAAGTTATGCATTTTATATTAAGTATTAAGTATTATAAATATAGGGGGAAGAGATAAAGGCATCATACTCCAATTAGTGTACAGGAGAAGTGTTTTTTAAAAGAAGAAAGATAAATGGATAGCTGGAAATAGAACAGACAAAGAATAATAAATATTATGATTCGAATTGAGATGAGATAAATAAAATAAAATTAAGAAAATTTAAAAGAGAGGAGAAGCTATATAGAAAATTGAAAATGTTAATAAGATATGGAATGGTATGCAAAATGTTAATAAGATATGGAATGGTATGCAAAATGAATATGAATTTGAATTTGTGTCTGTACCAAGAGTTTTAACCCGGGACTAAGCAACTTTCAGAAAAGAGGTTTTTTATGTTTTTATGTTTTGTGTTTCTGTGTGTTTGTGTGTTGTATGTCTTTAAAAATTAATAAAGTTTGTTTAAAAAAAATATTGGTTATTTATTATTAGTTTTTTAAAATGTAGAGATGTCAACCTATGAGTTTATGGCATATCAAAATAACTTGGCTTCGCAAAATAATTTCCCCTTGCAGCAACCAATGTGCTTGCCTGCAGCGAGCCTCATTTCCTATTCAGTCTATGTTAGTAAAATACTGTTGTGTATATAATATATTTCAATAAAGCATAAGCTTGAAATCAAGTGCAGGGTTCTGGCCCTGCACTTCTAATTGGTTGTTAAACGGCCGTACCGGATTGGCCCATTCTGGGGAATCCGATTGGCCCTTAACAGACATGTATTATTGGTTCAAGAGTTAGCGTTCCTAGTTCGTTATTGGGTAATCGTTTTTAGGGTTGCCTATATAAGGCAGGTTCTACTACTGTTTAAATTGAGCAAGTATAATGTAATAAAGAGCTGAAGTTCACCGTTCAGAAACTTGTCTCCACTCTTTCTCGCTCATGCTCAAAACTTGACACTGGCGACGAGGGTGGGATATGGAGACAACTGAACCAACGGAACCCAGAAGCAATACTGAGCATGTGACAGATGGCGCCAACAACGGAACCATGTCCGGCGGCCTTGTACCACCCGCTCCGTTCGATCCGACACAGGAGGACTGGGAGTCCTATATGGATCGCTTCCAAATGTTTCTTGAAACAAACAATTTGAAGGACGCCACACCAGGAAAGAAATGAGTGGTTTTCCTGACGCATTGCGGTCCAACTGTATTTAAGATGGCTAAAGTGCTAGCCAAACCCCGAGAAGTGAAGGCCATGGATTGGGACGACCTCGAACCTATCCTGCAAGCCCACTACACTCCTACCGTGCCTACACTTGTGAGACGCCATGAGTTTTACCAAAGAAACCAGCGAAAGGGAGAAAGCGTGGCCGACTTCATAGCAGACCTCCGCAACTTAGGAGGCCTCTGCGGGTTCACCGACCTCGAAGAGGCGTTGAGAGATCGCATAGTCCTTGGACTCGATGCTCCAGGCATCCAAAGCAAGCTGATGGCAAAGAGCAACATCAGCCTTGCCAACGCCATTGCCGATGCTACCGCGGCAGAGGCAACCAAGAAGTCGGCTGCACAACTACGCCGAAACCGCGCTCCGGTGCTGCCACTGGCCAGCGAAATCTCACCTAGTGCAGAGGGACAGCTCGCGACAACACACCACGAGGACCTCTCTTCATCGTCAGAAAGCGAAGAAGAGGGGGTCCATCAACTGCGGTCCAATCGAGACCACTACCCGAAGCCTGTACGCCCTTGCACTGGATGTGGAGCCAACCATGCCAGGTTTGAGTGCAAGTTCCGCGACGCACTCTGCCATGAGTGTGGAAGATAAGGCCACATCGGAAGGGTCTGCTGCAGCTTGCCAGGACCCAGCCAGGCCTCAAAAGGCACCAGCTATCGCCAATCGACAGGAAACCATCCTGTAAGGCGAGCACCAGCAACCCAATCCTAAAGAAATTGGCCGTTGCAGAGAGAAGAGGCTCACCATACTATCACTATCGGTCACGCCTCAACCATGGACACTAAGAAAATCCGGGTAACAGTAGCCATCGAAAATCAGCCTTGCCACATGGAGGTCGATTCGGGATCGTCTCTCTCGATGGTGTCGTAGAGAACACTCAAGCAACTCATTCCCACAATTCAAAGCCAAGACCTCCGTTTCCAATGCCTCATCCTCAAGGACTACCAGGGGAATCGAATCCCCGTCGTCGGGTCCTGCCGAGTCCGAGTCTCCTTCAAGAAGTACATGGCATACCTACCATTGACAATCATCGATAGCGATAGGCCTAGCTTGCTGGGCTTCCAATGGTTCGCGCCACTCGGCAGTGGCCGGTGTAAACCGAGTTGGTGGCTGTGACTGGGAGGAAGACCTTATCTCTGAGTTCAGGGACATCTTCACGGACAGTTTAGGTGAGTACAGGGGGACCCCGATCTCATTCAGCTTAGATCCCAAGGTGGCTCCCATTTGCTTGAAGCCTGTCGAGTCCCATTTGCTTTAAAGGCTAAAATAGATGAGCAACTCGATAAACTGATAGCTCAGGGGGTGTTAAAACCCATCGATCACTCCCCTTGGGAAACCCTTATTGTAACACCCATTAAGCCAGACAGGTCAATTCGAATTTGTGGGGACTACCGGGCCACCTTGAACCACGCCCTCCAGCAGAACGCATATCCAGTTCCGGTGGTGCAGCACCTCCTCCATTCCCTGGGGGGCGGGAAAGTTTTCGCTAAATTGGATTTAGCTCAGGCCTATCAACAATTGCCAGTTGATGAAAAAACGGCACAAGCCCAAACTATTGTGACGCACCGAGGTGCCTTTAAATGTACCCGGTTGCAATTCAGAGTTAGTGTCGCCCCAGGGATATTTCAGAGCCTTATGGAGAGGCTATTACAGGGAATTAAGGGTGTGGTCCCTTATTTTGACAATGTGTTAATCGCAGCCCCAACAAAAAAAATCTTACAGGACCGATTAAAATTGGTCCTAAGAAAATTTCAAGAAGCCGGTCTGAAGGTTAAGAAAAATAAATGTAAATTATGCACGGACAGGACCCGACGACGGGGATTGAATTCTTAGGGTACCTAATTGATAGCCAGGGCATTCACCCGACCGAGGGTAAATTTAAAGCGATCAAAAACGCTCCCAGGCCATGAAACAAGGCCGATCTCCAAGCATTCCTAGGCCTCATCAACTTCTATAATGTGTTTTTACCGCACAAAGCAACTCTCGCTGAGCCGTTACACCGATTACTAGATAAGAGGGCAATTTGGTTATGGGGTTACCGTGAGGAACAAGCGTTTAGAAATGTTAAGAAACTGCTTAGTTCTGACTCTGTACTCATGCAATATAACGAAACTTTGCCATTAGCTATAACCTGTGATGCATCGCCTTTTGGGGTAGGCCATTTTGAGCCACGTACTACCCAACGGGAATGAAGCCCCTGTTGCATATTTCTCTAAGACTCTTTCCAAGACTGAGCGGAACTATGGACAAATTGATAAAGAGGCCCTTGCAATCGTCTCAGCTGTGAAAAGATTTCACGAATACGTGCATGGCAGGCCTTTTACTATTGTAACTGACCACAAACCGCTGCTAGGGATAATAGCCGGAGATAAGCCGACTCCCTACATATTATCCTCAAGAATGACCCGATGATCAGAGTTCTTGGCTGCTTATAATTATTGGCTGCAATACCGCCCGGGGAAAGCCATTCCCCACGCCGACGCATTGAGCTGAGCACCGCTTCCAGAGACTCTCGACGATCCAGCACCAACGGTAGCTTCGTTGCAAATCAAGGCGCTCAACTCGCCACCATTGACTGCTAGAGACATCGCGAGAGAAACCAAACACGACCACACTGTAGCATGCGTCCTGGGCTGGGTAGAGCGCGGATGGCCATTGGACCAATTGCCTGAGGACTTCACACCATTCAAGTCTCGGCAGACCGAAAAGGCTGTGTCATCTGGGGCGATAGAGTTGTTATTCCAGAACGGCTCCAAAAGACACTATTAAGAACCTTGCACGATGGCCACCCCGGCATCGTGCGAATGAAAGCCCTTGCACGCAGCTATGCATGGTGGCCGGGCATTGACAAGCAAATCGAATATTGGGTTAAAGCTTATCCCAAATGCCAAGAAGTCAGCAACGCCCCTCCGAAAGCCATGCCTACCGAATGGGAGACATCACGTGGACCCTGGTCCCGAATTCACTTGGACTTCGCGGGGCCAACCAAGGGCCACACCTTCCTGCTTACTCAAACTGGCTCTAGATTCATCGCATGACTACCACAACCTCCGAGGCAGTCATCAAGATTCTAAACAGACTCTTTGCAACCCACGGATTACCAGACGTCCTGGTATCCGATAACAGCCCACAATTTACGGCACTCGTATTCGAGCAGTACCTCGCCGACCGAGGCATCCACCATGCGCTTACCTTGCCGGCGTACCCTGCGACTAACGGCCGAGCAGAACGCATGGTCCAATTTGTAAAGAAAACTTTGCAAAAGGTAAACCTTGCAAAAGGTAAACTATGATAACATTGACGACAAAGTCAATCAAATCCTCTTCTTGCAGCACATCACCCCACATAGCGTCACCAACAAGATGCCCGCTGAACTATTAATGGGACGAAAGCTCCACTCCCACCTTGACCGGTTGCACCCTGCTTATGAACCGGAAAAGCCATTAGGATCCAGCGGCCGATGTCGCACCTTCCAGGTAGGAGACCTAGTGTATGCAAAAAACTTATCGGGCGACCTGTTGTGGGTGGAAGCAACGGTAATACGTGTAACTGGCCCCAGATCCTACCTTGTGCAATGCTGTGACAATAAACTCTGGAAACGGCATATCGACCAGTTATGGTCGCGCCTTGCAGCTGCCACTTCACAACTCTCCTATAATCAAACTGAGGGGGGGGAGGTACGGAAGAAGATGAAGCCCTAGGAAACCCGTTCGAGGGGAACAATGACCTAACAGAAGCCCAGGCTGTGGAGCCGAAGGGAGAAACATTTGCACCTCAAGAGAGCACAGAAAATGAGGGCGACATCACAGAAGCAAACCCTGAACTGGAGGCAGCCCCGCTACCAAACAGCAATCTGCCCCAGCAGGACGGCAACCAACCAATACAGCGGAAGTCAAAAAGACTTAAAAAACAACCGTCCTATTTAAAGGACGATGTAACTGTGCCCTGAACTAAGAAGCTAGGGGGAAGGGGTGTTGTGTATGTAATATATTTCAATAAAGCATAAGCTTGAAGTCAAGTGCAGGGTTCTGGCCCTGCACTTCTAATTGATTGTTAAGCGGCCGTACCAGATTGGCCCATTCTGGGGAATCTGATTGGCCCTTAACAGACATGTATTATTGGTTCAAGAGCTAGCGTTCCTAGCTCGTTATTGGGTAATTGTTTTTTGGGTTGCCTATATAAGGCAGGTCCTACTACTGTTTAAATTGAGCAAGTATAATGTAATAAAGAGCTGAAGTTCACCGTTCAGAAACTTGTCTCCATTCTTTCTCGCCCATGCTCAAAACTTGACAAATACCTTGAGCTGGTCCTGCATCAAATTGATCAATATGACAATGATATATGTTGTATCATCAGGTAAGAGATAATAGAGAAAAGTTCACAATTCCATATTTATGTTATTGTGCCCCGTTGGCTGCCAGAAAAGCTGGCAGCAGAGTCAGACAAGGAATTGGTTGAGGGAGAGCCTGGGCCAACTTTGGAGTAGGCCCAGGAAACAGCATCAGAGACAGAGGTAGAGCCGGGGCCTTCTGTCCTCCTCCAAGTGAAGAGACAGTTGTCTTCAGAGCCTGAGCTGAATGAGGGGGAGGAACAGATGTGGCCCATTCCAGATGCACATATGTGCAGAGAGGAAAGGAGAGGAGAGCAAAGGAAAGCAATAAGCCAGCTCTCAGGGAAAAGCAGATATAGATGCCAGCCAGCCTGGCTGGGAAATAAATAGTAGGGGTGTGGGAGTGGCCAGTTGTCACAGACAACCATTCGCTTTTAGGATGTAACAAGCAATTTGATTTCTTGGCCAGGTCTGTTGGGACTAATTATGTTTGATTTTTGTTTACACATATAAATAAAAGACTGTTCCTACCCTGCTTGAAAAGGAGTTTGTTTTTGCTCACAAGTAAGTAGCTTATCATTACATGCTAAGGCTGGATCAGAACATATGTATAGCAAGATGTCCTATGTATTCTTCAGATTAATGCTTCAAATCAAAAAAGTCTTCCTATCAGGCCTCTACCTTCAGTTACATTCCTAGGGCAAGGTTGTTGTACAAGAAAAATCAGAATATATCCAGAAACTCTCTCCCAAATATGAAGACTTAATGATGCAGCTAATGATACACATCACTTGGATAAGGGTTTGCAAATGGCATGCAACTTATCAGCTTATTTTTCTTCTTTTCTCCTTGAATCTATTAGTTAAAAGTCAAGTTGATTACCCTTCAGGATTATAATTAAATTATAAACTAGCCAATCTATCCATGATACTTTATATATTTCAATAAGGTGATACCCTTAACTCTTTGAAGCTGAAGAATTCTTACAAGTATCCAGCAGGCAGAGCTTTATATTCTTTTCCTCAACATTATGTTGAATTATGTTCCCATGGACAAATTTTGACTCATACTGTAAATGGGTAAGGAATACTTACCTAACTTTAAAATAAATACACTAGCACAAGAATGTTTGATTAATCTGCTCTTCGTTAATTTGCATGGAAATCAGCAACAGCAGACCCAGCTGCATTTTATTGAATTGAGAGTTGTGACAACATTTAATTATCCTCTTACAAATGCTCCTTGTTTGTTTATATTTACCCACCTACTTTAGGCCAAACATGATAATTGCTATACATATGTGCAGTCCTTAGAGAATGTGCAACTTGATGAAAAGAGCTTGCCAAAGCTAAAGCCAAGATTAATACCAGTAGTTATTGGTTGAAAGTTGAAAGTTTGACCAACTTTACAATATAAAACAAGCATCTGACTTTATGGATGTCTCTCTATTATAATGGAGATGCAGAAAGTTGGGAATAGTCCCAGCTTCACAACCAATAGAGAATGTTCGGAATGAAACCAAAAACAGATAAAACTAAGTTTTGATGGCTCAGTGTTACTGAAACCCCTAAGAAGTCAAACTGTAGAATGTGTGTGCTGAATAATTTTTACAAGAGGAATTTATTATTTCAAATCTCATGTCCATTTGATTTACTTCTGGATAATTCACAGTTCAAAATCTAGAATTTAATAATCAAAAGTTTTAAATTTTTCTCTGGGACTAGAAATTTTCTTTGATTCACCTCCAACTAGATAAAATTCCTACTGGAATGATTAACAATTAATTTATCTCTATTTGGAACCAGCTTTTTCTAGAGTTTATGACAGCTGTCCTAAATTTGAAGTTCATTAGATTTGTGGACTACACTTCGCAGAATTTCCAGTTGGTAGAAGCAAGTTGAGAGTAATGATCCAGTACATCTGAAAGGAAACAGATTGGGAAAGGCTGCTTTATGTACTATGGGCAGATACACCCACACCCACACACCCACACACAAACACCCCCACCCCCACCCACCCCCACACACAGAGTATATGCATGTATGTGTATGTATGTATCAGGTTGGATATAAATAATTTAGCTTTCTGAATCAAATTGTTAAATAAATGTTGAACTGGATCAGGAAAAAAAAACCTTTTCTAAAGATATATGTGTGTAAAAATGATTGAATCATTGGCTTGATTTATAAGCTAATTAAGTATGTCTAAACCAATTATATGCTTAAGGAAGTCAACTAATTTTGGAGATTTCTGCACACTTCTTTTGAATCAAATGCCCTAGTAACTATCATCAAACTATTCCACCAAAAGCAACAGGGAAATGTGTGGTTTCTTAAATATACACCAAAATTTACTCTCCAAATGGATAAACTCTGAAATGTTTCCACTTTCTAAGAAGTTTATTAAAAAAAAAGAATTCATGTATTTCACACAAATTTCACTGTGTATTAAATGCAAACTCAGTTCATTATTTACTTCTATGTATGTGCCAATAAGTGTGCTCATATGTGTGATATGCTCAATGATAAACTTATTTGATGGAGGTTCCAATTAATTCATATGAACTATAAAGCTATTCCTATGGATTACAAGTATTCATATTAGACAGGTTATATGGGCCACACAATGCAGCTAAAACTGAGCACTTTAAAGTGCAGCAATGGTGATAAAGGTATCAGTCTAATACTTCTCTCAGAGCTCAAAATATATATTGTATATGGGTAAAGAATTTGTTATTGGGGTTCTAGTAGTGTTTAGAAAGAAAGAGGCCTCAAGTGTTTAGTTTTACAATTTGAGCTCATATTCTAGGCAGATTCATTTTGCATCAAACCTGTTCTGATGTTTCCATTGTTCGACTCTGAAAAAACTTGTTTTACTTCTGAATTCAATGAAGTCTGAGGCTCAATTTAATCATTCAGAAACATCCAGATACAATTGAATTAAAAGAAAAATGTTTCATCAGTTGAACTTAAAGTTTGTGACATTAATGAGTTCATACCCATGCTTTATGCAAACTTTAGTTCTGAGGCTAATTAAGAATGAGCTTTGTGCTATGTGCATACACAGGCACTCAAATTATTCTGTTCAGAGCTGCTATATTTGCTATGAGACCAGCAAGAGATAAGGAAGCTTATGAGTTTATGAGGAAGACCGAAATTGCTGGATTGAATTGGTAGCTTATACATAAAATGCAATTCTAGCAACCCATATACAAACTGCTATTTCATGGAGCAGGTAGCAATGGTTTCTCTTATGATGTAGCTCAGAAACATGCACAAATGAAGAGTTTCCATAGCAATGCCCTGTAGAGTGTGGCATTAAGCTCCATGTGCTAATCATGTTTATTACTAGCAAGCCAAATGTTGCAAATGCAGGACGCTTGCACAAATGGCAGAAATAATGTTTTGATATATTATCCTACTGAGGCTGTGTCCTATATCGCAGGTGAAATAATATAAAATCAGATGATACTATACTACACTGTGAGTACCTGCAACAAGTAAATAAAATAGATGAATTTTGTACCAGTCTACATATGCACACATACACACAGAGAGAGAGAGAGAGCGAGCATGCACAGATGCATACATTTGCTAAACCCAGCTGAATGATGTGCTTTAGTTATCATCTAATCTTTCAAAGCTAGGTGGCTTTATGGTAGACACTACTTAGGACTATAGCAATAAAAATTGCATCTCTGTATGGTTTGCCAATTGCAGTGGTAGATAGGACAGCATTCCAGAGGACTAACTTCATTGCCCAGAAGATCATGGGTTGTTCTTTCCCTTCTTTGGAAGAGCTTTATAGCTCCCACTGCCTTAAGAAAGTTCAAACCATTCTCAAAGGTCCATCTCATCCTGGGAACCGCTTTTTTGAACTATTACCATCTAGCAGACAGTACAGAGTAATAAAAACAAGGAAAAATAGGCTGAAAAACAGATTCTATCCCAGGGCAGTAGTTCTGTTGAATTCTACTGCATAGTGCAATGTTGGTGTGGTGTTAGGGTTTTCAATTCAACATGTGGAGTGTGAAGGATGTGTGTCTGTGTTTATTTTCATGGTCATGGTCATGATGTGCACTGAAGATGGTGTGAGATTTCATTGTGCGAGGTGCAATGACAATAAAATAAAGTAGTCCCATGGTATGGTTAGAGATTCTACTGAACATTTTGCAAAATAAAATAATACAAGGGCTGCTTCCCAATATACCGAGAGGGCAAATTTTGTTAAAAATATTAATAAACTTGCATTTTCACTTTACTCCTAATTAGTGGCCCTTTTTTTGGCAGTGCCAGGATGCATGGATTACTATGTTGGAATAAAAATATTGGATAAGTCCATAAATATTGCTATTGTATGATTTGTTGGATTTTTGTATATTAGATATATGAATCAACCATTGTGGGTTTGTAAACTATGGCTCTTGGCTTGGTGTGATGCAGAGTCAGGCCACGATGGCTTACCCCATAAATTAGGGTTAACAGAAGCATGAATTAGGATAGTGGTGGGAACTGTGGGTGGGAACTTAGCTATCAGAAGGCACATTCACCTGTACAATCTAGAAGGCTCCCTTAAGGCTGCCAAGTGCAAAATGGAAGTAGAGGCCATATTTGCTTCATGGCATGCAAGTTGCACATCCCTTGGAAAGTGTGGTATCCAAACTTTGGTTTTCATCAAATCTTCCACTTATTCCAAGGCCAAAAATGTCAAACAAAGTAGCAATCTAATACATTCAAACTATCTATCTACTCTCTGAAAAATACTACAATTAACTCATTTAATTTAGAGAAGTAGTTTCATCTTTTATTTATTATAAGGACAAGATCCTTACATATACTCTGAAGAATGTCAATGTCTCTTTTGTAACATATATCATATTCTAATGAGGAGTAACTCTCTTTAAGATCCTGTGAAGGAGAAAAGTTTATCCACAGTGAACTTTGAAACTGTGTCACATGGAAAGTGATCCTTCAAGATCCTTATCTGCAAATGATGGGATATTTTTCCATTGTGCGTCATAAGGATCTAAAGTTTCAAGTTACCCATTGGCATAGGATAAAACCTATAAAGTTGAGGAAAGAGTTTATTGGGTCATAAAAAATAAACAAGGATGCCATTCCCTGCTAGTTAGAGCAGCAAATGAAAACTGATAGACAGGTTAAAATCTACCTAATGTACTTTAGTTATTTTAACATAAGCACTACTTGATATCAGGCACTGGTGCATTATGTATCAACATTCACATTATATATATTAAAAAGTATTTCAACTAAATTCAATTTTTTCTAACTGTGAGGTACATAAATTAACTTTATTTAATTTTAATTAAATGTAAATTAAATGTGATATAGTAAAACATCTTGAAGCTACATATTTATTCTCATTTTTCATTCACAAGAACAGCTATGATTTAGCTCAGAAAGATTAAAGATGTCCCAAACATGCCAATAGTTGGTCTACAAAGACTGAATCAGAAGGTCAGAAATGTAATTGGGCCAGTGTTACCATATGCATATGTTCTTGACCATAATGACATCAAAATGTACATTATGACATCACATTGCAAACTCCAGTCTTTCATACCTATATGAGAATGGCATACGTAAGGTGAAATGTTTGTGTTGCCTATATTTTATCACTCCCTCCAGGCCATGGCTACAAGCTTTCAACTCCCTCAAAGGACAAACTGAATTCCATTCATTAGAATTCATAAGACTGTCACAACTGGGGTAAAACTCAGCTCATCAGCTAAATTTGACCCGTAGCCAGAAATGATGAGATTGTTACCATGAATCAATAATCCAGGCCTAATGAAGATAAGGCATGATCCAGAGGTCATCCATGGACTGTATTAACTATCCTATTACAATCTGCAGTTCAACATTCATTTGATAATTCAGCTACAGACCTAAAGCAATATTCAGCCTTGCCAGTGAATTATGATTGGCCTTCAGAATAAAATTAATTTTCCCTGTATTGATAGGAGAGAATTAATTTTGCCTTACAAAGGAAAGAGACAAGGTGTAACTTTATGGACAGCCACCAGTGCTCTCTGTGACAATTAATTTTTTGCTTAAAAGTTCAGAATTATAATGAGATGGTGATGGTGTTTTTTTTTTTTTTTGTTGTTGTTGTTCCTTCTGTTCAATCGTGTGCATTTCTGGGAGACAAGTTCCTCCAGTTTTCTTGGCAAATTTTTCAGAAGTGGTTTGTTCTTACCTGTTTCCTGGGACTGAGAGAGACTGACTGACTCAAGGTCATCCAGCTAGTTTTGTGCCTAAGGCAGGACTAGAATTCACAGTTTCCCAGTTTCTATCTTGATGCTTTAAACACTATATCCAAATGGCTATCTATAATGAAAATAAGCATGCATAAATTTTGTACATTTAATATGAAGTGTGATAGCATCTTATACCACAATGATTTACAGTGAAACAGAGGCACTTGCAAAACATTGCTATAAGGGTAATAGGTTGAAATTTTGCTTGATGGGGATAACCCTAATCGTAATAGGAATGCATATTTAGATTTCTTGCTTGAATAATTTGTAGGCAGCGAAGAGCAACTGGTGTTAACCAGCCTGCAGGACTACTAATTTGTTAATCAAGAGTTAAAAATAGATCTTGCACAGTAAGTGAAGTGTAAGTGAACTGTATCTGATCTGGCTAGCTAGATCTATTTATTTTTGCTTTTAATACAATATAGCACAGAATGCTGCAGATGGTCTCAGTTTGATTAAAAAGGAATAATTTCATGCAGATATGGAAAGAGAGATAGAAACACAGAACACATGTATTTTATTTATTTATACTTCTCTGCTGCTCCAGGCCATCAGAATTATAGTTGAAAGTGATTCCGGAGATAATTTAGCCTGGCTTCCCAGCTTCACATAATGTGAAGGTTGATAACTTGAATTAGTATATACTTGCATAGACCCCCCCATAGAAACCCTCAAGTACAGGTCTCAAAAGCTTTTTGCTATCAAATTGTAATTTTAGTTAACAGGGAAATATTACTTGCACAGCTGGAAAGTAAACAACTTTGCTATATTTAATCCAGTATAAATGAAATCAATCAGTTTAAATGTTTTGTCCCAACCTCACTACCATTTTGGGGGAAAGTGGTCTGCAATACATCCTAAAAAGATATGTGCAGCATTCAGTTCAGAAAAAATGTTTGCCCTATGAATAATCATATTCTTGTAGAAAAGTGAATTTGTTCTGGAAAATTTCAGTATGAGATTGGTAATTCTTCATAAATTAGCCTGTAGAATTTGCAACTCACCAATTCAGAGAAATGACTACAGCCCAACATTTGTGGCATTGGTGGCCCATCATTTGCTTTTGTGGTCTCAGTATCAAGAGTGACATTTGCTGGATTTTAGATTACATTATTATACTTGTTGTCTGATTTGGTTAAAAGATTGGATAACTTAAAAAAAAATTCAAGGTTGTTAGACCTCAATGGTTCTGATTTGAGATCTGGGTGGTATACCTATTTGCGGCATGACAAAGTAAAAATTAACCCTGGTTTTAAAATTCACACTATTAGGCAATCAATTGGGTATGTGTGGTGGAAGTACAGAAGATTACCGTATTTGCCGGCGTATAAGATGACACCCCCCCAGAAACTAATCATCCAATATTTACACAGTCTGCATGTTATTCTGTGTTGGTCAGCCAAACGATCCCAGCGGGGTCACCGGAAACGCCCTCCAGAAATCCCCAGGGCTGCAGTGGCAGGGCGGAGTACCAGGGGCCGTGGGAGGAGCGGGAAGGTGGGCAGCCTTCACATGGCCCTGCCTGGGGCGACAGGAGCGACCCACACTCTCACTTCCCCCAGTCGCTGCAGCCTCAGGCGGAGCGAGGCGAGCGGGATTCGAACTTGATTCAGAGACGCAGGGAATCTCTTGGTGGAAGCGACGCGGGAGATCCGGGAAGCCAGAGGCGCCTTCGCTGCGTCCCACAAGCATCCGATAGCCGGCAGTGGATATACCGGTGTATAAGATGACCCCCCCCCACTTGGAGGCATGTTTTTCAGGGCAGAAAAGTCATCTTATACGCCAGCAAATACGGTAGCTAATAAAGTACCACTGTGATTATCATCTCATGAAGTGCTACATAGAACAAAGATGGTATTGCCATGTAAATGGATGACATATCTGGACTTACTGATAGTTGAAAAAGAGGGATTCACGAGAACAATTAGTAAAACAAGAGAACAATTAGTAAGTGAAGGCTTTGTTTATGATGGGTTTAATTATTATTGATTTTTTGAAAGATTTAAATTTGATAAAAAAGTTTTTTTTTCTCAGGAACTACAACTGAACAGGATGTTCTGGAGATGACCACTTGATTGCTAAAGTATATAAAATGTTACCCAAGATGAAACTGGAAGACAAATATGTAAAAGATTGTATGGTAGAATCAGAAAAATACTTTGGATATAACATAATGCTAGATAAGTGGGAGAATGTATGGATTAATGGACTAAAATTTATATTGAATTATATCTTGAAATAAAGTTTCTATAAATTGATGTATCATTGGTATCTGATCCCAGACAGACTAGTGAAACAATATCAAGGGACTTCAAATAAATGCTGGCAATGTAACCAAAATCCAGGTTCTTTTTATCATATGTGTGAAACATATCATATGATATATTTATCATATGCCTTGAAAATGTGTGAAAACATTCTGTATAAATATAATAATGATAACACAGAAAATATTTAAGATAGAAATATTAATAAAACTGGAATCTTTTCTTTTAGGTATTGTCTATTTGAAAAATAATTCCTTCACATAGTAACTATTCAAATATATATATATTACTATTCAAATATATATATATTTGTAAAAGGGGAGGATAATTTATTGTTTTTTCTTCTTTTCAGCATCCAGACATGGTGGATTCTATATGTTTAATGTTAAATTAATTTATTTGATTTGATATTTGGGTCACCTTTTCTCTTTTTTTGTACACCAATCTTCTTCCTTTTTTGTTGTTAGTGCTGGGTGTATGTTTTTTGTTTGTTTGTTTTTCTGTTTTGTATTTTATCTTTTATAATAAAACAAAATAAATATATTTAAACAAGAGTGAAGTTTATTGGCATTGTACTGAGTATTTCCCATGTACAGTCGGTGGACTACATTTAGCTGGTAAGAAGAAATGGTGATTATATCTGCATTAAAGAAATGAAATACTATAATCTTTTGGGGAATTATTCATAAAATATGTTGTGCTAATTTAATAACCTGCATCTGTCTGTGTATGGATGTCTGCAAAATTACAATAAATTAAAATTAAAAACCATCTGTCTGAAATATAGCATTTCTATTGCACACTTGCACAATCTGTGGCCTACAAAGCTTTAGGTAGTGTTGTCTTAAGGTTAACAAAGATAATGTGTTTGATCTTCCCCTCAGTGTCTGGGTTTTCAAACTTTTTCAGATAAAAGAATTTATTAGTTAAAATTTAAAAATAAAAATCTCAGAACCTTGATCAAGAGGCTGTCTTCAAAATTTAAAAATCTATTTAATCATAATATTCTTCAGCAGAACTCATCAAGCTCTTGTGAAACACTAGATTTTCATAGAACATAGTTTAAAAATCCATGACCCAGCTTACATAGTGATTTTTAAAAAATACATAAGTTATAAATGATCATGATTTTTTAAATTTTTTACTCCTGCATGATTTCTATTTTTCATGCTTGCAGAGGTGAAACCCTACAGGTATTTATTAAATTGTAACCCAGGAGCCCTTGATGTCAATGTATCAGGAATTACATGAAAATATTTGATAAAAGACTATTAAGTACATAAACATACCTCCTGTTTAATCCTCTCTTATGTTGTCTTGATTATAAACCAGTTTAAGAAAATCTTGCTGAAAGTGAGACATTTTAGCAACAGTTTGCAATCTGTCCAGAAGGCTCCAGTATCCTATCAGAGAACAGCAACCTTAGTTCTGTGCCTTCCTACTTTTTAATCTATTTTTATGGAAAGTGGTAAAATATAATATCAGTGGATTTAAATTTGCACACAGGCATACACATAGGGAAAAGTGAAAATCTCAGGGAAAGAAAAATAGTATTTTTTTAAAAAAAACTGGTCAAGTTTTCAAAAGAACAATATTTATTTGCAAAGAAAGTGATTATTGGGAAACTGGGTATCATACCAAAAAGTCTTGGACAGCACTTATAAAATGCGAGCATTAATGAAATCTCCATTTGTTGATTACAAAACTGCTTGGATTCACACATATACTACACCAACACATTATGACGACCTAGGGTCTTGGGAGGAACCTGATGCACATGAGAATCAACACCAGCTAAAGAAGTGGCAATTGGGATTTCACATTGCTGTACTGTAAATAATAATGATCATGATCATGATCATAATCATAATCATTGTTGTTATTATAATTGTTGTTGTTATTATTGTTATTGTTGTTGTTATTTATCAGACTTGAATACCCTGATTCTTCAAAAAACCACCCTACTTGGAACAGCTTATATCCTCCAACGCTATCTTAACAGTTCCTAGGTCCTTGGTTAGGACTCAAGCTGTTAAGTTACCAACCAGCCCCAAAGGCTGTGAATCTCACCAAATATTAACATCAACAACAATAATAGTAATATAACAAAATACAAGACCTACAAATAGAAATAGAACAACTATGGCAAAGGCAAGCAAGGGTAGCACCAATAGTAATAGGCACGTTGGGTGCAGTCCCAAAACAATTGGAATACCACTTGAACACCATAGGCATTGACAAATTTGCCATCAGTCAATTGCAGAAGGCAGCTTTACTTTGAACAGCTTCCATCCTGCGGCGATATCTGTAACACCATCAAACATCCAGATTTGCCTATTCCCAGCTCCTTGGTAAGGACTTGATATGTAAACAAAAATGCCAAAAAATTTTGTCTGAACATCTGGCCAATTGTGCAATGAATAATAATAACAACAACAACTTGATAGATGGATAGAAATGCCATTCTGTCTAAATATCTGGTTGATTGTGCGACCAGCAACAACAACAATCGTAATACCAAAGAGATAACATTGGACTACCAAAAAAACCAAATGAAGAATGGAAATGAAACATGGTAAGGCAAAGAATTACATGGCCAAAAATAGCAAGCAAAGCTGATAAGAACAAGATTTGGCAATGATTAAGAGCAGAAAAATTGATAAATAAACAGAGGGACTAATTTTGGCTGCACAAAACTAAGCCTTAAGAACAAATGCATACAGAGCCAGAACTGGAAAGACAGAAGCAGGCAGCAAATACAAGAAATACCATTGCCTGCATGCATGTAGTGGTAGGTGACAGAAAATGAAGAAACTAAAGTGCCCTGGACTTTGGAATTCAAGCAGACAAGCATTTGCCAGACTTCACATTCTTTACATAAGAAAGATAAAATAATCTGGATGTTGCATTACCTAGAGACAACAGAAAAAATGTGAAAGAATGGAAGAAAACCACAAAATACAAAGACTTGCAAATCAAAGTAGAATGATTGTGGCAAAAGAAAAGAATGATAATACCAATGGTAATAGGCACCTTGGCTACAATCATGAAACATCTTGAACACCATTGGCACTGACATAATCCCCATCAATTAATTGCAAAATGCAGTTTTACCTGGAACAACTTTCATCCAGTGATGATTTCTTTAACACCATCAAACAACAACACCATTTCCCAGGTCCTTAGGAAGGATTGGACAGGTGGATAAAAATGTCAAGTACACTCCAACCATCTGGCTGACTGTGCAACGAAGGAGAATAATAATAATAATGTACTTTGGAAGTGGAGCAGAAAAATATATCCTGAGATCTGGGGTTTTGTAGTGGCAGGGTGATTAAAAGAGGGTCACACTATCTGTTTCTGTTCTGCAGAAATGGTTGCCTGTCTGTTCTACTGATGGGGCAACACTGCAGTGCAGGTAAGTTTTATTTTTTATTTATTTTGATTTGTCAATCGCTTACAAGATAATGGGTATAACTATAAGCATAAGTAAGAATACAGGAAATAGGTACAAATAAATAGGGACAATAGGACAGGGAGGGATGACTTAGTTAGTCATTTCTTTGCCTGGGAAATGATATGAAACCGCAGATCATTTCTGTTTATTTCTCATTTTTAGTGTTACCTCTTGGGATAGCAGTTTATAGATTGGTTTATAGATTGTCCTTTTGTAGACATTTTCAGATATAGGCTGGATGATTATCTATAATATCTATAGAGATTATGCAACTGGGATTACATATAATGATTCTTTCATGTCTCTGAAGAGAGTAGCTGAGAAACCTTCCAGAACTGTGATTGTATTACAGGTAGTCCTTGGCTTGCAACAGTTCATTTAGTGACCATTCAAAATTATAACAGCACTGAAAAATGCAGCTTATGATCATTTTTCACAGTTATGATGATTGCAGCATCCCCCTGGTCACTTGATCCAAATTCAGATGCTTGGCATTTATGTCCCAAGGCAGAGATGGTATTCATCAGGTTCTGACCAGTTCTGGAGAACCGGTAGCGGATATTTTGAGTAGTTCAGAGAACCAGCAAATACCACCTCTAACAGGCCCTGCGCCCATCTATTTTTTGCCTCCTGAGACCCAGCTGATTGGCTGGGTCTTCTTTTGTTGCCCTGCGCAGGAAAACGGAGCTGGAAAGCAGGTTAGTCAGGTGGGGAGGGAATGGGATTTTGCAGTAACCTTCCCCCAGGAGTGGGCAGGGAGTGGGGATTTTGCAGTATCCTTCCCCTGCCAAACCCACCAACCCACACCACGGCCACCAAGCCATGCCCACAGAACTGGTTGTAAAAGTTTTTTAACCCCACCACTGTTCCAAGGTCATGTGATCACCTTTTGCAACCTTCTGACAAGCAAAGTCAATGGGGAAGCCAGATTCACTTAACAACTGTTACTAGCATAACAATTGCAGTGATTCATTTAACAATGGTGGCAGGAAAGATAATAAAATCAGGCAAAATTCACTGAACAACTGTTTTACTTAGCAATAGAAATTTGGGGCTCAGTTGTGGTTGTGAGTCAAAGACTTTCTGAATTTATTTGGATTCCTGCCATTGAAAATGAAACATGTCTTGTTCTATTTTCTTAGAAACTTTTTCTATCATTTTGAATGTTGTCCTCTCTCCATCTAATGCCCTCCCCTTCTTTAAATAATCTTAGAGTTTAGACTCTGATTTAATTAATGTACCTCAAGCTTTATGAAATAGGGTGAGATTTGCACACAATGTTTTAAGACTGATTATGAGATATTGCCCCATACCTAGGATCAGCTTTTTGGTAGATTGAAGCAAGGAAGTACGCACATATGTAGATGGAGCCATGCCTGAAACATTCCCATTCCATAATTCAAAATACTGTACCAATAAGTGCAGGGCACTTAACTCTGAGCCACGACGAATGTAAGGACTTTAAATGCTGCACTATATGTATCTTGATATAATGAACAATAAAGATAACTTTTTTTATGACTCCTGAATATTGAGTCTAAGATATTACAGCAGGATAAAGATAATAACTACACACGTAATGTTGAAAAAAAATACTAGATCCTCTTGTTCTAACGTGTTGAAATGTTCTGCGCCAATAATGTTTGTACACAGCATTTATTTCCATTACTGCACTGGATGCATCCTGATATTTGCTTGCAAAAAGTTCATTTCTGCCATTTATTTCCTCCCCTTCATTTCATATACATACTGGGGACGGGGACTTAATTTATCTGCTCCAAGAAACACATTAACCTTTGGACATCAGCACAAGCAAAATATGAAAAAGATTAACCAGTTCAGATTGGAAAATGAAATGAATATATTGTAATCTTTACAGTCCCATTGTACAGCTACATCTATGAAGAAATAAATTCTTTGGAATAAAATTGTCCTTTTTTTCTGGTATAATGTAATAATTTAAACAACCACTGCATGAGACTACCAGAAAAGCAAACCTTTTAATATGATAAATGCAATAGAATATAAGCAACTTTTGGGGGGAAATCAATTATTTGCATATTTGTCTTAATATTAGATTCATCATTTGCTGCTGATGTCACATCCTGGGAGGGTCTGGATGGACAACAACATGGTTCTACTGAACCCTGGCAAGACTGATTGGCTTTGGTTTTTAGAGTCCTCCAAATGTGGGGCTTTACTATCTTTGGTACTGGTTGGAATGGCACTGCCCCAAACAGAACTAGTGCATAACTTGGAGGTCTTCCTGGAGTCATGGCTCCTGCTTGAAAAGCAGGTAGTAATCATGGCCATGAGAGCCTTTGCATAACTTTATGTTGTGCAATAGTTGAAGCTATTCTTGGATTGTGAGACTCTACTCACAGTTACTCATACCGAGATCATCTCCCCAATGGATTATAATGCACTCTACATGGGACTGCCCTTGAAGAATATCCAGAAGTTCCAGATGGTACAAAATGCAGTGGCCTAGGCAATTATCTGTGCATTTTGAAGGACACATGTTACATTTCTGTTCCAGAGCCTGCATTGTTTACCACTTGCTTCCATGTCTAATTCAAGCTTAAAGCACTGCATGGCATGGGGGCAGGTTATCTGAAGGACCATCTTGTCAGCTATGGAATTCATTGCTACCACACAGTTGGAGAAAGTGGGAGGCGGGTGATATTTATTGAGTAGCTCTTAGTAGACAAAATATATTATTTTGATAGTTCAAGGTTACAGAGTGTGGCGCAGAAAGAATTGGAACTGTGATGTGGTGATGAGAGAAAAGGGATGGTTTGTAGGTTGGGACTTTGTGGGGAAGCCGGGAAGATTTAGTTCCAGTTTTCCATAGTATGTGCCAGGTACTATTCTAATAAAAGTACTTTGAGATGACGGGTGTCTTGGAGTTACTGACAGGAATGGATTTTCCCTGGAACGCTTAACACACCTCTCCCCAATTACATCTGTTTAACCCATCAGGTCTTGGAAGATAGGCATGTTGCAGGTCCCAACCACTAAAGAATTTGGTTTTACAAGACCCAGCGGACAAATCTTTTCTGCTGTAACACCTGTCCTATAGAACATTATCACCCCTCCTCCCCAAGATGAGATTATTCCAACCCTTATGATCTTCTAGAAAACTCTCAAAACATTTTTTTTTCATCAGGCCTGGGGATTGCCTGATAGCAAGGAGCTGTACAGTGGTTGCATCGTGCTTAATGTTCTACATCATCAACTTGGTTTTAATAATTAACTTTTTTGGTTATATAATATGTGTACATTTTGGTTTTGTGATATGCCACTCATAAGCACCTTATCTAAGAAGGACAGTAATCTAAATTTGATTAAATAAATAAATACCTTATATCATCATATTTTTCTTATTAAACTAATCAGTTGATTAGTTTGTCAAATAATCTAAGCCATTAACTATGTTTTACAAGCCCCAGTATCTTGATTCACATAATTTAAAACTAAATAGCAACATCATAATTTAACAGAATGGGCAAACCCAGCCTGGATCAATCATCTTTGTATGGCATTCTATCAATATTTTATGCAAAAATTATCATCATGCAGGTCAAAAAAATAAAAAAAGAAATGTGTCATTAATAATGCTGTAAGATTTGGGAAGAGATCAAACAGTACATAAAATATTTTTCAGTTGTGTGATTCTGTGGGGTAGAATTAAATGTTAGATTGTGAAAGATAAATCTTAATAAAATGTGAATACATTGTCCAAAATGACAGTGGGCAGAAAGTATTTTACAAAGAAATACATTATAGAGAACAAGCCAAATCTTTCTATTCATTTCCTCTGTTTTGGAGTCACAATGTTATGTTTATAACATGTTTTTCACATTTGACAACTTTAAGATGTGTGAACTTCAACTCTTAGACATAAATTGATGTACCTGACATGAATCATTATGAAGGATACAAAATTTTAGATATATCTGCTTCATACAGATTACTTCAGATGATCATCTGATTGCTTATTGAATCAAGTTTTCACCTAATTTGTAATGCAAATATAATAAATTATACTAAGCCTACAGAAAATTACTGATCTTTGGAGCAAAGAGTATGTAATGTATAACAGAAATAATAATAATGTGTCATATTAAACAGTTTGCATCATTTGTAGCAAACTCAGATCCTTTGCTTTCAAAAACTGTTGGTACTGATGATCACATAATGGTAGTAGCAGAGAATATCATTACCTTAGGTTTTTTCCATCGGCAGTTTGTGGTAACAGCTAATCAGATGTGGATGGAAGAGAGCAAATAATGTCCAGTGAGAATGGATCAAGAGGCCCAGATATTGCCCATAAATATGAATAAGCAGGTCTTCTGCTTCTCTGACATGAGTTTTCTCCCCGATGGAATGGAATAGTTACCTCTCTCTTTCAAAAACAAAGCTATCTGTAGGATTGGGAGGCAAGAATAGGAAATTATGAAATAATAACCAACACATATAGAGAGAAATTGAAAATTTTTCTCTCTGTGTATATGTTGATACCAATACTGTTTTTTTCTAGGAGACCATACAGTTGAAAATACATATAAAATAAAATTCTTCAATAATATAATTCTAAGGCAGTGCACAATTGATAAAAAGGAGTAAAACCTGGGAGCAACAAATTGCTGCTTTCCAAAAATATTAGATTACAATTTCCATCATATCCTGGCAGATTGGCTGAAGGCATCTCCCTAGTTACCATCAATTAAATGTCAGGAAGGAGCTGAAGATCTTGATCCATGTCAAAGCACAGCCTTTCATGTACCTGGACCAAGGTGACACAGAGGGATTTAAAACAAGCCTTGTAGGGGATTTATGCCTTGAAATGGAGTATCAGCTTTTGCTGCTATTTCAAATCCAGGAAGTTGAAGCATTCTTTAAAGTATATATATGTTTTCTGTTCTAATATTCCAAGATGACTGAAAATAAAATTTAAAATTAAACTATCAGAATACAAGAAACCATTAACACAGAATTAAAAACCTCTTTTCCATTCTTTGAAAACAGAGCATTCAGCCAATGAGCTTTAAAATACCATCTGAACATGATGCCTGAAAATTCAATTTTCTTAAGGATGGTTCCAGTTATTAACTGAGCAACTACCTTCTGAATTGATTGAAGTGTTTGAAAAATCTTCAAAGCGACGTCATATAGCAGATGGTATGAATCTAATCTGCAGAATACCAAGGCAGATATGAAAGTGACCAAATCATTTCTGCCTAACAAGAGGGAGTATTCAGTCTTGGTACCTTTTCAGAAATATACAGATAGTCCTCAGCTTAAGACCACAATTGAGCCCAAATAGGCATTTGTTAAGTGAATTTTGTCCCATTTTATGAACCATTGACACAATTGTTAAGTGAACCGTTGCAGTTGTTCAGTTACTAACATGGTTGTTAAGTGAACCTGGCTTCTCCATTGATTTTGCTTGTCAGAAAGTTGCAAAAACTGATCATGTAACTCTTGGAACACTGCAATTATCATACATATGAACCAGTTGATAAGGATCCAAATTTTGATCACATGACCAAAGGGATGCTGCAACAGTTGCTAGTATGAAAAACGATCATAAGTCCCTTTTTTTAGTGTCATTGTAACTTTAAACAGTCACTAAATGAACTGTTGTAAATCGAGGATTATCTGAATTTTGGATTGTGAATTTTAAAAACACATGATTAGATTTAGGGGAACTCATCATGTTCTCCTTTTCATCACTTCAAATGCAAATTGGTTTTTTGCTCTCAAGTTAAATCACTGATGCGTTCTCCTTGATTGTTAGGAATGGGGAGAAGAAAGATGATTAAATTCCATCCACCATTTGAAAGACATTAGGAGCCGTCGTGGTGTAGTGCCTAGAATGTAGTATTCAGTTAATTTCCAGGAGTTCAATTCTCACTGGCTCAAGGTTGACTCAGCCTTCCATCTTTCCAAGGTCAATAAAATGAGGACCCAGATTGTTGGGAGCAATATGCTGACTCTGTAAACTGCTTGGAGAGGGCTGTAAAGCATTGTAAAGTGGTATATAAGCTTAAGTGCTATTGCTATTAATGTTGAGACAATGATCACATTTTTCTGAGAGCTTTTAGGCCTTAAGAACTATTGTTCCAGGACAATTTACAGAAATGTAGAGTCAAGAATTCAGGTCAAGATTGTGGAAACATCTTGACCAGCCCCTGAACCTCTAACTATGTCAATGCCCCTAAGCTGAGTTTTCTAAATATATTTTTAAACATTCAAATAAAAAAGTACCTTATCCCTGTAAAACTTTGCCCAACTGACTGCTTAAATGCCTGACGACTTTATAAAGGGTGCTTTAAAGCAATCATATAAATTTCCATCTCTACAAGTAATTCAGTTTTGCTGAGAATTTGCACTTTGTCTAACAAGAGATTTTTTATTATACCAGCACTTACGACATTGTGCTGAATAAGAGGTAAGTTCAGTGAGTGTTACAAGATAAACCTATTCACCCATGCAGTCTGTTTGCTAAAGTTATTGGTTTTTCCATATTATGCTTTATTCAGACTTTAGTCAGGTAATTATGTTGTTTTTATGTCACACAAGTTGACCTGTAATAAAAGTATTTGGCTGAAATAATACACTTTTTCCATTATTCTACTGAGGGTGGGAATATCTATTAAAACATCTCAGCATACTCTATAATTCTACTTGAATGGATGACTTCTCAGTCAATGTAGCAATAAAGTAGATTCTTACAGTGTAGATTGTCCTGGACTGTACTGGCAAGAGTACAAAAAAAGAGGATAAAATTCAATAGGTTACAACTGTTACAATGGAAACATATTTATAAGGTAATAAATTTTATTTTATTACTCTGTAGGCAACAGTCTTACATTATTGATAAATTTTATTCCTGGGAAGTGATAATCATTAGTATTAGCTAAGACAATTCGATACATATTTTCTAAGTCTGGTTTTAATCAATCTGCCATCTAGAATTCTCTGTGTAGACTACATATTCTTCTTTACTGTTAAGTCCCACCGTGATCAGTGGGATTTATGCTCTTGTAAGTGAGTTTAATAGTTTTACTAGAATATATATGTTCCATTGCCATACAAAAAACCCAACAGTTTCCAGGTGTTAGCATATGTCAAACTCAATTGTGTTATGGGCCAGATCGTGGTGTATCGTGACACTTTTTGCCTTTGCAGAACTGGGATGGGCGTGGCCTGTGCATGACATGTCCGGATGGCAGGATAAGCCTAGATACTATAGCTTGATTTTTTTTAGAAGCTGAAGCTACATGGCCATTTTTCAAATATGCAGATTTGATATTAGGGAAGCCCAAATTGAGTGGCTGCTATAAACTGTTAAAAAGAATTTCAGAAAGGCGTAGCAATACCTCATGGAAAAAGAACAATGATTAGATATTTGTGTATTACTCACACTGACATTAAAATGCTATTGATTCATGAGCAGCTTTAGCTGTAGCTTTTAGCTCCCCTGGTTACAAATATTTTATTCTTAAACTGGTCTTAGGTTGCATATCTCTGTTTGGAGAATTGAACATCCCTCATCTGCAGTTGCAGCTCATCTAGATGTATTGTAATGAAAGAGGGGGAAACCTTCATGTAACAGGATATCTTAGAAGATGTTTGTAAAAGGGTGAGGAAGCTGATTGGCCCATCTCCATTTTAAATTTCCTTTCACACTGACCACATTAATCTAATATAGCTGTTCAGTAGAATTAACTGTGTCCCTTCAAGTTTGTGCTGGCTGGAAAATAACACTCAATCAATACATTCTAGAAGTCTTTATTTATTAATTTATAGGACTCATAAATCTGAGTGCTCTCTCCCCAGAGGAGGAACACTCAAATGTCCACATATACAAAGCAATTATAAATCATTACAGTAGGTAAGATTCAGATTTTTGAAACTCTAGCAGATTTTCACCCAAAGAATACTCTTCCTAATTTTGTCCTGTGATTCTGTGTTCAGAGAAGGTGCTTTAAACTTCAGGTATAATTATGTATGTACTGATAGTGTATTAGCAAATATACCTTCAGTTCAATTTGACCCTTGGTCACAGCCACCCAGTTTTCTTGGAAACAGTATAGAAGTAATTTTCCATTGTTGCCTCTGGAAATTGTTTTAAGCTTTTGATAAAAACCTTGGAATGTCATATGATCTCCCATTCAAGTACATTCAAGGCCTCATCCTACTTATCTTATAACACCAGGTAGCCTTTTTAGAATACAGAATATCAGTTGGAAGGGACATTGGAGGTCCCCTAATCCAGCCCCTGACTCAAACAAGAGGACCTATGTCATTCTGGACAAATGGCTATCCAAAATCTTCTTTAAAGCCTCCAGTGATGGAACAACTTATGGAGACAAGCTATCCCACTGTTCTCATTGTTAGGAAATTTTTCCTTAGTTCTAGGTTGCATCTCTTCTTGTTTAGTTTCCATCTGTTATTTCTTATCAAGCCTCTCTTCTCTGTGACAGCCCCTCAAATATTGAAGGTTGCTATCATTCCATCCCTAGTCCATCTCTTTGTTCGACTAGACAGTTCCTGCAACTGTTCATCATACATATTAGCCTCCAGACTCCTAATTATCTTTGTTGCCCAGCAGGCTCCTTTGAGCACTGTAGTCCTAGTGGTTCTAAAAGCATACATATTTATCTACATGCTAGGTACCACTTCGGTGGGAAAGTAACAGTTCCATGTTCCATGCACCTTGACATATAGTCTTTGATTACAGAAATGTCTTCAGTCAATGCTGGCTCCCTCAGCTATGAAACAGAGATGAGCACTGCCACTTAGAGATGTACACAACTGGATTACCTTTACCTTTAGGTTGGACTATACTGGCATACTATATAAAAAATCATTTGGCCTTTTTATATGTCTTCTTAACCAAAATGTATACAGATAGTTCTCTACTTATAACCGTTTGTTCAGTGACTGTTCGAAGTTAAAACGGCCCTGAAAAAAGTGACTTGTGATCATTTTTCACATTTCTGACCATTGCAGCATGGCTATGGTCATGTGATTTACATACAGAGGCTTGACAACTGGTTCATATTTATGATGGCTGCAGTGCCTCGGGGTCATGTGATCACTTTTTGCAACCTTCTGACAAGCAAACTCAATGGGGAACCCAGATTTACTTAACAATCGTGTTACTAATTTAATAACTACAGTGATTCACTTAACAAATATGGCAAGAAAAGTGGTGAAACAGGGCAAAACTCACTCAACAACTTTCTCGTTTAGTTTAGTTTAGTTTACTTTATTGTCATTGCACCTCATAGGATGAAATCAAATACCATCTTCAGTGCACACCATGACCATGACCATGAAAATAAACACAAACACACATCCTTCACCCTCCACACATTGAACCGAAAACCCCCTGACACCACACCAACACTGCACTATACCGTAGAATTCAACAGAGCTACTGCCCTGGCATAGCAGCTGTTTTTCAGCCTATTTGTCCTTGTTTTTATTATTCTGTACTGTCTGCCAGATGGTAATAGTTCAAAAAAAGGGTTCCCAGGATGAGATGGAACTTTGAGAATGTTTTGAACTTTCTAAGGCAGTGGGAGCTATAAAGCTCTTCCAAAGAGGGGAGAAGGCAACCCATGATCTTCTGGGCAATGACGTTAACTCTCTGGAGTGCTTTCCTATCTGCCACTGTGCAATTGGCAAACCATAAATAATAACAACATAACTGTTGGGCTCAATTGTGGTCATAAGTCGAGGACTACCTGTAAATATGCTTACATAGAAAATCATTGCTCAAATAAAAGGAAATCTGAATCAGAAATAATGACTAGCTTATTTTTCTTTATGTATTCCACCTAGAAATGTTGGCTGTATTCATGAATCAAAGGAACCTTGAAGTTACCCATGGAGGAAATAAAAATGCAGATTCCAAATGCATCTATTATTTCTGCCTTTAGTAGATGAGTATCAGGGCAGAGTTATCTGAAAAGAAGAGCTTGTATGGAGCACTTTGATGGATTTTTGTCTGAGCTGGGACTCACATTTGGGATTCTTAATATTTAGCAAAAGCATTTTATAGTTATGCTCACCAGATCTCTACTATACTAAAGCAGAATGAGCAACAGTCCTTCCTCTTCTTTCCCCTTTCTTATATGTAACCATTCCTGAATCTATGGAAACTTAACCTATGTGTTAATTTTCTAATATATGAGTTTAAAAAGGAAAGTTAACTTTGGCTATTGCGGAGACTGAATTTAGGATGCCAAGTGAAATATACGTCCCTAAAGATCAGTTTTCTTGCTGGGGAAGTCTAGGAGTTAAAGTCCACACAACTTAATGTGGCCAAGTTTTAGAAATACTGGTCTAGAGATTGCTGAACCATATTTCCCAGACATTCCAATTGCCGTAATCACTGATAAGGAATACTGGGAAATGGAGTTCAGTAATATCATTAACGCCACAGGGGTAACGTGGGTAAAAAATAAGTAAATGAGTTAAGAATAGTAACTAGTATTTTTTTTATTTAAAAAAATTCTCTGTTTTCAAACCATAGAATGATATGACAGACATATATCCCCCACAACAGGGGTCTCCAACCGTGGCAACTTTAAGCCTGGAGGACTTGAACTCCCAGAATTGTGGGAGTTGAAGTCCTCCAGACTTAAAGTTGCCAAGATTGGAGACCCCTGCCCCACAACACTCCTGAGATAAAATTAGGCTAAAGAATTCTGTATGCCCCCTAGTCATCTGGCAAGGCTGATGGCTCTCCATGCTTTGTAGTTTGGGTCTCTAAAATCTGTGCTTCGTATTTTAACCCTAATGCCACACTCTTCATTTTATTTTAACCACAGAATAACCTCAAAAATGGAACAGAAAGATAATACAATTTCCCCAGAAGGGATCTCTGTCTGAATTGTTACCGTTGTCCTAAAAGGAAAAGCATTGGTGCAGCTGCAATGCAAAACTCACAAGAAACTAGCGGAATCATGGAAGTGGGTTAATCTATCCCCTATTTTGTTTCACAGAGGGCCTTTTAGCTGCTTTTGGAAAGTTCACTTGTAGGGCACTGTGCTCTCCAGCAACTGATGCTGCAGGGCTTTTAATCCTAGATACAGAATAGCCTTCTTTTCATATCCAACATCTTTTTAAAAAGTGCATTTTAACCCAACGTAGGACAAGAAATAGCATCTGTGTAAAAACAGAACTATGTATATTGAAAATCCAGACTTCTGACACAGAAGCTGTGACATTTGTTACTGCTGTGGGATGTTTTTCTCAGATAAACATTCCTATGCCGATTTGCAACAAAACAATAGATGTATATGCTAATATTGGGGGAAAAAATGAAAATTAGTATCAGGTCAGTCAACAGCTTTATCTCAGGTAGTCATATTCTTGGTATACTTCAAGTCCAGTCTGCACTCGTCTTTATCCCCAGAAGAAAAGCCAAGCTACAGTTGCCTGGCAACCACAGGATAGATTCCTGTTCATTTATTGGAAACTTTATTGTAAAGATGAGTTGCCTTCTCCCCAAAAATACAAATAGCAATCTTTTTATCAAAAATTTATTATAGCTCCCCTTCATCTGATATCCCCCAAGTGCGTTAGACCAAAAGTAAAATTAATGATGTCCGGATGATTTCTTGGATTTGTTATATGCATGTATTTTTCTTGGCAAGACTATAGAAAAGAATTTTTATTGTCTTCTAAAATGTTTTTAGGATATTTCTTGTGTAGCCTATAGCCAATTCAACCCCTGATCAAACTGAACCCTGTTTAGCTTTTTGAGATCAGTCATGATCAGCCAAGATCTGCTGTGACTACTACTTCCATAAATTGACCATGAATTATAAAAATTGCAATTTAACATTTCAGGAAGACATTACATAAGATCAGTATGTTGCATTTAGTAACATCAAGAGAGTCATGGAATTGAATGCATGGAATTGAAAAACAGAAAAAAATGTAAATAGTTGTACAGTACACTTCTCCACTGAAATGAATCACAGTATTATATAAATTCTTCATATTCATGCGCTAGTATGGGTTGAAATTATTTCAAGAAAACCAACTTTTTTGCCAAATCAGATGATGATATTTCTCTCTGCATTTCAAAACTTCTTATTTCAAGATTTATTGGAAAACTTACAGCACAAGTAATTTATTTATTCCAGAGAGTTTATTCTGGAAAATTTATTCCTGCAGGTAGCTTTGAAACCAAACTTCAGTTCTACAGATGTTTTATGTACATGTTCAACTTCAATTTCTTTTTTTAAAAATCTAGAATAAAATCAATAAAGCTGTTCAAAAAAAATATCAAACTTTGATGAAAATTAACGTCTTTTCCCTCATGTCCTTGAAATTTACTACCCAATTTAAAAATAAAAAATAACTGAATAACTTCTGAAATATTTTCTATAATCAATTCTATGCCTCCCTAAATATATTTATATGATCCCTATACTACGAAATTGGAATCAATTATATATATTCATTTTAAATAAAGATATCCTGCTACTTTAATGTTGCATAATATGTTACCCTACAGAGGTTAAGGTTACAATTCACTGCACACAGAAATTTGCCTCTAGTATATGGAAAAAAGGGATATAAAGTAACCCATAACTGAACCATTAATAGTTCTGCAAAAATTTGGTGTATGTTAATTGTTTTCTAAAAATAGATTTGCTGCTTTCTGATAATCCTTGCTCTCAGGGACAGATCTCGTGTTTTTAGATGCCAAAAGAGATATTTTTAACATTAATTCTAATTACTTTTTCCATTGTGAAAGGTAGGTATGATTACCTAGAAATATCTATATCTTTATATTAAATATCCATATCTATATATTAAAACTCTGAGTTTAATTAGTTATTTGCTGAAATTCAGTTTGTTAATAAAATGTTTAAGGAATGATTTTCAGTCCTCAAAAGTTTTCTTTGCAAGAAAGTTTATTAAGTTTATATAAACCTTGCTGAATGCTCTAAGCTAACAGTGGGCATTTTTCTATCTCATGTTTAAAAAGTCCAGTTTCTGATAGCATGGGCAATTTCAAAGAGGGAAGGATCTGTGATCTACAATTTCGGAGTGCCAAACCTTGCACTGAGTTTCCATTAATAATGGAATACTTGAATACAGTTCATCAGTCTGGAACCCACATTACGTATCTGATATTAACACAGTTGAGAAAGTCCAGAAATATTTCACAAGAGTTCTCCACTCCTCTACTGGTTGCAGAATACTTTATGCCACCAGACTCGAAATTCTAGACCTAGAAAACCTAGAACTATGCCACCTTTGGTCCGATTTAAGTATAGTATATAAAATCATACATTGCAATGTTCTACCTGTCAATGAATACTTCAGCTTCAACCATAACAACACAAGAGCAAACAATAGATACAAACTCAAGGTTAATCGCACTAAACTTGATTTCAGGAAATACAACTTCAGCAACAGAGTGGTCAATGTCTGGAATACTCTACCTGACTCTGTGGTTTCTTCCCCAAACCCCAAAAACTTTAACCTTAGACTTTCTACTATTGACCTCACCCCTTTCCTGAGAGGTCTGTAGGGGGTGTGCATAAGCACACCAACTTGCCTACCGTTCCCCATCCTATTGTTTCTTTTATTTTTTTTAATTTTTCTTATATGTATCCATGTATTCATAATATGTTTTTACTTATACTTATTATCTTGTAAGCAATTGACACAAATAAATAAATAAATAAATAAAATTCTAAAGCTTATTATGTGTTGTGCAAAGATACACTTGTCACCTGTTGTCCTTATATTAATAATACTTATTTTTGTTGATGAGACCTTGTCCCAAGTTGTAGAGTTATCTAATGTAAGCCTATGCAGACATTAGATAATAGCCACAATGTTGCCTTTTTATCAGCTTCACTGGGCATTTATAAACAGCCAGTAGACTGAAAAATATGACGGAATTTGTGGTTTCATTTATTTGCTATTGATTTATCAATTATGCTGATTTTATAGATATCCAGTCTTTCATGTTTTAGTCTTTGCTACTGTAATATTATTATTATTATTTGCCTGGGAAAATATTTTGTTGAAGGGTGGAGTGCAGTGTGGAGACAATAAAAAAATGTCATACAATTGACCTCAAAGTATGATAAATTGGTTGCACAATTAATTTATAGAAACAAAGTAGTATAACAAGGTTTTCAATCTGTATTGAATAATAGGTCTTTATTGGCTCTATGTGCAAAGTTTTGAACATTGTGTTTTGTTAAAAACAAAAGAATATGAAAGTTCATTCCTATGAACATTGAATCAACAGCTGTGAGTTATTAGGATGAGATATTTATGGACATCTCTACATGAGAAATTTTGTTTGTTTAACTCTTTCTGATAATATTCTATTATTTTGCAAAGAGATATAACTACTGGCATAACTAAGATTTATGGGGAAGACAGCTTGCATAGTTCTTTGGTTTTTTTTTAAATTTTAGGATGGATAGTATAATGGACAGGGTTGAAGTATGATGTTGATTGTGTTGCTTTTGTTGAAATTTTGTCTTTTTGGTCAACTGGAAACTAAATATGAAGAACTATGTTCTTAACATTTTGTGTGTGTGGCAGGAAAAAAACATTATGATTATGATCAGTGCCAGTTATTTTGGAGTGACTGGGAGATAGAAATCATAGGAACAGGAAGTGCCATTGATACTAATGTAATTACACATTGGCCATGTATATTCATTAAACTTTCTTTAGCCAGCTTTCCCTCAAAGTGGAACACTAGCTGCGAAATACAAAAATGAGATGGAATTGGAAATAGGTTAATGGTTGGCACAAACATGAAGGAAATCTATGTGAAGACAATATGAAATGTAATGTTATCGATTATTTCTCCTCACTGGTATTGTTCTAAAGTGTTTGTTCTCCTTCTCTCAATCACATTTTTGAGGGATTTTGAAGAACACCTTTATCAAGTGCTTGCAAATTTTTCCTGGATAGTTTGGATGCTTGGATGTTCAATGGTCATATGAAAGTGGAACCATTCTCCATGGAAACATGACTATAGATTAGTTTAGTCCATGGAAACAGATAACACTGAGCTTTTGCTATTTGTAGAAGATGATTATTTTGCTGTATGGCACTTTGCTCTCTCTCTTGCTAGCTAGAAAATGAATGAAAGATTGTTACTGAAAAGAGGAATAAAGAAGCTCAAGAAGGTACACTATTCAATTATAGATCATACACAAAGAAATATACCACCCCTCAGCTATTTATTCTAGATTCAATGATGAAGAATAATTGCTATATCCACATTCCAAATTTATGATTCCTAATGAAGATTAAAGTAACATAACCAACTTCTAATATATAGTTTTTCCTATAAAAATAGTAATGATATGGAAATAATAACCAATGATGTTTTATCTTTCTGTTTGCCCTCTATTGCTCATAAATCTTTTATACCTTATGTAATTTCTTTTGGGGAAGTAGCACATAAGAAAAGGTTTAGCCATGTCTTAATCTTGTTCCACACTGGAGCTTACATTTTGTTCCTTTTTGTCCTCATGTTTGCAGCAATTGTGTTTAAGCATTAAGATTTAGTTTGTTCTCAGAATCTTTGAAATCAGTTCATTTTGGGATCTGCCCATATATGTTTTGATTTATCTTTCATATTTGCTTAATGTGCTTACTCCTAAAATACAGTACAAGTTAAATTTGCAGCCTTCCAAATAATATGGTTTCTCTCTAAGGATATTAAAAGTTATTTCAATGGTGATTTGGAATTCAAATAATCATTTCTCCCATGTAACTGTCTGGTTCCTTTATGTCCATGAACAAAATTAGTTTTAATAGACCAACATACCCTGGTTCATCTCTTTATATGGCTCTATGACAGGGGTCTCCAACCTTGGCTCCTGGAAGCCTGGCGGACTTCAACTCCCAGAGTTCCACAGCCAGCAAAGCTGGCTGTGGAATTCTGGGAGTTGAAGTCCGCCAGGCTTCCAGGAGCCAAGGTTGGAGACCCCTGCTCTACGAGGAACATAAACTTGATTTATTTACACAGCAATGAGAGTGTGCCCTGCACAGAAGAGTTCAAGAGTTGTGGTTCCTACAATATAAGAGAACTAATATAAATTCATTTTCATATGCATAAATGCAGACATTCACCTTTGCTGGATCATTATCCCTAACACCCCAGATGGATTAAGTATAATTTGTATTTCCCATATAGTAGGACTTTTCAAGGTACAAATGAGCTGTAATCAAGCTCATATGTAGATGGTTTGTTCAGTCAGACTGATATACAGTTTGATTTCCATAGCTGTAACACTTCTGTTTTAGTTTATTACACAGGACATTCCATAAATGAATATGTCTATTTTTGTGGAAAATACCCAACTATTTTAAACTGTTAATGCTGAACTGTTAATAAAAAATTAATTCAGATTAACTGTTTTAATATATTATTTTCCATTTCTTCCTGTACTTTCATGATAGAAATAAAACAATTTAAAAAATAAACAAAAGCCTAAATCCATTAGCATTTACCAATGAACATTGGGCTCAACAGGCTAATTGACTATAATTTGGGCTGATTAATGTAACAATTAAACTAATAGTTCTACTGCAGATCAATCAAGTACATAAACTGTAAAACTGCATTTTATTCACACATGAAAGGGAAAAGAACACTAAAATACGTGAATTCTGTAGGAAACACTACCACAGTTAGTTATTACCTATAACAAATTATCTCATTCTGAAAAGGGTTCACTGTTCAGTATAGGTATAATTAAGAATAATTGATCTGAACTCATCCAGCTTTCCCTGAATAAAGGATCAGAGAGAGACCAATGGAAGACAATGCATGCCCTGTGTTCACCATGCACTGCCAGTAGCTACTACCAATATCAACAAAAGGAAGATGACAATGGAAACTGATTCAGCCTTGAATTTCTACTAAGATTGCTGCTACAAGATGAACGTTTGCACTGTGCTAAGAAGTTTAACTTACTTGACAGATATAAGGTCATCATACTGGAAAGGTCCTCATCATCCAGTACCATCTCTTAGCCCTCTAACTTTCTCTCTTTCAGGCACATTGATTGGTCTGAGAAAGCCTTCTGACAAACATCCTTTCATTATCCACTGAGAGTACTTCTCTCTTAGGCATTGCTGGCTCAACTGACAGCTAATTCCCTGCCATTTCTATGCCTCTGTGGGAACCAATATGCCTTTTAATCAACAAAAACACGTTGAAAAGTTTTTTAAAGTGTCTATGGATTTAAACATTTGTTAAACATTTGGCCATCAATTTCCTTTGCTTTTTCTTAATCAGGTATCAGAAATTCTCCTGGGAAAGTTTCTATGTTGGGAAAAGTGTTGGGATGTATGAAAATACCTATTTAATAGCACTCTGCACAGCTGGGATGATTGTTAAATATAAAACAAATAGATTTACTTGATGGTTTTTGAAGATTTCGACTCAGAATGATTTCCAATTACTTCTTTTAATCATACGTGGCAAATGTTGTGGAATACATATGTGTCAGCCGTAAATGCCTATGGTTCGTAAATTATCTGAGACTGCACAAACATCTTCATGACATTTGTTCTGAATTCATCACTGTGGAATAATTACTTCTTCCTGCTTTCTCACAATGAATTAGTGTTTTACAAATGATGACTTGGAAAGACAAGGTCAGAAAAAGATTTGTTTTTCTTTTAATGAGCTATAAGTAATCCTTATTTACCAAATATTTGTTTAGTGTCCATTTGAAGTTTGAACTGTGATGTACTGTACTGTAATTTGTGATCTGTCATCCAATTTCTGACTGTCACAGCATTGCCAAACTCATGTGATGTTAATTCAGGTGCTTGGCAACCATCATACATTTATGATGGTCACAGCATCCTGCAGTTATGTGATCACAATTTGCAACCAGCAAAATCAATGGGAAAGCTGGAGGATAGGAACAAGGCCAGCAAGGACACTGAGCTGGCCAAGGATAATGGCAGCTGAAATCCAACTCATTTGGATAACACCTGATTGGGAATAAGATAAATGACATAACTCATAAAGAGAAATGTATCCACAGTTATTACCTAATTATTTGGTGGGAAACTCCATTTTAAATTCTTGGCTCACTGAAGCTGGAATAACCAAGGTTTATATTTTCTTATTGCCAGACAAATAAATTGTCCTGTGTTTTCATTTGGTTTGCAGAAAGAGAATCTGCTTTAGATTGTATTTCAAAGAAGCAGAAAATTTTGGGGAAAAACTTCACGGGTGGAAGGTAGAGTTTTTTATGTGGCTAAGAATGTGTGATATTGCAAATTAAATACTGAGGAACAATGTCCTGATGGAACTTCTCATCTTTTTCAGTTACAACATTGTTATCACCTCTAGTGGAAAATTCTGCAATCAAGACAATTTGCTAGAGGAATTATTTTATTCTTGGTGGAAAATACTCAGGTAAATTGCTTGCTGAATTCCTCTATCCACTCAATTCCCTCTGTCCACTGCCTGGGTGGAAAACTTTAACAGGCCTGTTATTCCGGAAGCATGGTCAATGGGTGTATTTGAATGCACCCCAAGCTGCCCACAGACATGGAGGTCACATTCTCTCACATTTGGAGAGCACCAAGTTGAAGAAATGTTGGGCCACATGGACCTTTGGACTGTTTTCATTTATTTCAGGTGAAAAATGTGGTTCTGTAGGGAGGAAGGTGAAAAGACTCCCAAATCATTACTTTTTTTTTTTTATAGCAGTAAAGATGTACCTGCTGTGGTTGAACTTTTTGGATTAGCTGGGGAGAGAGGGGAGAGAGAGAGAGAGAGAGAGAGAGAGACGGGTGGAGGAGAAGGGGGGGAAGGGAGGGAGTGCTCCAAGGGCGGAGCTCGAAGGCAAAGAAGTGGATAAATAGGGAGTCCTCGGCTGAGACCGAGGAGAACTTCTCCGGGCAGAGAGCCGGTCAGCACCGCGGACAGAGGCACCCAGCAACCGCGCCATTGACCTTCCTGCTTCGCTTGCTCCAGCCGCTTGCCCAAGACTCGCGCCATGACCGCGGAGGCTTATCTGCAAGAAGCGACGGTCTCGGCAAGCCAGTTTTTCGCGATCTGGCGCCATTACGACGCTGATGGTGATTGATTGCAGCATTGTCCCATTCTCCTAACTCCGTCAAGCTCGGAACTGAAGGGGGAGGGAGAGAAAGAGGGGCGTGGGTGGGGGGGTGGGGGGGGTGAAAACATTCAACTGCAAAGCTCGGCGAGGGACTTAGCGACGGCGTCCTCCTCCTCCTCCCCGTTGCTCTACCTGTAAGCAGGAAACTTTGTCGGGCGCAAGTTACAACTTTTATACCTCTTTTCATCTGAAACGAGGGGAGAAAACCGACCTTTTCGGAAGGACGAGGGGCGGACCAGCCTCCGAGCGGTCGGTCGCTCCCATGGCTTTGGGACTTCTAGCTCTTTACCCTTCGTTCGGCAGCTGAAAGCCTCTAAAAGTCCGAAGCGCCTCCGGTTAAAACACAGTCGCGTAATCTAGAAGGAAACGGGGCGTTCTTCTTGGGGAGGCTGAAACCAAGACTGCAACCCGTATAAGTATTTCCCGAAGTCTGGTTGCACTCAGTGGGACTTTTGATCTAAGCACGGGATTGCTCTGTTAATTTGCACGCAGGGAGGAAAGAGAGAAGCCACTTAGAGCTGTAACCATTGTGTTCTCTCTCTTGGTGTTACAGGCAATGGATACATGGATGGAAACGAACTGCAGGGTTTTATCCAAGAACTGCAGCAGGCACGACAGAAAGCTGGCTTGGTAGGTTAAGATGGGCCTTTTCTTCTTCTTCTTCTTTTGTAAATGTTATAGGAATAGGAAAATGCCTGGAGTAGCTGGGAGTTAAGTGGCATATAAATTTAATAAAAATAATATTTAACTCCAATAACCATGCTCCAGTAATAGATGACGATGACCATGTACATAGTTTGGTCATGCACATATTAGCTTAAATGCAAATGGATAAAACTGGAGAAATGGAGAAGTTGTGGCTGGGAAATATGGAATCCGGATAAAAAGCAAAACCTTGTGAATCAACCTCTCAACTGGATCATTCCAACTCTGGGTTAATATTAAACAGCATTTGAAATGGAAGACAGAAAGACTTTATTCCAGTTATTGCCAATAAAAAGACAATCAATGAAATGAACAAGACAATGCTATTCCCCTAACAACAAAAACCATTAGCAACCATTTGTAGGTAAACCTTACACATATTTTTGCAACTTTTGAAAGAAGTTTATTATTTAACATGTATGCAGATAAAAGCTATCAGAATGCCTTGCAATTTGAATAAAACAGGTGTGATCAACTTTCTGTGAACATCCCTGTAAAACTGGCACTACAGAAGAACATGGGCTGTGGTTTCTATAGCACCCACATCACAGGAGCAATATTGGGTTTCATATGGTTTTCCTATACTTCTCTTGCAGGATAGCTGCGGGAAGAACATTAAATGGAGCTAAGGATAAAACTATTCTAAATTGGAGAGCTGTGATGTGATATAAATATGAAACTGGTTAATATTTGAATTTCCAGTTATGTTGTGAGAAAAAGACCTTCTGTATCTAAGATCCTTGGCTTTAGTATGGACCTGGCTTGATCTAACTTTAGGATGGCATCACTGGAGAACCATAAAGGCTCACCTAAAGGTGCTTTTTCAGGAGGCAACTGGACTTTCTTGATTTTTTTTTTCTTTTGAAGATGTTTCACTTCTCATCCAAGAAGCTCCTTCAGCTCTGACAGAATATTGGGGAATGGAAGGATTTATATTCCTTGTAGACAGCTGGTAATTTGCATCCTTTTAGAGGGTTATTGAAGCACATGGAGGTTTATCTGGTATGCCCGAGCTGAAGAAGCTTCCTGGATGAGAAGCAAAACATCTTCAAAAGAAAAAACAAGAAAGCCCAGTTGCCTCTTGAAAAAGCGCCTATGGGACAACCATGACTTGGATGACTGAGAATCTCTACAGACCCATAGAGGCGTCCTTTGAATCGCTATTTCTCAGGAATATATGTAACTGTCTGTCAATATTAAATGGGTCAGTATGCTAAAATGGTGAAGTATTTTCAATCAGTAGGTAAAGATATTTATCCAGAGATTAGTTTCGAATTTATTGACTCCTACTTCCTGTCGAAGTGCTGCATTTGAAATGCAGCAGGTAACCTGGAAGATACTTCTTAGAAATTTTGTTTGAATCTTTCTTAAGATGATCATACTGTTCTGTGGTTTTAATTGAGCCCTGTATAGCAATTGTGCTTGGGCTTTAGCTTCAAAAACTTAATTGCAGCAGAAATAAACTGTGGTCCTCTGGAAAAATAATAAGTTGATGCACAACTCAGTCCATTGTGGGAAACATAATCCAGGTGATCATTTCTGCTTTGAGAGGCTTGAAAATTAAATTGGTATTAATTAATTAATTAATTTAATGGGCATAAATTAATTAAATTGACATAAATTTAAAAAACTACCACAAATGACAAATGTCTATTCCTGCTGATCATCAAAATGCATGGGAAAACTGATAAGACTGATGGTTAAGTGCAGTAATAGATATCTAAAAATCTTAACCACCTCAGTGGATTGCCCACCTTAACCTACTCAATGGATTGCTTCTCTATTTTGGGCATTTAGAGAAAGTAAAGATCTTGGTCTTAGCATAATTTATTATTAGTTCCTCCTCAGTACAGTGATGATAAGTTATCTCAGAGCTCTTTTAAGGCCAATGGAGGTTAATAACAGGATTATCGCATCATTGGCATACAAAAGTAAACTGACATGTCTTTGGGCTAATTTAGGGGAATGGAAGGTAGGGCTACTTAGATGAAGCATTAATGAGTTTACATAATAGTTGAATAAATCTGGAACCAATACACAGTCTGGTCTATTTCCCCTCCTTACAGGTATTTCTTTTGTGACGCATCCTGTATTACTGCACTTGACCATCAGTCTGATCAGTTTTCTCATGCATTTGGATGAGCAGCAGGAATAGACATTTGTCATTTGTGGTAGTTTTTTTAATTAATGCCAATTTAATTAATGCCAATTTAATTAATTAATTAAATTTTATATATTAATCTAGATAGATCTAAACTGGCCTGAAATCAATAAATGCTGAATAAAAGGGCTGTCCTGAATTGTGCTAAGTATTGCAGCACCGACTCTAATGATGATTGTCCTGTTCTAAACCCAGCCTCTTCATCCCTAAGGCTATCCTTAGATTCAAGTCCATCAATTAGTTTTGCCTTCTGCAGATATTTGTCATACATTTTGCTAATCTGTTTTAGCAAACTGATTGGGTGGTAGTTAGCTGGATCATCCCTTTTGCCCTTCTAGGTATTATACTAGTCAAGCCCCAATCCTTTGGTATCACGGCCAAATGACCTACTGCTGTGAAAAGTGAAGCTAGCACTGGCATCCATCATTCCAAGTTATTTTTTATTATTATTCATACATAATAAATTCTGAACCTGGGGCCTTTTATACCTAGTTTAATATTTCTGATCTCTGAATATGTGGGGGGCTCAGTGGGAAAAGAGAGGTCATACCCAAGTCAATCAGAGAATTATCTGTTTTCACACATAGGGCAACAACATGGTATGCAATGAATAGCTATTATGTTACTGGAAAAGGATGGAATTACCATTCCCAAAAAGATGGCAGGATTTTTTTTTGCACTGGCAACCACAATCAAAAGTTATCAAATACCCACATTGCATTCCTCCTCTTTTTTTTAATACATCAACAGTACTGCTGTATTTTTAATTTCACGAGGTCAATTTTGTTTGTTTCAAAATAATTTTAGGTGACAATTTAGAAAATTGCAACCTTGGATCATGCCTAACTGTAATAAGTTGGGGGAGGGCAATTAACAATGACTAAAATAATTTTGTTAGGTTATTGAAGCTAGCCGGAACAATTACAGTTAACTTGCTATCCACTATGGCTGAGTAAAGAGATTTGGTTGACTTCCCTAAAAGAAAGTTGGTGATTATTGCTGCATGCTGGGGTGTCCATTCATCATGAATAGGCAAAGGTCATGGGCCACACTTGCATGTGGTAAAAGGGTAAAAACAACCTGTCAAAAAATTTTAGGTGCAAAGTAACAAAGTTAGATAGATAGGGAATTAAGCTTTGGAACATCCAGCATAGTCTAATAGGGAAGTATTGCTACAGGACCAGTGGGTAAACATAACTGGATAATCATCACTGGTGGTCCCATTTAATACTAGCAGATGGTTTTGTAAAAGTTTGAAATGAGACAAAATCCTTTACGGTCATTGAATACAATACATCCTTAGATTGGCAGAGTAAAATAGATGTTATTCCAGGAAACAATGGCTGGCAATTGATTTTAGCAAAAAGTGATTTATTGTTGGCTTCAGTTCTTGCGTTAAAGTCATCACTAGTATTAAGTGATACTAGTAGGAATGCAATCCTTAAATCTCCCACATACGTATATATTTTATCCCTTGTTTCATCTGTAATCATATTTGCAGGGGTGGAATATACTCATTAATGACGAGGAGTTGGCTCTTCCTGAATTGCAGAAAAGCTGCCAATGCATATCGGTCTGCTAGTTGTAAACTAGTTATTTGAGCTTGTAATGAGGCGGATGTTAGAATGCCTAAGCCCCCACAAAGCCTTCCATGTCTTATGCTAGGCACAGCTTCCAATGCAATTGTCTTAAGCCCTTTGACTAACAGTTTAGCCACATACAATGTTTCCTGGGAAAAAAAATGTCATAACTAGAGATATATGCCAGAAAAGATGGGTCTCTACTCCTGGAATTCCATCCTTTGATGTTCCAGGAAATAAAAGACAGGGAAGTAAATATTGGTTGGATGTCATTCAGTTGGGCTAGGCAAAGTTATTGGTGTAGGCATTTCCTGAGAAACACTAAGAGGGGGAGTTATATATCCCACAATTCCTGCACTGTCAACTGCAGCACTGGAGCAGTGTATATCAGATATCCAGGTGCCCTTTAATGAGGCTGAGAAACCTGTAAGTGCTGATCTGCAAACTCAGTTATATGTGGGTCTATGTTTGCAGCTCCTGGTGGTATGTTGGGGTTCTTCAATGACATAAGCTAGTTGTTTGTCTGATTGTCTCTCTTTGATGAACATTGGAGACAAGTTCATATTAATAGCACTTTTGAACCTTCTGCATGGGGCACAGAAACCAAATCAATGGGGCAATTGTCTTTTCCGCTGTGGATTAAGTTTGTGTAAGGTCCTCTAACTTCTCTACTAAGTCCTCTTTGTAACCTGGAAAAGTTCCAAAGGTTTCAATTATTTCTGTTTCCAGCAGTTCAGCTGCAATTTGTCCTTCTCTCTCTGCCTGAAGTTGCTTATCTAAATAAGCTTCTCCCAAGAATAGGGCTGGTTTGTTATCTTCGTAACTGGGGCAACAACATCCATTCCTGATTTCTGAAAATTAAAGTATGGTAGTATCTTGATGTAATCGCTCAATGAGTGGGTAGATATGTGCCTCAAAAAGATGTAGTGGAAATATGAGGAAAGTGGTCAGCATGGATTTAATTTCAAAAAGCATACTTGGGATTTATAGACTGCTTGAATGTCATCAAAATTTGTGTACAGTCCATCTTGCTAGGCAGCCATTTCGCCCAATATAAATCAATCACACAATTATGACATAGAAGTAGCTGACTTAGGAGTAATGTATTGCTTTCTTGAATCTCACCATCTACTGCTGAGACTATTAAAGCTGATTTGTAAGTAAATCTGATTAGTTTGCAACATGAGGTTGTTTTGATCTTGATCCTCAGCCTTCCTATGCCTCAAAGTTTGGAGGGCAGATTTATTTGGAGTTTGTTCCCTTTTCTCCATCAGTTCATGGTATAAAGTTTGTATTTAGGGTTACAGTCGCTTGAGCATTTTTGGATCACAGTTTCATGCTTCAACAAGGTGAGTCAATTCATTGCAGAAGGTTTGGGAAAATGCATCAAGGGACTCTTTCAGTGAATCCACGTTCAATTTTGTTTTTGTTAAATTGTAAAAAATTAGTACTGCGGTCTGTGCAATCGATGAACTTTGCTTAGATATGAGTTCTGTAGTCTCATTTTTAGAAATCTCTTCCTGGAAGTCTTTTTTTTTTAAAAATAGGAGATCCTGCAGTTGAGCATGAAGCTGCCCCAGGAGAAGAGACTGTTATGTCTGAAAGGTCTAGGGAACTTGGTTCCTCCGTGTTAGAAGTCCTCTGCACTATCATCTTGTTAAGTACCAATTCATGTCTGTTTGAAGTATGTCCAGAGGTTTAGTGATAATGCTCTTGTAGGTGCTGTCATTACTTACATTTTGGTTTTCAGGTGCCTGCTTTTTAAATTCCATTATGTCATCTGTTTTGCTGCTTAGATGATTTGAGCAATATCTGTGAGACAGAATTCATTCTTTGTCATTTCTTCCTCCTTCCCATGCGTTAATCTCTTGGTGGTAATGTGTACACAGTTCTTCTCAGCTAGTTGTTTGGAGATTAGTCAAATATGGTTATAGTTCCGGAACAGTAATTAAAAAAGTGGATTAGCCTGATATTATAAGATAAAAATAGAAAATTACCGTGCACTCTGATCGCTAGATGCTTTTACTTCACCATCTTGGTTTTTCCTCTGTTGAAATGTTTACTTGCACTGTGGATTTTTTAGTGTGAATAAAGGAATTTCTTTTAGAGTAAGAATTTAACCTTGCTCTATAAGCTGAAATGTTTCTGCCCCTTTGTGGCCACGAAACAGCTCTGCACACAGTATACAAAAATACACAGATTCAAAAACGCACACTCTCACACACTGAATGGTGGACAATTAGAATCATTAGGAATTCATGTGTCTAATGTAGATGTTTGAAAATGCTTTCTTGAAAGAAAAATAAAATAGAAATAAATTGATGTGTGACTTGACATTTTTAAAAGTTGTTGAAGTTGTTGGCACTCATAGCATACAATAAATATTTTTTCTGAATATTGATGAGAACTATTTTTTACTGGTTTCTGGGCAAGGCTTATCTGCAACAGCTGTCTTCATACTCAGACATCCTAGAGATGATTTAGGACTACAACTGGTAGGATGAATATCTTAGCTGGCATATTTTTTTGTTCACTGTCATCTAGTTAGATGATGTTAGTTTAAGGAAGATGGCTTACTGAGCATTTGATTTCTGTTGAATTTTATGTCTAATTAATAAGTGCCCAGTAAAATGATCACAGTATGAACATAGCTTGGTACTAACATTTAATCATTAGCTAGTTGCACAGCCACATTTAGTTGCAAAGTCAATTTCATTCATGCCACAGTTAATTGCCTTAAGTTCTGGATGCTTTTGTCCCATTTCAGATTTGCTTTAATTATAGGGAGAATGGAAAAAATCTCCCTTCACCTCTCTTTCTTTTTGTTTGATTTTCCAATATAAGGTTTGCCAAAAAAGCTAAGTCGCTGATAACTCCAGGTGCTCACCATTGCATTGATAAATAATTATAAGTGATTATACTTGTTATACCTTCCAATAGTTTCTCTTCAGGATCTATGAGAATCCTATGTCATTATTCTACATGTCACATTGAAACCATGATACTTTAGTTGTAATGAGTATGGATTGTTGATTGAAAAGTTAATAATTGTATTATTTTTATTTATTGACTGCCTTATGTATTTCTGCATAGGACTGTAAACAATTTACAGATAAGAAGCACAATAAAAAGAGTGACATAATATGGTAACTTACACCAAACAGCATAAAATAATAATAACAGATTTAACAATTGTTGAGAAGAAAAAAAAAGTGTGGATACAGGACATTGAAGAATCTGAAGACAGCAGAATAGAAGAGAGTGAACTGGAGAAAACCACAAAATAAAAGATATGCAGCTAGGAGTAAAATAACTATGGTAAAAGACAGCAAAGATTGTACCAATCATAATAGATGCCTTGTTGGGTATGATACCAAAAGAACTGGCGCACCACTTGACACCATGGGCACTGACAAAATACCCATCAGTCAATTGCAAAAGATAGCTATTTGAAACAGCTTACATACCATTAAACATCATTGGCTTATCCCAGGTCATTAGATGGATAAATGCAGACTAAACAACTGGTTATGAGATCAAGTATAATAACAATAATGTTAGAAGTGAAGGCATCATTTGAGTGAAAAAGATCATAAGATCCAAACAATACTATAAAGGCAATTAACACCTACTTAGTTCCAGTCATTAGATATACATCTGGAATATATATCTATTCCAATATTTGCTGGACTCAAGCAAAACAAAAGCTTCTGGATAGGAAGTCCAGAAATATAATGACAACGAATCGTGTTTATTGTCCACATATCAATGTTGACAGACTCAACTTACCAATGAGCATAGGAAGGCATGAAAGTTGCAAGTTAAAGAAGAATATCTGAAGGAGATTGAATAGGATGCACTGAAGTTGGTATATATGAAGACTTACTGAATGTTATTGAATAACTTACTGAAGGCTTATTGAATAACGAGAAACGAAACTGTCCTATAAGAAAAACCAAATGAACAATAGAAGAGAGACATGGCAAGGCAAAGTATTTCATAGCCTGAACATAGGAGGAGGAGGAGGAGGAGAAGGAGGAGGAGGAGGAGGAGGAGGAGGAGAACTCTAGCAGGCAAAGCAGATAACAAGACATGGCAATGGCTATGTACTAGAAGTAGAACAACTAGGGCAAAAGAAAGCAAAAATAGTACCAATAGTAATAGGCACCTTAGATGCACTCCCAAAACACCACTTGAAAATTATCAGCATTGACAAATTACCATTAGTCAATTGCAAAAGGCAGCTTTATTTGGATCAGATTTCATTGTAAAGTGATACTCTTAAAACCATCATGGAACAACAGCTGGCTATTTGCATACATATATTTCGAATATTCAGTACTGTGTAACTGAATTCTCTTTGTCTGAGAATTATCAGCATTCACATGCAACAAATGGTGCTCATTGGTAATAATGTATACTGTAACTATATGTCAGATCCAAACATAGTTATGCCTAGAGCAAACCTACTAAAAATCATAGGGAATACCAACTAGCTTAATGTAGCATAGCATAATATAGATTCATTCCAAGGCAGAAAATGAGCTTTCACAGTGTAGCAGCCAAACTGAGTGCAGCTTGAACCTGCCCACTGATCCCATTCTTAGCACAAAGGGAGAAAATGTTTTCCCAAGAAACTTGGCAATCACTTCTGATTATGTTCTGCTGTGCTGATGGTTTCATGGTTCTCTTGTGCCAATCTTTAGTTGTGTGCATGATTAGTTTATGTAAAAAAGAGAGTTATTTGGCAATGGGCTGACCCACTCTCCCTGGATTACTGTGTTGCTGTGTGCATTTAGAAGTACATCTGAATGGATATTGTCACCCATCTTCTGCATACTCCTGGTTGAGTACATATGATGGAAGGAGTAGATTATCACTGTTTCTTGAACACTCAGTGTAAAAGAGTGTAAAACTCCCTTTCTGGAATGCTTTTCACATACTTTATCAAGAGGAAAAATAGTTCTTTTAAACGGAACACCCTGAAATTGTGAGAATGGCAAGAATACATAGTAGTTATAATATTCTATATTAATATTCTATATACTATCTAGCTATAATATTCATTATAGCTAGATAGAACAAGAATTTTGCATTTAAGTCATAGATTTCTTTTATATTTAAATCATAATCTGAAATGTAATCAAAATTGAACAAAGATTTTTCATTTTATAATTTTATTTTTCAGCCATCCATGAACTTAATTTTTTTACCAAGATGCCTCTTAATCTTAATGTTAATATCTTAATGAATTAAGGCTGTATCTTTTCTTTTTTAACGAGGTTGGCCTCTGTCTGAAGGTCAGCCTCCATCTACTCTGCAGTGCAAACTTTGGAATTTGGCTAAACTTTCTGTGAAGGAGTGTGATTTTGCTTCCTTTTTGTTTTTGCCTAAAAAAAAATAATCAACATGCGTTATATTTACAGGGCTTAACCCCAGAAATGAAAATTTTTGTGGACCATTTTTCAAAGAGTTCCGATGGAAAAATAGGAATTGTAGAGGTAAGATTGCTTCTTATTCTGCATTAATTTACATGCTGTACAGTCATAGCTGTGCAGAGACACAAAATATGATATTTATTTATATTTCATATTTCTGAACCACCCATCTCCCGAAAAGAGGGTACTGTACAATATAATATAACCAATAAATAATGTATAAAAGTTAACATTAGAAATTAAAAATTAAATTAGGGTTAAAAATTTCAAAAGCATAGAATAATGCAATCAAAAGGGAGGAATCTTAAGATGATCACTTAGAATAGAATTCTTTATTGGCCAAGTGTGATTGGACACACAAGGAATTTGCTTGGTGAAAATGCTCTCATTGTACATAAAAGAAAATATACATTTGTCAAGAGTCAAGAATCATAAGGTACAACACTTAATGATAGTCCTAGGGTGCAATAAGCAATCAAATCAGACTAGAAAACAGTCAATATAAATCGTAAGGACACAAGCAACAAACTTACAGTTATACAGTCACAAATGGGAGGGGATGGGTGATAAGGAGTGATGAGAAGATTAATAGTGATAGCAGTGCAGACTTTGTAAATAGTTAGACAATGTTGAGGGAATTATTTGTTTCGCAGAGTGGCGTTCGGAGGAAAACTGTTCTTGTGTCTAGTTGTTCTGGTGTGCAGTGCTCCATAACGTCATTTTGAGGGAAGGAGTTGAAACAATTTATATCCAGGATTTGAGGGGTCTTTAAATATTTTCACAGCCCTCTTTTTGACTCGTGCAATATACAGGTCCTCAATGGAAGGCAGATTGGTAGTATGTTTTTTCTGCAGTCCTAATTACTCTCTGACATCTGTGTCTGTCCTGTTGGGTTGCAGAACCAAACCAGACAGTTATAGAGGTGCAGATGACAGATTCAATAATTCCTCTGTAGATCTGTATCAGCATCTCCTTGGGTAGTTTGAGCTTCTTGAGTTGATGCATTGGATTATTGCAGGTGGGGAGAAGCTCTCAAGGGACCATAGTTGTGGAAGGGCAAGAGATTGGGGGACTTTCCTTACCTCTGGGAGCAAAAGGTTCCACAAAGCAGGGGAAAGCAGCAGAGAAGTCTCTTTTCTTAGACCTCACCAGTCAAAATTCTTTGACTGACGTAGTCTGTAGCATATCGTCCATGCTTGATCAAGTGAGACTGGATCTTGAGATTGGGCAAAGCCGGTTCGAGAGGGAACCTGGTCTTGTGTCATGTAGGACTTTATAGATGATAACCAACATCTTGAATCAGACCTGGAAGTAAATTGGTATCCAGGGCAGTTCACGGAGTAAGGATGTTATATATGACATGCATATACTGTAATACATGTATATTTTACAGTGGTTATTAATACTAAGGTGCAAGATTATACAGCCATCTTTTGTCTTATGGCCCAGTCAGATTATAGTTCTCTAGTCTGAGGAATGGAAGGGGTACCATTTATATCATTTATTTTTTCTCCTTTCTGGATGTTCTCATTTTGATGGGAACTCATTTGTTATTTGCATGTCATCTTGAGATGATTTTATAAAATAGTAGTGGGGTGGCAGTAGATTGAATTTGTCCTGATATATACTCAATCAATACCTCTGAGCAAACTCTGTGAACTCTTAGTTGTGCTGCCTCTACTTGCCATTCATGCAACTTAGCAAAGACATTACTAATATTTCATCATAAACTAAAAGAGAATAGATTGATACCATTTATTCCCTTTCAAAATATTAGTGTAACTGAAGCTTTCATCATACCTTGATCAGCCTAAATTTAAATCTGTGCTCCTTAGTCAAGTATAACAGCTTGCTTTGGGATTTGCTTTGTTCAAGCAAAAACAGAAAATTGTATCCTTTAAAGAAATCTAGAGGAGAGTATTTAAGAGGATTAGAATTATTTTCTGATAAACCATGGAAAGATGTAAGACCATTTTTGCTAGATGTGTATCCAGGTTGCAGCAATAATCATGACATATGATATTCTCAAGACCACAAGATGGTTCAAAACAGACCATCTTACAAAGTTTGTGTCCCTTTTGGGGGATCTCTTTCAGATGGTGCAATTTCATCTTTTGCTCTGAAATAAATTCCTCTGAAAGAAAAATAAGCGCCTGGTCCCTGCCATACAATTAGTGATCAAGGGTTGGCCAAGTATTCCATGATATTTCTGGAAATCAACTCCTGAAAAAAAATCCAGATTCACTATGGGAGGTATTTTCCAAAGTCACTCTCACTCTCAAAAATGACATTTGTTACAGAAAATATTCACAATATTGAATATCAAATCACCGGATGATTTGATCTAGACCTGAAGCCAACAGTTCTCAGGGCAGGGATTGTAACTGCTTGATTTCAAGGCCATCAAGCATTATGTCAAGAATCTGTTAATTCATGGGAAGTGCAGGAGGAAGAAGTGAATTGAAGCCACAGTGTGTATAAGAGTCATTTACACATTCTTACTGCCATAATTAACCATTGTAGACTATCATGTTAACTTCATGATAGTGTACAATACGATATTTCTCTAACTTCAGTGATACTGAGTCTTCTACCAGATGAAGCCTAGCAGTTGACCTAAATCATAAAATATCAAAAGATTGATGATCTCCTGCTGAGTCCTGGAGATGGCCAGGGACTTTTAAGATTCCAAGATGCTCATTAGCAGAATGTTCATTCATTCTGTTGCCTACCTTTCTTCTTATTATATCTTAGGTTAGTGTAATATTTTTTACTGGAGGGCCATCATTTTTGTCCACTGAGATAAGCGCTTAGTAACTTCAATATGGGGGAAAGCTCAAAATATTAACATTATTCTTCAAATTTTATTTTGACTTTGTTTTTTTTCTTGAATTAAAATAATTGATACATCTCATCATTTTGAAAGTAGAGCACTTCCTTGGATGGCACTACAAGAAAATAAGCCAAAGGCAAATACTCCTCTGAAAAGGTCTTGAATGCACTATTTCTCTGTTCTCGGACTCCTGTTAACAATTTTCTAGATGATGTTGACTTTAGCCTTTCCTCATTTTCCACTGTTAAAACGTTGATTTCTTGTTTCTTCCTCCCACTGTTTTTTATGAAACTGTACTTCATCCCTTAAATGGTATAATTTAAAGGAAATTGTGGAGTACAATGTAGAACCTATCATTCCTCCTTTCCTCTTTATCTGAAGCTTATTGAAATTTGAAAACATTAGTGGAAAAGACCGCAACTTTTAAAAACAAAAATTATCTAGGTAGTTGGAAGATCCTTTTCTCATCTCCAAATCCATATTAAAAGTTATTTTGCTTCTCTTAACAATGAAACATCTTTACAACATTAAGATTTCATTGGCATATAATAACCAGCCATTTGAAAATTGGAGAAAGTTAGTAACCCAGGTTACTGATTTAAATGTCATAGAAATATGCAGGTTGGATCAACAAATGAAAGACTCTTGGCTAGCTCACATATCACTACTAGCCACTTATAAAATGTAAAAGCAAATATTGCAACAAGCTAAAACAAAATTAATCAGATTAGGACTCCTATCATTTTATATTTCTGGTTTAGTGATGTCATAGTTCAGTATATTGGATACAGAAGAAATTATTCATGGATTGTACCTGGTATTTACAAACCACTAAACAATTGTGCGAAAATGCTTCTTATTTCCTTCTTGAAACATAGTGCAGTAATCTGTACTTTATTCTACTTGGAAGAACAATTCTAAATTGAAGTTAATTTTTTTTTCTTTCAGCTTGCTCAGATACTGCCAACAGAAGAAAACTTCCTATTATTCTTTTTTTTTCTTTCAGCTTGCTCAGATACTGCCAACAGAAGAAAACTTCCTATTATTCTTTAGATGCCAGCAGCTAAAATCTAGTGAAGATTTCATGCAGGTAATGCACATAAATTTTGTCTTGTGAAAAATTGCATTGATAAGGTGTAAAATTTTGTATACAGATGTATACAATTTTTTGAGTTGCTATTTTCTTAATTCCAGACATGGCGAAAGTATGATAGTGACCACAGTGGATATATTGATGCCGAAGAGCTTAAGGTAAGGAAATATCTATAATAATTTCTTAAATATTTGGGGCATTCTACATCAAAAGAATTTGCAGAAAGAAGTTGTGGGGGAAAAAAAATCTTTAAAAGTAGAGGCAGTACCGAACTGAGTTTACTTTGCTGCGCTATTTCTGTCCTAAATATATGACACCAGCAACATTTAAAAATTATAATTACAAATGAATGCCGACAAAATGTTTCTGGATTGTACCATTGTTCTGATGGGATTGAAGGAATAAACATTGGATGGGAAAACAGAAAGCTAAATACCAGGGAGATGGGCCCTAGCTTATATTTCTTTAAAAATACTTATTTCTCTGTGAAGGTAAGGTATTCATCTATGTAGTTATATCTTCTAAGAGTACAGTCTAGGAATTGATTTATTTTTTACTAAAGATATTTTGCCTTTCAGCCAGATTTAAAACAACAAATATATAATCAAATATTGATAAAGATATAAAATTAACAAATAAAACCAGATATAACTACATATAGCATAGAACTTCTTAATGTCCTAAACCAGATAATGCCAAGAAATATAGCCAGGTTTATAATGTGTCAACTGGCATAAACTTCTTCAACAATGGATGACTATTGTACTAAGAAGGCCTACTACAAAATTGTTTTTCTGAGGAGTAGCATCAGATCCCATGAGATCCAACAGAAGAGGTATGTTATGGATCCTGTCTGCTAGGGAGCTGCACTTGGCAAGACCCAGGGAAGCCAGCTCCATCCCTGTTGATTTATGGAAGTCCCTTAAAATCAGGTTATACTATCAGGCCAGGATATCCCAGGGGATGAATGAAGTACTGAGGAAGTTCCATTGTAGTTGACATCTGCTGCCATCAATTTAATTGCATTTTTTCCTAGATATTTTTAAACATGTATACTTTTATTGTATGCCACCCCAAGTCACTTTTTTTGTGAGAGGGGCAGCTATATAAATTTGATGAATAAATAAACAGGCAATTGACAGCTGATGGCATAAGTGGACAGATTATGTTTTCAAACACTATCAGAGCCGATCTAAGGAAACACACACAGATTATGTGCCCTATCTGATCTTAAGACCTTTCATAGTTTTCTCAGATAGAATAACCAAATTATCCTGGGCTTCTGCTTAGCTAGAATATGAGCAACCTAGAATAGACCAGCTGAATTATCTACACATTTTCCCACTTGTGCCCATTCCTATTAAAAGCAAAAATAATACCAAGAAAGAAATTTAGAACAAGCATATGTGGGGGTTTTTTGTGATAGGCATTCATAATTCCCCAGCTCTCAAAACTTCTAGCTTAATAAAGAATTTTATCATGTCACTAAAGTAGGGCAACTGGCTGCCCATCTGGGAAACAAAGTTTTCTTGCAAGGTCAGGAAAGCAACTTCGGCTCTGCTAACTAATTATGGAACCTGCATTTAAAAGAACAGGCATTGCCAGAACTGAGTGATCAGGAATGGAAAGCCTGTAGCCTTAGGGTCATGCATCGTCTGTGATCTAATTTGAAATTACTTTTGGGAAGGGACAAGGGTTTTCCTAAGGGCTTGAGGTTCCTTTCCCCTAGCCTGTTGCTTGGAAGAAGCTGGTATCAGAGAAAATTATGAGTGTTTGATGAGAAATTAACTAATTATCCAAATTAGTTCTGACCTGTTGCATGTGTCAGGCATGCTCAGCATACAGCTACCCAAAGAGAGTCTCGTTCTTACATAAAGCTCTGTACAGGATTTGAAACTCATTCAAATGATGACATTTAGAACTCTAAGAAGAACTGTGTTTAGGAAACAAAATTCTAACTTCAGCTTGAGGACTAGTTGATGGGGAAATGCTAAAGCAGTACTACTTAATGGATCATGTACCTCCTTTCCCTAATGTTTGATTTCTGTCCTCGTTAAAAAAAAAAAAAAAGGCAAGCTGTTTGTACTCTTACCTCCAACCATCTTCAAGTAGCCCCAAACCACAAAATAACCAACATTCATGAAGTCAGGGCTACCACTTGGCCAGAGGAATAAGCTGCAGCTCCCAACTATGTGACATTTGTAACATAAACTGGAATAGAAGCATTCCTTATGCCTGCTAGCTGGGTGGAGAATTATTCTGTAATATAATGCTAATAATTAGATTTACATTATGGTATAATGCAAGCTAATCTACCTGATTATCCCCACCGAGAGGACTAGGCACCTGGAATGTAGAAGACAGATTAAGTTTCCAATTGTTATGAGTGTTATTCACTATAGTTCTGTCCTTTGCATTTCAAAGATGCATTCTTCTATTTAGAAAGAAAATCTATTAAGGTCAATGATTCTTATCCCCAAGCATGTACAAATTAGGATTATAGCCTTTTGTATTTTAATAGAGGGAAAATGTTATTTCATAATTAACCAGAAGAAAAATATTTTATTCTGTAAGTAAATTAGACAAAGTATTGCTTTTTGATATATTAATTTTGTTTCAGAACTTTTTGAAAGATTTACTTCAGAAAGCAAACAAACAGATTGATGATTCAAAACTATTGGAATACACAGATATTATGGTAAGACCTATAACTGCTATTTCTTTGTTGGAATTAATTGCCCTACCTCATTTTAAGATACCCACACAGAACCTAAAATAATGTATCATAACTCTATTTAGACTCTGTGGGACTTTGAGTTACAATTCAGTTGGCAAATGATAGCAGTTTAGTTGGCTCCTTAGGGTTCATAAACAATGGACAATAAAAAACTGAAATTATAACTGAAGAAATCCAGCAGGTTCATCTATAAAGCATCATGTGTGTATAAGAATAGTCTGCAATCATCTTTGTGCATTTGTGTTGCATGGATTTCATTTACAGAATTGTCTGCAATGGCCATCCCAGTGGAGAAATTTGGGAGCTGAGGACAACATATTAGGAAAATCTGTTTTCAAAATATTTTGGAGATAATCACTTGAAACTCAAGGGAGTTTTGGAAATGTCATGTACTGCATTTATATCACATTATTTCAGCTGTATTAATGTTTTAGTGAACTGCCATTGCCTTGGGAAATTTTTTGGCACAATCAGCCTCAAAAGGTGGGATTTGGAGAGGTGGGGTGGGATAAATAATAATTTTAGTTTCCACCATTTTAAGTCCAACATTTGTACAGCACTTTACATTAATTTTGATCCAGCTTTCCTTTGTGAATTTACACTTAGTGGCTCAGAATCTTTAATCAAAGTGGGGGCTTCCAGTGGTTTCCGTCAAAGACAGATCAGAGACCACAATCATGCGCAGCTTTGATCCGTGCTTGCCCTGTTGGAGGGGTCCCTGAGGAACGGAACCATCTGACCCAACCTGTAGGGGTGGGGGAAGAGGGGGAGACCACCAGATGGGTTGAGGGGAGCTGCATCTCCCCTCCCTGGCTTGGTACTTACTCCCCTAGAAGACAGGGAGAAGCAGCAGTTTAATGGCTGCCCTGAAGACGGGAGGTCGCTGGGACTTTAAGTTTTGTGCTGGGGAGTGGAAGTGGTGAGTGGCGTGTAACTGGATAAAAGACTTTGAATACCGTTTTTTGAAAACCCCAAAAAGTGGAAAGAAAGAGTCCGCATTTGGAAGAATGGTAGTGGTGAACTGGGAATAAGAGGAAAATATAAGGTAAAGGAAAAACCAGAAATAAAGGAATTATATGAAATTAGAGATTAAATTTGGACTAATATAGAGAATTGGACATTAATTAGGCATTGGATAAAATGCTAGACTTATTTGGAATGGATAAAATGTAACATTAATACTACGGAAAAGAGAATTAAAAATAAGAGAATTTTGAAAAGAAAGTGATATAGAGCACCACCTAATGGTTAAAGTTTTTCCTCTTTTATGTTTTTATGGAAAATTACTGGTTACATAAATATTTGAAAGAGAGAAGAAATGGAATAAAAGATTATTAATACAACAAAAAACCTGGAAGTTTTTTTTAAAAAAGAGGGGACTACATTAAAATATAAAAGAATACAATATTTTGGGACTGCTGGAGGTTGATTGTAACAAGAAAATAGAAGAAAGAGAAATATATGAGAGAAATGAAGACTTTTGGCAAGGACTATTATCGAAAAATTTAATCTTTAATAAAGAAATGGAAGAAATAAGTAAAGAATTTAAGTCAGAGCTGCAAACTGTGAGAGATATATTAAAAGAAAGAATGAAATTGCTGAACACAATGATTAGTAAAGTAATGGAGTTGCAGCTTGTAGAAGAACAAAGAAAGCCCAGAGATGACAAGTCGGAAGAGGGAAACAACAGCCCAGATGAATATGGAGAACAAGGACCAAAGGATATAAAATGATTTTAAAAAGAGACATTGACAACAGAGACAACAAATAAAAGAGATAAGGCTCCCAAAACTAAGAAGAAGGAATTATATAAGAAGAAATCCCAAAAAAGAGAACTGTAAAGGGTGGGGGAAAGCATGGCTGACAGGTAGAGGGGAATAAAAATAACACCAGAAGGAAAAAAAGACCCGGGAAACTTTGAAAAGGGAAAGCTGGCTAAAATTAAAAGAAATAATAAAGCAAAAAAATTTAGAGATAAGGGTTAAGGATTTTATTAGGGGGATACCACATGGGAATGTATATTGGTATTTAGTTTAAAACTTGCTGGGAAATATTTTAGGATTGTATAACTATATAACTATAACTATATATATACATATACATATGTGTGTGTGTGTATTCTTAAGTTTTCGCGGGTACTTACATGTATGGTATTCAACTTTGTTCGGGTATTTTCCCACGTCATTTTACTTGTGCTTTTAAAGTTGTAGCAACGTTTCGGCAGAATCTCATCTGCCATCATCAGGCTTCTGTATTGTGTCCGTCTGTGAGTCAGACTTTCACAGCCGTTTCTGTTTTAAATTTGGTGCTAGCCTACTGCTGTGTTAGAATGGTTTTTTCTTCATCCTGATTGGTTGGGAGTCTTGGTCTGTGTTTATTGGTCTTGGAGTTTGCTGTGTTCTGCTTGATTTGTGTTTTTAATATCTTCTGTTGGTTTTGCAGCTTTTTTTTTTTTGTCTTGATTGGCTGATAACATTGTGTTTCCTGTATTGGAGGCTTTTAGTGTGGCTTGGCTTCGAGTATCATTTATTAGGAAGCTAGGTTTCATCTTGGTGCCTGGTTGGAGTTTATTTGAGCTGGAGGTATGGGGGGGGGTCTGTTTGTGCCCAGGTGTTTGCCTGGCTTGTAGTGTGGAGATTTTTTTGTTTGTGAGTACAGGCTTCCAAATAGTTGACAGTCTGGTGGAGTCATCTCTTCTATTCATGCTTTCAGGTCTTTTTTCAATCTCTATGGCTTCTCTGATAATTCTGTAGCTGGGGTTTTCTATAGCGGCTAGGATTTTGGTGCCATTGAAGTCATGTGTTGGACTAGTGAGGAAGTGTGTTCCAGCTTTTTTACTGCATTTTTGTGTTCATCCAGGCGGGTATTTATTCTTCTATTGGTCTGTCCAGTGTATATGGCAGGGCATGATGCACAGGGGACTTCATATATGCCTTGGTTTTCCAGGTCAATTTTATCTTTGGGGTTTCTTAGGATGGCTGCTATTTTTCTGTCTGTTTTGAAGGCAGTCTTGATGTGATGCCTGTGTAGTATCTTGCTGATTTTGTCTGTAGTACCTCTTATGTAGGGCAGGACAGCTGTTCCATAGGTCTGTTCATCTTCTAGGTCTCCATTATGTCTCAGTGTGTTTTTGTGGATCAGGCCAGTGATTTTGCTTTTGTGGAAGCCGTTGGCTGTCAGTATTTTAGTCAGGGTGCATAGTTCAGTCTTTATGTGTGTTTTGTCTGCCAGGTGTTTGGTTCTGGCAATTAGTGTTTTGGCCACAGACCACCACCCCTGATACCTCCAGCTCAAACAAATCCCAACCTAGCTTCCTAATAAATGTTAGCCATCCGTTTACTTGAAGCCAAGCCGCATTAAAAGCCTCCAATACAGGAAATACGACGTGGGAAAATACCCGAACAAAGCTGAATGCCATACATGTAAGTACCCGCAAAAACTTAAGAAAACACACATACACACACACGTTTTCTGAGGTTCTCGCGGGTATTTGTATGTGGATCTTTGGTTATTCGGGTTTTCTCCTGCGTAAGATTGGAAGTATCTAGGCAACGTTTCGATGAAAGCTGAAGACCAAGCCTGAAGATGATGAATGAGACTTCATCGAAACGTTGCCTAGATACTTCCAATCTTACGCGGGAGAAAAACCCGAATAACCAAAGATCCACATATATGTGTGTGTGTGTGTGTGTGTGTGTGTGTGTGTGTGAGAATTATATATGAATTATGCTGTTATAAACCCTTTCTTTAGAGGATTAAAAACGGGAATGGAAATGAATTAAAATATATAGATAAATTTTGGCAAAGGGGAAAGGAAGAAAAAATATATTATTAATGATTATAAGTAAGGTGAAGATAAAATGAGATATATTAAGAAGTTATCTTAGTGATTTACTGGGGGGGATACTTTAAAGTACATTTTAAAATATACAATTGATTATTTAATGGATATTAGAAGTGTACAATAAAAGTATTTTATTATGATTAAAGTAGGAGAATGAAAAATACCATGTGGATCCTAAATATATTGGTTTTATTTTACTTTTACTCTTTTTAGATTGTTTATTATATATTGGCTTAGAGAAACTTAAAAAGATAATAATGTGTAATGTAAAATAAAATAGGTGGTAAGCTGAAAATGGAAATAATAGGGGATAAAGAATTGAAAACCTATGTGTGGATGAAATGATATTGATATTGAATTAATGACTTGAAATATGAAATGCAAATTTATTTAAAGATGAGTGAAACGGATAATGATATGATATTATATAAGATTAATGGAAATGAAAATTTGGCTATGTACAAGTGTTATAATCCAGAATCATGTTGCCCACGTGAAGAGATGTGTAAAAATTTAAAAAAAATTAAAAACTTTTTATATACAAAAAAGGAATCTTTAATCAGTATGAAAAATGTCTTAGAAAATCAGTCTAAAAAACTGCATTGTCAGGTGTTTTTCTATATAAAGAATGATTTGATAGCTTTTAGAGAAGAATATAACAACCAGCAATTCTCTCTGCATAACCTTTTACAGAGTATCATGGAGATACTCCAAGCTTTTAGAAATGAATCCTAATTGCAGAACTTAATGCCAGGATTTGGGATCCAACCTGATCAAAACAAAATGTAACAACAGATATAAAAGCTGTTGAAGAATATGATGTAATAAAGTACATATAATTAAAAGTCAAAACATTTGAGGAGGCGACAATGACTTCATGAGAGGCGACTGGGTTTCACTGAGTTAAGCATATTTTCCAGACATGAGAGGACTTCAAAGTCAAACTTTTCCCATTCTGATTGATTTTTAAAAAAATAAACTTATTATAGTCTATAACTTAATCTTTTCAGCTCAAGATGTTTGATGAAAACAATGATGGAAAGCTGGAACTAACAGAAATGGCCCGGTAAGAGGGGAAAAAAAGTAGAAAATTTCATCAATTGGTTGTGGAACATGACACAATGCAGGCGGGCAAAGAGAATGCTGGTAATTAGTGCAAAGCCAGTGCTATACAATAGGATGTATTGGACTCGTTCCTCCAAGGATAAACTTAGCAGTTCATCCTTTGGTGGAAAAGGTCAACCCAAGCAAGCAATTGTCCAAATGTCTACATGCGCTGTTTTTTGACATTGGGAAGGAAATGAGGGTTTCCAAGAAACATTAGCACTTCTAAGCCCAGCTAGGAATATCCTCTTCTACTGCCAACAATTTGTTTGTTTCTTTGTATCCTATTATTATTATTATTATTATTATTATTATTATTATTATTATTATTATTATTATTATTATTATTATTAACAACAACAATAACAACAACTTAAGGCAGTGAACATATCCAACACACCTTCCTCCTCCTATTGCCCCCGCAACCATCCTGGGAGGTGAGCTGGGCGGAGAGTGTGATTGGCCCAAGGTCACCTACTTACCTAATTCCAGGCTTCAAATAAATACACATTTTTTAAAAAAAATGTCTTCTCAAAAGAGTTTGTCTACAAAACACAGGAGGTTTCAGCTCATTTGACTTTCTCAGCATCTGTTAATCTTTAAAGGGAGTGAAATGCATGCGTGCAAAGTGTTTTGAAGCCAAAGTATTTTGACCTAGAAAGAGTTTCAATTTGAAATGCTCGATTTTGAGTTCAACCAGCTCTTCACTGAAGAAGTAGTGTGAGCGGGAAATAATTAACAATGAAATAATTAGCAATGAAACATTAATGTTTTCAACTTGAAATAACTCTTAACAAACTTCTATTTCCAGCTCAGAGCATTCCAAAATTGAAATGATTTGCTTCCTCTGTTCTCTGCTTCTTTATTTACTATGGAATTGTTCTAAATTCCTCTTGTTTTCTTCCAAGGTTATTGCCAGTACAGGAAAACTTTCTCCTTAAGTTTCAGGTATGCCTGTTTAAAAGTGTTTTGTATTTTCATATACTGAAATTTTGATTAGTTTCTGTTCTAATGTTTGCTCTTCTTTTGAATATTAGGGTATTAAAATGTGTGGAAAGGAATTTAATAACGTTTTCGATACATTTGATTCAGTAAGTAGAATTCTTTTTAAAAAAACATCTGTGGATCAAAGTTTTCAATTTATTTCTAAGCTGCAACAAGTCAATGAAAGCAGCAGGAATGAATAATAGGAAAACTCAAGTAGTTTTTTTCTTTTCAGGATGGGAATGGCTACATAGATGAACAGGAATTAGATGCTTTGCTAAAAGACCTCTGTGAAAAGAACAAAAAGGTAATTCTAAGATTTCCATTTAAATTGTACTTAATGGGCCTTTTTCTCTTCCCAAGTCTAGACAGTTCAAGAAGTTCTTTTGAAATGCTCTATATTTAGAATTCTGGATACAAAAGGAATGAAATCCTATATGTAATATCAGGTAGCTCAGTTTACTCCTACATTAATCTATTCGCATCAATGGTTTAGTAAAACAGCCGCCATTTCTCTTAGATGTGTCCCCAGGCTGGAAGTATAGTAGGTGTCTTCCTTCTTTGAACTTGGTATCTATTAACAATGAATTGAAAAGGACCACACAATGCTCTGGCTTAACAAAGACAAAAATAGCTGCTCTTTTCTCAAACCCCTTTCCACTGTTTTCTTTCAAGTAGCCCTCAGGAAGCAGCAATTAACCATATTCCCTTAGAGACCATAAATGTCAAACAAGCAGTCCATATCTAGCAACACCGCTGGTAGTTAATTCATAGTAAAATGGCAGAGAACATGCACTTAAGTGACAAAAGAATGGAAACACAGTTGTCGGTATGGTACAATGTCACTCCTGGGGCAGGGTTCATGTAGATTGCTAAGGTGAGGTTTAGCATCCCAGTCAATAGGCTGTAAGTGGCTTCCCAAATCAAAATTCTGTAGTAAAATAATGTGGGGTTGTTGTTTTTTTGTGCTCTTTGCTCGTATAAAAGTATTTTCTTTTGCATATTTTGCAAAAACAAATTTGAAAATGTGTGCATGAAGCCTTATTAAGTTTAATACAATGTTTTGATTTGATTATCCCAGCCCAGAAATTCAACCTTTCCATTTGGTGGCACCAGATCACTGGCTGAACCCACTGTGAGAGGCAAATAAGTAATCAAATACATAAGTAAATAATCCTCACCTGGCAAAGGACTATTATACTATTCAGTAGGCTTTTTTTTTTTAGCTCTTGAAAGTTTTTAATAACCCAGTTAACTGGGTTATACAAGTAGTCCTCAACTTACAACCACAATTGAGCCCAACCTTTATGTTGTTAAGTGAGAAATTTGTTAAGTGAATTTTGCCCCGTCTTGCAACTTTTTTGCCATGTTTGTGAAGTGAATCACTGCAGTTGTTAAATTAGTAACACTGTTGTTAGGTGGATTTGGCTAAATATGACTTAGTTGTCAAGCATCTGAATGTAAATCACATAACCATGGGGATGCTACAGTGGTCATGAGTGTGAAAAATGGTTATAAGTCATTTTTTCAGTGCCATTGTAACTTTGGTCACTAAACGAAAATGATATGGCATGTCAAATTTTTTAACTTTCAAGCATTAGGGGTGTTTAAAAGTTGTGACTTGCCTTGGGGATGGTAAAAGTATTTTGATTACTTTAATATCATTTAGATGTGCCTGGTAAGTAACTACATAAATATCGTAACATTTTAACATTTTGTTTGTTTCTTTTGTAAGTTAAGGACTATCTGCCTATTGCACTAAAGCAGGGGTTATAATCTGCAACAGCTGAATTCATAACAACTGCAAAAACAAACAAACAGTAGTTTAGCACAACACACGCACACAATCCCAGAAATACATAATGCTTCTCACACTGGCAAACATTTCTCAACCGACTCCTTTCAAACAGCTTTGAATTAACAACTGCTTCCCTTCCCAATCACTCCAGTGTAAATGTGAGAAATGCAATTCAACACTATAGGAGGATGTCAAGTTGAGAGGAATGATATCTAGCAGCTTTAAAATACGTTTTCTTTTTTTAAAAACAGGAATTAGATATCAATAACCTTGCAACCTACAAGAAGAACATTATGGCCTTGTCTGATGGAGGAAAACTTTACAGAACAGAACTTGGTCTCATCCTCTGCGCTGGGGAAAATTAAAAGTCCATTTCTCATTTCTACTCCAACTAGTAATATATTGTTATCTTTAAAAAAACACCACAAAAAACAAAAACAAAATTAACTGTGCATTATAAGAGAGTAGGCTTTATTTCTTTTATATTTTTAAATTGAAAATCGCATACAGATAATTAGCCATGTTATGTGGCACATTCTTTTCAGCTTGTTTCTACTGTGTTCGTAATGTACAGCTTTTGTAACTAAAGAGGATGTCTTAAATTACCGTGGGCCAGTCTGTCAATGCATTTACCAATAGCTTTGTTTCTGTGAGACATGGGAGGTTTCAAGAGCGCAGCTGAGATTGGTATTAGCTAGGTCTCCATTAAGCAAATCGGTTTTCAAACAATGTCAGAAAGAAACACACATTCAAAATCAATTTAGGATGATGGTGGATTTCTTCTTTTACTTTTTCTTTCTTGTAAAAGAATGTAGGAGGCTGTTGGGATCCACCAGAATTGTTTGGCGGCGGCATCTTTTAGAAACTGATGGCCAGCCTTTTTGTCAAGTGTACTATATGTCAATCAGTCCAATAAGACTAGTCATCTCTTTCTAGGACATGAGTGTCAAACTTATGGCAACATGTTGCCGTCACGTGACTTTTTTCCCCCTTCTTGGAGCTGGGGTAGACATGGCCTGTGCGTGATGCATCCAGCCCACAGGCTGCCAGTTTGACACCCATGTTCTAGGAGATATCCCATATCTAAATATACCTGAAACCACTGAGAAATGTTTTAAGAAGTTCATTATTAGCAAATCAGTTTCAGTCGAGAAAGGATTTGGGCATAGAAACATTAGCTGTGCATTCATTTACTATGATCAAGTCAACTTCCAATATATTATAAATGTCTTGCTCTTCAGCTTCCTTAAATTCACTACCAAGGTCAACAGAGGCTCTGGATGTGAAGGTGCTGAACTTCCTGAGGAGTTGTTAAGCTTCCTTGTTGCCTGGCAAGAACAACACTGTATTTGTACTGGACAAATGGCATACTTCTAATCAGTTAAAAATCAACACACCCATTTGCCTCATATTTTACTTTCAAACTTTAGCATTTGTAAATGCTGTTATGTCAGAGAATGTTAGTCCATTTTTCTAAAACTATTTCCACATTTTGCATAACATAACTCTTTCAAACCGCTGTTTTTACATCATTCTATGTAATCTATAATTAAATTTAATATGCTAATATAGCAGTACACAATTTGTTTGATATTCTGTTCTATCATAGATAATAATAAAGGCTACACAATTACATAGATCAATTAACAACCCAGCTAATTTTCCAAATCTAGAAAATCCTCTAATTTCGACAAGAAATAGTCAATTTATCTCCTAATTTTTACAAGTGGTTGAAGCATATTCAGTGCAGATAAAATTGCTTTATCATCCATGTACTGTACCTAACCTGGAAATGACTCAAGGAGCACAGAAAACCATGTGTCTGACTCCATACATACTTACATCACAAATTCCATTTAATTATTTTGAGTAGGATTTTGTCATTTAGTTGTAACAATCCAATAAAAGTACACTATACTACCGGTTTATCGCAAAAGGAAGCTATAGAGGCTGACTCTGTCATATCAATTCAAATGGCAGTATATAAAACATTTTAAATATTGTTTATCAAATCTTTGTACATTCATTTAATGGGTTTTGGGAAACTATTTCACTGGGCTGAAATGTATTCCCTGCATCCAATCAGGTCTACATAACTTTCAAATAAATGTGATAATATTCCCAAGTCTGTATTAATGTTGATTTAACTTGTGATGCATCTACTGTATGCTTTCTTGATCTATCTTCCTTTAAATGTATTTTCAGAATTATTTAATATAGGGCTGTATTTTTTCCTACCATATGACTAGTACATTTCACCGATACAAATGAGATCCAATTAGCAAGTGCTCATATGGCTTTTTAAAAAATGTGTACTACCTTTATGAGTGTTTCTTCATCAGAAAGGTTACTACATCAAGGTTACTGCTTAATCAGGTCAGAAGGCTCTTGTCTTAATTCTACTTCAAGTATTAACCGTTTAAACAATGGTTATTGTTGTATGGGCTGTTGCATGTTCAAAAGATTTGTATACTATTTCAGCAGTAGGCAGCTTCATATGGTTAGGGGACTGTTTAATTATTAGCATTTAGGAATACCGTGAAGAGATAAAGCTACAGTGAAATCATTTAGCTAACTTGAAATTATACAAGGCATCAGTTAAGTCAGTTGATATATAATTATAGCTTTTGAAAAAGTTTGTCTTACAGGATATTCCTTTTATTTACCATGGTAGATATTTATTCATACAGGATTAATACTATTGATCAAAATATCAATCTTAAGTGACTCAAATATTACTTAAGATGAGCCTATAATTAAGCATCTAAATATACATGCCCTAATTTTTGTTAATACTGTGTGGCTACAAAGCCCACTGGCATTTAATAAGAGCAGCTGCTGTGAATCTTCAGAAATTAGGCCAACAAATATTAATTACCAATTCATATTAGTATATTTTATTATAAAGCACAAGGGCGTATGATATATTTTGCTGGATGTTCCCTCCCAACTCTTTACATGAAAGAAAATCTTTATTCTATGATCAGCTCAAAGTGGAGTTGAAAACGTAAAGGTAACAGTGATACATTGTATACCAAGAGATTTGCTACCATCATCTCTCTAGTCTTTTTCAACTATATTGCTTTTCTTGGGTGTCAAATGAAAACATTATCATATTTATAAAAGAAAATAAATTATGTTCTTAAGAATGATCCCAGCACCATTAGTTTTCCTTTATGTCAATGTCGTCTAAGAAAAACACTACAGCTTAATGATAGAAGTCATTTTCAAACAAATTTTCAAAATCTATATAGAGCATTAGTAGGTAGGGCTGAGAAAGAATCCTGACTGAAACCTGGACACCTGTTTAGAATAAAAGAGATACATTGGTGCTCTTTAAACATTTTTTTATCTCTTTCTGGCCATGATGACTACAAGTAAGCAAAACTGCCATATGACAACACAAGAAAGGCCACATTTCTCCCTTATTTAGACAGTGCCAAGGTAGACAAAACAAGTCTGCTCGGAGGCTGGATTTTCCCATATTTGGATTACAGAACTGATCTTTCTGGCTTTATGCACTATAGGCTTATTAAATCATGACACCCCACCCTCCAATCAAGTGGATTAGCAGAAGTCAATAAACTATAGCAATCCGACTAAAGAGAATGAGAAAATGCCACTCCCAACTGACCTTAAGAACGTGATCCAAATTCAAGCAGTGTTTAATAGTTTCAGATTTCTTTGACGGATTATTAAGTGTCAATTATTGAGAATTGAATCTTGTCTCACCTGCCCAACCAAGTTCTGTTTTTAGAAGTCTTTGACAAAATTAGAATTCAGCAGTTATGCATTAAGCAGACACTCAAGAACATATCAGATTTCAGGGGCATCCAGTTTATCCCCATGTTTTAAATGCCAGACTGGAATGAAGGGAACTGTCACTCCTATAACTTCCAAAAAGGTGATCATATTGTTTCTGACAACATTTGCATTTTTTTTTTCCAATTCAAGGATGCATTCCAATAACTGTCATCATAAAAAAACCCGGAACGGCATCAACTCAAGATGCCATGTGAATTTAATTCATTGCATCAGTGATGTCTGCTGGTGGTTTCAAATGAAGGAATATGTGATACCAACTGTCAAATATTTTCAGGCTTTTATAACTATTGTGTTATGGTTCCCTCTAGTGGACACTGCTCCTTACAATATTGTCAACATAAGATGAAGAATATGATTAGAAGTTTCAATTTCTATACTAAACGTAGAAGTATTCAGATTTAACCCTTGCCTCTCCTTCAATTTCTTTATTAAATGGCACAATTTCTCCTAGACTGCAGCACGCTGTTTCCTATAGCCCAAGCAAACACATCTTTATTTTTTTCATCGTAGAAAGTATGTTTTACAGTGTATGTTTTTAAAATATTTTCTTACCAATCCTATAGCTTCAATAAAAGTATTGCAGCTATAGGATTGGTAAGAAAACATTTGGTAAAATTGGTAAAATTATATATTATCATTGTAATTCAAATACAGTTCCTTTGGAATTATGGATACCTGTCTGATTTTCACTTAATATGATAGTGCCCTATCTAACATGCCTAATATTAAATAGTAATATTTGTTATACCAAACTGCCCAATACAGAGGCAATTCCTATCTTCAGATTCTAGACTATTCAAACAAGCGAGAAATCTACTTGTTGTTCAAGATAGACTACTGACCATAAAAAATAAGTCTTCAACTTACGACTGTTCATTTAACAATGTTTCAAAGTTATAAGGGCTTTGGAAGCAAGTGATGACCTGTACTCAGATTTACAATTGTTGTACCACTCCTGCATTCACATGACTGCAATATAGGCATTTATGATCAGTTGCAGCATCCTGTAGTCCTGTGAACAAGATTTGCAACTGTTTTTGACGATTTCTCGTAAAATAAAAAACAAAACAAAAAACCCACCAACCCTTTGGGAAAGATGGATTTGTTTAACAACAAAGGAATTAGTTTAATGCCTGTCTAAAAGTTGTCATAAAATCCGATCCAGCTTGACTTAGAACCTTGACAACTTATAATAGAAATTCTGGACCCAATTGTAGTTGTTAAGTCGAGGACTTCTCGTACACAAAAAGAAACATTTAATAATTTGTGTATGTCTGTTAAAATATTGCCTACAAAGAATGCAATATTGGACTTTGTGAATGTAAAATGGATACACATGGACATACAGATAATTATCAGCCGTGGTCATTTTATTGCTAGAATACAGAAAATTTTAGAAAGCAGCTATATAAAAAGTCACATAAAAATATATGTTATGAGCCTTTTGTTTTTCGTATCATTTGTTCCATGATATTCCACTGGTCATTGGTGACCTAGCATAGAAAAGAAAACACTTTAGTTGAGATGCTGATTTTTTAACTATCATCATGTAGTGTGTTGATATAATGGCATGACCCTGCCAGGGATAATATTCTTAAATCGCATTCAGTTTTCCAAGTGAAATCAATGGGACTTAAGCTTAGTACTCAAATCAAAAGTATATAGTAATACATGAAAATTTTAAGAGGAAAAATAACTCTTAAAAGTGATGGATAGAGGCGGCAATAACCTTATAAGGCCTGAATGTTTTTTTTTTAACCAAGCATCCAAAGCTGACATTGGGAGGAAAAAGAGAAATACAATGGGAAGTATAGCAGAATGGAGGGCAGGATTAACTGATTAGAACACCTGATAGGAGTTTTCCATTTTGCAGCCTTTTGTTACAAAGTTTTCCTTGTAAATTATTACCTTACGTAATTCATTGAATTCTCCAGCCATAGACACGTATTCACCACCATCCATTCTAATGACCTGTAAGATTGATGCCGAGGTTGTTTCATTAAGGTATTCAAATTATCAGCTGAATTAGTTTACTTCAGTAGAACTTTTGTACAAGAAGTTCTCAACTTCTGTGACTTACTGAACTGTACTAAATTTGCCCATAAAGCATTCTTTCCACTAGCCACAGGTAGTTTCTAAAAAGTTAAAGAGTGATTCATAAAGCATTCTCTATAAGCCCACCGAGCTCCGTAAAAATGCTGCAATTAAACGCCTTCAAGGAATCAGGTGACACTTGTGCGTAATTACACTTTTCTAACAGCAGCAATGAGCTTCGTGCACTCAGGGTCAACTTACTGCTCCATTAACCCAATTCGCATAATCACTACAGAGGTAGGTGGCAAGGTTGGCGATCTCTTCCACAGTTCCCAGGCGACCACAAGGAATTCTCTGGATCATTTCTTTCTCAAAGATCCCTGTGGGGTCCAGGCGGCTAAAGGCTCCCTGGAAAAAAAAAAAAACAGGGAAAAAATTGATTGTTGTAGAAAAAAGATTCATGGCTTGCAAAAAAAAAAAAAAAAAGGAAAAAAAAATCACAAGGAAACACTGCTCTACTCCAAAGTACTCCCATTTCTAAAAGGTGACTCACAATTACAGGAACTCCTTGAGTTACAACACAGAGATAGTTGTAAATCGGGTTACACTTCTGAGCGACCCGATTTTATGACTTTTTTGTGGTCTTTTTGTGGCCTTTGTGGTTCATCAAATTCACAATTGTTAAGCAAACCAGTGGCTTGCTATGGGCACAGTTTTGCCATACCCAACCCTGTGTGGGACAGTGCTTCTGGTCACTCCAAAGAACTCAGTTAATTTCTTAATGAGTAATAATATACCTTTGTTTTTATTGGACCTGGTTGAATCACATTGAATCTCATGCCGTATCTACCCCACTCAGCTGCAAGAGACCTAAAAATCAACGGAGATTAATTAAATATTCTGCATCCAGAGATTAATATAGCTGCAAAATGTAAGGCTGCAAAATGAGCACAGACTAGTTTTGTGAAAAATATAGACAGATCTAAAACAAAGATTTACAGAAGCGGGAAAGCAACTAAATTGATCTCTCAAGGAGAGAATCAAAGATATCAAGAAAAAGTAATGCATTTTTAAGTAGTACTTACTTGCACAGGGCATCTACACCTGCTTTGGCAGAAGCACTTGGTACTACAAACCCAGATCCACTTTCTGCATAGACTGTTGTAATGGCCAGAAATGCTGCCCCTGAAAAATTCAGGAAAAGAAATGTAGGCCGTAAGTTATAACTTTGACCTGACACTTGACTGAGTTTTTCTTGTATTTCTTGTAGAAATCATGACATGTCATTCAAGAGTGAAACACTAGCATTTATATTTAAACCTTTATGGACATGTATGTATCTGTGTATCATCTGTATCTATTCATGCACGTAATGTAATAATTTACATTTTCTGTTTGTAGACTTTAAAAGCATCCATTTCAAAAAGAACAATATTATAATTTTAAACAAGAAATTCATACCCATATTTACAGCACTATTTTGGCAACAGAAAGGGAGATAGATACTTAATAATTACAAAAATTATTATTTGTACTATTTGTGATTTGCAAATAAGCCACCATCCATTCGACAATTAAACAGATTATTATAATTTTTTTTCTTTATTTGTAGCTCAGTTGCAAAGGTTTCAGTTTTGTTGACCAACTGTTAACAAAACAGAAAGGGAGCATATATTTGACCACATGTACTTAAGCAATAAGTACGTACACTTCATGTTGAACATATTACTGGCAATATGAAGGTAAAGAGAAAATAGCACTAGCAATAGCACTTAGACAATATATAACTTCACAGTGCTTCTACAGACCTCTCTAAGCAGTTTACAGAGTCAGCATATTACCCCCAACAATCTGGGTCCTAATTTTACCCACTTTGGAAAGATGGAGGGCTGAGTCAATTGTCAGGGTTCCCAATTCCAATTAAAAACTACGAGAAAGGCATTTTCTCAAAGTCTCCTTTTATTAGAGCAGGTATACTGGCACATCTGGGAAAACCCAAATGTGAGAGTTCCGGGTTTTCCCTTAGTAATTGAAAAGTCAAAACCCAACCCCTACACCCATCAGTCCATCACATGGTCCAATCACCAACCGTCCCAACTAGAGACATCCCTTCAACCACTCCTCCTCCAGGTGCAGGAATAACATGATCTTGACCGAAAAGAAGAATGCTATTATATCTAACAACCAACACTCTAAAATCCCCCCCTCCTACTTTCCAGGCACAGGAATGTGGCAGCGTGGAAGCTTCTAGTTCTAATACGGCTTCCAAAGCTGACATCAACTTTGAGCCTGGTGAAATTTGAACTGCCAAATTGCAGTCAGCTGGCAGTCAGCAGAAATAGCCTGCAGTACTTCACTCTAACCACTGCACCACCGTGGCTCAGTATTTATGTAATTAACTATATGACATATAATTATATTGCAGATAATATTTAGCATAATTAATAATGATCTTATCTTCTTTAAAAAGTGCTTTACAAATGGTAGCAATTGCTAAATAATGTTTAAATAGTCGTATAAAAGTGATGTAGATATTTCCTTTGTTTTGTTTGGCATATGTAGTGTCAAGCAAGACAAAGCCAAGATGCTTTGTAAGAGTCAGATCATGATAAAAGTGGTAGTCATTTTCAATAATCATATTACAAGGATTATGTGAAAAGTGTCTAACATTCCATAAAACGACTACATCGCTTGCATAATTTATATCTACAAGAAAATTTGCTGTATCTGTAATAGACAGGCTAACAGCAGCTCTTCCTTTGGTACCTGATGACTGTAAAGTAGCTGTTTTCCTTTCCTCCAGAAGGTAGACAGGTAGCAAAAGTTGCCTCATCTTTCCAAAAGGGTTTGCTATTAACTAACAAAGTATGAGGCCTATTTTCAGAATAATAATACTATACTAAAAACTTAAATTTCCAGACATCTGCAAGGACATAAACATAGATGTCACTTGCATTCAGTGATAAAAAGGTGATGTCAATCAATTTGAGTTTACCTTTCTGGGCTTTAATCAATTCTTTTCCAATTTGCAAAGTTACAAAAGCAGTACCATTCAAAACAATGTCAGTGATAGCCTTCCATGCATTTGCAGAAAGACGTTCAGAAGGAGAAATAAAATTTCCAGCAGCATTATTTATTATTACCTGAAATAAAGAAAAATACATTAGATCTGTATTAAATTTGATCTACAGTTTACTGGAAATAGCAAATAAGCAGCTACCAATTTCTACATAAACAGAAGACTAGCAATCAAAACTTGTCATTTAAAAGCTTTGTAGACAATATGTGACTATTTCAATATAGTCATGTGAAAAACATGTCTGAGGGGTATACATGGTACTAGCCCTCTGATAGAAATTTCAAATACTTATTCCTTATAATTTTCTACCAGACTCTAACATTAGCAGGAATTGTTCCCCACCTCTCAATGGAGATTTGTTTTTAGCAGTGAGATTCTGAGATTTCTTCTTTCAGTCTAGGTGTGATACCATTTTCATGAACAATGAAGAATAAATCATCTGAAGTTTAAATAATACAGTGTCCTCCCAGATCCTCTCTAATGATGTTCTAATCCTGTGGACCTGACCTGATGTACCTGATTCTAATTTTAGATATTTTAGATAGTAATGGATAGAGGAAGGTACTTATGTTTTCCACATGAAAAATCTGCATTGAGGTTTACTTAAAATTACACAATGGACTATAAAATGCAAATGTGCATGATATTTGTTATATCTATCAGTATTGTTGTATATGAAATAGGTTAATAAAAAAAGTCAATGGTGTGTACTTTCCCAATGACTATGTCTAAATTTGCTAATTGGCAAGTGAAACCATGCTAATAGTAAAATAATATATACAAGTCAACCACTATTGCTTATTCCATACAAGTCAACCACTATTGCTTATTCTCAACCTTGATATGATGGGATGTTCAGCTGGAGAAGGAGGGGAAGGGAATGCTGGCAATAGCACTATAGCTTCCCACGGAAGAGGCACAATATTCCATAAAGGACCCCAAAACAGAAGACTGCAAAGTCCTGAAGTGGATGGGGAAGTGAAGGGAGGAAAAGGTTCAGGGTAGCCACACGCTACAATCTCTCAGAATATATCTACTAAGTTGGGAGGTTATATTTAGCTTGGACAGAAACAAGTGGATTTTATCAGATCTCACTGCTTCATCTTTGGATTTGAACCTGACACTCAGCAACTTTTAGATGGATTTCAATTTCCAGAATTTTTTGGCCAGCTTAGATAATTGTATTTCCTGTTTTTTGTTTATGCATGCTTACATAAGTGAAATTTTATATTTAAAAAAGCCTTGACATATGTGGCTGGCTGTATATAAAAGGGTAAATAAGCTGTTGTATTATGATACAATGCAATCTATTAAGAATGGATTACAAAGATGTCAAAAATTCTTACTAAAATGTAAGCATTAACATGTCAAAATGAGATTAAGAAATATTAGATAATTTAATAGAAATGAAATCAATCAAAATTAGTTTTTGTCATTAGACATGTCACTCCAAGATCATGACTTTCATTCCAGAAATTAAACCTTGATATAAACAAACCATACTAGGACTTTGCCCAAAACAGTTTGCAGAAAATTATATCAATATGGAAAATGCTATATATTAGAAGGTATGCTCACAGTACAAGTCAAAATTTCTATTAGAGGTACGTTTAATTAAGAGAGAAGGAACAAATCTTTGAATCCTCTTGACTAGTTTTCTGATAAATTATTTTTCATGAGATTCTGATTTGCTGACCTTATGTCATATTATGGCTGTTCCACTGGCTTTATGGGTATTATCAATTAGTATACACTGGTATACAATTATCAAATAGTATACATATGACAGTTATTATTATTGAAATTACAATAAAAGGCAACTTGTATTCTATTTTGTTTGATTATTTTACCTATATGACATTCTTTTTTGTTACATCGTACACTATTTTTCCAGGAAATAATCAATCAAACTTTTCAATTACTTACATCAGGATGTCCAGCCACTTCAATTAATCGACTGACTGCATTGGTAACAGACTCTGGATCTTTCACATCACACTGAACTGCATGAACCTGGTAATAAAGTAAAATAATTACATAAGCAGCAACAGCAAAAAAAGAGTTTAAAGAAATTTTAAAAATAGCTTTGCATACTAGATTCAAATATGGTGCACAGATCTCAATAACAATTTTAAATACCTTATTTCCAGTTTTAGAAGATATTTCTTCTGCTGTTTGATTCAATACATCAAGTTTCCTGCAAATAGTTATGTGAGTTCTTATTGTTTACATAATAAATATTCCATATTTATGACCCTATAATCCTTAATTTGGGATAGAGTTGGGAGTGACTGGATGGAGCTACGTTTACTGGCTGTCTGTCCTATCTGATGCCATGCGGAGTGTTATAATGTATATAATGTTATATACTTTAGAAAACGCAGTTACAGATTTTTCATATTGTTCCTTATATTATGGTTGTTACTCTGTGCTAATTCATAGCAGATTCATGTTCCAAAGGAACTCAGATCAGAGTCTTGGGATTTATAGGAGACTACCTTAGGTTCTGCGAGAATTGATGGATTTCGTCAGAAAATGAAGAGGCAAACATGCTTTTGGGAATTTCTCTGAATTTCTCTTACAGTAAAAGTCTGTCACTGTTGTGCCTCATCCAGTACAAAACATTAAACAAAACAAACAGGAGTTTATCCAGCAAGGAACAATTTATCATCTGACTAGGACGAATGGGAAATAAAGAGAACATGGAGATGTAATAAGTTTTGTTTTTACCGGCTTGCTATGACACATTCTGCTCCCAGATTAGAGAGCGCATTTGTCATCCCTTTTCCAAGGCCCGTACCACCACCTGTGATAAAGGCCACTTTCCCATGAAAAGCATCTGGTGGCAGCATCACTTTCTGAAGTGGTGAAAAGAAAGTGCCTTGATCACTCTTCATTTGATATAGTACGTTTGTTCCATGGGTGAAATGCTGGGGGGGGGAAAAAAAGAAGGATCATTTTAACATCACACTAAGGTAACTGCTACTGTCAATAATAAATGATAATGTTTTCAAGCATTCTGCTTTATATGTCTTGTTGTAGCCTTACAAAAACATTTTATGTAAAGTCTGTGACTAAGTTCACTCATTACTTTAAGGCATGATTTGCTTAACTTAGTAAATAAATTTGTATTGGTTTATGAAAGAATATAATGTTTTATAAAACAAAACTGGATTCACACAATAACTAAACAAACATTGCTGAGCAAAGTAAAAGTTCAGCTCATAATTGATCCAACGCTCCTGAAATCAATAACATATACCAAAACAATACCTTTTCATTGTTTTCTGTTTAGATGATATTATTCTGACAATGTGAACTGCCTGAAATATTATGATCCAGAGGCTGTTCACATGGTCTGCAGGGGGACAAGGATGCTCTCTCTTCCATTCCTAAATTGATGATCCTTAATTTGAATGTTTATTTACATACTCCACATATTTCTGGAAGATGGTCTGTACCATTACCATTAAAACAAAATCACAATGCTCTCATTTTAAGACCCTTTTCATATTTTAATGAGTTGTTGCTTCTACCATGTTTCTCCAACAATACGTCCCCCCCCCCCAAATAGGAAGGCCCAGCACTGTTTTATAGGCATGAGGTGAAATTAGCCCCGCTGCAAAATTTGGGCCTATTTGAACCATGCATTCCCTGCCATTTCTCACATCGCTTGAACTACACAAGGTGAAGAGAAACGGGGGGAAGGACGGGGAGGGGGGGACTTGCTTTCAGGAGTGCCCCATAGGTAGCCTCGGCTAGAGCACGCCACGGGCAGATTCGCCTCTATCGGCCGATAGAAGCACCCGCGGGCAGAATCACCTTACCACCAGCCGCTTTTATCGGCCGATAGAAACTGCCCGAGGGCAGAGTCACCAGCCGCTTCCATCAGCCAATAGAAGCGGTTGATGGCGAGGCATGGCTACGCATAGGGTTCCCAACGGCAAACTCAATTGCGTATGTATATTATTGTCAGAGTAAATATCAGACAACCCCAAGATTCCCGCTGCATTTCTGCTTTCCGAGCCAGCAGCTCTTCTTCATTCCCTCAGATAGCCCTATTTCCCCCCCACCCGATTTCCCACTGCAACCACTTGGACGGAGTCCCAGGAATGTCATGGGACGACGCAATCCAAACACTGTCTCTTCTGCTTAGGCTGCCAACTAAGGAAACTCGAAGTTTACTCAATTGCTTGGTTTGAAAGAGAGGTCGGAGGGATCTTTGTGCCCCTTGCCATCCACTAGTGTCTTTGAGGGGGAAGGTATGCTTCAAGGGGGAACACGGAGATTGCTGTCTGTAAAACTGTAAGCGAAACAACCTGCCTTTCTCCTACCTTCTTCTCAAGGTTTTGCTTGCAGCCTGACCGCTGACGGGGTGAGTCTGGCTTTAGCTCTCCCTTGTGTGGTTGGTGGGGTATGTTGGCATTTCTTTTTCAGACAGTACAAGGGAGAAGGTAATCCACAAATATAGTTTTGGCTTCTGCACAGACAATGTAGTGTACAGTGTGGTTTGCGCAAATATGGTACCTACCTCGCCCCATTCCTGTAGTTTGCCCATAGAATAAGACAATATACATCTCTTAAATCCCCCATTCTTAGATATTCCAGGACATTAAAATAACTTAAATATTACAATATTCATAGACAAAGGAAGGGGGGGTTGCATGTGTGTTACTTTTTCCCAGAATCCAAATAATCGCAAGTCCGATATTTATTTGCATTTTATTCTACCCTTCCTCCAAAGGGGGGGGGGTTACTGCATTCTTCTTTAATTAATAATTTTCAAACAAAAAGTAAGATAGAATAGTGCATGAATCAAAGTCATTCAAGAGACTTTGTGGCCAAGCACAAAGTTGAACTATTAGCTGTCCCTGATCTAGTGACAAGATTGCTCATCCCATATTGAGGCGTGTGTATATATTTCATTCTTATTGCATGCCTGGTTAGATCCTTTTAAAAACAGAGTGGCTAATACTGCCAGTCAGAAACACACTGCAGTTATTTCACCTATTATTTTTCAATAGATTTTTGTTATTGTAGAAAAAAACGGAGAAGCAGAAAATATAGACTGATGAGTTGAATATGATGAAATCTAGATATTCACTTAAATGACAGAATAATTGCACAACAAATGACTGGAAATATCATTGAATTTTATCCCTGTGCTTACACAGCACACCTAGCTGTGTTATGGAATTATTGTACTGTAATCTATTTTCTTGGACTGTTCAATACATCAAATTATAAGTTAACTAAGAAGTCAACTAAGTTGCCTAACAGGATAAATAGTAATAACAAGCAAAATCAAAACATTAAACTTAGTACATTGTGCAAATGCAAGCATTAAACTAACTGACAGTTAAATGTTATGGAAATTCAATTCATAAACCTATTTCATATTTAACTTCAAAAAAACACAGTTCATCAGTCTGTTTGTAAACTGCTCTGCAGCATTTTAGAATAACTCAATAACTCCATTGGCTTCTTGGATAATTACAGGTACCGGTAGTCTTTGATTGTTGTGTTCATTTAGTGACTGAAGTTACAGCAGCACTGAAAGAAGTGAGCTATAACCTTTTTTCACGCATAACATTGTTGCAGCATCCCCATGGTCACATGTTCAAAATTCAGGTGTTTGGCAATTGGTTTATACATGATAGTTGCCGTGTCCCATGGTCATGTGATCACCTTTGGTGACCTGACAAGCCAAGTCAAGCGGGAAAGCCGGATTCACTTAACGACCATGGGATTCACTGTTCAACTGCAGGGATTCGCTTAACAAAAACTGGCAAGGTCATAAAAATGGGGCAATGTTCCTTTAATAAATGCCTCGCTGAATGGCAGAAAGTTTGGGCTGAATTGTGGCCATTAAGTGAAAGACAACCTGCACTACATTTGGGGAATTGGAACAGAATTAGGAACTTCATAGAAATTTCTCCCTCCTGTTGTCTTCTCCTGTCCTGCTCTTTTAAACTTCTCTCCAGCCTTGGAAATCCTCTCCTGGGGACCCCATCCAATAGGGGACCCCCCATCCCCCACCACCAGATAAATTAAACCAACAAAAGAGAGGTGGCGGAGGAGCAGGGACTTTCAGGTTCAGAAACTCTTGGTTAAGCGCAAACCCGGCCGATAGAAGTGGCCTTCTGGCGATGTGAATGCACATGGGGCGCTCTAGGTGGGTGTGTATGTTAGGAATGTGAGTCACCTAATGGCTATTTGGGATGGAAATATATAAACCAAGATAGACATTTTAATACTGTCTCTTTAAGAGAATCATAAAAATGTAATTGAGTGCGGTTTCTCAAACGGCCATAAGATGGAGCCAGAAATCTGGGTTGTCTTAGTCTTAGTCTCAGAAGAGAGTGTGTCTGAGTGTGTCTCTGTTTTCCTTCTGTTGGAGAGTTTTGCCGTTCTTCCTAATTGACTGATATTCCTGGATTTGATGTAAGTCTGATACTGAACTGTTTTTGACACTGGACTTTGTTATTGGATTATCCCTGGACTGAAAACTGATTGACTAATCTGTGAATGATTTCGGACTGATTGTTTTGAACTTTGCTTAAACCTTTTATTGAAAGTAAAAAAACCATACATTTACTGTACAGTGTATCTGTGTGCTGTGTGTGTATTATTCAAACACTACTCTCAAATATGTCTCCCTGTATGCGCTCATTCTCCTAATGGGGAATTACCTCAACAGTGCGCATGGGGGGAAATTAAGTCACCCCCAAAGAGACAGCCTAGCTGTTTTTGGGGGGCTAAAAAACAATTAGGTCCAGTCTTATTTTATGAGAAACACAATAGAAAGGGATGGTCTTATAGTTCCTTTATAGATGGCACACAGTAACTATATGGCAATAGTATTTAGACTTATATACCACTTCACAGTGCTTTGCAGCTCTCTCTAAGAGGTTTACAGAGTCAGCATATTGCCCCAACAATCTGGGTCCTCATTTTATTGACTTTGGAAGGATGGAAGGTTGAGTCAACCTTGAGCCTGGTGAGATTCAAACTGCCAAATTGCAGGCAGCTGGCAGTCAGCAGAAGTAGTCTGCAGTATTACCTTTTAATCACTGCGCCACCATGGCTCATATGCTTCAGAACTTCAAGGTTGGCCTGAAATTTTTCCTGCCCTGAATTTTTTTAAGGAAACTGAGAATAGCTCTTTGACCGGAACTAGTTTTTTTCATGTTCTTCAATACATAAACTCTTTCAATAAATGTATCATTAATACAGTTAATCACTATTTCTACCAAATAATAAATGCTGGCCTTCAATCTTCAATTCATTTATTTCCCCCCCTCAATTTTGAAATAAATATTGAATCATTTTTTTCATTCTCTTAGTTCCTGCTTTAATTACATCTAAAATTGATCATCACCAGTTCAAGTCCAATTAATTTCAACTGATCTGTTATGTTTTATTGTATCAAATAGCTGCTTTTAAAATGGTTAAAAGTCAAATTATTTTTAACACATACACGCACTTCCAAATCTAGTTCTTAAGAGTTTTTAAAGATCTTTTTAAACAATATTATGAATATAGATAGTCATGCAGGACAGCTATTTAGCTCTGAAATGGAAAAGATGTTTCACTATTCTTTAAAGAAGCCATGCTTTTTTTTTTTTTTTGAGCTCACACAGTCACTTTACAGTTCAGGTTCCTTTGTGAGTAGAAAATGGCAGGATCTTCAGACAGTGAGAACAGTTTCCTATGTATAAAGCAGCCTCTTGAAATTTCCATTGTTTATAACTGAAGAAGTAGAACAACAAGAGCCCAGAGCATAGGACACTAAAATTTACTATGTAGATCTACCTAGGTAGGGAAGACATGTACACAGTCATTCATACTTTCTGTTCAAAGGTATCAACAAAGATGTTAGCATGAATAAGGCTAAAATAATGGTAGAAATTTCTGGAACATTAATTATTATTAATTGCTGGTTAGCACATTATCTGCAGAATCAAATAATTTAGTCAAGCTACAGCTATGTTTTGCCAAAAGTTCATGAAACAGATTTAATTATGTGCCATTTTGCATGGCCTAAATGTTAAATCAGAGGTGTCAAATTTGATTTCATTGAGGGCTGTATCAGGATAGTGTTTGACCTCTTGGGGGCCGTGGCCAGGGTGGACATGGTCAGCTGAATGTCACTCATGTTGGGGGCACCTATGCAGCCAAAGTGCTCTGCCAGCTCTGAGCTCCATTTTCGACTTTGATGGCCTCCTGCAAACCTCTGCCAGCGAAAACAGAGCATGCGGCTCTCCCAAGCTCCGTTTTCGCTGCCAGAGGGTTGCAGGAGGCTGTGGTAGGTGAAAACGGAGCTTGGGAGCCCGTTTGTCTGGCAAAAGCACCATAGGCCAGTCCTTCACTATTTCCAGAAGCAATTAACAATAGCAATTCACTATTTCCAGAAGCAAAATAATATTTTTGCTTCTAATCTAATAATACATTTGAGACCAACAAATTTAATTTAGTATGTCTTATCCAGTCTAATCTGTATGCTTTTAACATCTTCTTAGATTGTTTTAACTCTGTTGCTAATAATTTGAACTTTTTCAAATTAGTAACTCTTTCTTTGTATAGATATAAAAATTTCCCCTTTTATGGCCAGTTGTTAAAAGCAAGAAACAGACAGAAATGCAAAGTTCTTTTTCAAGGCCAGGGAAAGTAAACATTTCAAAAGCAAGGCAGCTGCAAAGAATAATTATGATCTCTCAGATAAGGTAGAAGGGAAAGGGGAGGGGAGTTCTATCCTCTTAAAATACAAAAGACAGAAATATATTTTTATTTATGTATTTATTTTGTCAAGCAATTATAAGAAAACAGGTATAAGTTATGAATACATGAAAGATACATATAAGAAAAATAAGAAACAATAGGCATGTTGGTGCACTTATGCATGCCCCCTACAGACCTCTTCGGAAAGGGGTGAGGTCAATAGAAGACAGTCTAAGGTTAAAATTTTTGGGGTTTAGGGAAGAAACCATAGAATCAAGTAGAATATTCTAGACACTGACCATTCTGTTGCTGAAGTCATATTTCCTGTAATCAAGTTTGGTGCGGTTTACCTTGAGTTTGTATCTATTGTATGCTCTTGTATTGTTATAGTTGAAGCTGAAGTATTCAATGACAGGTAGGATATTGCAATATATAATTTTATACACTATACGTAGATCAGACCTAAGGCGGCATAGTTCTAAGTTCTCTAGGTCTAGAATTTCGAGTCTGGTGACATAAGGTATTCTGCAATGGGTAAAGGAGTGGAGAACTCTTCTTGTGAAATATTTCTGGATTTTCTCAACTGTATTAATATCAGATACGTAATGTGGGTTCCAGACTGATGAGCTGCATTCAAGTATTGGTCTAGCAAATGTTTTGTATGCTCTAGTTCAGGGGTCGCCAAACTTTTGGACCTCAGGGGCAACCAAACTCATAATTTTAGATCCCAGGGACCAGTTCTGTGGGCATGGCCTAATTTGTAGGTGTGACTGGCTGGGCATAGCCTGTATGGAAATATTATAAATATTTATATATTGATTTTTTTTATAAAAAAAGAGTAACTTTTACCCAAAATCAGGCAAAGCAGGCAGATTGAGTTGCTCACAGAATCATTCAGTAATCTATCTATCTGCCATCGGCCAGCTCAGCCTCTCAAATATGCTTGCCGTGAGTCTGCACTGAATTTGCTTGCTAGCAAACCTTCAGTCCTAAGGGAGGTTCGGCTGTGCTGAGCCGAAGATCTAAAGACTAGCTAGAAACCAAGAAACCCAACCATTTCCTGCTTCCTAGCTAATCTAAATCTCCTGGCACAGCAGAACAGATGATAGTTGAAAAAAGGAAAAACAGGAATTTAGCAGGCAAGTTTATCGGGTAAGGAGTGAGTGGGTGGGGAGGGTTCCTGCGGGCCATATGGGTGGGCCATGTGGGTGGCGCAGCCTTGTGTTTCTGTGCAGCCTGGATTAATTGCTTTGTGGGGGTGTTCTGGGGGTGAGATTTCTCTGCAGCCCAACAAAATTTTCTCACTACTCTAGTTAGTAGTGTGATATCACCAAGAAAAAGCTATGTAGGATTAGGCTAACAATTCTTAATGCCTTTTTGGCTATGTAGTTACAGTGGGCTCTAGCATTTAGATCATTAGAGATGAGTACTCCAAGGTCCTTGACAGAGCTTGGATTATCAACAAGGTCTTGACTATTCAGCCTGTATTTTATTTTCTGATTTTTTTTTGCCAATATGTAGGGCAGAGCATTTATTTGTTGAGATTTGAAGTTGCCATTTGTTTGACCATTCTGATACATAGTCAAGGTCTTTTTGAAGGGTAGCAGTATTGTCTGTGGTATTGAACAGCTTTACATCATCAGTGAAAAGAATGCAGTTGCTCTTAATATGATCACAGAGGTAATTTATGTAGAGTATGCAAAGAGTTGGTCCTAGAACACTGCCTTGGAGGACACCACTGTTGACAGGTACAGAATTTGATAGGACGCTCCCAATTTTGACCATTTATTTGACAGGAATGTTTCTATCCAGTTATGAAGGTGTCCAAAGAAACCATAAGATTTTAGCTTCAGGAGTAGTTTGTCGTGTACCACTGAAAAGGCTTTACAGAAGTCTATGTAGATTGTGTCTATTGCTTTGCCCTGATCGAGTTGTATAGTCCATATGTTTTTGCAGTGTAAGAGTTGCAGATTATAGGATAGCTTTTTTCTGAAACCAAATTGTTTATTAGAGAGTAAGTTGTTTGTTTCAAAGTGGAGGATAATGGATTGGTTAATAATTGATTCCATTACTTTACAGGTGATGCAGCATAAAGAGATTGGTCTGTAATTTTCAACTAGGCTGGGGTCTCCCTTTTTGAAGATGGGAATGACCGTGGCTAGTGACCATAGGTTTGGCAAGAAGCTGGTCCTGAAAGATTTTTCAAAGATTATGTTTAGAAGTTCGGCTATGGCAGTGGATAGCTTTTTTTAAGAAGTAGGCACATATTCCATCTGGTCCAATAGATAGATATGGTTTTAGATTGCTTAGTGCTTTTTCAACATTGTCTTCTGTAAAATCAATATTTATTAGATCATTGTAGTTGTCTGTGATTCGACTAGGAAATACTGGACATGATCCATTGCTGTTTACAAATAGTGAGCTGAAGAATGTGTTAAAGAGGTTGGTTTTAATGGTGTCATTGCTACAGTCTTTACCATTAGGTCCTTTCAGTGGTGAGATGGACCTTGAATCTTTTAGTTTGTTGTTTACAAAATTGTAGAAAGTGCGGGTGGAATTGGTGCATAGGTGGTTTTCTTCTTGTTTAATGTGGTAATTGGTGCATTCAGTCTTTATCTGGTGGCATAATTTTTGTATCGGCTTTTGAAGTTGGCAACATGAGCAGATTTGTTTTTCCGCCAAAGTGATTTCTTTTTGGATTGAAGCTTCCTTATTGTTATGGGTAATTTGTTTTTTCTGGTTTTGGGAGTTGTTGGATGAGTTCGTTGAGGTAGGGTAGGATGCGGAGTTGTGGGTTGTGTGACTTACTTTTGATACAATCAGTACGGTTGTCAATGTACAGGTCTTTCTCTCCATTCTTTAGATGTCTTTTGAGTTCTGTGTGGAGTTCACGGAAGTGGATTCTTTGCAGTATGGATAAGTCTGGTCTTGAGCAAAGTTTTTTATGGTTGGGATTGGTTATACAAAGATACAGTGAAAATACAATAAAAATGTAAAGTCCTTTCAAGTTGGTAATATACACAGTATTTTAGTGAAAGTTCAGTGTAAATAAATTACTTTCCCAACAAGTAAAAAGATTACTAATTGTCTTCTTTCCTCAGGGGAGGGGGAGACATTGTATTTCACTTCCCAAGGCAATGTTAACTCAATAGTAACTCACTTCCCAAGGCAATCCAACAGAAGGTGAGAATGTCCACTTTACAGCACACAATCAGCAATTAACATAAAAATATTATTTAAAAAAAAACTTTACAGAATGGTGTTAAAAGCAAAGGCATCCTCTGAGAACAAAGACTGGACAGAAAAGATGGATAACTTGTCACTCTGGCTGAGCTTACCAAAAAGGCAGAAGTTTCCCTCCCTGGCTAATCACAACCATGGAAGGAGCTTCTGGGATGATTCCAAGCTGCTTCATTTTCTTTCCCTTCCTTTCCAAATCCAGGAGAGTGCTGCTTCTAGCAGCAAAAACAACCATTTGTCAGCAGGGTAAAAGAATGCCCAGCTGATCAGGACGCCATGATCAAAGGTGGTGGAAAAAGAAAAAGCTAAGTTTTTTAAACATTTGTCTGAACAGTTACTCTCCTATTCTTTTCAGTATTGAAAAGTCCTTTGGGATTAGAATGGGGTAATAATCCCACAGTTGGACAGATCTACTGATATAAGAATTAAAGAAACACAAGGGAAACTGCCCTGAACCTTTTTTGACCTTACTGATATTTTAGGTTTGATTGCTATAAGGAGATGTAAAAAGACTGGTGCAAGATTATACTTTCTTTTCAAAGAGACATAAATCTTTTTCTAGAATTTATATGATATGGATTACAAAAAAATTGCTCTACAAAACAACTATAGTGAATATTCTTCCAAAATCTTTTTTCTGATCATAACTCACTTTAAATTTGGACCCAGTCTTTTAAATTGAGATTAAATGAGTCTAGTTTTGCAGAGATCGCAATTTCTTAAAGATTGCAAACAACTATTCCAAGATTATTTTAATAATATTCTAGGCAAGGGAATTAACTTGACAACAATTTAGTATGATTGTAAACCTGTGATACGAGGATATTACATACAATATAATACATTAAGAAAATGGATGGAAAAATCCAAAAATAGTTAGATGAAATCAAATTGAAGAAAGAAAACTTCAAAAATTGCTAGAAGATCTTAACCTTCTTAACCAATTAAAATTATTGCAATCAGGGTAGATAAAAAAATTAAAAAAATCAGATTTTTTAAATTTAAAACATTTTTTTTATTTTTATCAATTTTATTTTAATAAAATGTTCTTTGGAGTATAAATTTATCTAAAGATAGTTTTCTATTTAAGATATATTAATAATTTAGTTTATTCAGCATGAAATGGAACTTAGTTATATAGCATGAGGCTGTATGTTTTGCAATATTGGGAGTGTTGGTAAGTCAAACCATGTCAGAAGAGGAGCTGCTGCAAGACAGACAGTTTCTCTTTAAAAAATATGATTTAAATCAATTTGATTTAAGAGATTTAAATCAAATGCACCCTGATCGCAACAAAAAATTGTTGACTGCAACAACAGATACAATACCACCACTTTTTTGAAAATAAACCAGGGGGATGGCTGGTGAAAAAATTAAGAAACCATACAGAAAAGATGATAATTAAGCTTGAAGAAGGGAATAAAACTTACATGGATAACAAAAATATTCAAAGACTCTTTCAGAACTAGTATACTAATTTATGTAAGAAACATGAAGTTACATTAAAATGTATTGATATTTACATTTTAACTGCAAATCTATTGGAAAATTACAAGCAAAATTTGAACAGTCTAATAACAACCTTGGAAATATCAGAAGCAATTAACAGCTAACTTAGGTAAAGCACTGAGATTGGATGGTTTATCAAGTGGTTTCTATAAAACTTTTGAAGACCAATTACTTATTCCAATGAAAGATTTAATAAACTCTATTCTACAAGCAAATTCTATGTCTGATTCATGGAAAAATGCCTACATTTCTTTGATACCTATGTATGGACTTCTGTGGAAAAAGTACAGATCAATTTCTCTTAACTATGATTATAAACTGTTTACATCCATATTATCTGAAAGATTTTAAAAAGTTTTTTGAGATTACAAACATGATTATATACATGAAGTAGTTTTCTATCCAGAAGCCAATTAAAAGACAATGTGAGAGTAATCTTCCTTTAACTGAACATTTATAACATTATAGTGACTAACAGGTTGCCTGTTTTAATCTTCTAATCTAATCTTCTTAGATGGAGAAAAAGCTTTGATAATTTGAATTGGAACTTTATATTTAAAGTAGTCAAAAAGATGGACTTTGGATTGGGTTTTTTAAAAGGATTGAAGTTTATTTAAAAACTCCAATAACCATGGATTATGATGGAGATTTGACAAAACCATGTGAAATCAGGAAAGAACAATACGGGGGTATCTTTTATCCCCCTTATTATTTATCCTGGTACTGGAACTGCTAAACAGGGACATTAGATAAGATGACAGAGTAAAAGGATTACAAAGTAAAGCACATAAGTATAAACTTTGTGCTTTTGCTAATGACTTGGTTTTGATTTTGCAAGATTTGTTAGACATTGAATATGTTATGAGGAAGATTAAAATATTTGGAGAAATGGCAGGTTTAAAAATACTGTATATACTCGAGTATAAGCCGAGTTTTTCAGCACATTTTTTGTGCTGAAAAAACCCCCCTCGGCTTATACTCGAGTCAGATTCCCCTCTGAAAAAAAAATGGTGTGGAGCTGGGCAGCCGCTTCCCTGCTTCCATGTTTCCTTTGCAACTTTTAAGCATGGGAGGGGGAGGCTTTTCTGAGCTCTAGGCTGAGAAAGCAATGTGAGCCGAGGTCGCTCCACTCAGTTTCATTTCCTCAGCTCCAGCTGCTTTCAGTCCACTCGGGAGGAGGGGGAGGAGGGGGAGAGAGAGAGAGAGAGATATCGTAAGAATGGCTCTTGGTTTTTTCTTGCAAGGGAGAGAGTGATTCCTGCCTACCACTGTCATCATCATCATCTTTTGGGTTAGTGAATCAATCAAACCTTTCATGATAGTGAGATCGTTCCCCAAATTTCCCTTAAATCAGGTAAGAAATCAGAAACAAACCTTTGGGCTGAGAATAAGCTTGTTCCTATGATGCCATTTTTGTTCACTTCAGTGTGAAAAGTGTGAAAAAACACACTTCTTTTTCTTCATCTTCTTGTTCCCTATTTACTGGTCTCTTTCAAAGAGGAAATTGTGAACATCAAACTTATTCTCAACTGTCCTAGTGAAAGTTTTTATTGGCATCTATTTTTATTTTTGAAATTTACCAGTAGCTGCTGCATTTCCCACCCTCGACTTATACTCGAGTCAATAAGTTTTCCCAGTTTTTTGTGGTTAAATTAGGTGCCTCGGCTTATATTCGGGTCGACTTATACTCGAGTATATACAGTAAATAAAGATAACAATATTGACTAAGAATATAAAAGTGGAAGAGCAGAGAAAATGGAATTTAAAATTGGATTAAATTTATGAAACAGGTAAAGTATTTGAGGGTGATTCTCATTAATGCAAATTCTAATTCAAAAAATATAGATCTACTGAGTGAAGGATTTATAAAATGTTATTTAAGATAAATCTGGAAGACTAATTTGTTAAAGTTTGTATGGTAAAATGGGCGAAAAACTTTGGCTACAATATAATGCTAGACTGATGGGAGAATATATGAACTAATGGTTTAAAATTTACTTTGAATTGCAGTTTAAAGAAATTTATAAGATGGTGTACCGTTAGTATTTGAGCCCAGATAGTCTGGACTCAATATGTATAGAGAGATTTCCAACAACTTTTGGAAATGCAACCAAAATCCAGGCACATTCTATTTATATAGTGGTCTTGGAAATATGCTAAATCATTCTGTATAAACATAATATTGATAATGCAGAAAATATTTAGAATACAAATATTAATGAAGCCTGAAGCTTTTCATCTAGGTATTATGCATAAAACAATTGAAAAACAGTTTGGAATGTTATTTCTTTTCAGAGGGACACCAACTGTTGAAGAGTGGGATTGAATGAATTAGCACAGATGGCAAAATTAACTGTTCTGATTAGAGACAACAGATGAGACAAATTTATAAGAGACTGGAAGCCATTTGTGGATTTTCTACAGGTTAAATACAATGACAGATGGTTAACAGAAGGATTTGAAGATTAGCTTTTAACTTTGGGGTAACCTGTTGACTGTTGGGTCAATTTGATTATTAGATAAATACATTTTCATATTAGGGATATTTGTTTATGTAATAGCATTTTTTGTTAAACATTTATAAGTATTTGTAGATTCATTGTATAAGGGGAAGAGAATATATTAGACTTTTTGTATCTTTCAGCATTCAGCTGGGGTGGATTTTTTATGTTTAATGTAGATAGATTTGATATTTGGGCTATTTTTCTTTTTTGCACCCGTTTTTTTTTCTTTTTGTTGCTTGTACTGGACATTTGTTAGTTTGTTTCTTTTTTCCTTTCCTTTTCTTTGTATTTTATATTTGATGATAGAATAACCTTTTTTTAAAAAAGTAGTTTCTGATAAAAATAAGCATTGCAGCAAATTATATTCTGCTTTAGTGTTAAATTGGAAGTAAATAAGAAAAAATCTCAGTGTTAAAAAAAGGCTGGTATAGGTGATACATGTACAAAAAACTGGATAGTTTTATCAAACTACAATTTGAAAGTATGAACATTGTGCATGCTGGCCCAACTATGCTGCTCTTCATTAAATCATAAAATTGAGAAAAATGGGTAAAGGTAGGTTAAAACTATTATTGATATTAAGGGGGGATTATGGTGGGTAAATTATAATATCCTTATAAATAAATTATAGTAGTTTATCTAAAAATTAGGCAAATCATCCACATGTTAAATACACATTATTTACACAGGAGCTTTAAATTATTAGCAAGCTACTTCTTTTACCCATAATTTGAGCTGAGTTTACAGACAAAATTCACAGAAAAACATCTCCATATAATATTTTCCTTTTTTCTATTAAGTGATTCATTAACAACACATGTGTTACTATTTGATTTATTTTCACTCTTGTAATCAAAAGGCATTTGTTAGTATTACCATATCTGTATCTGTATTTATTGATTACTGTACAACTTAAGTGCAACATAAGCATAAATAGTAGACTGACAAAACAGATCATAAAGTTGCAAACAAAAACAAAAAAAAACTATGAGAAATGGAGTCAGTTGGGAAATAAGACTGCTAAGAGCTCTCCAGGATAAAGGTTATCCACAAGTTTAAAAAAAAAGTAAGTTACTAACCTTTTACTTGTGATGGAAAAGAGGGGTGAAGACCAGCAGGAGCTAACCTGAACAATAGCAGCAAATATTTTTTTAACTAATGCCCAGCCAAAGTTCATACCTTTCAATAATCCACCAAATATTAATAATTTGTTATAGGTGTATTAGTAAGAAACAATTACTAAAACCTTTCCTAAAATTTGGTTTTAATAATCTTAGGTGTTGGTCTTATATTAGAATGATTCAGTACCTCAAACTTAATTCTGTGCACAACTCAACTATAGCATATTAGGCAATCTATAGCATTATAATCCATATATTATAATCTATAGTACAGTAAAGAAAAGTCAGCCAGATCTTCCCTTACAACAACATGAGGCAGGCTCCTATTTATACATACATACATAAAATATACACACATGTACATACAACATATAATACACTAAATTAAGATAAAGCCTGAACAAAATCACTATAATATGCAGCCACAGAATTTCAATGGGAAAGATATTATAATGAGAGATATATGGACAATATATCCCTTATAAAGATGGGATACAGAATATAGACTACCTCCACGACTACCTCCAACCTTGGGCAACTTTGTCTTAATAGAGCGGCTAAAAGTCTATACATACGGCGACCGAACTGGATATTGCCTTCTCCAGGTCAAAAATTGGCAGCAGTTAGAGGACCACAGTTAACAACTCACTGACAAAAAGGACTATTATTATATATATATATAATATATATAAGACTGAAGTGACGTACTGAACGCTTCCTTGAAAGCCAGGAGTGAGTTAGTAGTAATACAGCAGGAGTGAGTTAATAGTTAAACTTTTGGGTTTAATTATTACTACTTACTCGTTTCGTGAGGGGGGGGCGATTAGCTATTACTATTGAATAGCAACAGTTTTGGGGGGGAGAATCCTAACTTGTTTATTATTCCGCATCTGTCCAGAAACCGCCTATCTTTAGCTGCACTTCCAGGGGTCTCTTTTTGGGGCGAGGGAGCAAAATGAACGCTCGGGGGGGCCGTTTTGGGACTTTCCTACACACGGCAATTGTAAAACCACCGACTGCCTGAAGAGCGCTAAAACGGTGCCCGAAGGAGAAGAGGAGATTTTGAGCTTCTCACCCGCACAGCCGCCGAATAAAGCCGCGGAGCAAATAAAGTCTGCGAGCCGCACCGAGCGAACACCGCCATCTTTCCTTCGACAGCTGCGCTTCGAAAAAGCCTCCAAGCTCCTCAGTCTAAAAGACCCCGGGCATGAGATCGGGGGACGGGGCTTGGTAGGAAGCCCCACCCTCCCTGCACGCCCATCTTTTGCGGAGAACAGCAAGTCACGCCCTTCCCGCAAGGCAAACGTGCTCCTACAGAAGGTAATCCTTCGCTTCACTTTGACTGCAGTTTTACCGCCGCGCTGAGCCAAGTCCCCGCCTATCGTCGAGAGCTATTTTGTGAAACTTCGCGTGCAGATTCGCTTTCTCAGCACTGAGATAAAGGCCGGTTTACAGTTGTTAAAGTATTTAAACAGCAAAATCGATTAAAAACCCAGCCCGGAATAAACTAACCCCCAAATCAACCAAAAAATAATAATAAGCTTTCTCGAGTCTACTTCGACTCCTGATTCCTACAAAGCAAGGGTCTTCAAACTTGGCAAGTTTAAGACTTGTGGACTTTAACTCCCAGAATTCCTGTGCTAACAAGACTGGAGGAGGGATTCTGGGAGTTGAAGTCCACAAGACACAAGCTGTCAAGTTTGAAGACATCGGTGTAGGAGTTAACTTTTTCACCGATCGCCTTTCTTTCCGGGAAAACCTTTTTTTAACCAATGACGAGTCACGTTCCTGGCAGGGTGAGAAACCTTTTCCTCTCGCTGCCCGTAGAGGGCGCTAATCGCTCTTTCCGGGTTTTTCCAACTCAGAGATGAACTGCGCGCAGGCGCACTCTTCTGCCTCCTGGGCTGAGGACGTGGGGCCCCTTTTCTTGACTAGGGGCAGTGGCACCCTCGATCCTTCTCTGGGGCTAGGATGTGGAAACTGTGCCCGTCCGATGAGGCCGCAGGAGGTAAGTAAGAACTGAAGCGGGTTGTGGGGGAGGGAAAGGTAGGGCTACAACACTCCGGACCATCCTCGCGTGGCAGGACAAGTGTAGTGAGTTCTTTTGGTGCCATTTAATGGGTCAGCCAAGACCTTTGCGAGTCGGATCATATGACTCGTAGTAGAAGGGAGAGGGCGAGTTTTCCTATGTGGACTTCCTCCGCCTTGGTGCCTGTTTAACCCTGCTGCTTTCCCTCTTGTCAAATTATTCTCCAAAGCACCAGAGGGCAGGACAAGAAATAACGGTTGGAAATTAATAAAAGAGAGAAGCAATTAAGGAGAAATTTCCTAACAATGAGGGCAATTAACCATGGAACAACTTGGCTCCAGAAATTGTGGGCACTTCATCACTGGATGTTTTTAAGAAGAGTCTCTAGACAGTCACCTATCTGAAATGGTATAGGTTCTCTTGCTTGAGCAGGGGCTGGACTAGAAGACCTCCAAGGTCCCTTCCAGCTCATTCATTCATTCATTCATTCATTCACTCACTCACTCACTCGCTCTTAATTGAATATCTGAAAGGGTTTACTTTCGTTCATTGTACCAGATATCTCAACTTTATCAACTTTATGCTGAAGCAGTGTTTCTCAACCTTGGCAACCTTTAAGAGGGATGGACTTCAACTCCCAGAATTTTCCAGTCAGCTTTGTTTGCTTTGCTTTGTTGATGGGAAATTCTGGGAATTGAAGTCCATCCCTCTTAAAATTGTCAAGGTCAAGAAACACTGCTATGGACATCAACTCCTAGAGTTCCCCACCTGGAGGCAACATGTATGAAACATTTTACTGAGATGAATTTAGCAAGTTGGGTGGATGAAGAAACTGAAGTTGAAATTTGCGCTCACGAATAGTGACAGTAAGCTCTTAAAGTGACATACAGCTCGGTAGTGACCTCGGCGCTTTTTTGTAGTGACTTCGCTCACCTCGCTCACTTCGCTCACCTTCGGTTGCCTCATATATGTATGCTGCCCTCATCGCCAGTGTTGTAGAGCGGCAGAATAACCTGAGGCGAACACGGAGCGAACTTCAGCTTTTACTTTATTGTAACAAGGGTTGCCACGGCTGTTGTGCTAACAAGGCAGCCAGCTGGCAGACAACAGCTGATGCCTTTTGAAAAGCTCCCTTTTATAGCTGGCTGTCAAACGGCATCAGCCAATAGGAATGGTCCGTGTTCCCGCTGGAAACACGGACCGGAGTGAAGACTTCAGCTCAGTCTTTTCCGAATGCCACACTTGGCATATAGGTGAATTAGCCTGTTGTTGTTGTGGAGCGGTGGTTACAAAGGGAGACGGAGCCAGGCTAAAGGCTAACAACTTTATTCTAGCGAATAAAGGGTTGCCGCGGCTGCCGAGGCTATCTGACAGCCAGCTGGCGGCAACAGCTGATGCCGTTTGACAGCTCCCTTTTATAGCCGGCTGTCAAACGGCATCAACCAGTGGGAGCGATCGGTGCTCCCGCGTTGACGGCAGACCGGAGGGAGGACTGCTGCTAGTCTTTGAACACAGCACTCCTTCCCCCTGGCCACGAGCATGCGTAGTCCTGTAGCCATGATGGCCGCTTTCGCTCGCGGCCCGATCTCCGAAGTTCCTGAGGCTTGTCGGCTGGTGCGTCTTGTTCCTTCTGGGCGGTGACTGGAACCTGCAGAGGGTCGCTGGCCATCCCTGGACTGCTTTCTGGCGACTGCTCGGGTGAGTCTTCCCGCGGCGGTCGGCTGGTTGCGTTGTCGGGCGGCAGGTAGACCGGGTCCTTCGGCGGGTTGGCTGGCGGTGAGTAGACTGGCTCGTCCGGCGGCGGATAGACCGGGATTTCGGTGGCAGTCTTGTTCCAACGCCTCCTCAGCTGGTCTACGTGCCTTCTCCAAATCTGGCCATCTTCTAGAAGGACTCTATATGATCTGGGTCCTGCAACAAAGACTATCTGCCCTGGCAGCCATAAGGGGTGCCCCGCATAGTTCCTGGCGTACACCTGGTCTTGCAGGGCGAATTCCCTGGCATGGCTGTCAGAGGCTAGTGGCATGCTGGGAGCGTAGTGGGGGTGCAACCTGTCCAGGGTGGTCCTGAGGCGCCTGCCCATTAACAGTTCAGCAGGGGACTTGTTGGTGGAAGGGCACGGGGTGGCATGTTGTGTGAGTAGGTAAGTTGATAGTTTGGCGTGCCAGTCTGCCTGGCCCAGCTTGGCCAGAACTTCCTTGGCAGACCTGACAGCCCTTTCTGCCATTCCATTACTTGCTGGGTGAAAGGGGGTTGGGTGTCTGATGCCCAGATTAGTTGTGAAGATGGCAAACTCGTTAGAACTGAATTGGGGGCCATTATCTGAAACTAATGTGTCAGGAAGTCCATGAGTAGCAAACAGTCTGGTCAAGGCCCTTGTGACAGCCAGCATTATGGTGGAGGGTAACAGTCCATTTGGAGAATGAATCTACAACCACCAGGAATGTCCTCCCTTGTATGGGACCAGCCAGGTCTACATGCAGCCTGGCCCAAGGGCCCCCCGAATCTTCCCACTTGGTTGGGGCAGCTGCTGGTGGGCCTGCTCTTGTTGCCTGGCAGGGCTGGCACGTGTTAACCCAGCTGGCAATCCGGGCATCTAATCCTGGCCACCAGACATAGCTGCGGGCCAAGGACTTCATCCTTACGATGCCAGGGTGACCCTCGTGCAGTGCCCTTAAAACTGGTTCTTGCAAGGTGGGTGGTATGGCCACCCTTGTCCCCCATAACAGACAGCCCTGTAGTGAAGAAAGCTACTGCCTGCGAGTCTTAAATGGCATGAATTCAGGGGCGAACTGAATGTCAGGCCACCCCCTCCCTACCCAGTCCAGGACTTGGGAAATAACATGGTCCCTCTTGGAGTGTGCAGCAATATCCCCAGCTGAGACAGGTAGGTTAAGTTCATTGCAGTCGAAGATTGCGTGGATGGGAGCTGGGTCCTCGACTGGTGATGGCAGGGGGCATCTGCTGAGGGCATCAGCATGGCACAGGTTCTTCCCTGGGCGATGTACCAGTGTGTAAGAGTAGGCAGCCAGAAATAGAGTCCATCTGGTCATTCTCGGGGATAACACCTGTGGGGTTTGCTTATCCCCAGCTAGCAGTCCTAATAGAGGTTTGTGATCTGTTACAAGTTCAAAACTATGGCCATAAAGGAACTCATGGAATTTTTTTACAGCGGCCACAGCTGCTAAGGCCTCCTTATCGATCTGACTATAGTTCCTCTCTGCAGCGGAGAAAGTTCTTGAAAAATAGGCAATGGGTGCCTCTGATCCATTTGAGAGCCTATGGCTCAATACAGCTCCTATACCAAAGGGTGAGGCATCAGAGGCTAACACTAGGGGCATGTTTGGGTTAAACTAAACCAACACAGAGTTTGAAGTTAAGAAATACTTCACTGCTTGGAAGGCACGGGCTTCCCTTTGTCCCCATTGCCATAGGGCTTTCTTATCTAGGAGCCTATGTAGGGGTTCAGCTACAGAGGCTTTGTGAGGCAAAAAGGAAGCATAAAAATTAAGGAGTCCCAAAAAGGCCTACAATTCAGTTTTGTTAGAGGGAGTGGGTGCCTCGTGAATAGCCCTAACTTTACTCTCTATGGGGTGAATTCCAGATGCATCAATTCGACAACCCAGGAAGTCTACCTGTTTGGTGGCAATGGTGCATTTGTCTTTTTTCAATTTAAGCCCGTTTTGCCTAAACCTGTCAAGGACAGATCTCACTCTGAGTAAAAGTTGTGTTTTGTTGGTGGCAGAAACTAAAATGTCATCGAAGTATGGAAGTATGGTAGGCCCTGGAGGATTCTTTCCATGAGTGATTGGAAAATGCCAGGGGCTACGCTAACTCCAAATTGCAAACGTCTACATCTAAATGCGCCCCTGTGAGTAACTATAGTTTGTAGGTCAGCAGTGTGTTGGTCAACGGGAAATTGCTGGTATGCCTGGGACATGTCTAACTTTGCAAAAAGTATGCCTGGCTCAAAAGAGTGGAGCAGGTGTTGGATTACAGGTACTGGGTATGCGCTAATTTGTAGGAAACGGTTGAGGGACGTCTTATAGTCAGTGCAAATTCTCACGCTGCCATCTTTTTTTTTTTTAAAGGGGTGACTATGGGGGTTTCCCACTTGGCGAAGTCTACCTGTTCTAGCACCCCCTGTTTGATAAGTTTATCTAATTCAGCATCTAACTTAGGCCTAATGGCGAAAGGTACCCTCCGAGGTTTCAAACGAATTGGGGTGGCCTGTGGACCCACATCAAAAGATATGGGGGTGCCTGAATAGCAGCCTAGTTCACTACTGAAAACATCAGAGTAGTCTTTAAAAAGGGCATCTACATCGAACTTCCGGTTTGCGTGGCTTCGGGGCAGCAGGAATTCGCGACAGCTCGCGATTCCTGCTGTGCTAGCCGTCGAGGTACCCCCGATCCAGATGGGTCAGGGGGATATGGCTGCCCTGTAGGGACAGCTGAAGAGAGAGGGGAGTCGGATAGGGAGGTGGGGGTGTCGCAGACCCCCCCCCTTCTCCGGGAAAACCCCTTTTTCCCAAGGCGGTGGAGCGGCGGTCAGCAATGGCCGCCATGAAGAAGCCAGCAACCGGGTAAGAACTGTGCTGGAGGAAGTGTGAAGAGTGAAAGTTCTGTCTGAGCCGGGTCAAGTAACACCTTTTAAATTGCCTGGAATTGAGCTGCTTGAATTGCTGGAGGATACATTGTATCCCTAAGAAGAGCGAAAAGCGGCGGAGAAGCTGTTAAAGGGAACTTTTTTTTTTTTTTACTCTCCCACCCCACGGAAAAAGCAGAAATATTTGGATATATTAGACATTGAAAGTGGATTGCTTTGAAAGCTGAAGCTAAGAGACAAAGGGATTTTTGGACATTGAAAAATTTAAGAAATTGGAAAATCTCTGCTGGAGGTATGGATTTTTGATTATTTAAAATTGTCATTGCAAGTGGGAAGGGAGAAAAAAAATTGGAGCAGAAGCTGAAAAAGGAGGAGATTGTCTAGAACGTCTTTGTGGATCCCAAAAGAAGATATATGGTAATTGGACCTCTTTGATTAAAAATTAATCCAGAAAGAGAAAGAGAAGAAGGAAGAAAAGTATTAACTTTTGGAATTTTTTTTTTTTAATTGCTTTTGATTATCTTTGATTAAAAATACTTGTGGTTGTTTTGGAAAAAGTTTCCCTTTTAAAATGGCATTGTTTGTGGATGAACTAGAGATTGAATATCAAAAATATAAAAAAGAAGATACTTTGGGCGCTTTGTTTCAATTCTTAGAAATGGCGTTATGTTCTGTTGAAAAGTTGATTACGCAGCAGAAGGACTGGGACAAGGAAGAAGAGGAAGAAGAAGCCATCTTTGATGAACAATGGGTCCCTTCCGGAGAGGAGGAGAAAAAGGATAAGAAAAAGGGGATTTTAAGAATTATAAAAACAACCAAAAGAGAGAAAAATGAGCGAAAAGGTGGAGGCAAGGTTAGAAAGCAAAGGAAAAGGAGTAAGAAAAGCGAAGGGAAAAAGCAAAGGGGTAAAAAGGGCAAGGAGAAGAATAAGCAAGAGAGAAAGGGGGGGAGGAGAAGCCTTAACGGGGGGAAGCAAGACCTAAAGAAAAAAAGTTTATTTAGAGACAATGGGTGAATTTAATTTAGATTAAAAGAGAGATTCTGGAGGGTATATAAGAGTGTGTTTTTATATGTATATTTAGAATATAAAATTTATTATGTAATTTTAGAATCTTTTAAACAGAATCCCAAGAAAGATTGCTATATGTAGTATTTCTAAGTTAGGGTAATGAGTTATAGATGTTACTCCAATTGGTGTACAGGAGAAGTATAGTAAAAGAAAAAAAAAGATGAATGGATAATTGGAAATAAAACAGACAAAGAATGTTGTTGAAAATGGTAATAAGATATGGAAGGATATATATGCTTTTTTTTTTTTTTTTGGATTTTGTATATTGATAAAAGGCAATAAAATTTTAATTAATAAATAATTTGGGTGGAAAAGAGAAGTAGGGACAAGATATGAAGTTAATATTATATGAAATATTGATACTATAATCTGGAAATGTTATGCCTTATTGGTCTTTTATTATTATTTTTTCCTAGAAAAGAATTTATAAGCTGTTATGCCTTGATTCTTTGTGCATTGTTCTTATAAAACTGATAAAAATGGTTTTTATATATATATATAAAAAAGAAAATGATAATAAGATATGGAAGGAGATATGGGTTGAATATGATGTTTGAATTTGTGTCTGTGTAAAGAGTTTTAACCTGGGAACAGACAACCTTCAGAAAAGATCTTTTAGTTTTGTTTATGTTTTGTGTTTGTATGTTTGTGTATTGTGTTTATGGTAAAACTAACAAAATTTGTTTTTTATAAAAAAAAAAAGGAAAAAAGAATCAATAAAACCTTGGAGGAATGTTAGACGAGAATAATTTAAACAAGACAGAAAGAAAAGAATATGATGACTATAAAATGGATAAATATGGAAGAGAAATGAAATTGAATAGGAGTAAAGAGAAATAATGAGAAATTTGCTGAAAGATATTTGTGTGTCCATATGGAGATGGGATAAATTGGAATTATGCTGTATAAAAATAATGTTTTGTTTGACTTGTAAGGATTTACAATGTTAAGAGGTTTTATGTGTTTATGTATTTAATGGTTAATGATGTGTTGTTTTATCTTTAAAATTAATAAAAATTTGTTTCAAAAAAAAAAAAAAGGGCATCTACATCAGAATTTTCCACAGAGTGAATTCCCGTAACATTGAGGCTTAGGGCAGGAAACCAATCTAATCCTAGCAAGCTAGGAAGGGCACCATCTACAACCACCAGTGGCAAGTGACCCCTAAAGTTTTAGAATTGAATGAGGAATTTTCTCTTACCCAGGACTGGGATGGTCTTCCCCTGGTAATCCCAAAGAGTCAGGTGGCAGTTGGTCAGTTTCTTTTTTGAGAGCGAAGGCAGCAACTTCTTCAGGGAGGCCCACGAAATGATGGAGAGAGTTGACCCGGTGTCTACTTCCATTCGGCAGGGCTTACCTTCTATAAAAAAAGAAATGCTTAATTTGTTAGGCCTAGAGGTGGTGTTGTTTGCATGGTAACAAGTGTAACAATGTTCCACTTGCCTTTGGTAGGAGGCAGAAACTTGAGGTCTTTGTATGGAGGCCTGCTCAGCTTGGCAAACCCTGGCTATGTGCCCTTTCTTCTGGCAGTTCAGACAGATAACGTTTCTGAATCTGCAGGTTGATCTATGGTGGTTGCCCCCACAGCTTAAACAAGGGGTTTGCTATTTGGCTGTCTGATTGTTGTATTTCCTAGGTGGCCCTGGGGGGGGCCTTGGACGCGTGAGGCGGTTTACCTCCAGAGGTTCTTCTTCCACTTCTTGGGAGACCTCATCATAGTGGACTGTAGCCTGCCCTTGCTTAGGGGTGTTCCCCTGAATTTCAGCTGCTGATAATTCTGACAATTCAGCAGCCTGAGCTTCCTCAATAGCTGAGGCTAGGGTTGTCTTTTTTAGCCAGTAACCTCCTTTGCAGTTTTAAGTCCCTTACTCCTCCCACAATTTGATCGAGCAGCATGTCCTCAAGGTAGTCCCTAAAACCGCAGTGTATGGCAGCCGATCTCAATGCTGCCATGTACTGACTCACAGTCTCCCCTTCAGCCTGAGTTCTTCTTCTAAAAGCCAATCTCCTGGCTATCCTAGAGGGTCTGAGGGAGTAGTGATTTGACAAGATTTCTCTTAACTCATCCCAGGGAATAGCCTTTATAGAACATGGGGACACTAGCGCAGAGGCTGTGTCAAAAACTGTGGCTCCACAGAAACTTAAAAAATAGGCGCTTTTCCTTAGATCCGTGGCTTCATCTAGCTCAATGGCATTTAAAAAGCATTCAAACCTATTCATATATGATTCCCATGTTTCTGCCCCCAGTTGGAAGTGCGGGAATGTCGGATTAGAGGCCATTAGAGTGGCAGCGTTGGTTTCCTCAGCTGAGGAAAAATAGAGTCTTCGCTTTTAGAAAAGCGTTTCTGGCTGCGCCTGTCAGCGGCGTTCGGCTCCTCAGCTGAGAGGGCTTTTAAATTTCGCGCTCTTTGGAGAGCGTTAGTGGCGGTGACTCGATCAGCTCGTAGCGGCTTCGGCTCTTTCTTGTTGTGACTTCAGCTCAATTTCCTGCCTGGTCGTCTTAGCTGTATCCTGCCCTTGTCGCCAGTGTTGTGGAGCGGCGGTTACAAAGGGAGACGGAGCCAGGCTAAAGGCTAACAACTTTATTCTAGCGAATAAAGGGTCGCCGTGGCTGCCGAGGCTATCTGACAGCCAGCTGGCGGCGACAGCTGATGCCATTTGACAACTCCCTTTTATAGCTGGCTGTCAAACGGCATCAACCAATGGGAGCAATCGGCGCTCCCGCGTTGGCGGCGGACCGGAGGGAGGACTGCTGCTAGTCTTTGAACACAGCAGTTGTATACAGAACCAGTTTGCTCTTTTTGTATAAGTGACGAAAGAAAGTAGGAAACTGCCATTAGCTCTGTACAGTAAGTAAGTAAAGCCAAGCTTGACTCTGGTAACTTTATGGACAAGTCCATGCTTTGGGAAATAATATGGAAGTGATTTTTCACTAATGTCTGGGATTGGTGGTAGGGATTTCCCAGTTTATCTTTCAACCCAAGGATCACCTACTGATCTTCCATCCAAGTACCAAATAAATCTTTTTGAGATCAGTCAAGCTCATTTAGGTTCTGCTGCCTTGCTGGGTGATCCAGTCAGTGAATGCTACCTGGCAGCTGCTTGCAGGGATACCTTCCATATCTACACCTGTGTTCTGGAATGTTTTCCCCTCTGAGATGTTTCCTATGTCATCTTTATCTCCATAATTTTTAAATGAATGCGTTACATTTGTTCTTAAGTTTTAAGATATATTTAATTAGGCACAGTTTATTAATGTATGTTTCAAAATGGCTTGGCATGGTAGAAAATAAATATTATATAAAACAATTTAGATACAACAGTTTCAAAAACTGAGCCCTTTCATTACAGTCTTGGTTCCATGAGATCTCAAACTATAGCTCATAAATAGATGCATATTCAGTGACACTCTAAAATTTGGCTTTCCTATTTATTTAGCTTGAGTCTTTTAGTAATTTCACATTGTACATTCTTACAATGAATGGTTAATGTTTTTGTTGCTTACAACCATTTTTAAAACTAGCATTTTTCTTTAATTTCAGGACCGTTGTATCGGCTTCTAGTTGGTGTTGAATATGTTGTTGGACGAAAGAATTGTGGAATTTTAATTCAAAATGATCAGTCAATCAGCCGAAGTCATGCAGTTCTTTCAGTTAAACATCCCCACATGAATCTTGTAAGTATCACATTCATAAATATTCTGCCAACTGTCTCCTGGGCAGTTATCCACTATATAAAATATGTTTGTTTGTTTTTTAAATTAACATTTGTTGACTTGGTACAAATAGTATCAAATTCATCTTGATGGCATTACAGAAAATATACAAATTATGTAATTTGGATCTGAAACCAGTGACAGAAATTACGTAATTTGTGTCATTTAGGTAACAATATATGTCATTAGGTAACAATATTCTAGCTTGTTGCAGATGAATATGATTTATTATACCTCTTCAGTCAAGCTGCATTACTCAAAAGTTTTTTACTGAACCTCTTTGTATAAAACTGGAGATAAAATATAAGCTTTCATATTGGCTTTATGATTATGTCTTTATTTTTCAATCAATTATCTTTTATTACCTCTGAACTGGTTGGTCGAAACAAATCCATTTCAAGCCAATATTTAATATCCTGGTTTGTTTGGCAAATACAGGTTGTCATCAACTTAACAACAATTCATTTAGTAACAGTTCAAAGTTCAAAAAAGTGACTTATGACCATTTTTCATACTTACAATCATTGTAGCATTCTCATGGTCATGTGATCAAAATTCAGATGCTTAGCAACTGGTTCATATTTATGACAGTTGCAGTGTCTGGGAGTCATGTGATCAGCTTTTGTGCCCTTTTGACAAGCAAAGTCAATGGGAAGCTAAATTCACTTAACAATCATGTTACTAATTTAACAACTGCAGTGATTCACTTAGCATGAAAAGTCATAAAATAGAGCAAACTCACTTAACAAATGTGAGTTTGTTAGTAACATAAATTTTGGCCTCAATTGTGGTCATAAGTTGAGGACTACTGGTACCATTACTATACCTAAGCATTCAATTTAAGCACTACAATAATTTATTAATTGAAGGCAGGGCCGGATTGAGCCATTTTTAGCAGCTGAACACAGGGAACTCTAGCTAAGCCATTAAAATAGTTTTTAGAGGTTCATCCAAACCATCCTTCTAGTTGATTATACTTAAATTTCAAATATATTCCTTAACTTTTATATATTAGAGATTAACATGGCTGCCAAGATAAGACCCCCTCTTATACCAGCAAGGAGAAAGAAATTTGATCCGGAATAATGTCAGGTTTCCAAGTGATGAAACCCATTCAAAAAGAAATAAGCAAAATCCATCTTCCAAAAACAAATTTCTTTTTCTTTGCTGGTATAAGTGGGGAGGGTTTTGGACTCACCACATTCTTAAGATCAGAGGAGTAGTTAGATAGCGAGGATTGTTTTGGCTAGATGACTTTCCTTCCAGTGGGAACAGAAGCTGTCCCTGCCGAGACCTGGAGGTAGAGATTGAAGACATTAAGCAACGTTGATTTATTTCTATTGGGAAATGTGACTTTTGTGGGTTGTTTCTAATTTACAACATGTGTAATTCCAGTTTGTGTCAGATGCAGAATTACAACAGACGTTGCCAATTTGATGATTACCTAAATAAAAGAAATTTGTTTTAGAAGATGGATTTTGCTTATTTCTTTTTGAATGGTTTTCATCACTTGGAAACCTGACACTGTTAATACTAGAAGCAGATAAGATTAATTGTGCTTGCCTTATTTCTGATGTAAAGTATTGTATTGGTTGATTGTTAAAGGAAAAAAGTGTTCCTATTCATCATCTACCTATTTTCAAGAAAAAAAATATCCATTGTAGGTGAAGTAAAAGTAAATTTTGATTAACTTGGATGATTTGCTTGGCTTATTGTGTAATTTTTGTATTGTGTATTGTGTCATTTTCAAGTACTATTAAAGCAATTGAGATACTTGGGGTCCTTGGTGCTCTTTGAGCTTGGTTGTGTGGGGGTTTTTTTTTCACACTGATAATGTTTCATAATTTGGAAATGAAATGTCTACAAGAAAAAAAACAAGCTCAAAGAATACCAAGGACTCCACAACAAAAATAGTATTTTAATGACATCGAAATTTTAATATAGATGTAGAACTTTTTTTTTCTTTCATTCAGTTGTGTTAAATTCTTGAAGACTGCCTGGACAAATTCCTGCAGTTTGGTTGGCAAGACTTTTGGAAGTGTTTTGTTAATGCCTTCTTCTTAGGGCTAACAAAAAATAACTGGCCCAAGATCACCCAGATGGCAGAACTAGAAGCGATTCTCCCAGTTTTTAGCCTGATGCCTTTAACCACTACACCAAACTGGCTCTTAAATGAAAACCAATAAATACAAACCACATTAATGTGTAGTTTGAAGTTTTAATGATGTAAGGATTTTTTTAAAATAGGGGGTATAGCTAGTACGGTGAATAGGCTTGTTGTCTTTGAACTTTAAATGCTGTGAGCTTTTTTGTATTTTCAGAGTCAATCTTCATCATTTCCTGAATTAACTTTAAAAGACACTTCAAAATATGGTACCTTTGTTAATGGAGAAAAGCTACAGAATGGTAATACCATAACATTAAATACTGGTGACAGAATCACTTTTGGAGTCTTTGAAAGCAAATACAGGTATGATAGATTTGTGCTAACCTTGAAACAGTTAAAGGGAAATGTATGAGTTTGCTGTGTATTTCACACATGATAGATTATGGTCATGGATGAAATAAATGTATAACACAAAATGTTGTTCATGACTTTGAAGCTTATAGAGGACTGAAATTAATTGATAAAAAGAAACATTCAGTTTATTTCATTTAACTTAGATAAAAAATTGTAACCCTACATAGTTTATCGTATTTTTAGGACTATAAGATGCACTTTTTCCACCCTCAAAGGTGGATGGAAATGTCTGTGCATCTTATACAGTGAATATTGCTGAAGCCCTGCCCATCCACCAGCCCCTACCCTTTGGCCTCTGCCTCCCAGTAATTTGCCTCCTTGCAGCAAAGAGCAAACAGCCTGGTCAGCTTCAGCACAGCCTGATTAGCACAAGCAACTGATTGTTGGTTGGATCGGCCTCCCGATGACCAGCTGTTTCAGGCTGCAGGGATTGCCTATTGCCACCTCCACGTGCCCCATTTTTGGTCTCTGCATCCTGTTTTCAGCCTCCACACATCCCATTTTTCACCTGATCCAATCTCCCCTACCAGGAATAGGCCGAAAATGGGGCACACGGAGGCTGAAAATGGGCTGCGCGGAGGCGGCAGTAGGCTATGGCAATCCCTGCAGCCAGAAACAGCTGATCACCGGGAGCCCGATCCTACTGACAATCAGCTGCTTGTGCTTATCAGGATGTGCTGAGGCTGAAAAAGGGTGTTGGCTGTTTGTTGCAAGAAAGCAAATTGCAGGGGGGCACAGGCAGAGGCAGATTTTTTTTTGTTTTCCTCCCCAAAAGCTAGGTGTGCCTTATACTTTGGAGTGTCTTATACTCCAAAAAATATGACTTAGAAGCATATCTACAGATTCAGCATATCTTATTGCCAAATAAGTGTTAAAGCTTTAGTTTAGTAGAAAATGTGTCTCAGTGAATTCAAGAAATCATCAATGAATTTGGCTGTTTTGAACAAGTTAAGTCTCTAATCTTCCTTTTAAGGATATATTATGGAGGAAGTGGAGACTTCCAACTGCAGACAGTCTTAGAGGAAGTATATTAGGGTTGTCAAACTCACACTGTCATGGCGTCGTCACGTGACCTATCGGGACTTTTTTCCCCTTATTAAACCGAGTGGGCATGGGGCCAACATGTGATGCATGTGGCAGCCAGGCCATGAGTTAGATATCCCTGAAGTAAATTGCTTGGGCCTTTGGTAATCAGGGTTCAAACTGGGATACACCACATTATGTTGATCACTGTTGAGGATGACTTATGGAGTGACCAGTATGGGGAGAGTGCAGCTCTGTTGATCCTTCTTGAGCTCTCAGCAGATTTCAATACTATTAATCCTAGTATCTTCTTGGAGTGTCTCCAAGGGATTGGAGTGGTTGGCACTGTCTTACAGTGGTTCTCCTCCTTTCTGAAGGAGTGATTTCAGCTTGAATTGAGGGAGGAGAAATCTGCCCTGAAACATCTATCTTGTGAGTGCTTCTATCTTCTATCCACTTCTTTTTAATATTAGGGGAGGTCATTTGCCAGCACAAAGTTAGATTTCAAGCTATACATCACACCTCAGAGCCAACAGAGCCATAATTGAAGTGCTGGACAAGTGCCTAGAGAATGTCAGGGTTCAGTTGAGGAAGAGCATATTCCAATTGAATCCTTCAGAGGCAGAGTGACTTTAGGTTTGTGTACTTAACAGTTCCATGATTGACTCTGAACGGTTTCTATTCTCTTGTTCAGAAATGGTCCACAATTTAGGAGTTCTCCTAGAACCATGATGGCGAACCTATGGCACGCATGCCAGAGATGCCACACACAGCCCTCTCTCTGGGCACACGAGCCATCACCCCAGCTCAGCCCCACATGTGTGCGCGCCTCCTGCCGGCCAGCTAGTCCTTGGTTCTCTTCTGAGGTTGCGTGGGGCACCTGTGTGGGGAGCAGGATGCATATGTGGGGGATGCATACCTGTTGCATTTTGACAGTGCACGCATGCGCTTTGGGCACTTGGTGCTGAAAAGGTTAGCCATCACCGTCCTAGAATCACAGTTCCTCCTTTAAAAAGGTGTTACCAAGATGGTATTTGCAGCTATATTTTGCTTGTCAATTGCACCATTCTTGGAATGGGAGAGAGCCCTTCTCACAGTGGCTTATACCCTAGTCAATTCCTGTTTTAATTATTGTGACTTATACATGTGTCTGCCCTGAAGAGCATTTAGAAACTACAGTTATATAGCATGTATCATCCTAGGCTATGATGGATGAATCTTGATATTCTTGGATTAACCCACAGCTTTGGGAGCTGCATTGATTGTCACTTGACTTAAGTGTTCTATTTAAGCTATTGATTGTCACCTTTAAGGCCATATCTGATTCTGTATGTGGACCACCTTCTCCTTGTTTTATTTTCTTGTCCAATCACATCAAACAGGGTCATCTCCTTTAGGTCCTAAGACTCCCACTACTATGCTAAGAAATGGTGAGCTGTTTGGCATTATTTATAATCATATTCTGTTTTATTGTATTTTGCAGAGTAGAATATGAACCATTGGTAGTGTGTTCTTCATGCTTAGATGTTTTGCAGAAAAATATTTTAAATAAAAATATTCTTCAGCTGGGTGGCCATGTAGTGAATGAGTGGAACGAAGACTGTACCCATCTTGTTATGGTTCTAGTTAAAGTTACTGTGAAGGTGAGTAACTAAATGGAAGAATTCCAGCAATGGGCACCGGAAGGATAGATGTGGGGAAATGTTTTATTTCCACTCTTACACAAGGTTTTTTAGGAAGTAAGTCCCATTAGTCCATTTGTTCACAGGAATATAGGCTTGGATGCCTTTTAATACATTTACTTACTTACTTACTTACTTACTTACTTACAGCATATGGTTAATAATACAGCAAGGAAAAGAAAAGGAATATAATATTTATGGCGACAGTACAGCTGTCATTCTTCCTTATTTAATAAATGATTTCTTTGGGTGAATAATATTAAGATATATTGATATTTCAATGTTAAAAATATAATTAACAATATAAACCTTTTCAATGAAGAAATCGTAGAGAAGGTCAGATTATATTGGATCAGCCAAGAGAAATCCACAGGGTATAAGGCAATGAGTGATTCGTACATATGTAGAAGTTGAAGAAGTGATTGGGATAAGATAGTTAACAGAGTCACACAGAAACATCTGGGGGGCGGTGAGTGTCAATATTTTCAATTAATTTCAACTAATAATTTCAATCAGTTAGGGATATAACCAAGAACTAGGTGTATTCTAATTCAGGGGTCGCCAACCTTTTGGACCTCAGGGACCACCAAACTCATAATTTTAAATCCCACAGACCACTAATATGGATTTTGACTGATGGTGGCTTGCTGACATTGATGGGAAAGTCGGTCTCATATTCCAGAGCTGCAGTAGTCACAGGACTGGCCCTTTGGTCATGCCGGAACAGCTGCTCCTCTACCCGGGTGCACCAGCCTGCCATGGACTGGAGGAGCTGTTTCAGGATGACCAAACGGCCAGTCCTGTGACTACTGCAACTCTGGAATATGGGACTGACTTTCCCACCAGTGTCAGCAAGCCACCCCGGGGTGGATTTCCCTCCCACACCATTGGTCTTATCTTCCAGTTCCAGTTCATGTGGCTCTACTCAAGGTAAGGTTTGCGCTTGGCCAAAGGGTAGGGTCCAGCAGGTTGGCAGGCCATGTGGGCAGCGCAGCCTTGTGTTCCCATGCAGCCTGGATTAATTACGGACCACCAAAATTTTCTTGCGGCCCGCTAGTGGTCCCTGGCCCACCAGTTGGCGACCACTGTTCTAATTTGAATCATACTTATTTGCATAAAAATGTTTTCCACAATTTTTTTGGAAAATGTTCCAATTCAATTTTTTCCAGAAAACCCACATATTTAATAGTCACAACTGAAAGTATAGGTAGTCCTTGTTTAAACAACAGCCTAATTTAGCAACTGTTTGCTGTTATGACATTGCAAAAAAACTGTAAAGCAAAGAAACTCTGAACTAAGATCTTAAACCAGTGGTGATTGCAAGCAACGCTTTGTTTAATGACTGAGTTTCCAGTCTCAATTATGGTTGCTAAACAAAGACTACTTTATATTAATGGGAATCCTTTTGTAGAAGGATTAGTTGCTATATATTGTAAAAATAAGATACTGACTGGAGGAAATAATAGAACAATGCAAACTGTTGTACAGTGATTATAGAATTTTATTATTTATTATTTTATTTATTTATAGGACTTCTGTTGCTTTTGTAAGGAAATCTCAGTTTGAAATAAAATCAGTGAATAAGTTTACAAACAGAATGGTTTGTACTAGGCTGAGGAACCTGAATTAAGATCCCATAGTGATTTGTATCACTATGAATTATTATTATAATTTCCCACTTTTGTTGTAGACAATATGTGCACTGATTTGTGGTCGACCAATTATGAAGCCGGAATATTTTGATGAATTAATCAAAGCCATTCAAGCAAAGCAACAGTTACCACTGCCTGAAAGGTAAAAAGTTCTAAGATACATCCCCATTTTAAAAAAGTTTTAATGTTTCATTTTATAATAATCTACCAATTAACAATTGCTGACGTTACATTCGCTTTCTAAACTATTGAAGTATGCCTTGATTAAATGTAATTATCCAAGGTACATTAATCATGTGCTATGAATGCTACTTCTATTATTATTTCATAAGAAAATACCTTGTGTTCTCCCTTTGATTATTTATGGCCTTGTGCTACTGAATGGCATTGTTTCCGCAATTCAGTATCTAGGCAAGGAATAATAATGCATAAAAGTACTAATTTAAACAATAGGCGGATCAATAATGAGACAATGGTATCCAGCTCCATATGTATCCTAGTATCTTTTAAGGATTAAAAGTCCAAAAAGCCCAGTTTCTTATATCAGTGAAACTCTGGATTTGATAAACCTCAGATGATGAAAGTTCTACAAATCTTGGGTTAGAGAACAATATAATCTTAATGGTGATAGAAGATGAACTTATCACAGGTTTTTGTTTCTGGGTTTTGCCAAAGCAAAGAAATATTTCGATCTTGTAGACCCAGTTTTAGTCTGGATTTTCCTAATGAATGAATTAAATTGGGAGACAAGCAAGGACAACAGCAAGTTCTTACTTGTCTTGATTTTTAAGCAAGTTTTAATACCATTGAAAATTATATATTTCTGGACTGTCCTTAAATTTGAGGTAGACAACATGAGAATAGGCTGATTTACTTCTATATTTCATTTTCATTCCAGAAAATGGAATGAATTTACTTTTGTAAATTGAGGGTTGACCATATGTCATATGTATGTCCTGCAGAGTTTCATCCTGACTTTAAAGAAATAGATTTTTTTTAAAAAAAAAAATCTCCAAAACAGACCACATCAATTAAAAAAAGATAGGCTCTGCTCTCAATTTAGAACCTAAGTATATCCTTTGATGAACGTCCTCTTTTAATTGACATTATTGAAAGCAATATCCAGAGCTACAGACATGTAATTTTAATCTATTATATCTGAAAGCACTACAAAATTCTTAGCGTGTAAGGTGTAAGCATATCTCCAGGAGGCACAATAAAAATAGCTTTGAGTTGCCTGGATTGTATTTTAGTGTGTTCATACTAACCTGCCCTATTACAGATTTCAGAATGTTACTCAGCTATTATACTCAATTCCAACAGAAAAAAGGGCTGAATATCATCTATTTATTAATAACAGTTCATTCTATAACTCCCAGTCAGTACTTCATGGAAACAGAAAGATTTCTCATATTACACGCTATAATTGTCCACTGAGAAAGTAACAGTACCTGCAAAACAATTTGATTGATATTCTTGAATGTTGTGAGAAGTCAAAAGACACAGGTTGTACTTTGATTCTCTTTCTGGATGAAGGTTATTGAACAAAGGGTGCATGGTGTTTTGAGGACTAAATATTATGCTTTCCTTCCTACAATCTTTTTTAAAGTGCTCTGAAAAAGACTGTTCTACTAGTAATTGAAATGGTCTGATCTGGAAAAGGACTGTTACAGTATAAACTTCTTATTACAGTTAAAACTATGTTTCAAAGTTGGGTCAATTAAACAGAATTGTCCATTCGGATGAGAGAATGCTTCCAATGAGATTGGAATGGCTGAAGATGGGTTCATGGGATTTAAAAGTTACAACATTTGACTTTGCAAACTTCCATTTATCAGGCAGCCTCAGATGACAGCATCTGGCTGATCTTGTCTGGACTTAAAAGCAAAATAGGATTAACCCTGGTTAGACTGGTAAGCAGATAATAACAGGCTAGACTGGAAAATTGAAGAATGTCCTGGAAAAATGCAATGGCAAAACATTTTTGCATTGCTACCAAGTGTAATCATTGGGAGTCTAGATCAACCATAGGACATGTTTAACTATTTCACAGAAAGATGATCACAGTTGTTTCTGTCTTAAATCTTTACAGGATTTCCATAAAATAGATGGATCCTTTTTTTGGATCCATCAACTTTTCCTCTGATAAATGGTATGTTGTGGTCAAATCAAATCCCTAATAGTATAACAATAAACTATACCTATATTCTCCCATTTTTTCTTTATGAGGACCATTACATAATTAAACATTTTTCCTGGCCATTACATAAACCACAGTGGAAATATATATTTCCTTTGTCATTTGCACTCATTTCTTCTTACATGCTGGATACAACTCATCTTAATATAGAATTTAATTTGCAGTGTGTATATTACATTTATGATACAGGGCTATGTGTACTTTTGGGAGGCAACCAGGTATTTTCAATTATTATAAGATTATCATTGACTTAATTTCATCAAGTTGTTATAGAAATCTCTATGGTAATATCTTCAAGATAGTGTAAGCCTTAGAGATAGCTACACTAACAAAGATTTTAAATACTACTGTATAATTTTTTTTGTGGAGTAAATAATATTCTCTAAAATACAAATTTCAATATATATTAACCAATATATTATCAGCAGAAAAACTCCTCTGAATTTAAATGTTACAGTTTGGTCAGATTTGATAATTAAAACTGAAATGAATATTATCACTACAGAGGAGTTCATATTTAACATTTCAACATCACATACCTTTTTTTGGATCCATCAATTTTTCCTCTGATAAATGGTATGTTGTGGTCAAATCAAATCCCTAATAGTATAACAATGAAGACATTGACTTCTAGGTCACCATTAGCCATAGAAAAATCCTGGATAATTTTTGAGACAATCACATTCTCCCAATCTAACCTATCTCAGAATGTTTTAATTGGAGAAAAATTGAGCTCCTGGAGAAAAGTGGGGTACAAAGTAGTCCTCATGTTATGACTGTAGTTGAGCTCGAAATTACCATCTTACGTTGTACCGGTGGTTAAATAGGTCACCACATGACTTTGCCTGATTTTTATGATCTTTTTAATGACGTAAATGAATTACCACAGTCACCTCAAGTCACTCAGTGGTGAGATGGATGGCATACAAATTTAATAAATAAATATGCAAATATCATGGTGGTTATGCAGATCCATTGTATGCAATTGGTATTCTTTGCTGGGAACTGGAAGTAATCGGAGGATTACTTCATAACTGAGTCATAAGTAGTCCTGGGAAGATTCATTGTAACTTGGAACTGTGACAAAATAACAGGACATAAATCAAGGCATACTGTGAATCTAATAAATACTTTTGGATATACAAATACTTGATGGGGAGTTATAATCTTTGTATTCATCCAAGGCTTGCTTTAAGAACACGCCCAAGACAAAGGAGAGTGCTAAATAAAATCTCAGTCTGGAATGTAATACATCCTTCTGATATAGTAAAAAGAAAATGCGTTCTAAGGGAAAAGCTATTTCATTTTAAAGAAAATCTTTCTTTATAAATAAGTTACGAAATTTTATAAGAGTTTCCTTTGTTTTTAGATTTTTTCCAAAAGTTGATGAACCGAGTATTGAGAATGAAAATATAGATCTCATCAAATGTCCTAGAAGAAGAACTATTTTCAGAGGAAAAAAATTTATGTTTCTAACAGCAAAGCAGGTAAAAATTTCTGTTGCTAAATGAGACAATTGTTAAGTGAGATTTGTTCCACTTTACAATCTTTCTGGTCACACTTGTTAAATAAATCACAGCTGTTGTTAATTTAGTATTAAGTGATTATTAAGTCAATCTGGCTTCCCCATTGACTTGTCAGAAAGTTGCAAACGGTGATCACATGACCCTGGGAACACTGCAACGGTCATAAATATGAACCAGTTGCCAAGCATCCAAATTTTGATCATGTGACCATAGGGCTGCTACAGTCATTGTAAATATGAAAAACAGTTGCAAGTCACTTTTTTTAGTGCCATTGTAACTTCGATTGTTCACTAGATGAATGGTTGTACATCGAGCACTTAACTGTACTTAACATTTGTTTATTGCAACTTAGGCCTCTTTGTTCTGTTTAATTTTTGAAATGACTGGTGTATTTATATAGATTTAAAAATTACACATTAATACCAGCTAAGTTCTTTACATTTAATTTCATTCTAGCATGCAAAATTGAGTTCAGCAATTAAACTTGGAGGAGGAGAAGCAAGACTGTTGACTGACAAAACAGAAGCTGCTGCTGCTGCTTTAGTAACATCTAAAACTTGTGTCATTGAAGTAGGATCTACAAACTCTCAACTATCAATTTCTACCTTGGACAAAAAATGGATTGATAATATCACAGCTGTCTTGCAAAGGTGTAGCTTACTGTTTATAATTTAAACAGAACTGCTGAGTCATCACCATTTTGCAATATGAGGCAAAATTGAAAACATAAAGGAGATATTCATCTTACAGCATAGTTTATTGTGCAAGAAAGTACTATTTGAATTTGATTTAGAGTTTGTTTTTATTATTTCATCACAAAATTTGCTCCGAGGATTCTAGATTAACTTTTGCTGTACTTAGTAGGAATTCTGAAAGTTTTTGCTATGTAATCCACCATCAGTTGTATAGTGAAATGTATTTTTACAGAATACAATTTTGAAATATTTTAAAATAAACTTTCAATATGACACATAGGCTTGACATTGTAAGGTTCCATGTAACATACTAAGGTTCCTGTAGCTTCCAAAACCTTCATTTACTATCAAGGCTTTGGATATAATTGTCCAATGTGAAATAGTTAAAAACAACAACCCATTATTGGTTGATTAAAAGAAAAAGCCATGGTGGCGCAATGGTTAGAATGTAGTCCTGCAGGACTAACTCATTGCTTACTCCAGGAGTTCAATTCTGATCCACTCAAGGTTGACTCAGCCTTCCATCCTTCCAAGGTCGGTAAAGTGAGGACCAAGATTCATTGTGGGGGCTGACTCTAAAGCACTTAGAGAAGGATGTAAAGCACTGTGAAGCGGTATGTAAGTCTAAGTGCTATTGTTGTTAAGGGATTGACCAATTATAGGAAATCATGTTTAATTTTTTCATGAGAACCCTTAGGTACTAAAAACTGGCACAGTTGTGGATTGTAGACTTAAAACTAAACATTAAAAAAAAAATGAATTGATTCCCTGTATTTCAAGAAAGCATTTTAAAGAGTAGGGAAAAGATCTAGCAACCTACTTGAATATTTTTGTGCTACCCTGAATTCTGTGTGGAAGTCTGTTTTTAAATGTTTTTCTGGATATTTTAGATGAATGATACTTTTTTGATAACACATTTTATTTCTCTTAGGAAGAATTATAGAACAATCTCAGAGGCAGAAATTGGTTTAGCAGTTATTTTTGCATCTACAGAAAAATACTGTAATCCTCAAATTTCACTCAGTGGAGGTAACAAAAGTACTTTTTTCCACGTTGTTTTTTCTTTTCTTAAGTCTTTTGTTTAAGAAATTGATATTTAGTCAATAGCACCAGGATAACTGTTTACCTGTATTATTCAATTGCAGTTTGGTTTTATTTTTAAATAATGTCTGAAATTAATTTTCCTCCCCCCCCCAAATATTATTGTCTTTCTCTCTTATAATTTTTTTCATGAATTTACTCAACAAACTATAAGCAAACTATGTTTAGTCTAATTTATATAAACAATAATTGTGGATCCAATCTTTTCATACATTTGCATTTTATTTCTAGAATATAATCAGAAAACCTTTTTGTTCTGTGTTTATGCGTTGTGTAATCCTCTCCAATTACTTATGAGAACAGCACACTGAAATTCACTATATATAGCAAAAAGTGAGCTTTAAATTACCAAAACCCATCAGCATTGACTAACCTCAGAGAGAATTTCTGAAATAATTTCTAATTTCCTTCCATATAGATTTCATCTTTTTGTTACATCTTTTTGTTTAGTGTTAGAGGAAACTTGAACTTTTTTCAAAGACTCAGGACGCCCAACAACAGTTATAATCTCAATACATTTAAGTCATTTGAGCAAAAAAGAGAAAAAAAATTCATATATAACTTCCCTGTTATACAGTAAAAGTAATTATTTGCTTTTTTTTAATAAAAAATTCAGAAGAGGGATAATGTTAAAAGTTGACATTACAGAGAATTTTTTAATTAATAGTTTCCTAATAAAAGATGTTGATGTTGATGAATGAAGCCTATTAGCCCAAGATTTAATTCTATATATATTTATATAGCAGCAGCCACTCCTACTATTTATGTTATTGTACCAGTAATTCTCTAAGTTTCATTAGATACCTTGGATATCTAATCAAAGATAATTAATATATTTTATGAACAAGTGGTGTTTTGAATACAGACCTTCATGTGGAACGCTATAGCAAATAACACTGTCATTGTAAATTTACATTCTGAAATTTATAATTTTCCTTTCTTTTTCCAAAATATGTTTGTTTTTCTCTCTCCTAAAAAAATTTTTTCACAAAAAAATGCAGAATTAAGTGTGTGCCTTTTGATTGGCAGCTCTAAGCAGTGCCCATCTTTTTAAACACCATTTAGTCCAATGCAAATTATCACATTTACTATGAGCCCATTATTTGCCTGTGTTTAAGGTCATAAAACCATGGACTAAATCACACCTGCATTATCTAAATACTTCCTGGTATTACTATTAACGGTTACATTGTACTGGTGCAGATATGAAGCTTGCTATGATTTGCAGTAATAATAGTGGACTTTATTATTGATGTTTTGATATATGTTGGGAACTGCCATGTGGCTGTGGGTTGCAAATACCATAATTTGTTAGATTTATAATCTGCCTTTCCTTCAGGAACTCAAGGCAGCATTAAGACTAAGATACACTTTATATATAGAATGAAAACATCACTAAGAATAGTAGGAATAACATATTTAATATTTTTTACTGAATAACATGTTAGCTGTAGATAGTCTGTATTCTGTAGAGTGTAAGTATTGTAACATAGTACTGTCTATAAAAATAAACATAAAACACCAGAATTATATGAATTTAATTTACATAACTCTGATAAAATGGTTGCTCATTTTATCTTCATATCTAAATTGCAGATATAAAAACTGCTACTGTTCCAGAACAAAGTCAATCTCAGAGTGTAGCAGTGGAGGAAACAACAATGCCTTCCAGCCAAGAGGACATCAGTGCATTTGTAGATGATACAGAAATGGATGAAGTGATGGACACATTACTGTATATTATCGTTCCAATTTTTTTAGTTGATTCCAAAACTAATTTCTTACCTCTTCAGTGATTGGTGAAATTGGGGACATCTTATATAGTGTGTGAATTAATGTAGAAACTTCTGTGACTGGACTGGACTATAGAATAGAATAGAATAGAATAGAATAGAATAGAATAGAATAGAATAGAATAGAATAGAATAGAATAGAATAGAAGGGGGACCTCCATTTCTGGACCTTAGAGATCTTCTAGTCCAACCCTGTGCTCAGGCAGGAAACCCTATACCATTTTAGACAAATGGTTGCCCAATCTCTTCTTAAAAACTTCCAGTGTTGGAACATTTAGAGTTTCTGGAGGCAATTTCAAATGATTGTTTTAACAATTTAGTTGCTTGTTAAGGAGAATCTAGTTGCATGGTTCATTCAACTCAGAATCGCGTGGCTGAGATGGGCAGTTATAGAAAGTGAGTAAATAAATCATCAGTCAATTGTGGATGGACATCTAAGTATACAATATATACTATACATGCATAGGAATTAGTTGTTATTAGCAGCAAACAAGTTTTTTTTAACAAAATAATAACCTACACTTAGTATGTCAAGTATGCAATTTTAATTGCAATGGAATATTAATTGGGTTATATTTAAATACATGTATTTTACTCTGTATTTTTATATAGCCATTACACTCTAGGCAATTAAAAGTTTTAATTGTTTTGATATATCCCATCTTCTTTGAAATAGCATGCAAACTTACAATCTTAAATAATAGCCTTTTTCTCATATTAGATAATAGGCAAAGATTAAAATCATTGAGGGTCAGTAAGGAGGCAAATTTTGATAGGGATAAGACTTCAAAATACCACACAGTTTTGTATTGTGTTAACATTTTCTTAGATGTCAAGACAGTGTAGAATTCTTCAGTTATTTCCAGGACTCCGTGGAGGAGTGTGCTTATCTCAGTTTTGATTAATATTTTTTCTAATCTGTTTGCCTTTATAGTGTGGAATTATCGCAAGAGAAAACAAAGCCTGCAATCCAGTCACAGGATATAATTACTGTTAGGGAGACTCCGGAAGGAACAGGCAGGTTAAACAGAGAGAGAATCCTGTCCCAGTTAAAGAAGACACATGGAGCTGACTTCACCAATCCAGCATGTTTACCTTCTGAAATTTCAAGTCATAGCAGGAACAGGGAGAAAGATTCTCAGCAACTCAATTTGATTAAAAATTACTTTCAGGCCACTGGTAAAAAAAGGTACATTCATTCTTTTTTTTCTGAATTGAGTCTTAAAGGTTAAAAAAAAAGTTCCCTTTCTTAAGCTTTATTTTTATGCTAGCGAACTTAGTTTCTAATGCCTTACAGGGAGCTGTTATTTGATATTTATTCCAATAATGGTTATTACAGGGTGACTGAGCTTGGTAGAATTTAGAATTGGTCTTGCTTATGAAACAGGATTAAATGTAAACACCTTCTTGTTGAAATATCCATAGGCCTTCTAACTTTACCCGTCCAACTATCTATTGTTGACTAGAAAGGTATTTCAAAGTAAAGCCAACTCTCAGTCTTTCTTCTATTTTAAGAGAAAGGAATGAGGAATTAGAAACACCATTATCAAAACATGCAAAGATGAATAAGAAGTCATCACAGGTTTCCCATCAAACACCATCTGTACCTTTTTTGCTACGGGAAAATAATGTGGATTCTCAAAAAGGACAGTATGCAGCAACACAAGGAGTAAGTGACTCAAACATGGTCTCAAGAAAAACTTTAATATTGGAAAATAACAAGCTAAAGCAAATAGGAATGGAAAGTATCCCTGATGAAACACCTGTATCAAAAAAGAGAAAGAAAATAGAGGACCCTGTGGAAGATGAAGCTTCTTTAGAACTTGTATTTGCAAGCCAAGAGTTGTACCCAGAAGAGAATATAGGAGATCAGGATGAGAAAAACTCTCAGAATGCAAAAAAAGTAGAGGACCATGTGGAAGATGAAGCTTCTTTAGAACTTGTGTTTGCAAGCCAAGAGTTGTACCCAGAAGAGAATATAGGAGATCAGGATGAGAAAAACTCTCAGAATGCAAAGAAGAAAGTGAAACTGGATCTTACAGAAACCACTTTAAGAAACAAAGAAACAAAAATAGAAGCAACTAAATTTTTGGTAAGACCTGCTTTTCCTCATGAGATCTATTCACATATTAGGTCCTTCAAATTGCAGACATTTTACTATATTAATCAGTTAGCATTTAAATAATTTCCTTTCATATATCTATTCTTGCATGTAATACCTTAATTTTGTTCCACAATATAAATGTAACTAGCAAGTACATATTTACATTCCAGAAAAGCACACAAATGCACATACACAAAATATCACATATGGTAATTGCCAAATAAATCTAAGCATCTTAAATTACAGTAGTACAGTCACGTGCACTATTTCAAATATTTTTTTCTTGCATTCATGAGCTTAAGTGTCAGATAATTTATGATTTTCTATCTTAAAATGGTTCTGGACTTTTTAACAAAATAATTGACTATTTAAAATAGGAAGGGTTCTTTTTATTTTTCAATAGAATAGTTCAAGATTCTGGAACCTCATGAGATTAGTGATGGTCAAAATATGGGCAGTTTTAGAAGGGTGCATTTAGAATTTAGAATGCATTCATGGACTATACTAATGGCATCAATGGTTGCACTTGAATTGTTTCTACTACTGGGATCAGTGAATTCTGGGCTAGTAAAGGGAGGACGTTCTTGCACTCTTAAGTCTGCTAGTGGGTTTAATGAAAGCAAATCCCTGGTTATTAAAAGAAAAGATTGGGGATATATCTGCCAGGCCTGAATAAGCATGACTATTCATGTTAATGATATAGTTGCAACTGCAGCAACTTTAAGTCAAGTTGCTAATAAATGAAAGCTAACTTTTTTATATTCTTTAAAAATCCAAAAGTACCTTGTCTGTAAAATGAAGAAGAGCTCCAGAAATGGAGGAGGGAAAATGATAGTTATACATGAGTTACATGAAAGGAATCCTTTTGGGAGTATAGAGTGATAACTTACACATTAGAGAAGAGCTGGGGAAACCTAGGTTAAGTTATATCCATTGTTGGTTGTACAAAGTCACTGCTTTTAGCCAGTTGTTTTAGCTCAACCTACCCATAGGATTAGGTGTGGACAAAATGGAGGAGAGAGTACTATTCATACCTGCTGTGAGCTTTTGATGGAAAGGTGAGTTATAAGCCTGGTAACCCTAGGCCTAACACAGATTTTATACAAACATATACAAATAGTCCTTGGCTTACAACAGTTTGTTTAGTGATTGTTTAAAGTTACAATGGCACTGAAAAAAGTGACATGGCCATTTTTCACTCTTATGACCATAACAGCCTCCCTGTCCCCAAGTAACATTTGTTACTTGATGATTGACTCACATTTATGACAGTTGCAGTGTCCCAGGGTCTTGTGATCCTCTTTGTGACCTTCTGATAAGCAAAGTCAGTGGGGAAGCCAGATTCACTGAACAATCATGTGACTAATTTCACAATGGCAGTGGATTCACTTAACAAATGTGGCAAGAAAAGTTGTCAAATGAGGCAAAACTCACTTAACAAATTTCTCACTTAGCAATATAAATTCTGGGCTCAATTGTGGTCGTAAGTCGAGGGTCACCTGTACAAATATATCTTTTTGTTAAACAGGAAAAAAATGAGGAATCCCTTCCAGCAGAAAGCCAGAAAGAAGAAATCAAAGAGGAACCACCAAAACCTGTAAGAAGTGACTCAGATCTAAGGGATATTTTCATGTTTATTTCAAACTACTTCACAGGGTTATTGTGAAAATAAAATGGCACAGCTGTGTGTATTTGGAGGAAGGTGGGATGTAAATACAAGAAATAATTTAGTAAAAGGTGAATATAGAAGGAACAAATATTTTAAAATTAAAAATGCTTAAAATGTTAAGCAAATCTTTTTAAATAACTGTTTCTTACCCAAAACAATATTGGCGGTAGTGTTAAGAAAATATGTCATGTGCCTTCTGCCTCTTTTCCTCTTTCTTGCTATTAATTGAGAGCAAACCCCAATCCTTACTAGCATTGATGAAGTTTCTTAGTTTGGGAATGAAATATCTGCAAGAAAACAATCTAATTTAGAGAGCATTAAAAAAAAAAAAACCTTCATTTCAACCCTGAGCTACAAATATTCTCCTTTTTTTTGGTTCTTGCTATTATTTGTCAGGAGGTCAAACAGTAATTATTCCATTTGAGAATTAGGAGTATAAAAGGAGATCCATTTTGTTTTATTTTTCATAGGGATTGTTGGGAGATTTAAAAAGAGAATGTCTGTTAGAAAAAAAGCTTGAGATTATTAAATCAGAGGTGAAAGATTGCATGTAGTTTCCCAAATCAGAAAGAGTCCCTAACTTGTACCAACTTTGATGGTTGCCTCTGTTATTGCATCTAAAATATGTAATATTTTTTATCTTCCCAATTGTCCAGAAGATCAAGAATTGTCAGTGTGTCTGTCACATAATGCTGGTTTTTTTAAGGGAAAAAAATCCCCCCCCCCATTAGATGAATTAGTTGTTAGGAAGGTTTCTAACAAACTAACACATGATTCTTGTATGACAGGGGTCTCCAACCTTGGCTCCTGGAAGCCTGGCGGACTTCAACTCCCAGAGTTCCACAGCCAGCTGGCTGTGGAATTCTGGGAGTTGAAGTCCGCCAGGCTTCCAGGAGCCAAGGTTGGAGACCCCTGTTGTATGAGTTCACATTGTTTGAATTTTTTAAGATAAAATGGGTTTAATTATAAAATTTGGGGAAATATTGACTTGGGATATAATCCCTAGAGTAGGGGGAGGGAATATTTCTGGTAATCTCATTAATGATAGAGAAGTTGGATTAGTGCCTTCACTAATCGTTCTTCCTTTCTCTCCCTAAATAGAATCCAGATAAATGTGGAGATGATTCAAGTTATCTTCCTGGTAAAGTTTTGCAAATGGAATTTAAATCATTGGTTGTTACTCAACCAAAGAAAATCCTTCCTCCAGCAAATTCAGACTACGGGCATCTGAACAACTTTAAAAAATTTAAAAAGGTTTGTATATTGTAACAAAGGAACCTTGTTCAGAATATTAAATTTCAAGAATGTTTGTTTAGCTCTGTTTTATTGTTCTTTTGTTTTTGCATATGTACAATTATTAACTTTTATAAAGTATTTGCCTCCTTTTGAATTTTCTGAATGTTTGCATATGCAAAAGAGTTTTAAGAGGTTGCTGTGGGTACTGCTGATATGGACAGGAGCTTTAGTGAACAAACAACATCAAAAATTGGTGTTTGTTTCTTTTATTTCATAAACATAACAATCCAACATGTCAGTATGAAAAAAAATCTTCCCAAGTTCAGTTAGTTCAATTAAAAGGTATGTTGTGTAACAAGATCATTAGAAAATCAAGGCTGAAATGATTCAAGACGGAGCTATATTGATCCCACAAACATTTGTTTTCTTCATCTCCGCGAAGTTCTCTCACCATAACAATTGTAGAGGCTTCACGCAAAAGAAATTTCAGTTTTCTTTTTTAAAAGAAGCATTGTATTGCCTACAGTACAGAATAATCTTTTGGACTTACCTGATGTATTGCCAGAGACACAGTCTTGGGATGAAGAAAATTTGAAACAATAATAAATCTTCATAGATGGTTTTGTCCAAATTTCTCCAAGGGCATAGCATAAAGTCATCCTGGAAGTCATTAAAAAAAAATCCTGCAGAAATTTTCTGGTCATTGTTGCCTTGACTAAAATCTCTAATTTTACCACCAAAAGTAAATTACAGGTAAAAATGATTCACAGAAGATTATTAGGGTGGAAACCTCTGTTCACTAAGAAAATTGCCAAAGAGCATTTTGGCAGCTATCAGGATGAATGGATAATTTGTTTAAAAAGTGTAACTTTTGATTAATGTTATTATATCTGGCAGAAATCAAGCACTGCCTACTAAAACAAGAACCTAATATAAGTAGTCCTTGACTTAAAAGCATTCATTTAGCAGCTGTTCAAAGTTACCACACCACTGAAAATATTGATTTATGATCATTTTTCATGACTGTTGCAGCATCCCCAAGGTCATGTGATCAAAATTGCAATGTCCCAGAGTCATGTGATTAACTTTTGCAAGCTTCTGACAAGCAAAGTCAATGGGGAAGCCAGATTCACTGAACAGCCATGATACTAATTTAGCAGCTGCAGTTGATTCACTTAATGACTGTGGCAAGATTGGTTGTAAAATGGAACAACATTCGCTTAACAATTGTCTTGCTTAGCAACAGAAATTTTGGGCTCAATTGTGGTTGTTAAATCAAGGATTACCTGTACCATTTATTACGCTTGGTAGGTTTTTTTTTGATGCAGGAAGTATTTGTGATATGTGGGAATCCTGGCTTAGAAAACTCCTGACTCAGAACCTGGATGATTTACCATAACAAAAGAAAGCTTTGTTTCAGAATTTTACTAGAGAGTATTGGCCTATCTGAAGCTGAAATATAAGTGAGTAATTCAGCAAGACAATGATCCCAAACTTCCAGGCAAGTCTACAAGTGTTTTGAAAGTTAAGTCCAGGCCTAAATCTCATAGAAATTTGTGGTAGGACCAGGAGTTGAGGAATTCATATTAGAAAATCTTGAAATATTATTGCTTGAAATGATTCAGCATGGAGTAATGGTCCCAAATTCATAGGGCTGGTGGGGGTGATTAATTTTTAATTCTGGCATATGTTGTATTGAATTACTTTGTTTAAGAAATAAATGAAGCAAGGTCCAAATTTGCATTTATTTTCTTCTGCTTTGCAACCATTGGCAGTAATTAATATGATATGCTGATATGCTTTTTTATTCCTGGACAGATATCTTATCCTGGGGCAGGGAGGCTCCCAAATATTATTGGAGGATCAGATCTGATTGCTCATCATGCTAGAAGAAACTCTGACATGGAAAATTGGTTGAGACAAGAAATGGAGGTAGGAAACACAAACATTTTTTTTAATCTAATATAAACACCACTGACATTGTTAGTGCTTAAAATGTTTTGCAAAAAAGGTTGTTTAGCTTTATAAATGGATATGACTTTGTAGCATGTCTGTGTAGAATATTGATTTCTTACCTTGAGTTTTTCACCTTCTTCTGTATTATAGAGAGCTTACAAACCCTAGGCTCTGTGACTCAGTGAGACTTAAAACAAAGCTCTAATAAAGGATCACTTTTTAAAATTATTGATAATTTTGTTGAACAGAAATGTTAGGAATATGTATTGTGATTCAGTGAAGGCTTAGACCAGTGGTGGCTAACCTTTTTGGACTCCTGTGCCAAAAATTGTGCACGTGCTGGAGCATACATGCTCACATGCCAGCACCCCAGAAGGCAATGCACCTCCACCTGCACATGCGCATGCAATACCAACACCGCCGCCGCCCCCTTATCTGCACTGCACCTACAGCTGATTTTCAGCTGGTTTGAGGCCTTTTTCAGCCTCCTGGAGGCTTGAAAAAAGCCTCTGCAGGTTTTGCAGGCCAAAAAATAGGCTTGTTTCATCACTTTCAGTATTACAGGAAATGATGAAATGGGCCTATATTTGGTCTGCAAAACCTGCAGAGGCTTTTTTCAAGCCTCTGGGAGGCTGAAAAAGGCCTCAAACCAGCTGAAAGTCAGCTGTGAGGCGCACACATGCACAGTGAGGTAAATTTGCCTGCGGCTTGCGTGCAAGCACAAATGGCTCTGCATACTACCTGTGGCATACATGCCATAGGTTCGCCATCACGGGCTTGGATACAATAAAACTCTATGTTATGTATGTACGTATGTATTTTGTAAGCCAAGAAGAACAGTAAGTGAATGCCTACAGAGAATTTTGTTTTTATTAAACCCTTATTTTTTCTAGATACAGCAGAACATTGAGTGCAATTATTAGAGTCTTTCATGTACACAACATGCAAGGATGGCATGTTGGCATAGAAGAAGGGGTATTGTGAAAAATCAGAGGGAGGTTATATGATGCTTCCCTATGCCCACTCTGTTCCTCAACTTCAGGAAAGGCTTGATATTGCCCATGTTTGCAGTAGGAAGAAAAGATTGTGAACAGAAATAGCCTTGTGGTTGTACAGCATAGGATATTATTTATGAATGTCTCTATTTAAAATTGATTTTAAAATCTTTGCTACTCATTCTTAAAGAAACATTCATTTTTCTTCTAGGAGCAGAATTGTCAAACAAGAGAGGAATCACTTGCAGATGATCTGTTCCGGTAAGGAACTTATTTTTAATAGTGGAGTCAGTGGCACTTTTCTTTTGAGCAGTTTAGTGAAAAGGCATCTGATTCCTGTATTCTGTCATGACAAATAAATATTGATCAGCATTATGTAAGTAAGTTTGCCTATGAAAATAAATATATGAAATGTGTAGCTGTTTCTTCAAACCAATGGTCATGTATGCTTTTAGAAGGAAACTCTTGATTTTTTTCCTGATTGTCCCTTAATTTTTGGTACCCATTTTGTTCTTCATTAAGTGACTTGGGGCTTTAAACCTGGATAACTATTCAAATATCAGAAAAGGAGATGCGTGTGATAAAGATAATGTCTTATATGTCAGTTGACTGGCCAGCTAGGTGGGATTCCACACCATTTCAGAGTATTAAAGCCATCATAATAAATCATTTTTTGTTCTGTTTCGAATTTTACAGGTTCCTGGAGAATGTATGGAGACCTGTACTTTGGAAAATTAATGTTAAATTATGTTATTATGCTGAAATTATGAAGGATATAATATATGAAAATTGGAATCTCACATGTTAGATTCAATGGAAAGGAAGACTGTGGTCTTTATGTACCTGTAGGAGAAGGAATGACAGAACCTGGAGGTGGGGTGAAAAAAGGGATCAACTTGGAGTCCATACATAGCCACAAGTGAACTAAGTCCAACCCTCCTTCAGTGCTGTTGACCCTTATCTAACTCTAAGCAGTTAGAGCAGATTAGTCTCGGCCATTAGTTGAGAAGACTCTTGTGCAGAGGCTGTAACAATACATCAGTTTAATTGAACTTTCATTTGTAGACTGGTATTTTTGTTCTTTTGCGCCTGAGAGCACCCAATGTGATCAGCCTGCATGGTTTCATCATGTTGGTCAAATAAATATTTCAGAAGAAATATTGATAAACTTCCAATGCTTGTTTACTGCCATTGTATTCAAGCTTCTTTTTAATGATCTCAGATTCCTCCAGGCTTCCTGTTGTGACCTGGCGATAACTTTGTAAGATTAATTAGGCCGTACATTTATGGTAGGACTGAAGTCACCCAGAATCCTTCATGGCTTATATAGGAATTTTAAGAAGTAACTTGTTTTAATGTAGTCAGATTTCCTAATTGTTACATTACTTTATCTCATTTAATATTTTTGTAGGGTTTCTGGTTACTTTATTGCTTCATAATTGTCTAATCTGTTAATCAATTTAAAGTTCCATTTATTAAACACAAAATAAGTTTTAAAGGTTTCTTAAGTAATCTGTATTTATATACTTTTTCTTAATTTACAGGTATGAGCCACGAATAAAAAGAAGATAATTGTACCTCTAATTGCTTGCTAGTAATAAACTGCAGTATCAAAGAGTTACTTTATAATCAATCACATCTGCTGAAAATGCGACTATCAGAAACAGAACTTGAGACTAGTCCCAATTAGTGATGGATCCAAAACTAGCCAATTTTCTCGTAGCCTTTGAAATATTAACGTAAAGGAAAATATTCAACATTTAGTCTGAGCTGGAGAGGAATTTTAAGCTTCCTGCATTTGCATAATTTTCAAGCCTCTTCCAACCTTGTTACTATTTACTGAAATTCTCCCACCTATGTTTGTGTTGCAGGTGGGGTACAAGGAATTGTGGGAAATGTGGTTTTCCCAGCCTAGAAAACCCATTGAGTAGCGCTGAGAACCTTGCTTTCCATATTTCCATTAAATACCCAGTTGTAGCATGTGATGAAAACTAGTGGATGAGGGAGTGTCCAGACCGTTGTTCTTAGAGTAGCTAGAAGATTTAGTGAGAGAGCACAGAAAGAGGCAGGTGATTCTGAAAGTTGCCATGCACCTGTAGGATCATGGGAACAAGATATTGTGCTAATATTAGAGATTTTGTCTAAACAATCTTGGAACCAATCTTGAAAACACCGAGCTTTTAATAGCATTCCAACAAAGGAAAGTTGTGATTTTGGAGTTTTTGCTGACCAGGAGTTTGTTCATTGTCAGATACTGAACTTAATATGCTTTATGTCTTTAGAATTCCATTTCAAGCCATGTTTTAAGAACTTTCTATGAAAGCCTTGGTTTTTATAAAAAGAAATGGAGATACCACATTTTTAAAAGGTAACTTTGAAGTTTGTGTTTAATTTATGCATTGCAGCAGTTTCTATTTATAAAAGATGAAACATAAGTGTAAATCAGATGTTACAGACTAGTCCCTGTAATATTTAACTCTCTTAACCAGTTCTAAGAAAAAGATCCTGATCAGGGAATTAGGATGTGCTTCAAATTCCTTTCACAATGGATTTTCGGGGAGTTTCTGCCTCCTCAAATATGCTATAAAAAGGTCTTTTTTTAGTATCATATTTTAAATTTAGGAATCTTCACTGTCAATTTGAATCACTCCAGTATAGATTTGCACTACATATTATGCTGGTAAATGAATATTTTGTTGGTTTAGCTGAGTTATTTTCAATTGGAGAATCATACAAAGCAGCCATTTGTATAAACTAACCAATAAATGTTTCCTGTGAGGAAATGTGCCTTTTTTCTCAAGTGTCCTATTTATATTGTTTTCTAATCTGAAGAAGGAAAAGAAATAATTTTCAGATGTTGATGACTTCGCCTTAACATATACCATCTTCTAAATAGTAAAAATGAAAAGATGCTAAAGCAAAGATTGAGAAAGCCTCCATTGCTTTTCGTGCAATAATTGTTTGATTTGCAGAAAATTTAGCAACATGGTAAGGGTAGAACCAAACATTGAATGATTATATGTTATTTTAAAACAGAACCATCCTGAAGAAGTATACTGAGCTAGCAGTGCAAAATATTAATCAATTTCCCATGAGGATATGAAAACCTTTCCTAAGCTGGCAGTAATAATTCAATTGATTTTCAAAGCATTTCTCTTTCATCATTCTCATTTATCCATTATATTTATCCAATCTGTGCAGTAACTCAACATTATTTAACATGTGTTGAGAATATAATGGTCTGAAACCTAGGTATAGAAACCATGGACTTTTGAAACTGCTGGAAATTTATTGTTTGAATCACATTTTTGCCTATCCTCCCCCCCCCCCCGTCTCAAGTCCCTCTTTATTCCTTTAAAATAACTGAGAAAGAGAGTGCTATTTTATCCTGATACCCTGTGCTTGAGTCTGATAATAAACATCAAGTAAAAGAAACCCCATTGCAAAAAAGTAAGAGCTGAAGCAGCTGTAAGGCAAATAGACAGTTTGGAAACTACTCAAAGAGAAGGCAAGTCCCAAATTGCTGTTTTCTTAAGGAAGTGATGGAGTTGACTCTATTTGGTCTTCTGCTAGCTGCAATTTGTGGAGATGAAGATGGATTGTCTCTTCTGAGAGAGGCTAGGTCTGTTGAGTCAGCTTTCGAGCAGAATTAATAGTCCTCTTGCTATAAAAGATTGATGCAATAGTTTGCTTAATATCAAGTATTATTTTCTAATAGTTTTCCTTTCAAACACGATCTTTTTTTTTTTACAGCTATTTTTATTTTTAATTTATCCTGACCCTAACTTAGCCTGAGTAAATGCTGGTGAAATTTTAATGATAATTTTTTTAGGGGAGGAGAGGAAAGGAACACTGAGAATATTACAACTTTATGTACTATATACAAATAACTTCCGGGTTTTGGCAGAAGTTGAACTGTGTGATTATTAATGTAATTCTCAGATCAAAGTTATAAGCAAACAAGAAAATGGAAAAGTATTATTTTCTAGTGAAAAGCAAAGTTTTTAAAATCTAGTTTTCTGTTGATTTTTTTTTTTATTGGAATTATTCATAAGACACATGGAGGTCTGATTTATGGCAAGGGTCCCCAAACTTGGCAACTTTAAGCAATGCTGGCTGGAGAATGCTGGGAGTTGAAGTCCACAAGTCTTAAAGTTGCCAAGTTTGGAGGCCTCTGATTTATGGTTTCTTGGCTACTTTCATACAAACAAATGCTACAAACAAATAAAATTGTCTTAATGTGTTGTGAGATTGTTATACCCACCTTTTAGCAAAAATTAACTAGTGAGACAAATCCATACAATTGCTAGCCTGTGTATCCTTTCAAAATATTTCTGTCTCCAGGAATCAACATATAGACTCTTTTTATTTAAACTTTTGAGGAGAAGGAAAACTCAGCTTCCATTGTGGACAGAACATTTAGGTTCTTGACAGTTCTGACCCTAACAGGAAGAAGAGCTTGTTTTCACATAACTCTAGTGAACCAGAACATCTAAAATTACTACCTGCTTTTTACTTTCTAAAACTATTAGAAACCTTAAATATCATTCCCATTCCAAAATATAGGCAGGACTTAGGCAAAATATAAGTTAGATTTAATGACATTTCTTGTCTTTCCAGATACTTTTGGTACTGTATCAAAATTTAAAACTTCAGCATCAAAGGAATTGTATCCACCAATAAAAGAATGGAGTTATTTTCAAGCAAATTGGACACTAGTGTTCAAATGCATCATGCTCTAAATTAGATTATTTTAAGAAATTATGTTGAAAGAAATATATGGGTAACATAATTGCTGCTATAGGAAAGTAGCTAATCTTTCTACTGTTCTTAGGTCTGTACAGTTTAATGATGTCATTTTTTCCTTCAGGTATACTTGAGTCTCTAGACACACAGTTTTATTATTCTAATTTAAATTAATGTATCAGGCTTGCCTCTAAGGAGTCAACAGCAATTAGAATAAAGAACATTACTTTGAAATTCCATATCTTTCCAAAAATACTCTATGCAATTAATGGCTTTTTAAAAAAATCAATTTAATGTTCATTTATGTCAAATCACTGCATAAATTCCTGGCCCAAGTTTCAGTAAGTGGAAAACAAGTCTAGTTTCAATATTTCTTCAAATTCTTTAAATTCGTATTGAATAATCAATAATAGCATGGTGAATTTCAGTTATGGTTTAAAAACGGTTTAAGTCATACTCAGCTTCAAGACTGAAAACTTCCATTGTAGAAGGTTAATGAAAGTCATGTGAGTTGGCTGTTTAAGTTTCTTAAAGTATTGCAAAACAATTGACCGCAATAAATAGATGTTCTCTCTCCCCTTTCTCCATATAAAGTTCATCTCTTTGTAACTTCATAAAGTCCTACTCTACCTAAACATAAATGCACATTGGGTATGCCAACCACAATGTAATAGCAACATTACACGCAAATGAGGGTTCACACATCATGGTAAGCTTAGTTGTAAGGGGTTGCTTTAAATATAGACATGATTACATATTCAGGCTCTGCCTGTCAGAATATGTTTGTACTTTGATTAGTCCAGAAGAGGGTTTAAATCAGAGATGGTATTCAGCAGGTTCTGGCCAATTCTGGAGAACCGGTAGCAGAAATTTTGAGTAGTTCGGAGAACCGGCAGATCCCACCTCTGACTGGAGATTTTACAGTCTCCTTCCCCTGCCATGCCCACCAAACTACAACTCACAGAACTGGTAGCAAAAAAATTTGAATCCCACCACTAGTTTAAATGTGAGAGACTGCCAACAATCCAAAACCACAACTTGGTTTTCTGGTTTCTACTAACCAGGCAAAATATATTTATATATTTACATCTGATTCGGCTGGACTAACTAAGAAACTCATTTGTGGCTTTTCAGCTGCAAATGTTATCAGGTAAGACATGATATGCATTTTTTCTTCAATTATATACAACTTTACATGGCATTCATACAATATTATGGGGCATTTTACAGATTTTTGCAAAGTTAATCTGCTAGTAGTTTATCCTCTTTCTCCTTTATCTGGATTGCAGGCTTTCGCATCTTGTGCCTTTACTGCGTGTTTGTTGTTCCATTGGGAGCAGGGAGCGTTGATTTCAAAAATTTTGTTGGCACTGCTTCTAGTTCATTCTTCTTTGCATAAATTTCTGTTTGTACACAATAAGGGATTTGGGCCGGTGGTTTGGCCTTAAAAAGTTTTAATGCTACAGAGATTAATTGTTCTCCACTTGTGTAAAAGAAGTGTTTAATAGCACCTCTAGACTTAAATGCTAACTTTACTATGTGGTTCTCATGCAGGTTCCAAGTGTCTTTAGAGTGGAAAAATACTCTAAGATATTCAAATACAGAATTTGTTCCATCCTCCAAAATAGTTGGATGGCTTTTCCAACAAAGACCAGAATTTTAGACTTTTCAAAATTCAGAAGCAGGCAACTTTGTCTGCAATACCAAAATATTGCTGTTATTGCTCTTTTTAGCACTATGAGTTTATGATCAGTAAAAAAAAGTGGAATAGTGGTTTTGTACTCTGATGGTTTAGATGCATGGAAATCTGGATTATGAAGAAAGTCCACACTGAACTGAGATGCAAATCTTGCGCACTCCTTTTTGAACACTTATTGTGTCAGAAGACTCTTAGATATTGCACCTTGTTGTTAAGGTGATGATGGAAAACAATTTCTGTATCAGAAAGGGGAGGTGCCTGTCAAAAGTTATGGCTTCTAATTTTTCCACAAAGGGCATTCCTGGAAATTGAGTCAAAAGCATCTCTGGAGAATCTCAGTCATCCAGGTCATGGTTGTCCCAAAGAAGACCTTAAGAAGCTTCTTGGGTGAGAAGCACAACATCTTCAAGGAGAGTCAAAGGCATGTTAAAATCCAGAAAGGCTGTGAAGAGGGAGGAGTGTATTTTTGTGCAAGATAGTGGAGCACCAAAATGCAATCCAGGTTAGGAGGGCTTGGAGGATGATAAGGCACTGCCTGAAAATCCAGTTCTTTTCAGTTGGATTGACCCCTCTAATTTTAACAGACAATTTTTCTTCTTCCTGAAAAAAGCTGAAGAGCAGACTTTGGCATTATAAGGCTTTCTATATGATTCCTAATTTCTTTAGGATATGACCAAGCCAAACAACTGCTCGCTCAGAGAATAAGGAATGTGAAGTTTCAAACTAAGGAAACTTAGGACATTCCAACATTGCAGAAGTTGGGTTGGATTAATAATGGCATTTGGGAACCAGTAAGCTATTTCCAAAATCTAACTTCCTGAGCTGTGAATAGCATTTTTCAAAGTTATCAACAAAAACGTCTTACCAAGGCGGATATTCCCAAACTCCATTAACTGAGCAAACCTACCCGTGACCATGTGACAAGGGATCAAAATAATTTCACATGCATTGTTATAAATTCTACAGGGAAATCAGATCTGCTTATATTCTGCTTCTGGTACATACATTTCCAGGAAGGCCAGACAATTTCTAAACCCTTTATCACTTGTTCAATAGCTTAATTCGTTTAAGATATGCCAGCTGTTTTAGATGTGTGTGTGTGTATACACATACACTTCATGGATTGTAGTATCTTAGATTTACACATGCACATGCAATCAATACACCATTGTAGTAACGTACAGTATGTTACGTATTTATCTGTTTTATCTTTGTTATCCTAGTATTTTATCAAATTTGGCTAGTCATTTACCAAATAAACAGCATTGCTTTCTTTGATTTGCTAGTATATGATTGTGAGAGGAGGGTTTATATATCTTTCAGATTCATGTAACTGGCCCTCTCAATAATGTGACCATGGGCAGTGTACAACAAAACAAATCAATTATATCAAGTCTTAAATAATCATTAAAAAAATTAAACCAATAAAAAATAATTGCATGTAAATACCATATAAAAAAGATCATTGGAGCATGCTCCAAAATCTCACACACAATACAGTCATTTTGCAGCTTCCGTTTCCATGGGATCCCTAAGCCTATCATAAATATAACACCTAATATTGCAGTATATGATTTTGATACTTTGGCTCTAAGTGTCCAGTTAACAATATGACTTCCAACAGTACCAAACCCTATGGGGAAAAAAGCCACAAATACTGTGGTTCTTTTTCTGATTTTACTGGAAGAAAATCATAGATTTTCTGCATTAACCTTAATGTTGTTATAAGACTACTAAGAAATAAACTTAGATCCCTTGCATGGCTAGTTTTTAATTCTTCCATATCCTTGAATTCTATTCTGGCTTTTCCAGTATATCAAGTTGGCATAGTCTGTAAATACAAAAAATAATTTGAACTCCCCCACCCCTTTATCTAGGGATAATACTAGATTAATTGATAACCTCAAGGTAATTGAATTGGAAATTAATTCCAATGCTTTCCATTAAATATCAGATTTGCTTCTGTTGATCCCAAGTTTTTTTGTAGTAAGTTGAGGACAGCACAGCAAAAGGCATGAAATAGATGTCTTAAGTGCCTGCAAGGATTAAGACACACACAAAAATAAATAAATATAGGACCAAAAAATCTTATCCCCCATTTTGGGCATGGGGGGGGGGATTTGCATAAAAAGGATATTTCCCTTATATGTCAAATTGCATGAAAACATTGAAAAAAGTTTTGGCATGCAAGCATTTCTATGAGTTAAGTGCTATTCTAGTTTATGATCATTTCATAATAATCCAGTAACAACCATTAATTTAGGGAGGTCCTTCATAATGAAAATACCAAAAATGGTTTGTAAATGGTATTCCAACAAAGCAACCCAACCACATTCAAAATCATTTGTTGCTTCCAACCAAATTGATTTTCTATTATATTGAAAGGTTCTCCACTAAAATATTTAGGAAAGATAATAATTAGAAAACTACAAGAATGTAGTGATTTAGAGTCAAATTTGGACATGTAGTATTCTTTAAGTCTTTGTAGGAATTGGGTTGCTAAAAGATTAGTTTGTTACCCTGATTTGCTATGTAAATGATACAGACTTAAAAAGTCAACAACTGATTTGAAGGGGCCCTCTTTAAAAATATTAAAATAGTTTAACAAATCTAGACACAGTGTCTTTATTGGGTGTTTTACAATAAATTTAACTTGTCCGTCTCCAACTCTGAGCTATTAATCTGAGTTTACAACAATTCTGATTCAAATTGACAGAGACAAAGTGTAAGAAACAGGATGAGTTTTTAAAAAGTTTATGTAAGAGAGAGAAAAGACATATTTTGAATGCCATGCTTTTATTTAAAATTATTGGCAATCCTGAACTTTATCCCTACAATGAAAAATAGGCAGTCTTTAAATATTGGACATTCATTTAATCCTATACGCAATTTAATTCAGAATTACTGTTACATACTCCATAATATACACAAGGATAAAGTCAATTAAAAGTAAATGCCTTTTATTCTATATTTAGATATAATTGGTTACCAATTCCAGTTCCACATATTTTATATATTAGCATAAATTACATTTCATTTTTCTCTTTATCTTACCAAATAGTAAAAATACCCTAGGTTTAAATGGGCAGGAGCATAACTGATAAAAAAATTGGAGATTAGGAAACTAATTTGCTACACATGCATTTTGATGTCTATAGGAATTGCTGCCAATGAACATAATCAAAGTTTAGGAGTCTAAAAAATAAAACAGTCATAATTTATAAAAAATGAAATACAAATAGAACCACTAGTTACCCTTGTGGTTTCTATAGCAATAATTCCCATAATTAACAGGCTATTTTGCCTCAGATATATTGTGGATGTATTATAATGGAAACTACATAAAATATGGGCAAATTCTCCCATCTCCACATGCTTTTCTAGAATATGACTTCTGTGTAAATGTCAGATTTAGCTGGATTGTACTGCATGTTTTAGATTAATGATTGGTGCCTTCATCAGACTCAAGCCCTAAATCTGATTTAGATGTAAGAGATTAGGCACATCTCAAATTTCTAGCTCATTTGAGATTCAGAATATGCAACATTCTTAGGTTGCCTTTATAAAATCTTTGCTGCAAGTAACTGGCTGAAAATTTGCCTTAATCTGTGTTAAGGAGAAAATTCTATTCTTGAATACTCATCTAGTTTTGTATAGCAAAACAATTAGCTTATGAGTAAAAACTTTTTATTGTATATATCTTTCTAAGCTTTGAAACCAAAGCAAATTAGCATGCATTGTTATCCATTACAGAAAAACTGCCATTTTTTTTTTTGCATTTTGCAAGGCTGCAATACTGTTGTAGCATCTTCCTCTATGAGGCAATGCAAGCACAAAAAACTGGTATGTATAACAAAACCAAGACTAATCACTTAGTTATTAATGGTCAGACCAGTTGTTACCATGTCTGCAGCTCCTCAGGGTGTTTTTGTCTATTTGCTTTAGGGGACTCCATCTGCACCTCTTTCAACTATAAATTGATGTTTCTTCTGTTTTGCAACTAAATGCCGTGTAATTCCCAATGCTCCTCCTTTTAAAAAGCGTACAAAATTGTCTCCAACCAATGGACCAAGTGCAAAAAGATTGGGTTCTTTTATACACTCATAAGTATATGGATCAATTTCAATAGGGTTGCCCTTGCAAGTAACTGGTTCATTTGGATTATGGCATATGCTCTGGCCTTGATCCTTTAGGAAACATAAGTTAGGATGTGAACCTATTAAGACTACTGCTAAAGAGAATTTTAAGATCTTCTTTAATCCCAAAGAACTCTGTAAGATACACTTCATATCGGGCTGAAAAGAAAGAACTTGATGTTCAGGTAAACTGGTATAAGCAGGATGCACATTGTAATCCAGAGTAACTGACTGAGTACACATCATATGGTAGACTTTATGATATTCTGGATAAAGTTTTTTTGGTAGCTGTTTGAAAATTAAACTTGGGTCAGTGACCCTCCTACGGAATGCATGAATAATAGGCACACTGTTATTATAAGCGTATAGAACTGCATCTGCTGCTGTGAGTCCACCACCTATAATTAAAACTGGATCTGTATTCCCATGCAATATTCCTTTATCTATGGCAGCTCCAAAATCAGATATGGTATGGAGCACAAAAGGAAAGTCTTCTCCTTCAACTTGCAATCGGCCAGGAGCATCAAAAGTTCCAGTGGCAAGAGCCACATTTTCAGCAAACAAACAGAACGGCATATGAGAGCCATCTGCTGATCTCTGATAACCTCGAATTTCCCAGTTTCTTTTGATCAGTGTAGTCTGCCCATCTTCTATCTGCAAAGGGCTTTCGCTTTCGCAATCCTGATCACGATAAAACTTTGACACAGATGTGATGTATGCATTTTCTCTGAAGTTTTTCTGTAAGCCCATGATTTTAACATAGTGCTTGTAATAATTTGCAACTTCCTCTGGCAGAACTCTGTCACACTTCATATTTCTGAAAGAAGATCAGATCAGAAAATTATTTATTTTTAATTGATATATTTGAAGCATACAATCACAACAGAAACACTTCTCAACTCTAAATATGATTGTACTATTCCTTTAAAAAAAAGAGGGGGGAAATTGTTTTATTTTAAGTACATTTATTTTTTACTATCTTAAAATTTTCCACTAGGTGGAAACCTACAATATAATCTCTACATCCAAGCATCAGTTCTTTCTTTCTACAACAATCAGTATAAAAATGTTACCAAGCTCACCTTCGTTTAGTCGCAGCCCAATCTTTAAATGCATATCCAGGTAATTCCATCCAGTTTCCGAAACTGATAGTGAGCATAGAACCTTCCATTGACTATGGGAAAATAAAATAATCTTTATCCAAAATATATTACCTTTCTATAAAAATAGCATTACATTTTGAAGATTAATTTTAAAAAACACTGAAATATATTACGTACCAAGACCAATTAATTTATTATATTATTTGTTTGGTGCTTTTCCACAGTGACTCTTACTGAAAGCATACTAATTGAGTCAAATAACAAAAATTAGGATTAGGATAAAAAAATAAACCTTCCACATTCTAAACCTGTGAAAATGAGAACAGAAAATCTGCTTAACAAACTGCTAAGCGATCAGATTTAATGTTATTTTTATAGATCATTAAAAATATTGGGTTATTCATGGGATGCTGGGAACGCAATGGTTAGAACAATCTGCCAACCCATGTTTGGGACCTGAGTGCTGTTATGTGGCAGGGTGAACTCTCATAATTTGCTCCATCTCCTGCTGATCTAGCAGTTTGAAAGTGTGCAAACATGAGTAGATAAATAGCTACCACTTTGGTGGGCTCATTAATGGAGACATGAAAGAAGCTTCCAATGGATGTCTCCTGGGCAAGTGATGTCACCGGTTAATCCTTTCAACCCAGAAGTGTCTCAGGGCTTCCAACATGAATACGATGATAGGATGCTATATATGATAGAACTCAAAAAATATAAATGAGCATTTGCTATAGAAGCCACAACCAATCAGAAGTTTTATATGGTAAGTGCACTTAGCTGTTAAGGAAGTTAAAGTTCTTACATGCCAAGCACCACCAGGTGGTCCTTTGCCAAGTACTATATGAGGAATGTATTGATGTGGTTCAAATTTCCATTGAAGAACTGGTGGGTACTTAAATCCAAAATCAGCTTCAGGATGAAGCAAAGTGTCAAACAGAATTGCAACGGGATTTGAAGAGCGTCCTTCCAGGCCTTCAGCCAAGTACTCTAATTCCTGATTTGAAAAAATAAGATTTAAATGATCATTCAACTTTTCCTCAGAGTACAACATAATAGGCAGTGAAAAAACCCTTTTGCTTTCCTTACACATCAGTTATATGCATCTTACAAATTATATTTAATTTGTAAATATAATTTATTTCCTCCCTGCAAATTTTTATCAAGACTGATTTATCCTTTGTTTTTAATTAACTTGGAAGGTTTTTTGGGGGTGGGGTGGGGGGGAGAGAATAACCCCAGAATATCTAGAGGGCATGACATTGGAAAAGTCTCTCCTAAATGGTATAGAATTGACCAGTTTGCATTGGGAGTACATTGGAGTCAAGATTTAGCTGTGTATATAGCTAAATATGGAGAATGTGCTATTAAATGTATTATAATTGAACAATTTCTTTTTGGCAGCTTTTTTTTTTAAGCTTATAAAAAGCCATTTTAATGACATTGTGATGTCTATGACACACCACAAAATAGTTTGCTGAATCCTACTATTTAGTTCACATTACATTAATGGGTCACAGGTTTATTAATAGACACTAGTCATGATATCTAAAATGTACCACCATTTAGAAATAAGTATTTAGGAAGCTTCCAAAAGCCATAGATATACTAGTGTGGTAATACAGCGAAAACCTAGTTTATCTTTATCTTTATCTTTGGGAAATATTTATGTATTTATTGCATGTCTGGTATCTTGTATTTCAAGTGTACTTTATATTAACAGCAATAGTAAGAAAGAATAAAAATTATTAGCAGCTTACAACACAAATAGAATCAATATTCTTGAGGCTGGATATATAATATGCAATTAAATATGACATAAAATTAAATGCATATTTCCTAGTTAAAATACACTGCTCAAAAAAATAAAGGGAACACAAAAATAAGACATCCTAGATCTGAATGAATGAAATATTCTTATTAAATACTTTGTTCATTACATAGTTGAATGTGCTGACAACAAAATCACACAAAAATTATCAATGGAAATCAAATTTAGCAACCCATGGAGGTCTGGATTTGGAGTTACACTCAAAATTAAAGTGGAAAAAAACACTACAGGCTGATCCAACTTTGATGTAATGTCCTTAAAACAAGTCAAAATGAGGCTCAGTAGTGTGTGTGGCTTCTACATGTCTGTATGACTTCCCTACAACGCCTGGGCATGCTCCTGATGAGGTGGCGGATGGTCTCCTGAGGGATCTCCTCCCACACCTGGACTAAAGCATCCCCCAATTCCTGGACAGTCTGTGGTACAATGTGGCATTGGTGAATGGAGCAAGACATGATCTCCCAGATGTGCTCAATTGGATTCAGGTCTGGGGAATGGGTGGGCCAGTCCATAGCACCAATGCCTTCGTCTTGCAGGAACTGCTGATACACTCCAACCACATGAGATCTAGCATTGTCTTGCATTAGGAGGAACCCAGGGCCAACCACACCAGCATATGGTCTCACAAGGGGTCTGAGGATCTCATCTCGGTACCTAATGGCAGTCAGGCTACCTCTGGCGAGCACATGGAGGGCTGTGCAGCCCCCTAAAGAAATGCCACCCCACACCATTACTGACCCATTGCCAAACCGATCATGCTAGAGGATGTTGCAAGCAGCAGAAAGTTCTCCACGGCATCTCCAGACCCTGTCACGTCTGTCACATGTGCTCAGTGTGAACCTGCTTTCATCTGTGAAGAGTACCAGGCGCCAGTGGTGAATTTGCCAATCTTGGTGTTCTCTGGCAAATGGCAAACGTCCTGCACAGTGTTGGGCTGTAAGCACAACCCCCACCTGTGGACATCGGGCCCTCATACCACCCTCATGGAGTCCGTTTCTGACAATTTGAGCAGCCACGTGCACATTTGTGGCCCACTGGAAGTCATTTTGCAGGGCTCTGTCAGTGCTCCTCCTGTCCCTCCTTGCACAAAGGCGGACATAGCGATCCTGATGCTGGGTTGTTGCCCTCCTACGGCCTCCTCCACGTCCCCTGATGTACTGGCTTGTCTCCTGATAGTGCCTCCATGCTCTGGACACTATGCTGACAGATAAAACAAACCTTCTTGCCACAGCTCACATTGATGTGCCATCCTGGATGAGCTGCACTACCTGAGCCACTTGTGTGGGTTGTAGACTCTGTCTCATGCTACCACTAGAGTGACAGCACCTCCAGCATTCAAAAGTGACCAAACCATCAGCCAGAAAGCATAGGAACTGAGAAGTGGTCTGAGGTCACCAACTGCAGAACCACTCCTTTATTGGGGATGTCTTGCTGACGGCCTATGCTTTCCATCTGTTGTCTATTCCATTTCCACAATAGCATGTGAAATTGATTGTCAATCAGTGTTGCTACCTAAGTGGACAGTTTGATTTCACAGAAGTGTGATTGACTTGGAGTTACATTCTGTTGTTTAAGTGTTCCCTTTATTTTTTTGAGCAGTGTATATGTTTTTGATTAATAAGTATATAAACATAAGATTAGTGTTTATTGTACCTGATCAACAATAGAAAGATGAATAGCTTCTTTTAACTTATTGTACAAAATAAGATTTGGATGTTCAGCTTCGGGGGATAAATATGGTCTATATCCAGATAACATGTAAGAGAGGCATATTCCGGAAGGTCCATTGCCTGTTTGTTTTTGAAAAAAAGTAAAAATAGATTTATTAAATTAAAAGAAAGTCCATATTATGTCAAAATTAAACATTTTTAAATCTACTGATTTAAAAGTAAATGCTTTTCATTTACAATTCCTTCCATAGAAATTTGGATAAAAACCTGGAATTTTCAAAATCTTAGACTTATCACTAGACTGATATTCAACTTTCACATTTTAGACATTGTTTTAATAATTTTTAAATTATGAAAATATGCAAGTGAAGTGCCATTTTATAATAAATTATGTTTATTATTTTGTACTAAACAATAATTAGAACTAATTAGTAATCCAACTAGATCTCATTTTATAGATGATCTTGAAAAGCCAAGAAAGAGCAGATCAGCTTAATTCAAATCAGCCAGAAATACAGAAAGTGTAAAGATTGAGAATTGAAAAATCAAAACAAAAGAGATGTAATGAAAAACAGCTTCCACGAAAATTACATTGTATCACCAGGAATCAAATTTTATCTGTATTTTATCAGGATTCTAGACAAATGTAATTACTCCTCATCCCTTAGGGGTATTTTTTGACATATGACCATAATGAAGCCTGCCCATCGTGGTCCTAAGTTATGACAGTTGTAAAACAGGGTCATTCATTTGATCCACCCAATTTTACAACTTTTCGATGATCGTTAAGTGAATGTGTTAAGGAAACCAATGGTTCACTATACTGCGTTTTTTCTGGAAAAAAAAAGTAAATGCTGGTTTTCTGCAAAGCTGTCATATGTCTACATGACTAAGGACACTGCAAACAACCATAAATGCTGAGTGCCTGAAGCTCAGTTACATGACCATGGAGGGAAGAGAACTTCAAATGTGGGTCAAAATTATTACCTAGATAAGTTTGTCATAACTTTGACCAACCACTAAATGTCAAGAGCTACCTATATAACTATACAAAGAGGTATTTCAAACTATTTCAAACTTGTCATTCTGAAGGTCTCTTTAAGATGGGTTAACAAACAATTTCAAAAAGTGATTAGAAAGTGAGGCTTATGAATTTAGTATCCTTTAAAAAGCTCTACCATGATTGCAAGCAAGATGGCTAATCTGTTCTTTTGGTGCCTCAGCCCACAGGATATCTCTACCATTATTCTCTTCACAAGAAACAACTATTAATAGCACATGTGGACAATCTTCTGTCTTCTCCTTATTCAGAGAGGTTCTGAAGAACCCGTTTACGTACCAGTACTTTGGTCTTTGTCACAATTATCAGCTCTGCTTTCATGGAGATGTCTTCAGTTCACTATACTTTCCCCAGAAGTCCCACCTGGTATCAAGTTTTATGACAACCTCACTAATCAATAATGGTATTTGACATTCCTCAAATTATTGACAATTCAAATAACTTTTGCTTCCATATTAATGGAGATATACTAAATTCTCTTAAGCATCATTTGCAAGAAGGATCTTGGAAGTATTGTTCAGATATACAACTTCTCATGAAAGAAGGCAACTAAAACAAATACAAAAACCCAAAGAGTTGACCATTACAATCAATTAGTACATGTCCTGTGTCTGACCCATTTCTTTTAAAAAAATTTCTCCTCCCACAGAGTGAAGAGATTGTTTAAATAAGCAATCCCTTCTGTATCTGACCCTTTTTCTCCTCCTCTCCTTGCAGAATGGAGAGATTGGAGAGGAAGAAATCACAAGACCAATGAGGCACATAGCTGGCACTAGTACATTCCTTTGTGTTTTCTTCATTACGTGACTACTTACTCTCTAGTAATCCCTTCCTCTTGAATGTAAATGCAAACATTAATTCCCTTTCTGCTAATTACCCCAAAGATGAGGTGAACATTCCAAAGGGCAGGGGGAGTGGGAGGGAAAAGGAAGCAGAAATAAATTGTAAACACAGTTACAATCATGTGACTTTCCCCTTAGCAACTGTGTCATTTAAAAATAAATAACTGGTCCCAACACTGGTCACTAAATGAGGATTACTTGTATCTAAAGCCAGGAGGGCAGAAAGTGGGTATGGAGGGATGATCTGAAATGAAGAAGTATTGAACAGAGAAAATACTTCTTACATCCATTCCAAATTCTGCACTATAAAGCAATTTTTAAAATATAAAAAGGGAATTAATTGGCTGAGTTCAACTACATGGATAAAAATGTTATTGTAGTTAATTTTTAAAATCTGCTCTGGAATCCTTGAAGATGTTTAAAAAAGTATTACATATCAACACTACCCATAATCTTAGTATCTTGCAGATACAATTCAAAAGGAAATGGGGCTAAGGGGTAGAATATAGAATAATAGGCTGGAAGGGACCTCAAATGTCTTCTAGCCCAACCCCTTGATCAAGGCAAAATAATTTATATCATTCCAGTTAAATAGTTGTCCAGTCTCATTTTAAAGTCTCTTTTAAAACCAATGTTGGAACACCCACAACTCAAGCTATTCCATTGATTAATTATTCTCATTATCAGAAAAATTCTCATTTTTTTCTAGTTTGAATGTCTATGGAGATTCTTAATCATGCAGGACATGGTTTCCCCAAAGGTGTTTTTCAAAGGGACTTTCTTTGTTTTTCCTTGAAGAAGTTCCAAGAAGCCTTTTCAGTTCTTCAACAGTTCTTGCCTTTGAAAAAAACAGCTCTAAATTCTAGGTTGAATCTCTCCGCAACAAGCTTCCATCCATTACTTCTTATTCTGGCCACTGGTGCTTTGGAAAAGAAGTCAATCCCCTCTTCTCTGTGACAGAAAATCATCATCATATTCCCCCAATCCTTTTCTTTGAAAGTTCCCTCAAAGGCAAAGGCAATGTTGGGTCCACAGGTAGTGTACTTTCATCATAAGATTTAGCTTTCAGATCCTTTATCATCTTTGTTGCTCTTCTCTGCACACTTTCCAGGGCCTCAGTATCTTTTCTGTATTATAATCGCCAGAACTATTTGTGGTATACTTTGCATACAAAGTACATATATGCTGGCAAAAAATTATTTCAGCTACAAAATCTTTTTCAATATCATCTGATAATTATATGTCAGATTAGGTTTATGAGCTAACAAGGATACACATAAGTCAAATTGATTAAGGCAGCAATTGTTTCTATATAATCTAATAATGGAAAACCATTATGAGCTAAGCATGAAACGTATTTGAGAATAACTCACCAATTATTACTATAGGCAAAGTCAATGTTGGGTCCACAGGCAGCGTACTTTCTTGTAGTAATGGCATAGTTTTAGCGTTGGTCCCAAGTTTGTCACCAAAATACTGCACTAAGGAATCCAAAAAATATCCTTCAGTTTCTGGACCACTGTAATTTCTATTTAAAAGGAAATGAAACAAATCATTATTATAGAACAACCTTCACTGTAAATACTTCTTTAACTCAAGCTGTTTGTAAACATAGTATTTTAGCCACATGTAAGTTATTTTTTCTTCAAGAAACATATGAACAGTTAGGGTGACAGATTGTTGAGATTTTAACCTTGAACAGGATGGTGAATGGTCATTTTTAAAATTAGTGAATACCAAACTATACATCAAAATATCTATCCACATAATCCTTGCTTAAAGGATTCTTTCGGTTTTTTAAATAAATAACATACCTTGAGCCTAGATCCCCAAACAAAGAGAAGGGAGGGGAGCGGGGGCAATTTCACCAATTCAATCTGGACCTGTTTCTTCCCTCTCTCTTCCCATTTGAGGGGCAAGTATAATAGAAATGTCATTTTTTTTTTAAAGGCATTTGAATGTATAGCTTCGAAGAATAAATTTTTAAACGGATATGTTACACACATGCGCGTGGCGAAAAGAGGGAAGTGACAGAACGAAATACGATTTATACGATTTGTCTTATGCCTTTTCAACCGATAGACAAAACGCAAACACAACACAACGCAACACAACACAAACACACACGTTTCCGAGCGCGTGCAGCCGAGGCCGCCGCTTCTCTGCCTCAGCCGCCCATACCTCCCCCACATCCCCACCACCTCGTGTGCGGCCGGCCTCCGCCAGGATGCTCCGGGGCGCCTCGCCTCCTATCTCTCGGAGGCACATCTCTCGGCTTATTATCTCCGGCCAGCCTCGCCGGGTCTCCTAACGCCGGCCGAACGGGCCGGATCCTGGATGCCCCTCGGTTGCCAGGGCGGGAAGAATGGGAAGCCGGTGTGTAGCCGGAGCGCCACGCTCGGCAGCCGAGAACCCGACTGCGGCTCGAATCGCTTACCTGAAGCGGCTGGTTAAGGAGCAGCGGCAGCACCACACTGTCATGAGGGACTGAGGAAAAAGGACGTCGAGAGATGGAGATGCGGCGGTGGCCGCTGCGGTTCCCGCCGCCTCCGCCTCCGCCTCCTTCCTTTCTTCTGCCGCTGCGCTGGGGGCCTCCGTCGGTTGTCGCTGCCTCCTCCCACTCGCATCTCGCCTCGCGAGCGGCGCTGTGCCAGAGAAGCTGGGGGGGCGGAGCTTCGTTTGGACCAGGCCCGGCGGGGGTGGGGGGTGGAAAGCGGTGCCGGATGGAGGGGGGGGGCACGTAAGACGACGCTTATGGGGAACAGCCTGGCGTCGCTCTTCCCGCGAGCATCTATCTGTGAAAGGCGGTGGAAAGTAGTGAGGCCACACAGCGAGGGTTGGCAGGGCAGCGAGCAATCGGGCTTCTCTAAGCCAAGTGCCTCAGCGGTACTGCCCGGGTTCTTCTTGGGGGCGAGCTACAGGTCTGGGTGTCCCAGTTCTGTACCAAACGTGCCTTTAAAGATATCATCAGCCTCAGCATCCTCTTTCGGATGTTCTTTCTACTACAGTGCGCCCAGTGACGAAACAAAAAGAAATGGAAGGAGAGAAACGAAGCTGCCCCAGGATGCCTGTTTCCTCTATTCAGCCTTCCCCAAAACAAAAAAAAACAAAAAAACCGTGGGCTTGATCAGACAACCGCTGCAACGGTGGAGCTTCCTTTCTCTCTTTGCAGCGCAGTTTTTGAATCAGAATTTAGAATTACCAAAGCTGTTGATAAAACAGTTAAGAAAATACCATACTATATTTTGGGCTTTTTGATTAGGTTCAAGTGTTGATCTATTTAAAAAGGAAATTTAGTAAAGTTGTTTCAATTAAAACAAGGTATTCCATCTTCTTATTCCACTTTCCTTGCAAATGACACACTGTACCTGTCTCCATAATATTTTTCAGCTGTCTCTCAAAGGATTCAAAACTTTTTCCAATAATAATTTATATAATAAATATTAGCCTTTAACTGCAACAAAGTTCAGATTTGATATTTCTGCTCCAAATTGCATAGTTTAAAAAATGTTTTTTTCTGCATTTCTCAAAATAGTGATATCAAGTATATAATTTTTTAAAGGAAATGGGGGATAAAATTTCCTTTCTATCCAAACATGAATGGCAGATTTTACTGCAGGAAATACAATTGCCTTGAGGGCAAATCAAAGTCTAGACAATTCCAAAATGCTGGAATCAACCCACATTACAGTACACTTCAATTTCATGCTTATGGCACGGCATTGTTTCAAATTATACACTTGAAATGTTTCCAGACTGAATGTTTTGCATACCCTATACTTGAGATTATATACACTGCTCAAAAAAATAAAGGGAACATAAAAATAAGACATCCTAGATCTGAATGAATGAAATATTCTTATTAAATACTTTGTTCATTACATAGCTGAATGTGCTGACAACAAAATCACACAAAAATTATCAATGGAAATCAAATTTAGCAACCCATGGAGGTCTGGATTTGGAGTTACACTCAAAGTGGAAAAAAAGACTATAGGCTGATCCAACTTTGATGTAATATCCTTAATGTTCTGTCCTTAATTAGCATTCTTGAGATCCCCGCGCTTTGATTGGCCAAAGCGCGGGGCACTCTGATTGGTCAGGCGAGCCGCGCCGATTGGCTCGCTAAGAATCTCCCGCGATTGGTCCATTCGGATCGTGGGAGATTCAAGCCGCCGCGGCCAAAAGAATAAAAGCCGCGATCCTTTTCCCTTTTCTCCAGTTCGGTTCCAACCTCAAATAAAGAGCATGATTTGAAGTCACCGACTCCTGGCATCATTTCGCGGACACAACACTTAAAATAAGTCAAAATGAAGCTCAGTAGTGTGTGTGGCCTCCACGTGCCTGTATGACCTCCCTACAATACCTGGGCATGCTCCTGATGAGGTGGCGGATGGTCTCCTGAGGGATCTCCCACACCTGGACTAAAGCATCCCCCAATTCCTGGACAGTCTGTGGTGCAATGTGGCATTGGTGAATGGAGCGAGACATGATGTCCCAGATGTGCTCAATAGAATTCAGGTCTGGGGAATGGGTGGGCTAGTCCATAGCATCAATGCCTTCGTATTGCAGGAACTGCTGACACAGTCCAGCCACATGAGGTCTAGCATTGTCTTGCATTAGGAGGAACCCAGGGCCAACCGCACTAGCATATGGTCTCACAAGGGGGGGAGGATCTCATCTCGGTACCTAATGGCAGTCAGGCTACCTCTGGCGAGCACATGGAGGGCTGTGTGGCACCCCACACCATTATTGACCCACTGCCAAACCGGTCATGCTGGAGGATGTTGCAAGCAGCAGAAAGTTTTCCACGGCATCTCCAGACCCTATCACGTCTGTCACATGTGTTCAGTGTGAACCTGCTTTCATCTGTGACGAGCACAGGACACGAGTAGCGAATTTGCCAATCTTGGTATTCTCTGGCAAATGCCAAACGTCCTGCACGGTGTTGGGCTGTAAGCACAACCCCCACCTGTGGACATCGGGCCTTCTTACCACCCTCATGGAGTCTGTTTCTGACAATTTGAGCAGCCACATGCACATTTGTGGCCCGCTGGAGGTCATTTTGCAGGGCTCTGTCAGTGCTCCTCCTGTCCCTCCTTGTACAAAGGCAGAGGTAGCGGTCCTGATGCTGGGCTGTTGTCCTTGTACGGCCTCTTCCATGTCCCCTGATGTACTGGTCTGTCTGCTGGTAGCGCCTCCATGCTCTGGACACTACACTGACAGATACAGCAAACCCTCTTGCCACAGCTCTCATTGATGTGCCATCCTGGATGAGCTGCACTACCTGAGCCACTTGTGTGGGTTGTGGACTCTGTCTCATGCTACCACTAGAGTGACAGCACCGCCAGCATTCAAAAGTGACCAAACCATCAGCCAGAAAGCATAGGAACTGAGAAGTGGTCTGTGGTCACCACCTGAAGAACCACTCCTTTATTGGGGATGTCTTGCTAACGGCCTATGCTTTCCACCTGTTGTCTATTCCATTTTCACAACAGCATGTGAAATTGATTGTCAGTCAGTGTTGCTACCTATGTGGACAGTTTGATTTGACAGAAGTGTGATTGACTTGGAGTTACATTGTGTTGTTTTAAGTGTTCCCTTTAATTTTTTGAGCAGTGTATTATATTTCATTGAATGTAAGCTTATTGTTTTAAATACTGAAACTTTGGATGGTGTTAGTTTTGACATTGTTTATGTTAGCACAAAATAGGCTGTGCTTACTGCAATAATTATTCAACGTTTCATTAACAAAGATGGTTGGATTGTAGGTTTATTTAATCCAATATAAGAAATGATTGAGCTTTTAGCTGTCCTTGAGGTTGTGGCCCTTCCATATGTTGTTAAATTGTAATTCAATTTAACACATGCATTATGAATATAGTAGTTTGGATCTGTTGATATATTTTTCCATTCTGGATGGATTTTGCCATAAAGTATTGTATTCTTGAGAAGTGTCAGAGTTAAAATTTTAAAGTGTTAAGTTTTGTTTACTGAGTTTGGACATTTGAAAATTTTCATCTTGTATGTGATGATTCTGGGAAATTAAGTATCCAATAGCTAATACGTTGTGCCTATATGTCTACTTTTATCAGACTATATTTAGAATGATAAAATAAAATAAGTCATGCGAATTTAAGTCCTCGTCTAGTGACAAAATGTTCCACTATACATTATAATACGGTTTATCTTTTCTTTTAAAAATCTCTTCTGTATTTAATTTCCTGGCACATGTGCAAAAGGATTATTAGCTTTAGAATCTGATTGTGTCTTTCCTAATGCTTTAAACAAACAGCAACATTTTAGTTTGCCATGCAAATTCCTGTCAGTTATGCTGTGTTCAGTAAATTCCTCTGTGTTAATGTTTATATCTCAATGAATGTAAAAGACAAAGCAATAGGAGTTTTATTAATTAAGTATTAATGTTTATGGAAACATTTCAAAAGTATATAAAAAAACTTGAAACTGATCTACTGTTAGTGTTCAGTTAAATATACAATCCATTCTTGCTAGCATAATGTTCTTTAAAAACTAAATCTATTAACTGTAAGCAGCCCAGAATCATGGTCTTGTAAAATGGGAGCCATACAAATACAATAGCTTAAAAAAATAAAAACATAAAAAACTATAGTTCTTGAAATTATTATTTAAAAAAAAATTAAAGAGACTTATTTTAATTTGTTTGAAAAGAGCAGAATTTCAATGAAAGCACCATAAAAATTGTTTATTTTCCTGTTATTTTCTATTGCAATATAAAGTGAATTGGATTTCTTTTAAGTTTCATGTATCACTTGCTGTATCTTGTTCTGCAACAGAAAACTACATTATAGAATACTCATATACAACTGGCAAAGCTCCATTTCAAAATACTCTCCTGATTATTATGTTACTTTAAAGGTCATGAACCAAAGTTTTTTGTCTGTGAATGCCATCGTGATGGTGGTGATGATGATGATGATGATTTTAAAAACTGCTTTCCTTGCAAATCTACTAGAAATACCCTTCATATATGTGGATGGGATTCTTTTGGCATTTGAAGAATAAGTTCTCTCTTAGCAGAGAGGTGTCCAAGAAGGAATGTTTTAATAACATCACTGCATCTGTGAGATTCATCAAATGAATATCTGAATAATCTAAAAAAGCTTTGTTTTTATTTAGGTGTTTGTGATAGTGTGGCCATTTCTTTTTTTTACAGCCTTGCCCCTTACTTGGAGGCTGTCAAGGGACATTTCTCTGTTGGATAGTGTCTTCTGGAGAAGCATCTTCTCTTTTCCACTTTACATCTTATTGAAGGACTGTAAAGGAGAAGAAAAGAGAGTGAAGTTGCTTATCAGTAGTGAACCCCTGAACAGCAAGCACATTGGTTTATCTTCCCTATTTTGATGAGATCTATTGAATATCTATATTATACAATATTTGTTCCTACATATCGTGCCCTCTTTTGTGGCCAGGCATCTCTGCTTTTTTGGGCGCTTCCATGTATATCCTGCATTAATTCATGGGTTGGAATGGAAATTGTTAATAGACTTAGGGAACTGGGATCAGTGGTCTAAAAATGTCCAATCTTCCTTATTAACTGTACAGCTGGGACATTAGAATAATTACTATATAATTATACTTTGACAGACTTTTCTAATTTACCATTTTGAATTGAAGATCAGCCTTCAGACTAAAGATTACATTTGGACTATTTTGTCAATGATAAAAGCTCAGTAAGACAAATGCTATCAAAGGGAAGATGGGTCATGTCCCATAAGATATGGCATATTTATGTCTTATGGCAAAATTGTTTCATTGAAGGGTTATTATTGTTTAAAAAGCAGCTGAACAAATCACCCTTTACATGAAACAGTCTGAGCTGATGTAGAATTGAGCACCCTCATTCTATAAACAAACTCCTTCCACCACAGATGAGACATTTTCTAGCTTCATCCATGGCTGCCTTCATTCAATAACTGTAGAAAGATCAAACAATTGTTGGGATTATTTGGATTGGAGCAGTTGGGGAAGGAGGTTTTAACACTTTGTCATTGTTCCAGTTCCCTGACAATTGATCTCTGATTAACTGTTCACTCTACATAACCGTGCAAAGCTCTTTTCCTGTTGAGAAGCAAAATTATGGATATAGCTAAACTACCAATCTTACAACACAGCTGGTTCCTGCACACCACAGTTGAAATCTAGGTGCTAATTTTGTGCTTTCTGTCTCTTTCTTTACACACACAAACACGCACTTACAGAATAAAATATAAAATAAAAATTGAAAATAACAATAATAATAATAATAATAATAGGTGAGTAGTTATTTGAGCCTGTTGTTTCTCTGCAAAACCTGGAAGTCTTTAATGTAGTCAGAAGACAAATCAAAATCTGTAAGCAAGGTAAAATATACTTACACATTTTGGAGGTCCTTGATGCTCTCTGAGCTTGGCTATTTTCTTGCAGACATTTCATTACAACTAGGTAACATAATCAGTGCTAAAAGGGAGTGGGGTTTGCTCTCATATACTAGGGAATCTGTCCCACTGAGTTGGATGTGGACATGCTCCCGATTCTTTCCCTTAAACATTCCTATCTAATGGGACCTAGGAAGTGCAACTTCTCTACAGCTGCCTCTGCCCTGGGGAAAGACAATGTTCAAGCTATTCTTAATTTTACCCTTCTGGCAATATTTCTCTGGGGTTGACATAGCCCAACATTACCAAATATAAATTTTAATCTGGATCTTCTTAGTCATATCCAACACTAGCACAGAACAACCCCAAGGGGATCCATTTCCATTTTTGAATATAATACATGAATCACTATTACTGCTAAAGAGGAATCAGGAATCAGATTTATACAGATATACCTATGCACAAAAACAATGATCTATCAAAGTAGAAATATACAATCAGAGTTATATTACTGTGCAAATACATATAGACATGTGTACATAATCCTTTTCTGAAATTCCTTTCTTGCAGTAAAATAACTTTTCTGTTCCATCATATAATGTGTGACAAATTTGTTATCATAGGACCATTCTGTATATGCTTTATCTGCCAATTTTGGTCTTTCATTTCTTTCCAGAAGGCTACTTTTCCTTTATTACAAAGAAAACATTACACCCATTTCTCAAAAGTTACTCAGTGTTCTCATAACCTTAATAGGAATCTGGCAACAAATGAACTTTTCAAAAGTATTATTAATGATAAGACTTCTCCCACTGTATAATATTTTGTGTTTGATAAAGAACTCATTATTTATCTAGATACAACATATAGTATTCTATGTTTGAGGATTTAGAACCAATGATTCTGGGTCAATTTCACTCTTCCTTTCTTCCTTTCTCTTTCAGTCCAACTGTGCAGCTGAGTGAGCAAAGAACACCTTCAAGGAATAAAAACAGACAGGATGGACTAAAAGATATTCCATAGTTAAGTACAATACTAATATATATAGTTTGGCTATAATAGGGGTGTCAAACATCATATGATATCACAACTTTTTCCCCTTCGCTTAAACTGGGCATGGGCATGGCCAGCGCATGACTGCCCTGGGCTATAAGATCATTTAACTACTTTGCAATAAGACTGGTTGCGCATCTTACCTATTTAAAAAAGAAATACTAATCCATAGAAGAGAAAAGAATAGATCAGAAAAAAGAGAGGAAAAGAGGAATGTCAGAAATATACTTTCAAGAGTGAAAATAAATATCTTTAAGTTTGGTTGAATGACTAGATTGTTTTAGCATTACCTACCATTGTTCATTTCTGTCCCAATCACTGTGAGAAACATCCTTTAAAACATTTTTTAAAAGCCCAATCACATTGTGAGATTAGTAGGAAGAAATATTTAGTATTTAGTATTTATTTGATTTGTCAATGGCTTACAAGATACAGGTATAAGAATAAACATAGTTTTGAATACATGAGATAGATAGTTATAAGAAGAAGAAAAAGAAACAATAGGACAGGGACAGTAGGCACGATTGGTGCGCTTATGCACACCCCTTACAGGCCTCTTAGGAAGGGGGTGAGGTCAATAGTACACAGTCTAAGGTTAAAGTTTTTGGGGTTTGGAGAAGAAACCACAGAGTCAGGTAGAGTATTCCAAACATTGACCACTCTGTTGCTGAAGTCGTATTTTCTGCAGTCAAGTTTGGTGCAGTTAACCTTGAGTTTGTATCTATTGTTTGCTCTTGTGTTGTTATGGTTGAAGCTGAAGTATTCATTGACAGGTAGGACATTACAATGTATGATTCTATATACTATATTTAGATCGGACCAGAGGCGGCGTAGTTCTAGGTTTTCTAGGTCTAGAATTTCAAGTCTGGTGGCATAAGCTATTCTGCAATGAGTAGAGGAGTGGAGAACTCTTCTTGTGAAATATTTCTGGACTTTTTCAATTGTGTTAATATCAGATACATGATATGGGTTCCAGACTGATGAGCTGTATTCAAGAATAGGTCTAGCAAATGTTTTGTATGTTCTAGTTAGTAGTGTGATATTACCAGAGAAAAAGCTACGTAGGATTAGATTAACAACTCTTAATGCCTTTTTGGCTATGTAATTACAGTGGGCTCTAGCACTTACATCATTAGAGATGAGTACTCCAAGGTCCTTGACAGAGTTTGGATCCTCAACAAGGTCTTGACTATTTAGCTTGTATTTTATTTTCTGATTTTTTAAAATACCTAAATACCTAAATGGAACTCCACAGATTCTTTCATTCTCCAGAAAAAGATTTTGCATTGAAGTATAGCATTTTACAAATTGGTGTAAAACTATCATTGTTTCATTTTTTTTTTCATGAGTTTATCTAAAAAGTGAATTAAGGTAACATCACTCTATTTTAGTGGTCTAGAGGAAATAAGAAGAAAGCATATTTCAAGTCCAGTAGAATGTGATATTTTATAAATTTGCATATGCTGAACAAACATCCCTGTATAAATTTCAGATACAGAATTTTATAGGGAATCTTTTGAATTAAATTCATTTTAGTTCTGTTCCAGAAAAAGCTTTTACACACTCACAAATTCTGGGAATTTTGATTCTTCAGTTATGTGTACAATGGCACATAAAGCAGTTATTTAAAACTCAGGTTTATTCAAAACTGAAGTAAGTTTGACAGTCATTTATCAATAGAGCATGCATTTTTTAAAAATTTATAAAACATTTGGACTGAATGAAAATAAAAATGTTGATTGATGCGTGCACATACAGTATTTTACAATATTGCAGAAAATTGAAGAGAAAGAAAATATGATAGTGTGACATACATAGTTCTCACTGATAGCCTGGTACTGGTGTCATAACTGTTATTTACAGAATCACTACTAGAACTCCTGATATGTCAACAGCTCTCATTCCTCTTCTGAAGATGCTGCTAACAGCAAGGTTCTTTACTAATTATATTTTTTCATAATATATTAATCTTGCAGGGGGAAAGGCACATTGTGGTATAACCGTGACAGTAACATTTGATGTTTCAATATTGTGTCTAAACATTAGGTACCAGTACAAAGACATACAGTGTCTCCACTGTATCTTCATGGATTTGACTCAGTGGCACAAGATGAACTCCACTGATGCAGACTAATTATATTCATCCACCAAATAAATTGGACACCTTCCATCTGTAAAAGAAAATGCCTTAGAATTTTCAAGGATGAACCTGAAATTTGATGTCTTTAAGTTTGACTTCCTGCTATTATTTTAACTTTTCCTTTCTATTTGGTTGCTATCTATGTCATTTTTCTGGGAAACTCTAAATCCCTAGCATTTACTTTGATACAATGGACTGCTTATTTTAAAAACAATCCATAGGGATGTTAAAAAAAAAATCTCTTCAATTGATAACAACATAGAAAAGGTGGATAAAGTAACATAGTCTGGGGAAAAAAATCCAGCAAAATGTTGCACAGTACAGCCATACATTTCTTGGTTTGTTCTACAGCACAAAGGAGTATTTCCAGCTGTCTGGATGTGTAAAGTCTAGGGATTGTCCAAACTAGTCTACTTTGCTTTGCTTTCCAGTGTCTCTGTTTCAGGGTCCATGTCTGTCAGACAGCAACAGAATAACTTCTGAACATACTGTGTAGTGGTAGCTGCAAGATAAAATAAAGTCACCATATTATAAAAATAGGAACTACGTCAATGTTATTGGAATTTCTTATGATGTAAAAGTGTTCATTAACATGGCAAGCCTGCTTTTTATAACAAACTGGTTACTGATATTTGATATGAGATAGGGATACAAATTTTTTTTGAAGTTAAAAGAGAGAGAGAATGAGGAGGACTAAGAAGTTCAGTTGCCTTTTGAAAAGCACTTTTGGGAGAACCATGACCTGGATGATTGAGAATCTCCATAGACATAAGTTATTGTGATAGACAGTCAAAGCATGTGGATTTCAACTGCATGTTGAGGTTGCCATTCTGACTATTTTGCTCTCTAAAGGAGATACCAATATCATTATATGGATAAGAGTTAAAGTAAATACAAATTAATAGCTTATGATTTCATCCATGTTAAGATTACTCCATCCATCCATCCCTTTTAATCTTTAATATAACATATGGACAATATACATTTGCAAAATTGTAAATAAATGATGTAGTTTCTTACCAGAAAGCCAATGAAGATACCGAGGTCTCTTTTCTACTGGTAAATAAACTCCCAAAAAGTAAGCAGGAATTCCAGAGAGTGCAATGCCAATTCCAATAACAGAATTGATTGTATCACTATATAGAGGTACTATAACAAGGAAAACTGTGCATATGCAATATACAATGGGAAAGAAGAGACTGAGCTAAAAATAAAAAAGAGAATTCTAAGTTAAAGTGCTTCTGAAAAATGTTCTGATTACTATAACTCTCACAATTTCAAGTAAGCTTTTCTATAATTGTGTTTCATATCCCAGATAAAATATTTATACCCACGGCAAAGAATATTTCTTAGTGCATGATTTGAAACAACAGTAACAAGAACAACCTGATCTCCACTTTGATCCAGAAGCCAATTTAGCAGATAAAAAGTAGATATCAGAAATATTTTGTTTGCGTCTCAAATTAATGGGCTCCTAAATGGGTTATCACATCAGAATTGCAAAGATCTAGGCATGACTACCTAACACTGAAAACACTTAGAAAATGCTAGTTCTTTGTTGCCATCCAGTGAATATATACATTTTTGCAGCCTGGATTTTTTTTTTGCCCTATAAGCAAAAAGTTTGTGGTTTCATAAATAGAATTGTCCACAGAGGCTTAATATAAAAACTAAAACTATATAATAATGGTTACAATTTTAAGCTTTAATTCCCTTATGCACTTACTTTAATGGGCCTTGGTCTATCTGGCTGGATATGCCTTAAATATATTAATCCTGCAATGGATAGTCCGACAAAGAACCAATAGCTGAAACAGTAGTAATTTATCAGGAGAAAGACATCTTCCACAAGGAGATAAACCAAAGTCATTAAACCCTATCAGGAGATAAAAGAGAAAGAATGAAGTGTAAAGATGGGGGGAAAATAAATATGCTCTGAATCAGTGTTTTCAACTTTCAACAACCAAGTTCACAACTTTAAGATATATGGACTTCAACTTTCAGAATTCCCCAGCCTGCTCTAAATAATACTTAATCACTGATTTGTCTCAACTGATGCCTTACAGTTTCCCAATTTAGTCTCTCCATTGCTAGCAACTTTGACTAGATAAAGTGCATCAATTCAAGGCTTCTTTTTGTGCTAGTTGCCCTTGAACTTGACAATGAAAGAAAATATGTGGTCCCAATCCCCAGCCAGATGCTATAGAGCAGGGCTGTCAAACTTGCAGCCCATGGGCCAGATGGGTCACGTGCTGGCCATGCCTACACCCAGTTTAGCGAAGGGGAAAAAAGTCCCAATTTGTCATGTGATGCTGCCATGCTGACACGAGTTTGACACCCCTGCTATAGAGTTACATTTGGGAAGTTTCTTTATGTATGTTGTTGCTGATGGTTCTTGCTCTTATTTTTTTATAAAATGGCCTGAGAATAATTTGACCAGAAGTCTTATACACAACTTCAAAGACATACCACTAAATCCAACCAGTCTTCAAAACAGACATGAACTGGGTACTATTGTGACTGCATGAATAATGCCTATATATTAAGTTTGTGAAAATAAGTTGCTTGGCTCAGTTATAAATATATGAATCTAGATTTGAAAATAAGCACTTTCTTCTCATATGCTTTATCATTACTTACATTAAAAACAAGAGCAGGAACAGGGGTGAAACATTTTATATGAATTAAGCTCAGGCTATCAGGGAGATGTCCTTCTCTAGCTCCAACATAAAAAAGTCTATCAAAAGTGAGAAAAAAGTATTAGTATATAATTCTATACATTCACAATAATATTTATATAAATCATAGCAGAACAGATACTGTTAAGTCTGGAGCATGGGTGCGAATAATGGAGATGAGCCGGTAGAAACAGTGAACTTCAAACTCTTTATTTACATGGTGTGACAGCTCAAACTGGATGGCTGCTATAGCCTTCCTTATATAGGTAACTTATTAACTATTCAACCAATAGCAATCCGGGAGCACAAGCTCCATTAACCAATGAGAATGGCCTATTAATGGCCAATCAGATGCTCCTGAACGGACCAATCCGATCCTGCCATTAACAACCAATCAGAAGTGAAGGGCCAGAACCCTGCACTTGACTTCAAACTCAAGATAACTTTATTTGACATTATTCATTCACAACACCCCTTTCCCCCGGCTTCTGCTTACGGGGCGCGGTTACATAGTCCTTGAGGTAGGATGGTTGTTTTATCAGTCTTTTTGATTTTCGCAAAGTGCCTGGCAATTGGCTGCACTTCTGCTGAGGTAGATCGTTGTTTAACGACAGGGGTGCCTCTGGTTCAGAGTTCGCGTTTCCGTCGTCACCAATATCTTCGGCCACTCCCTGAGGTGAACTCACTCCCATCCCTGGTTCCTGTTCCTGAATTTCAGTTCTGTTATCAGTCCCTCTGAAAAGATTTTCCTCGAGTTGAAATTCGTCTTCCTCTGTATCTCCCCCCCTCTCAGTTTGGTCATAAGGGAGTTTGGAATTGCGTGACTGCAGCCGTGATCGTGGTTGATCTTTGTGGCACTTCCAAAGTCTATTGTCAGGGCACTGTACAAGGTATGATCTTGGGCTGGTTACGTGGATTACATTCGCTTCTACCCACAGCGGATCGCCCGATAAGTTTTTAGCGAATACTAAATCGCCTACCTGGAAGGTACGGCATCGGCCGCTGGATCCGAGTGGTTTTTCCGGTTCGTAGGCTGGGTGTAACTGGTCGAGGTGGGAGCAGAGCTTTCGTCCCATTAGCAGCTCGGGGGGAGTTTTGTTGGTGATGCTGTGAGGTGTGATGTGCTGTAGGAAAAGGATTCGGTTGATTTTCTCGTCGATGTTGTCGTAGTCTATTTTTTGTAGCGTTCTCTTGACAAATTGTACCATGTGCTCAGCCCTACCATTGGCCGCAGGGTGTGCAGGTGAAGTGAGCGCATGTCGGTTACCGCGGTCAGCCAGGTACTGTTCGAAAGACAGTGCGGTAAATTGGGGCCCCGTTGTCGGATACCAGAACGTCTGGTAATCCGTGGGTTGCAAACAGTCTTTCCAGTCTTTTGATGACCGCTTCAGTGGTCGTATTCCTCATTCAGTGAATCTCAAGCCAATTCGAGTAGGATGCGGGACCAGGGTCCCCGCGGCATCTCCCATTCGGTTGGGATTGCCTTTGGTGGAGCGTTGCTTACTTCTTGGCATCTCTGGCAAGTTTTAACCCACAATTCAATTTGTCTGTCTATACCTGGCCACCACGCATAGCTACGTGCGAGGCCCTTCATGTGCATGATGCCAGGGTGGCCATCATGCAAGGTTCTTAGCAGTGCCTGTTGGAGTCGTTCTGGGATAACGACTCTGTCACCCCAGATGATACAGCTCTTTTGTGAGAACAACTCTGTTTGACGACTTTTGAATGGTGCAAAGTCGTCTGGTACTTGGTCCAATAGCCATCCGCGTTCCACCCATGTGAAGACTCGTGCTAAGATGGGGTCGCATTTTGTTTCTCTCGCGATGTCATGGACAGTTAATGGTGGCGTATGGAGTGTCTCGATCTGCAACGTTGTCATCGTTGGTGCAGGATCGTTGATGGTTTCAGGGAGCGGTGCACGGCTCAACGCGTCGGCGTGGGAAATGGCTTTACTTGGACGATATTGTAGCTGATAATTGTAGGCAGCCAAGAATTCTGACCAGTGGGTCATCCTGGGAGAAAGTATGTGGGGAGTTGGCTTATCCCAGCAATTATCCCCAGCAACGGTTTGTGGTCAGTTACTATAGTAAAAGCCTGGCCGTACACGTACTCATGGGTTCTTTTAACAGCCGATATAATTGCCAGGGCTTCTTTATTGATCTGGCTATAATTTTGCTCGGTTTTCGAGAGCGTTTTTGAAAAGTAAGCAACAAGGGCTTCGCTACATTAGGTAATACATGGCTCAAAATGGCGCCCACTCCAAAAGGCGATGCATCACATGTGATATTTAATGGTAAAGTCTCATTGTACTGCATTAGTACAGCGTCAGAAGTCAGTAGTTTTTTTACATTACGGAACGCCTGCTCTTCTCTGTGACCCCATACCCAAATTGCTTTTTTATCTAGTAGGCGATGTAAAGGTTCAGCAACAGTCGCCTTGTGTGGCAGCAATACATTATAGAAATTGATGAGGCCTAAGAACGCCTGGAGGTTGGCCTTGTTCCGGGGTCTGGGAGCATTTTTCAATTTGCAATCGGTAGGGTGAATACCCTGACTGTCAATCAAGTACCCTAAGAATTCAATATGATCTGTACACAGCTTGCACTTATTTTTCTTCACTTTCAGGCCTGCTTCTTGGAAATTTTGCAAAACCAGTCTTAAATGATCCCGTAAAATTTTTGGAGTGGGGGCAGCAATGAGCACATCATCAAAGTAGGGGACAACTCCTTTGATCCCCTGCAATAATCTCTCCATTTGGCTCTGAAAGATCCCCGGGGCTACACTGACTCCGAATTGGAGCCACATACACTTAAAGGCACCTCGGTGTGTTATGATAGTCTGTGCCTGTGCCGTTTTTTCGTCAACCGGCAGTTGCTGATAAGCCTGAGCTAAGTCTAGTTTAGCGAAGACTTTTCCGCCCCCCAGGGAATGGAGGAGGTGTTGCACCGCCGGCACTGGATATGGATTTTGTTGCAGGGCGTGGTTTAGGGTGGCTCGATAGTCCCCACAAATTCTAATGAAGCTGTCCGGCTTAATTGGTGTCACAATTGGGGTTTCCCATGGGGAGTGGTCGGTTGGCTTTAAAACTCCCTGGGCTATCAACTTATCAAGCTGTTCGTCGATTTTCGGTTTTAGTGCGAACGGAACTCGACGAGGCTTAAGGCAGATGGGAGCTATCTTTGGATTAAGGCTAAAGGATATCGGGGTCCCCTTGTACTCGCCTAGCTTTTCCACGAAGACATCCCTTTATTCGTGGGCGAGATCCTCCTCCCAGTCACTGCCGCCGATTCAGTTAATGCCTACCACTTCAATGCCAAGTGGTACGAACCATTGCAGGCCTAACAGGCTAGGCCAGTCCTTGTCGATCACCGTCAGGGGTAAGTACACTGTGCGGTTCTTGAACGCGACCCGGACTCTACTGGATCCTACGACTGGAATCCGGTTCCCCTGGTAGTCCTTTAACACGAGCCATTGGAATTGAAGGTCTTGGTGCTGGATAGTGGGGATGAGTTGCTTGAGGGTCTTCCAGGAGAACATTGAAAGAGATGATCCCAAGTCAACTTCCATTTGGCAAGGCTGATTTTCGATGTCCACTTTGACTCGAATTTTCTTAGCATCCAGTGAAGAGGCGTGGCCGATAGTGAGTGTTTGGTGGGCCTCTTCCCGTCTCATTAGGCGATTCACGGGTCGGTTTCTGTAGGAGTGGTTTGCTGGTTCTCGCCTTACAGGGCGATTCCTTGTCGATTAGCGGAGATTGGTACCCTTCGAGGTCTGGCTGGGTCCAAGGAGACTTCTGCAGACCCGTCCGATATGGTCTCGTTTCCCGCACTCATGGCAGAGCATGTCGCGGAATTTGCAATTGGAATGGTAATGGTTGGCCCCACAGCCAGCGCATGGTTGCTGGAATTTCAGGTAACGGTCCCGGTCAGACCGCAGGCGATGGACCTCTTCTTCGTCGCTGTCTGACGACGAAGAGAGGTCCTCATGGTGGGCCATCTGAAGCTGTCCTTCTGACTTAGGTGAAACTTCGCTGGCTGGTTGGTGTGCTGGAGCGTGATTCCGATGTAGTTGGGCAGCCGACTTCTTGGTCGCCTCCGCTGCCGTAGCCTCAGCGATGGCATTGGTAAGGCTAATGTCGCCCTTAGCCATTATTTTGCTCTGTATGTTTAGAGTGTCTAACCCGAGAACTACTTGGTCTCTCAAGGCCTCCTTTAGGTCAGTGAAATCGCAAAGGCCTCCCAAGTTCCGGAGGTCTGCAATGAAATCGGGAACGCTTTCTCCTTTCCGCTGGTTTCTTTGATAGAACTCGTGTTGTTTTACGAGCGTTGGAACAGTCGGTGCATAGTGGGCTCTTAGTAGCGGTTCAAGGACGTCCCAGTCCATGGCCTTCACTTCAGCCGGTTTCGCTAATGCCTTAGCCATTTTGAATACCGTCGGCCCGTAGTGCGTTAGGAATACTGCCCGTTTCTTCCCGGTTGTGGTATCCTTCAGATTATTCGTTTCCAAAAACATTTGGAAACGGTCCATGTAGGACTCCCAGTCCTCTTGAGCTGGGTCAAACGGAGCAGGTGGTACTATGCCACCGGACATGGTTCCGCCGTTGTGCGTTTCAGCCACTTGCTTGGTTGTCTTCGTCGTTGTTTTAGTTGGCTCTGATGTCATCCAATCCCATCCTCGTCACCAGTGTTAAGTCTGGAGCATGGGTGCGAATAATGGAGACGAGCCAGTAGAAACTGAACTTCAAACTCTTTATTTACATGGTGTAACAGCTCAAACTGGATGGCTGCTATAGCCTTCCTTATATAGGTAACTTATTAACTATTCAACCAATAGCAATCCGGGAGCGCTAGCTCCGTTAACCAATGAGAATGGCCTGTTAATGGCCAATCAGATGCTCCTGAACGGACCAATCCGATCCTGCCATTAACAGCCAATCAGAAGTGCAGGGCCAGAACCCTGCACTTGACTTCAAGCTCAAGATAACTTTATTTGACCTTATTCATTCACAACAGATACTTTCTCTTCCTCCTCCCCATTTAAAAGAATTTATAATTTTAATTTGTTCTTCTTCAGAGAATTCAGAATCGAACATCATTACAATATTCTTTGTTTAAATAAAATATGAAATTGCCAATATCAAAACTAGTAGATTGGAACTTCTTTGGGAAGCTGACATGCCATTGCTTTAAAAATCTCTATCTTGTAACCCCCTATTGAATCTCAGGGTAAATATAAATGACTATAAGAAATGCATTCTTACAGTACGTAGAAGAGTGAGATTCTTCTTGAAACATTACTTCCTTTTCTAATCATTTTCAGAAATTGCTTGTTAATTGCTTTTCAGCTATTAGGAACAATTCGATGACAAGCTGTATAGCACCAGGCAAATTTCATTCAATTCTTAGCAAAATACATTTTAAATGCAAATTTAAAAACTATTTTTTTCCTTTGGAATAAATAGCAAAAGGATTATTAGAACCTTGAAAGTTACAAATTGACTAAGGGTCTGGTGGATTTAAAATAAGATTTTGGAATTAATTATAGGTATCCTTGTTATTAATCTTTTTAAAGGCAGGATTTCAAAACAACTTTAAAAGTTGGACACTAGAGGGAACCAGAAGGAAGAAAAAACAATGTCAGCTTCATAGCAATATTAATAAAAGAAGCAGCTTTTAGCTGTCTAGTTCAAAGAAAACACATGGTTGCTTCTTGAGCTATTTCCAGGAATTAATGAATGAGCAGAAAGCATTATGGTGGGAATATTAAAAGCACACATTACCATAAATTTCTGGGCTGATAGTACAATAAATTTCTGTGGTATCCTGAAATTAAGTCTCTTTAACCCAGTGTCCCTCCCAACAAATATATTGGTTTTCAACATCCACAAGTCTCAGCAAGCATGGCTGTTGCATACAAAGTTGGGCATGCTGGAATTATCAAAGATATAGCACCTGATCCTTGTAACAGGCCTTTCCTAAAATGAAATTTAATTTTGCTATCATATTGATATCTGATAGTTTGAGGGAAAGGAACAAGGAAGAGAGTATCTTAAGAGAAAAAGAGTGATAACAAAATAAATTTCACTAAATAGGAGTATTCTGTGCCATTTATTTATTTATTTATTTGTTTACTTATTTATCATTACACAGACAATTTAATAAAATAGCACCCCAACCCCCGAAAAGGTAGAAAATGTTGGTAACATTCTCATGGGTAGAATGTGGTGCTTTTTCACTTGTTCAGTAGGCTGCAGGGTACATAAGAATTGCTTAATTTTTACAGTAATTTCTCCAGTAATTTTCAACTTATGCTGGCTTCAGTTAAATTCCAAGAAAGGATATAAATTTGCCTCCTCTTGGTCTTTTGACTAGTAGTGCCTCTTACCCTTCATAGGTTGCTGGAAAACTCTTTCCTCTGGGGAAAATTCAAGAAATGATCCATCCAGTTTTTTTTCCTAAAAAGTCTGATGAAGACTTTTTAGGAAAAGCTGTTTATGCTCAGCATAAAATTGCACAACAGAAACATTTATTAAGAATTGGCTGCTGAGTTATCAGTCCATTAGTACCCATTTTCTAGTGTCTCATACCTTGAAGCTGCAATAATTGATGAGTTTAATCCTCCATAACAAGACATTGCCACTGCAATAGGGATGATCCATTTAGCATGGCTAAGAGCTTCATTACCAAATGTCTGCAACAGAAAAACACAGAAGAAAAGATTCATTCATCTAGTTTCCCTGTGTCTGGGAAATTGACTGCATGAAATTTAAGTTCTAGCATAAAATTTTTGCCAGTGAGTTCTGACAACACCAACATCTTGGCAGAGCTTTTGAATTTAGGTATCTAACATGGATAACTAGATTTCTAGTGATTAAGTAATAAAAGACAATAAAGCTAGAAAAGAATTATCATGATCTGGTAAGATTTTTTTATAATCGTACGAGAATTTTGTAAAGTCCCAAACTTCTTCTAGGTAGCAAAAGAAATAATCATATACCTTGTTTGCTCCTGCCCACCTAGCAGTTTGAAAGCATGCAAATGTGAGTAGATTAATAGGTATCATTTCGGTGGGAAAGTAAAGCATTCCATGTACCTTTGACATATAGCCATGCTGGCCACAGGACTATGGAAAATGTCTTTGGACAACACTGGCTTTGTTGGCCAAGAAACAGAGATGAGCACCTTGCTCTAGAGTCATCCACAACTGGATGATCTTTACAGCAAACTTTCCTAACATGGTGCTTTCCTGAAGTGTTGAAACTACATGGTCAAGAATTCCCAACTATGTTGCAAATAATGTCTTATCTTTATATTGCCTGGGAATTGTAGTCCAAACTGTATCAAGAGATGACCAGGTTAAAGATGCATTTTTAACAGTTCCATAAGATATCTATGTACTGTATATGATACAGGGAAGAATAATCAACTTATAAAGGAGAATATTTATTGCTCAGGGTTGAAATGGGGGGTTCTTGGTGATCTCAGAGCTTGGTTGTTTTCTTGCAGATGTTTCATTACCTAAAGTAGGTAATGTAAGCAGTGCATTGATGATGTTACTTAGTTTGGGTATTGATACATCTGCAAGAAAACAACCGAAGTCTAAGAGCACCAAGGATCCCTCAATAATCAACGTAATGTGAGTGAAAATAAAGGAAGGAGAAAATCAACAATACTGAGCACTTATATGCATTAGGTATGCATTTAAAGTGGTAGAACCAAATTATATTTTCTACAGCATTAGGTATGCTGTAGAAAATATAATTTGGTTCTACCACTTTAAATAAAAGCTTTCCCTGAGCGATAATGAGGTATTCTTATGAGATAGTTATACCTATGAAATAGAAAGTTGTTTTTCAGTGTGGTTGTGACCAATAATAAAGCATCCATTGGCCAAAACACAAACCAGAGATTGTGCCTATCAGTTCCTCCAGCCCTGGATTCTTATCATTCTGTTGTTGTTTTGGTTGTCCTAGGCAGATGGATAGCCAAACTTCTATACAGCACACCAATCATTTTATAATACTTATGGGTCTCATGTGGAACCCAGAACCATTCTTAGGATGACAATAATACATACTAAATTTTTGTTTTGCAAAAAGTCAGCTGTAAATTTTAATTATTTTGTAAAGAAGATAATAATTTATTATTTAATATCACTGTAATAATGTACATAAAAATGAAAAAAATAAACCAAGCTTAAGGAACGTAGTGGGAACCTATTGGCAACATAATGCTGATGGGTCTTGATGTGAAGTTGATATTTCTGTTCTGCTTTCTAGCAGTATTCCACTTCAGTGTTCGAAGGTCAGATTGACCATGCTGTAATTTGAAAGAGATGTTTTTGAATCAACATTGGATTTGAGTGTTGGATGAGAAGCAACAATTCCTGGGAAAGGAGTCCTGTGTCTCCTTCTATTTGTGTCCTCTGTTTAAGGTCCATGGAACTTACTGCTCTAACCCAAGGGTCAAAGTATTCCCAAAGAAGATCATTTGCTAGCTTCCAAAATATGGGTTGCTCCTTCAGAATAATAACTCACTTTAAAAGTAAGACTTAGCCTTGCTAATTCAGAATCAAGAGGTTATATTTGCAATGCGGTGATAATGTTGCTTAGTGATAATTTCTAACAGCTTCCTTTCTAATTCCCAGATAAGGATCCCAGATTAGTTCTTAACTATTGCTCTTCGACATGTTCTGACTAATTTCTCTATCTCTATTTTTGTCCCTTAATCACTGATAAAAGTATCTAATTCTGTTTCAAAACACTTAAGCTTCAAAGATTGCAAAATATATGCAAATATATCTCATTTCCATATTTACTATCTACAATTTTAGTTCAGAATTATACTCATAATAAATTATATCACTTGAAAACAAGGAGGCCTTGCTATATCCATAAATTGGCATCTCATAAATCTTTAAAAAGCGGGTAACCTGTTCTGTCCTTCATTAACATACTCGAGATCCCAGCGCTTTGATTGGCCAAAGCACGGGGCTCTCCGATTGGTCAGGCGAGCCGCGCTGATTGGCTCGCTAAGAATCTCCCGCGATTGGTCCGTTCAGACCGCGGGAGATTCAAAGCGGTGCCATTGGCCACGGCCGCCGCGGCGAAAGGAATAAAAGCCACGGGCTTTTTTCCTTTCGCCAGTTCGGTTCCAGCATAACAATAAAAGAGCTTGCATTGAAGTCACCGACTCCTGGCATCATTTCGCGGACACGACACTGGCGACGAGGATGGGATCCAGACCCTGAACCGAACCACGTGTCCGACGGAAGCCAGACGAACCTCCGAGATGGCGAAAATCGCACCGCCCGCCCCCTTCAACCCCACCACCGAGGACTGGGAATCGTTCTCCGACCGATTCTGCATGTACCTCGAGTGCACCGGCATGAAGGATGCCTCTGGCCCAATGAAACGCGCCGTCTTCTTGACCCACTGTGGAACCGAGGTCGTCCAGATGGCCAAAGCGCTGGCCAAACCCGCTGATGCCACCGCGATGGACTGGGACGTCCTCGAACCCATACTGCGGCGGCACTATGCTCCAGAGGTACCCATCCTGATCCGGCAAAACGAGTTTTACCGGCAGGACCAGAGGTCGGGTGAGAGCTTCAGCGACTTCGTCACCGAGCTGCGGCGTTTAGGGGGGCTCTGCGAATTCGATAACCTAAACAACGCTCTGAGAGACCGAATCGTGCTCGGTTTGTGGGACCCCGCCCTCCAGAGCCGGCTGATGGCTAAGGGCGACATCAGCCTAGCAGACACCCTCACCGCAGCCACAGCCGCCGAAGCAACCCGAACTGCGCAGACCGAACACAGGGGACCGCAGCGGAAACAACAACCCGGCGAGGTCGATCGAGCCCAAAACCGAGACGACCACCCACCAGGGCGACTTCCACTCGGCATCCGGCACGTCCGATGACGAGGAGGACATCCATCGACTCCAGACAGGGCGCGACCCACGGAACCGGCGAGGTCGTAAGTTGAGGACCAACTGTGCCGGCTGCGGCGGCGACCACCCCAGGTCGGAATGCCGGTTTTTCGAATCAATCTGCCGGCATTGCGATAAAAAGGGACACATCGCCCGTGTCTGCCGCCTGAAGAAAAACCGCAGTCTGGCACGATGGGACCAGAGCGACCGGAGGAGGGAAAGCACACCACCCCGGACCAGAGATCGCCCCTCGGACAGCCGATGGGACCGGAACGGACGATCCTCGCGAGGCGGCGACAACCGGCGGAGAGAGGAGACCCACCAGATGGTCACCATCGGCCACGCCATCACCAACGATGCCCGGAAGGTCCATGTCGAGGTATGCATCGAGGGCCAGCCATGCAAAATGGAGGTGGACTCCGGGTCCTACCTCTCCATGATTGCATGGCACGAGATAAAGTGGTTGGTGCTGACCCTCCAAAGGAGGAACGTAGACAGCCAGAGACTCATTGTAAAGGACTACCAGGGAAACCGCATCCCGGTAGTCGGCACCAAGAGCTTTAACATCACTTATAAGGGGCGTACTGAACAACTCCCCCTAACGATCGTTGACCGCGACCGCCCAAGCCTACTGGGACTACAATGGTTCGCCCCGCTCGACATCGCCCTCACGGGAGTCGACCACGTCACCGACGACGGCTGGGAGCAGCAACTAGCCCGGGAGTTCCAAGAGGTCTTTGACGGAAACCTAGGCAAGTACCGAGGGCCCCTTATATCGTTCGACCTAGACCCTAACGTCCCCCCCAAATGCCTGAAACCAAGGCGGGTGCCATTCGCACTGAAACCCAAAATAGACGAGCAAATTGACAAGCTCGTCAAACAAGGGGTCCTGCAGCCCATAGACCACGCCCGGTGGGAGACCCCCATAGTCACCCCGATCAAGCCCGATGGGTCGGTGAGGATCTGTGGGGACTATAAGGCCACCCTAAATGGCGCGCTGCAACAAAGCGCCTACCCCGTCCCAGTAGTACAACACCTACTGCACTCACTGGGAGGGGGCAAGGTTTTCGCCAAGCTCGACCTCGCCCAGGCATGCCAACAGTTGCTGGTCGACGAGCAAACGGCAGAAGCGCAGACCATAGTCACCCACCGGGGAGCATTCAAATGCAACCGACTCCAATTCGGAGTCAGCGTGGCACCGGGCATATTCCAAAGCGTAATGGAGAGGCTATTGCAAGGTATCATCGGGGTGGTACCTTATTTCGACGACGTCCTAGTGTCGGCAGCCAACCAAGCCGAACTAGAAGGTCGACTAAGGGAGGTCCTAACTAAATTTAAAGAGACGGGACTAAAAGTAAAGAGGGAAAAATGCTAGCTTTGCACGGAACGAGTGGAATTCCTGGGCTACCTCCTAGACCGGCACGGCATTCACCCCACAAGCAAAAAAATCAAGGCCATCAAAGAAGCCCCCACCCCCAAATCAAAGACTGAGCTACAGGCATTCTTGGGGTTACTGAACTTTTACAATGTTTTCCTACCCCAAAAGGCGACGGCGGCGGAGCCCTTGCATAGGCTCCTGGACAAGGCGGCGACCTGGACTTGGGGGAAACGGGAGCAAGCCGCCTTCCAAAGAACGAAGGACCTCCTCACCTCCGACGCCGTCCTCATACAATTCAACGAGACCCTACCTCTGGCCGTCACATGCGACGCATCACCCTTCGGCGTCGGCGCTGTCCTCAGCCATACCCTTCCCGACAGAAAAGAAGCGCCCATCGCGTTCTTTTCAAGGACCCTCACCAAACCGGAGCGGAACTATAGCCAACTGGACAAAGAGGCTCTGGCTATCGTTGCTGCCATAAAACGATTCCACGAATACCTCTACGGCCGGACTTTCACCATCATAATGGACCACAAGCCGCTGCTGGGAATCCTTGCAGGGAACCGGGCCACCCCGAACATTCTGTCTCCCCGAATGACAAGGTGGTCCGAGTTCCTGGCAGCCTACAACTACGAACTCATACACAGACCGGGTAAGACGATCTCCCATGCAGACGCCTTAAGCCGCTCGCCGCTACCGGAACCCGACACCGACCCAGCACCCACGACGACCACCCTCAGCATAGAGACTCTACCCAACCTGCCCATAACCGCGTCAGACATTGCCCGAGAGACTAATAAAGACAAACGTCTGGCGCGGGTGTTGCATTGGGTGAAGAAAGGGTGGCCGGAAAGGGACAATGACGAGTCTGTCAAAACGTTCCGAAACCGCCAAACAGAACTCTCGTTGTTAAAAGGGTGCATACTATGGGGGGACAGGGTGGTCATTCCGGAAAAGCTACAAGGGAAGGTTTTGGAAATGCTACACGAGGGGCACCCTGGCATCGTGAGGACTAAAGCCCTGGCCAGAAGTTACGCTTGGTGGCCAGGGATGGACAAATAAATAGAGGCCGGGGTAGCTAGGTGCCAACGATGCCAGGAAACGAGGCCCAGCCCACCCACAGCCCCCGTCCTAGAGTGGGAAACCCCAAGGGGACCTTGGTCTAGAATCCATATAGACTTCGCCGGGCCCACAAAAGGACACACCTTCCTCATAACAGTTGACGCTTACTCCAACTGGCTGGAGGTAAGCAACATGAAGACGACAACCACGGAGGTCGTGATCAAAGAACTCTGCAAACTCTTTTCAACACACGGCCTCCCAGACGTCGTCGTCTCCGACAACGGGCCCCAGTTCACCTCGCTGGAATTCGAAAAATTTCTAGTGGAAAGGGGCATCCGCCACGCGCTGACAGCACCGGCGCACCCGGCGGTGAACGGTAGGGCGGAACGGATGGTCCAATTCACTAAAAAGACCATCCGGAAAATAGACCACGGGGAGATCCAAGAGAAAATCAACAGACTACTCTTCACCCAACACATAACCCCAAATACCACAACCAATAAAAGCCCAGCTGAACTACTAATGGGCAGAAAGCTAAGGTCCCCACTCGACAGGTTACACCCCACGTATAACCCGGAGAAGCCCCCAGACTCAAGCACCAAACACCGAACCTTCGCACCCGGGGACCCCGTATATGCAAAGAACCTGACGGGTGACCCTCTATGGATCCCAGCCGTCATCACCCAAGCAACAGGCCCACACTCGTACTGGCTACAAACAGCAGACGGACGAGCGTGGAAACGCCACATCGACCAACTTAGGTCGAGAACTACAAACCAACAAACCGCCAACGCACAAACAAGCGAACCCAACCCCCACAACGCAAACCAAGGGGGGAGGGAATACCCAGGGGACCGAATCCAAAGAAAAATAAACCAGCAATACTCACCGGAATGCAGCCACCACGACCCCTCGCCAGGAAGGAACAGCCAAGCCAGCTTGACCGACCCGGAAAGACCGAGCAGGAGCAGCGAAACCCGTAGCTCAACCAACCGGGAAGGCCCAGGAGGGAGCTACGGAGAAGGGACCGGCCCGATCGACCAGCCGGTTCCCACAACAGCAGCAGGAGCAGAGGAGATCCCGACCGAACCGGCCGGGATCCAGCCTACAACTGAGTTGCGCAGGTCAAGTAGGACCAGACGGAGCCCCGCCTACCTACGTGACTACGCAACGTAAGGACTGAACCAAGAGGGGAGGGGTGTTCTGTCCTTCATTAACATTCTCGAGATCCCCGCGCTTTGATTGGCCAAAGTGCGGGGCTCTCCGATTGGTCAGGTGAGCCGCGCTGATTGGCTCGCTAAGAATCTCCCGCGATTGGTCCATTCAGACCGCGGGAGATTCAAAGCGGTGCCATTGGCCGCGGCCGCGGCCGCGAAAGGAATAAAAGCCACGGGCTTTTTTCCTTTCGCCAGTTCGGTTCCAGCATACCAATAAAAGAGCTTGCATTGAAGTCACCGACTCCTGGCATCATTTCGCGGACACGACATAACCAATGAATTGTGTGCAGCTCTGAGCATCTAGCAAAACCTAAGATTCATTAGCAAATGATTGCATTTTGCTATATTTGAGACCATGGGGGAAGGAGATGTTCAGTTTTCATGAAAATAATGGTTTGTTTATCAGGTGATTTTTGCTTGCATTTCCACCCTTAAACAATTGCAATACCTCCCCTACCTCCAATGGGCCAAAAAAGATTCAATCATCTAGTTCTAGAGATACTGAAAAATTACCAAATTATCTGGCTTTCCTGCAGCTCGAGGTTTTCCACTGCAAATACTGATTCTCGTGTCAAAGCATCTAAGAAAATGAGTTAATACTAAGCCTGATGTATACGTCTATGGCTAAAAATCTAAAAGATTACTAAGATTTAAAATCAGCAAAGAGTGTAATTGATTTAGTCACATGCTGTCCCTACCCAATATAGATTTCCCATTGCAGTAGGAAATTATTCAAGGGGATTTGAAAACATGAGAAGTTTGGTTCAGCAGCCCCTATAACATATGGGTCTGATGAAAACAATGCTGTGCCATTTCATCCTGTGCTTTTGTATGTGCTTCATTACATCATACACAGCTCCCAAAGAGATAGTGTTGCAGCACAATATCACAGTTTTTGTTATTTTGATGAAAGAAGCACTGTATTTGGACTGCATGAAAGGCAAGTGGTAAGAAAAATGTGTTTATTACTCAGGTCAGCCTTCTTCAACCTCCGTTCTCCAGATGCACTGAAATTCTTGGAGTTGCAATTCAATACATGTAGATTTCCTGAGATTGGGGAGGCTGCCCATCAGATGCACCCAACAATCTATAATGCACAACATACCACAGCCACGGCATCACTTGCTAAGAGAGCAGACATGTCCAACACGACATAGTAGGCCACATTGGTCAGCAAGTAAATAATAGTCACTATAGGCATTGATATTGCAATGGAAAGTGGAAGGTTTCTGAAAAAAGAAAGAAAAAAAACCCAGCAGAATATATTAAATGCACCTGAATTAAGAATAAATTCAAAGGAATAAAGCAGATATTAATACAGTGGTTTATATAGGAATGTATCTTTCTATATTACTGACCTTACTCATATATATGTACATTAAAAAACCCATGACAGATGCAAAAAGAGGAGGAGGAGGAAGAGATATATTTATCCAGCATAAACATATACCTTTCTGGGTTTTTCATTTCTTCAGTAACAAAATTCAATGTATCCCATCCAGAGTAAGAAAAGAGGGCAGAATAAAGAGCAAGTGCAACAAATCCTGCATTTGTTGTGGAACCTTCAAATGGTTCCTTGAAATTGTCAGTTTTTCCTGTGGAAACATCAGAAGTTTCAGGTTTTGTTTAAATTTAGGCATATAGGTATTTTGTATGTATTCAGGTAAAAATGGAGCAGAACTGAAATTATTCACTGCACAAAAATCATGGTAACATTTTTCCTTTCCATAACTGAATTCATAGTTGGTTATATTGCTTGTATATTTTTTTTATCCTTCTGGGAAGCAAGTCTGTTCATACCAGCTTTCTGGCATCAGAGGAGAAAAGTCATAAAAGAACATTATTTAGTTATGTGAGCAAAGATACGCCACTTGGAAGCAAGTTCTATACGATAACACGTCTTTCCAATAATTTTCTTTAGTGGAGTTATTTTGTCCCCATTAGATTTAAAAAGAAAAATGAACTAAAATCAGCTCCCTGTTTGAAATATAAAATAAAAACTTGCATCTGGATTGCTCAATAACTATCTGCTCTAGTAATTATCTCCTGGCAGTATATGGTTAAAGGTATATTTGGAAATAATGATGGCTAAGATTTTGAACATAACAAAAAAATGGATTTCAAGAAGGATGGGATGCTGATAAAGGTTGTCTTATCCAGCCTTAAAAACTGAATTGTTTTGGTGTTTCCTGGTCTACAGCCTTAGGAATAATTATATAATATAATCTATTCAGTTGCAATCACAGATCTGCATGTACACACACACACACACACACACACACACTATATCTATCTATCTATCTATCTATCCATCCATCCATCCATCCATCTCTCATTGTGTGTGCACACACACACACATGTACTTTCATACCGTAGAGCCAAAAAGTAAAGTCTGATTTAAAATCAATGTTTGCTTCTATCTACTATTTACTTTGCCATATTTATAACAGTAAGTTCATTCTTACCTTGACTAACTTTATAAAGGCCCACAGCTATGACCATGATAAGAGCCATCACTTTTGCATACGTGAAAAGATCCTGTACTCGGGTTCCCCACTTCACATTGACACAATTAATAAAAGTCAGGGAGCCTTACACAGGCAAAAAAAAAAAAGGAAACAAAGATCATGAACTTTGTTAGAATACAAAATTTTAACAAATTTGCTAGAATTTAATTAGAATACAGAAGCTATTTGAAATATCTCTTTTTAACAGCCTGGCTGTTTTGTTTTTTTGAAAGTGTAGGTGAATGTATTAAAGAACTGTGGGTAATCCTTGTTTAGTGACCATATTTGGGACTTGGTTCATATATGCTATGAATCTTCCAAAATCCTCCAACAGTATTGAGCTGTTGCTAAATAAAATTACAATTGTCCTGTGACTGTACTTCAGCTTGCTTTTTTTAAAATAGACCTTTGAAGATTGTAAATGCAGGGATTAGTCATAAAATTACTTTCGCATCAGCATCTTAACTATGCACAGTCACTTAAAGAGGCAGTTGCTAAACAAGGACTAGCTATAAAGGTGAGCGCACAATGCAGACCAAAAACAAATTTGCCAGCAGCATACAGATAAAAATGAGTCATCTCTCTTTCCTCCATATCTCTTCAGTGGGAGGCAGAAACCAAAACAATTGGAACAACGTAAGCTATTCTTTAAAGAAAATATTATTTATGTTTGATGTTTAATGGTATAATTTCTGAGCATGTTTAACCAGATTTGCCAGTTTTAGAATGGAAAGAATCTATCAATCAGATCACATGATGGCATGAAGAAATGCCATCCTAAACGTCCTATTATTTTGTCATCAGGCAGATTAAGACAAATTGTAAGAATTTGTTACATTACTGCACATACTTTCAGAGAAATAAATCACAACGTGCTACACTTTTCAGTAAACATTGAAATGATTGCACAATTTTTTTAAAATTCTTTCCTCAGGTATTTAACTTATATGGGCTTGGCAAACCTTTCTATTTCGTTTCAGTTTCCCATTTTTAAAGAGCAGAAATGCAAATGATATTATAGGGGTATTGGGAAGGTGAAAAGAAGTTCAGTTTCAGTTATGTGCTGAATAAATATAATAATATAAAAATATGACCATTTTTAGATGCAAGGCCAATAACAGTGAATTGTCAATTTCTTGATCAAAATAGCTGGAAGCCACCAGATTGCCTTCATCATGTAGATCACATGTATAATGTTGAGTTAAAAGACAAAGGGGGTAAACTCAAATTATTTTTAGATATAGTTAGTCCATTATTATACTACTTGATAATTTCTAACATGAAATATTGGTTCATATTTCAGGACAGCACATTTAACTCTAGCATATGGAGCTAAATAGTTGCCCTATGTATTTTAGATTTTGGCCATTCTAAATAATAACTTACTAGATTAGCCAATGCCTTTATATTCCAGTTTCCAGTCCTGTTTCATATATCACATTTTATCACATTTGAAATCAATAATCAAGATCTAAAAAGGACATTCCCAATAAAAACCAAAATCTAAAATCCACTGCATACACACTATTCCCTCTCTGACAGTTAACAGGAAGCTATACCAAAAAAAAAAAAAAAAGTTTCATATTTAACTGCTTTCATCTTCAAATCAAATCTACTGAGCTAATAAGAATTTACATTTTTTTTCTGATAAAAAAGCAGATTCTAGAATTTATTTGGTTCACTGTTTTTCCAGAAAATGAATAAAACATGTTGAAATCTAAAACTGTACTATATAATAAATTATTGCATTGACCAAGTAAAATTTTACTTACAGATGCAGGCTGCTGCAATCAACCTAACTGCTCCATAGGGTGGCTCACAAAATGGAAATATTGGCTGAACAATATAATTAGCAAAAGTAATCGCTATGACTGCCTGAGTGGTAGGTTCAATGATTAACAAGGAAGACCATAGTCTGATAAATGCTATAAATCCTCCAAAAGCTTCAAGGATATAGGCATAGCTTGCTCCTGATTTAAGGATGGATGTTCCCAGTTCAGCATAACACAATGCTCCAAACAAAGAGAAGATCCCACCAGTGGCCCAAAGGAAAAGTGCAAGTCCATATGAGCCGCTATACATCAACACACCCTTGGGTGATACAAATATTCCGGATCCAATCATGTTCCCTACAATTAAAGAAATGCCATTAAATAAGCTGATTTCTTGTTTCATTTGCATTTTTTCCTTCTTGTTCTCTGCCACTGAGTCCAACTCCTGTAATTCATTCTTGGATTTATGTTTTTTATTGCAACATGTTGTCCAAGGACCCGTCATCTTCAGTTAATCATTACCTGGAAATAAGAAGGAGAGAACGTTTTGTCTGGGGGAAAAAATGCAGACACAAGGAATAGTTATACTGTAACACTTTAATTCCATGAAGGTTCATTTCTGATGTCTGTAGGCCAGGGGCTTTCAAATATGTTCAAGCCATTGAATATATTAGGTTGGTAATAATAGTCACCACCACCCTCATCTGGAACCCTAATCAAAACTCTTGTAATTAAAAAATAGCTGCATGCAAGTGAATTCTTTGTTTATGTCCTTAATCTTTCACAGAACCCCATCAAGTTTTCATCCAAGTCTAAGGCTACAACCTCTGGTACTCCAGGATTTTTCCTATACATAATTACAACGCATACCTGCAATGCATTTGTTTTATAAAATAAGAGTGCTTTGCTTGGACTGAGGACAGGAGAAGGAAGAAAACATTAAGTCTAAAATTCATGATTAGAAGAGCAGAAAAGTCTTCACAATAAAATTATGATTTTATAGTTCATGAAAAGCAGACTTTGAAACACAGATTCCAGACCTATCTTAGGTTAAAAACAAAAGTTTAATGGCTTTGAAATACTAGTAAATACATAGTACATAGTATTACTGTGATTAATTATCACTGGAAGCCTAAGCAGTGATAGGCACCACATAAAATTTAGCTATCACAGGTAGTCCTCGATTTACAACAACAATTGAGCCCAGAATTTATGTTACTAAGTGAGAAATTTGTTAAGTGAGTTTTGCCCCATTGTATGACTTTTCTTGCCACATTTGCTAAGGCTGTAGTTAATTAACGCTGTAGTTCTTAATTTAATAACATGATTGTTAAGTGAATCTGGATTCCCCATTGACTTTGCTTGTCAGATGGTCGCAAAAGGTGATCACATGACCCGGGACACTGCAAGCATCCAAATATAAATAATGGGATCATGAGGATGCTGCAACAGTCATAAGTGTGAAAAATTGTCAGAAGTAACTTTTTTCAATGCAGTTGTAACTGTCACTAAATGAACTGTGGTAAGTTGAGGACTACCTGTATTTTGTATAATACACATGGAAATTTCTTTCTATTGAGATCACTGTGTACACTATACTTCTGCTGGCTGCTGGCTGCCTGCAATTTGGCAGTTCAAATCTCACCAGGCTCAACGCTGACTCAGCCTTCCATCCTTCCGAGGTTGGTTAAATGAAGACCCAGATTGTTGGGGGCAATAGGCTGACTCTATAAAACCTCTTAGAGAGGGTTGTAAAGCACTGTAAAGCAGTATATAAGTTTAAGTGCTATTTGTATCCAAGATTTGACTCAATATTTTTTGAAGGCTATTAAAGTATTCCTTGCATTTCTACAGGCGGAATATTACTGGTGGGATAATTGATTTGTTTTAGTGCTGCTAAAGTGGATCAGGGACAGTCCCTGGAAAATGTTGACCAGTCATTGTCTTTCAGGCAACCCACATGATTGGGATTAGGAGATATGACCATAGAAGACACTTTAAGATCTCAAACAAAAGGTAGAATCTCAGTGCAATTGACAGTCATTTTTGTTTTGGTCACAATGCCAGGCTTGAGTAATAGATCCATCAGTTAGTCGATTCCTGTTGCAACCAATGGATCAACACTTGGTTGATCTGGAAAAAAGGCATTCCCTGCACTTGTAGGAAAACACTAAGAAGAAAAAAGTGAGGGATTTTTTTGTTACATCTGAGGAAACTCTATCAGATTCTGGAACATCAAAAATTATCTCCTCATCTGTCTTACAACTTCCCAGTTTCAATCACTTGAGATAGCCATCTAACTTTATTCTTGTTATTAATTATTTTTATTATAATGTATATAACTTTTGTGTGTTTATGTCTGTTTGTACACTATCTAGAGTTGTTCTATGAGGGAGAGGGGTGGTTTCTAAATGAGATAATTAAATGAAATAACTGAACTAATAAGCATGGCCTTGGAGTTAATCTCCACTTCCTTAATTTATCTTCCTATTACACAACATAAAGTATCTTCTTTCAGCCAATGAAAACACTGAATAACCTCAGCTATCACAGCTTTTTTTTTTCATATTGAGCATGAATATTGCTGGCCCGTAGACATTTTTTAATTCATGCATTTTGTATTTTATGCATTTCAGCTTTCCTTTTACGCAAGAGATTATAATTGGATTCTTATTATAACCCACAATGTAATTTGGTTTAGCATTTTTGGTGAATAAAGTCACTGAAGCTTGTTGCAGAAATCTTGATTAAAATAAGTGTGACTAACCTGATTTAAAATATAAGCCCAGCTATATTATTTCAAATTGATAGCCAGAATTACTTCTGTGGAGTTAGCCTGCCACAAGTAACCCGTGGTATGTGTTCTGTTCGGAGCGTGGGCGCAAAGAACAGAGATGAGGCATCAGAAAGTGACTCAACTCTTTATTAGTGACTTCAGAACAGAGCTAAAATACTCAGGCAGCAGGAGCCCTTTTATAGGGCTCGCTGCTGTCATAACAGCCAATGCTTTGAGTTTGCCACGCTGGCAGCATCCAATTGGCAGTGCCCGTTAACAGCCAATCAGATTGGCCTGGGATGACCAATCAGGATCCGCTGCTGGCGGGCCAATCAGAAGTGCAGGATTTCGAGCCTGCTGTTGAAGTAAAATTATTTAAGCTTTTAATTAGCGCAATTGCTTAGTCCGTAACACCCCTCTCCCCTAGGTTCAATCTGAGGAGTGGGGTGATGTACTCTTGCAAGTACGCAGGTCGTTTCACCTGTCTGCCCGATCTGTGTTGCCCCAACAGTTCTAGCCTTGGCTCTGTTTCCGATGGGCTATTTGCTGGGCTGAATGGCATGGCTGGGTCAACCACTTCGCTGGGCGACGCGGGGCTGTCATCCCTGCTTCCGTCAAGGCTGCCTCCTGAGTTTCTTGGGTTTGCTGCTGTCGCAGTGCTGCTTTGTGGCGAGGCTATCATTTGGTCCAGTTCTTCCTCGGAAGGTGAATATCCTGAGGTTGGTTGTGTTGATTTTTGGGTTTCACGTACTGCGTCGTATGTTGGCTCATTTTCAGCCCCCTCGCTTTCCCTTCCCCCCCAGGTTTGAGATTCAGGGCTAGAGACAGGGGTAGGTGCCAGTCTGGAACAGAGTTGATCAATGTGGCGCTTCCACATTTTCCCTTCAGCAGTTTGTAAATGGTAGGAACGAGGCCCCATAAGTTGAATTATGGTAGCGGGGACCCACAATGGGTCACCTGAGAAATTTTTTGCAAAAACTGGGTCGCCTACCTTGAATGTGCGATACTTGCTGCTGGACCCTAGGGGTTGTTCTGGCGTGTAGGTAGGGTGTATGCAGTCAAGGTGTGATCGAAGTTTCCGTCCCATCAGGAGTTTGGCTGGGGTTTTGTTTGTAATACTGTGTGGTATAATATGTTGGAGGAGGAGCATCCTGATTACTTTATGAATGATGTCTCCTTGTTCCATTTTTTGTAAAGTTTTCTTCACGAATTGGACCATTTTCTCAGCCCTACCATTGGCCGCAGAGTGGGCAGGTGAGGTCAAGGCATGGCGTATCCCCTGATCTACTAGGTACTGTTCAAATGCGAGAGCAGTGAATTGGGGACCATTATCGGAAACCAGGACATCTGGTAGTCCATGTATAGCAAATAGTTTATTTAATTTTTTTAACGATTGCTTCTGTGGTGGTGCTCTTCATTTTGTGGACCTCTAGCCAATTTGAATAGGCATCCACGGTTATGAAAAAGGTATGTCCTTTGGTGGGTCCTGCAAAATCGAGGTGGATGCGGGACCAGAGACCCCGGGGTGTCTCCCATGCTGTTTGTGGGGCTTTTGGTGGATCTGCGCGAGTTTCTTGACACTTGTTGCAAGTGGCCACCCAAGTTTCTATTTGTTTATCTATACCTGGCCACCACGCATAGCTTCTAGCTAGTGCCTTCATTCGCACGATGCCAGGATGTCCATCATGCAACAGTTTCAGGACTTTCTGTTGTAGCCGCTCCGGAATGACAACTCTGTCTCCCCACAATATGCATCCTTTTTGGAAGAAAAGCTCTGTCTGTCGGTTTTTGAAGGGTTTGAAGATGTCACTGAGTTCGTTGTCAGGCCAACCTCTTTCCACCCAGCTGAGGATTTGTGCTAAACAAGGATCTTTCCTTGTTTCTGTGGCGATGTCTCGTGCAGTCAGTGGTGGAGAAGGAAGGGTTTCAATTTGTAGTGTTGTTAGTGTTGGAGCCGGATCGTCTATGACTTCGGGTAGCGGTGAGTGGCTCAAAGCGTCAGCATGGGGAATGGCTTTCCCTGGGCGGTGTAGCAATTGGTAATCGTATGCGGCTAGAAATTCTGACCAACGCGTCATTCTTGGCAATAAGATGTGGGGTGTTGGTTTGTCCCCTGCTAAAATGCCAAGTGATCAGTGACTATGGAAAAGGGTCTTCCATATACGTACTCATGGAATCGTTTGACAGCAGCTATGATAGCGAGAGCCTCCTTATCAAGTTGGCTATAGTTCCTCTCAGCTTTAGCTAAAGTCTTTGAAAAAAATGCAATAGGTGCCTCAGTACCATTTGGTAGGATGTGGCTCCTACCCCAAAGGGTGAGGCATCGCAGGTGATGGTTAAATGTAAGGTCTCGTTATATTGTATCAATACAGCATCTGAGGTTAAAAGGTCTTTGACTTTCTGAAAAGCTCATTCTTCGCGTTGTCCCCAGACCCAGGAAGCCTTCTTATCGAGGAGCCTATGCAGGGGTTTGGCCACAGTTGCTTTCTGGCGCAAAAAGATGTTATAAAAGTTAATGAGTCCTAGGAAAGCTTGGAGATCTGTCTTATTCCTAGGTCTTGGGGAATTTTTTATGGCAGTCAGTTTTTTTTTCAGTAGGATGAATTCCCTGTTTGTCAAGTAGATAGCCCAGGAATTTAACCTTTTCTGTACAGAGTTGGCACTTGTCCTTCTTGACCTTTAGGCCAGCATCTTTAAATTTCTGTAGAACTATTCGGAGTCATTTTTCTAAAATGCATCTAGTCGGGGCAGCTATCAGTACATCATCGAATTAGGGCACAACCCTTTTTATGCCTTGTAGCAATCTTTCCATTAAGCTCTGGAAAATGCCGGGGGCTACACTTACTCCGAACTGGACTCTGTTATACTTGAAAGCCCCTCTATACGTGACTATAGTCTGGGCTTCTGCAGTCTGTGCATCTATGGGCAACTGCTGGTATACCTGTGCTAAGTCCAATTTTGCAAATATTTTCCCACCTCGAAGGGAGTGAAGAAGGTGTTGGACCACAGGTATGGGGTAAGCGCTCTGCTGGAGCACATGATTTAGGGTGGCCCGGTAATCCCTGCAAATTCTCACCGATCCATCTGGTTTTATGGGGGTCATGATTGGGGTCTCCCATCAAGTGTGGTCAATCGGTTCCAACACACCTTGTGCTATTAATTTGTCCAATTGTTCATCAATTTTTGGCTTGAGTGCAAAGGGCACTCGACAAGGCTTAAGGCGAATGGGTGCAATTTCGGGGCTGAGGTTAAACGATATAGAGGACCCTTTGTACTTGCCTAGCTTCTCGCTGAACACGTCCTGGAATTCTTGGACAAGGGCTGCTTCCCAGTCATCACTGCCAGTCTGGTTGATGCCAGCTAGTTCGATTCCTAATGGCGCAAACCACTGTAGACCCAGAAGGCTGGGCCGATCTCGATTGATGATGGTCAATGGTAAGGTTGCGGTATGGTCCTTGAAGGTGACTCAGACGTTGCTGGAACCGATGACCGGAATTCTATTTTCTTGGTAGTCTTTCAATATGACGTTTTGAGTGCTGAGGTCCTGGCGACGGATGTCAGGGATCAGCTGCTTGAAGGTTTTCCAGGATACCATCGATAAGCATGATCCAGAGTCGACCTCCATAACTCATGGTCGCTTCTCGATGGCGATCCTCACTCGGATTTTCCTTGCATCAAGGGATGAAGTGTGGCCTATGGTGATGGTCTGGTGTGCCTCTTCTCATCGGGATGAAGTGGTGGCTGCTCGGTTTCTGTATTGAAAGTTCCATTGGTTGTTTTGGCGGTCCTGATTAACTGGTGGGGTGCCTGTTGTCTGTCGGAAATTGTTTTCTCTCCTGGTTGGGCTGGGTCCTCGCTTGCTTCTGCAGACCTTAGCAACTCTTCCTGCAGGAATGGTACAGTGCGTCTAGGAATTTGCAGTTGGATCGCGGGAGATTGCCCCTGCATCTGGAGCATTGGTATGGGGATTTTCAATTCTTTTGGTCCTGTTGGTTGCGTTCTGACCTGAGTCTGTTGACCTCTTCTTCCTCGTTTTCTGATGAGGATTCGAGGTCCTCATGGTGGGTAGTTGTCACCTGCCTCTCGGAAAACAGCGTAGCATCACTGGCGAGTTGGCGGTGCGGTGCATTTGCTCGGCGCATTCGAGCAGCTGACTTCCTGGTTGCTTCTGCTGCAGTAGCATCGGTGATGACATCTGCGAGGGCAATGTCTCCCTTTGCTATAATCTTGCTCTGGGTCATGGGGTCTCTTAGGCCCAGAACAATTCGATCTCTCATGGCTTCCTCGAGATTTGCGAAGCCACAGAGTCCTTCTAGGTTTCTGAGGTCAGCGATGAAGTCCCCGACGCTTTCGCTTTCCCGTTGGTCCCTCTGGTAAAACTCGTGTCTTCTGATGAATGTTGGCACCACCAGTGCATAATGGGCCCAGAGGATTGGGGCAAGGTTGTCCCAGTCCATTGTCTTGACTTCTGCTGGTTTCGCAAGTGCTTTTGCCATATTGAAAACAGCAGGCCCGCAATGGGTCAGAAATACAGCTCGTTCTTGCCAGGCATAGCATCTTTCAGGTTGTTGGTCTCCAGGAACATCTGGAACCTGTCCATATACGAGTCCCAGTCTTTGTTAGCTGGGTCAAATGGAGCGGGTGGTATAGCGCTGCTGGTCATTCTGCCGCTTCTTCGGTGCGCTCTTAGCCATGTGCTCTGTAGGGTTCGTTGAGTGTTTGATCAGCTCTTAAAGTCTCCGCATCCCATCCTCGTCACCAGTGTTCTGTTTGGAGAGTGGGCGCAAAGAACGGAGATGAGGCATCGGAAAGTGACTCAACTCTTTATGTATTCAGAACAGAGCTATAATACTCGGGCAGCAGAAGCCCTTTTATAGGGCTCTCTGCTGTCATAACAGCCAATGCTTTGAGTTGGCCGTGCTGGTGGCGTCCAATCGACAGCGCCCTTTAACAGCCAATCAGATCAGCCTGGGATGACCAATCAGGATCAGCTGCTGGTGGGCCAATCAGAAGTGCAGGATTTAGAGCCTGCTGTGGAAGTAAAACTATTTAAGCTTTTAATTAGCGCAATTGCTTAGTCCGTAACAGTATGAAACTGTAGTTTCTTGATTTATGTGTGCCACGAGGGGAGAAAATACTCTGGATCATGTTTATACCAACATTAAACATGCATACAGAGCCATACCCCTCCCCCACCTTGGGTATTCAGATCATCTCTCCCTCCTGTTATCCCCAGCTTATACCCCCCTCAGACGCAGTAGCAGGCCCATTACGAAGACTGTAACGATTTGGCCTGAGGATGCACTTAGTAGACTTCAAGACTGCTTTGAACAGACAGACTGGAAGATGTTCCAACATCAAGAGTTGGAAATGCATACAAGTACGGTGCTGGACTATATCAAGTTCTGCATCGGAAATGTGACTGTAGACAGAAACATCCGGGTCTTCCCAAATCAGAAACCCTGGATGACTACTCAAGTCCGTGGACTTCTTAAAGCCCGTGACGTAGCCTTCAGGTCAGGCGATAGAGCTTTGTATACAGTCGCCCGAGCTGACCTGAGGAGGGGGATTAAGAAAGCCAAGATGGATCACAGGAGGAGTATTGAGTCCCACTTGTCTAGCCATAACACACGGGAGGTGTGGAAGGGCATACATGACATCACTAATTATAGGGGTTGTCACGGAACAACAGAACATCTGAGTGCAGCGCTAGCAGAGGAGCTGAATAACTTCTTTGCTCGCTTTGAAGTTTCACAACAGCGTACAGCTGCACCAGCCCTACTCCCTCCTCCAATTACATTCAGTTCTGTTACCCCACCCAGTATTTTTTCTGTGACGGAGGATGACGTCAGACGGGTGTTCCGAGCAGCGAACCCCAGAAAGGCAGCTGGCCCAGATGGAGTCCCTGGCAAGGTGCTTAGGGCATGTGCCCCCCAGCTTGCCTCCATCTTCAGAGATATTTTCAACCTCTCCCTGGCCCAGGCAGTTATACCATCCTGTCTGAAATCTGCCATAATCATCCCTGTGCCGAAGAAATCTCCCATCTCCAGCCTCAATGATTACCGCCCAGTGGCGCTTACTCCTGTAATCATGAAATGTTTTGAGAGGCTGGTGCTCCGGCACATCATGAATCATCTCCCCTTGGATTTTGATCCTTATCAGTTCGCTTACCGCACTAATCGGTCTACGGAGGATGCCATAGCCATAGCTCTGCACGCTACGCTGAACCATCTGGAGCAACGGCAGAGCTATGTCCGGATGCTTTTCGTGGACTACAGCTCTGCCTTTAATACAATCATCCCAGGAATTTTAATCAAAAAACTGGATACATTGGGTTTGCCCCCCCTTACTTGTGCCTGGATAAAGAACTTCCTGAGTGATCGGCCCCAGATTGTGAGGCTTGGTCCCCACCTTTCTTCCACACGTACGCTGAGCACTGGCTCCCCACAGGGCTGTGTGCTGAGCCCACTCCTGTACTGCCTCTATACCCACGACTGTAGTCCACACCATGATAGCAACCTCATTGTGAAGTTTGCTGATGACACCACGGTGGTTGGACTCATTTCGAGGGGAGATGAGGCAGCTTATAGGAAGGAGGTCCTGATGTTGGCTGCTTGGTGTTCGGACAATAATTTAGCTCTGAACACCAAGAAAACTAAGGAACTCATTGTGGACTTTAGGAGGCACAACACTGACCTGGCTCCCCTTTACATTAATGGAGAGCAGGTGGAGAGGGTCCATACTTTCCGGTTTTTGGGTGTTACTATTGTTGATAAGATCTCCTGGACGGAAAACACCACGGCAGTTATTAAGAAGGCTCAGCAGAGACTCCACTTCCTGCGAGTGCTCAGGAAGCACAATCTGGCCTCCAGCCTGCTGATTACCTTCTATCGTGCGTCCATTGAAAGCCTGTTGACATACTGCATTACAGTGTGGTATGGTCATTGTACTATGGCAGACAGGGAGAGACTACAGAGGATAGTCAAAACAGCTCAGAAGATCATTGGCTGCCCTCTTTCCTCCCTGTCAGACATCTATTCCTCACGCTGTCTTAGTAGAGCTGTGAACATCATAAAAGACAGTTTCCATCCTGGTAACGGACTGTTTGACCTGTTGCCCTCGGGGAGGCGCTATAGGTGCATCAGGTCAAGGACAAATCGTCTTCAAAACAGTTTTTTTCCCAAAGCTATAACTACCCTGAACTTACATATGCACTGACTTTAAGTCCTGTCAAACATATTGTAAATAATACTTTGGGACAATTGGGAAATTTTTGTGCAATATATCATGACTATTACTGTGCTGGCTGACAAGTGCAATAACTCCTACTGTGAATAGGCACAAATTAAGTGCAATAAGCTGGTAATTTTACTCATTTTATTCTTCTTTGTTGTTTTAGATATTTTTAGATATTCTTATGCACATTCTCTTTTTAACATGTATGGTTGTACTGAACGACGAGTCGCTTAATCTCACTGTGTATGCGTATGATGCAAGTTGTACACGTGGATAGTGACAATAAAGGTATTCGTATTCGTATTCGTATTCGTATTCGTATTCGTATTCGTATTCGTATTCGTATTCGTATTATTTTGATATTAGTGTATTACAACAAACAAGCCCCACAATACAGTGATTAACCAACTGGCAGCAATAACTCTACTCCTGATTGTTCACATTTGCCTTAATGACAAAAGGAATAGCTAATAATCAATACAGGCCTTCACAGATTTTCTGTGCTAAAATGAAGAAATCAACATATTAAACATCCTGAAGAATGCAGCTAAAGCTATGTATAGAGAAGTTATTCCAGGTTAACTGTCAGCAGTTAACTCTGTCAGGGATTGGTGATAAATTTGTTCAGTTCATATTTGAATATGAACGCATCAATTTTATTAAACTAATAAAATTCTAATTATTCTCCACATTTCTCCTGACTCCAAATTTTGCAATATATCCATCATTTTTTTAAAAAAAAATGCAATTAGGGTAAATCAATAGTAGGGTATATATGTAGCTCAGGGTTGAACTGAAGCTTGCAGACATTTCGTTAACCAACTAGGTAACATCATCAATGTGTGTGAGTGTAGGATCTGCTCTCTGTTTAGGGAAAGTATATATTAGAAGGAAGTCTGCACAAAACTATTTTCAATCTTGTTTTTCTTGTTTGTGTGCCATCCTTCATACATTTGATTCAAAGAAAATTCAGATCATTCTTTAAAATCTAGTATAAAAAATGTGGTGGGATATTTTCTTTCAAGCCAGAATAATTATTTATTATTATTTATCAGAATAATTACCTTGTTATTACAAAAACAGCCAAAGAAAGCCTACTGAAATGCATAAATTGATCTTTTGTAAAGCCCAATATTTTGCTCATTTTTCTTGAAAACCCCCCTGAAAAATTAAGCAGCAGAGTAAAAATCAGATGTATAGTATTTGAACCCATTAGATGATATTCTTCAGCCTGGCCTGGTGGGGAGTGAGCATGTACAGGTAGGAGAAAATTAAGAAAACCAAATTATTTAGTGATAGTGATGATGTACTGTGTTTATTTGATGTGTGCTTTGATGAAATGATAAGAATAAACTGGGGCAGAATGACTTGTCCAAAAATGTGAAGAGCCTTTGCTAAATGAACATTAAAAGATTCAGATTAAACTAAAAGAAACTTTTTTTTCATTCACAAAAAGTTTATAATATGAACTAGCAATATCATTTGGTGTAATTATATCACAGTTAAACCTCCCTTTAGTATCACTTTGCATTTTGTAATTACTGCTTCAGTAAACATACAGAATGATTCTAAATTGGAAAAGAAATTATTTTAAAAATAATTGTGGTAGAGGAAAAATAAAAAAGTAAGACCAAAAGAAATGGATTTATGTTGTGGATGAAGATACATGCTATTAATAAGAAATTAATAAATGGGATCCTTTTCTTCTTAACAGCATCTATATAGATTTTTGTTGAATGAAGAAGTACCCTTTCTTATGAAAGGGACTGTAGTCCACAAAAATTATATAATAATTTAGTTCATATTTAGGGTATCACAGGCCTGTGACTCTACCTGGATCTTCCACTTTTCACTATCTTTACTACTTCAGTTGATGTCTGAGCCAGAACTCAGATTAAATTCTGTCTTCTCTTATCTCTTTGGTTCTTTGGTTCTTTCATTCCCCTGGGCAGAAACTTCTTTCTCTTCTCTTCTCTGATTCCTGGTCTGGTGAAGTTGATATTGCTTACTGTTGGTGCACAGAAAGAGAATATGTAGACTAGAAGTAGATCTCTATTTGTTTTGGAGTTCAACTCCTATAAGCCTTGGACAGTTTGTCCAATGGCAACGAAATGTGAGAATTACATCAGAAGAACATTTGTTTATCTGCTTTTACAGTACTGGGTGAGCTCATGGGACAGTTAAATAGATTTACAACACTAAAACCGCCTGGCTGTTATGGTTTTCATCAAAACATCACATAATCTTAGAAAACTTTCCTCAGAGATAGCATAAATTGCCCCAAGATTTTTCATCTAAAGCAAAGCATTTGTTCGAAATTCACAGCAGTGTATCTATAAATATTAGCTAGCTTGCTCATTGTATTTGTTATGAATTGGCAATGAAACCTATGCAAAGTTCATTTGAGTTTACCACCTCTTGCCTACTTAAAGCAATATCTTCAGAAATAAATGGAGGTGAATCATCAGCTAGGAGTTTGCTACTTTTGACATTTACTTTAGGTGAGATGCCTATATATACAAATGAAATAGAACACTCTTAAAGAATGTATCATTAATGGAAATTCCTTTGCTACCATAATTGGTGAATAATTAAAGGGTAGAAAAAAATAGCTATACTAAACCATGTATGAGATCAAATATAGTACCAGAAAATAAGTGAAGCAGACCTCAGTACACAATATAGCAATTGAGTTTGATGAAAAATAAGCTGTAAGAGAAGCATTTGAATGGATGATACAATTTCATAGGCAGTGTCCTCTACCTCCTAATATTTCCTAGTGTCACACACCATGTTTCTGCTTATCCACAATATTGAAAAAGTTCGTTTCACTTTCTTGATATTTACTCCATAGGATTACAACACACACTGACAGGGAATGACGGAAGCTGCACACCAAAGAATCTGGGAAGGGTTAGTTGAGAAAGTATATTTCCCAATGAACATTTTTTTTTTTTAAAAAAAATGTAATTTGAACAACAAGGTCCTCCCCTTGTTTTACCCTCTCATCCCTTCCTAACAACTAAAAATATCAAAAGGAAAAGTCTTTCCTACCTGAAATTAGTTGTTAAGGGTAAAAAGGAGTAATATGAAGGTTCACCCATGAACGATATCTTCCTTACTTTGGACGGAAAGCGGCTGTAACTTCAGAAACAGAATAGTGATCTCATTCTAAGTAAGCAATAGAGCAAACAGCTGCTTGATGCAGAGTGGAAACTGATATGAATATGAATAGCCTCTTTGCTCTTTCTCTTCCCCCTTCTCTGTGCTGCTATTTGAGCAGGAAATCCACAACGAGCCGCTGCAACAACAACCAATAAAATAAACTCTCTTCCACTAAACTGCTCAAGTGTACTAATGAGCTGTAACTGTTGATGTTACACCATGCTTTCGTGTGTTATATACATTGCAGGAAAACTGTGTCAGTCTGTGGTAGCCACAAAAAAAAAAAAAAAAGAATCATAGGAATGTAGATCACAACAAAAGGAGTCTGGTTTTTTTTTTTTTTTTGGTAGCCCTTTCAGACAACTAAATTTCATTAAAAATAATAAGGCTTTCGAAAAAGAGCTGAAAGGGGGCTGCCAGACTCTTGTTGTGTTCAGAATATCTCACAAAGGTACTGTACTTGCTAAAAATAAAAGAATTCAACAGGATCTGAGCTCATTTAAGAGAGGCTTTGCTTTATGTAGTCAGGGATAGGCTCCACATTCCTAGGATTATTAGTTGTGTTGTGTCCGCGAAATGATGCCAGGAGTCGGTGACTTCAAATCATGCTCTTTTAATTAAAGTTGGAACCGAACTGGCTCAAAGGAAAAAGCCCGCGGCTTTTATTCCTTTAGCCGCGGCGGCCGCAGCCAATGGCACCGCTTTGAATCTCCCGTGATTCGAATGGACCAATCGCGGGAGATTCTCAGCGAGCCAATCGGCGCGGCTCGCCTGACCAATCAGAGAGCCCCGCGCTTTGGCCAATCAAAGCGCGGGGATCTCAAGAATGCTAATTAAGGACAGAACACCCCTCCCCTCTTGGTTCAGTCCTTACGTCGCATAGTCACGTAGGTAGGCGGGGCTCCGTCTGAGCCTACTGGACCTGCACAGCTCAGTCGTACGTTGGATCCCGGCCGGTTCGGTCGGGATCTCTGCTGCTCCTGCTGCCGTCGTGGGAACCGGCTGGTCGGTCGGGCCGGTCCGCTCTCCGTAGCTCCCTCCTGGGCCTCCCGGGTTGGTTGAGCTGAGGGTTTCGCCGCTCCCGCTCGGTCTTTCCGGGTCGGTCGAGCTGGCCTGGCTGTCTCTTCCTGTCGAGGGGTCGTGATGGCTGCTTTCCGGTAAGTACGGCTTGTTTATTCTTCTTTGGTTTTGGTCCCCTGGGTTTTCCCTCCCCCCTTGGTTTGTGTTGTGGGGGTTGGTTTCGCCTGTTTGTGCAACGGTGGTCTCTTGGTTGGTAGTCCTCGACCTCAGTTGGTCGATGTGGCGTTTCCACGCTCGTCCATCTGCTGTTTGTAGCTGGTATGAGTGTGGGCCTGTTATTTGTGTGATGACGGCCGGTACCCATAGTGAGTCTCCCGTCAGGTTTCTTGCGTATACGGGGTCGCCGGGTGCGAAGGTTCGGTGTTTGCTGTTTGAGTCTGGGAGCTTCTCCGGGTTATACGTGGGGTGTAACCTGTCGAGTGGGGACCTTAGTTTCCTGCCCATTAATAGTTCGGCTGGGCTCTTATTCGTTGTGGTATTTGGGGTTATGTGTTGGGTGAAGAGTAGTTTGTTTATTTTCTCCTGGATCTCCCCATGGTCTATTTTCCGGATGGTCTTCTTAGTGAATTGGACCATCCGTTCCACTCTTCCGTTCGCCGCCGGGTGCGCCAGTGCTGTCAGCGCATGGCGGATGCCCCTTTCCACTAGGAATTTTTCGAATTCCAGCGAGGTGAATTGGGGCCCGTTGTCAGAAACGACAACGTCTGGGAGGCCATGTGTTGCAAAGAGTTTGCAGAGTTCCTTGATCACGGCCTCCATGGTTGTCGTCTTCATATTGCTTACCTCCAGCCAGTTGGAGTAAGCTCAACTGTTATGAGGAAGGTGTGTCCTTTTGTGGGCCCGGCGAAGTCTATGTGAATCCTAGACCAAGGTCCCCTGGGGGTTTCCCACTCTAGGACGGGTGCTGTGGGTGGGCTTGGCCTAGTTTCCTGGCATCGTTGGCACCTTGCTACCCAGGCCTCAATTTGTTTATCCATCCCTGGCCACCAAGCGTAACTTCTGGCCAGGGCTTTAGTCCTAACGATGCCAGGGTGCCCCTCGTGTAGCAGTTCCAGAACCTTCCCTTGTAGCTTTTCTGGAATGACCACCCTATCCCCCCATAGTATGCACCCTTTTAATAACGAGAGTTCCATTTGGCGGTTTCGGAGTGTTTTGACGGACTCGTCGTTGTCCCTTTCCGGCCACCCTTTCTCTACCCAATGCAACACCCGCGCCAGACGTTTGTCTTTATTAGTCTCTCGGGCAATGTCTGACGCGGTTATGGGCAGGTTGGGTAGAGTCTCTATGGTGAGGGTGGTCGTCGTGGTTGCTGGGTTGGTGTCAGGTTCCGGTAGCGGCGAGCGGCTTAAGGCGTCTGCATGGGAGATCGTCTTACCCGGTCTGTGTATGAGTCCGTAGTTGTAGGCTGCCAGGAACTCGGACCACCTTGTCATTCGGGGAGACAGAATGTTCGGGGTGGCCTGGTTTCCTGCAAGGATTCCCAGCAGCGGCTTGTGGTCGTTATGATGGTGAAAGTCCATAGAGATACTCGTGGAATCTTTTTACGGCGGCAACGATAGCCAGAGCCTCTTTGTCCAGCTGGCTATAGTTCCGCTCCGGTTTAGTGAGGGTCCTTGAAAAGAACGCGATGGACGCTTCTTTTCCATCGGGGAGGGTGTGGCTGAGGACAGCGCCGACGCCGAAGGGTGATGCGTCGCATGTGACGGCCAGAGGTAGGGTCTCGTTATATTGTATGAGGACGGCGTCCGAAGTGAGGAGGTCCTTTGTTCTTTGGAAGGCGGCTTGCTCGCGTTTCCTCCAAGTCCAGGTCGCCGCCTTGTCCAGGAGCCTATGCAAGGGCTCTGCCGCCATCGCCTTTTGGGGCAGGAAAACATTGTAAAAGTTAAGTAGCCCCAGGAATGCCTGTAGTTCCGTCTTCGACTTGGATGTGGGGGCTTCTTTGATGGCCTTGATTTTTTTGTTTGTGGGGTGAATGCCGTGACGGTCTAGGAGGTATCCTAGGAATTCCACCCGTTCCGTGCATAGCTGGCATTTCTCCCTCCTGACTTTTAGTCCGATCTCTTTAAATTTGGTTAGGACCTCCCTTAGGCGACCCTCTAGTTCGGCTTGGTTGGCTGCCGACACTAGGACGTCGTTGAAGTAAGGTACCACCCCCTTGATGCCTTGCAGTAGTCATTCCATTAGGCTTTGGAATATTCCCGGTGCCACGCTGACTCTGAATTGGAGTCGGTTGCATTTAAATGCCCCCCGTTGGGTGACTATGGTTTGCGCTTCTGCCGTTTGCTCGTCGACTGGCAACTGTTGGTATGCCTGGGCGAGGTCGAGCTTGGCGAAAACCTTGCCCCCTCCCAGTGAGTGCAGTAGGTGTTGCACTACTGGGACGGGGTAGGCGCTTTGTTGTAGCGCGCCATTTAGGGTGGCCTTATAGTCCCCACAGATCCTCACTGACCCATCGGGCTTGATCGGGGTGACTATGGGGGTCTCCCACCGGGCGTGGTATATGGGCTGTAGGACCCCTTGCTTGATGAGCTTGTCAATTTGCTCGTCTATCTTGGGTTTAAGTGCGAATGGCACCCGCCTTGGTTTCAGGCGTTTTGGGGGGACGTTTGGGTCTAGGTTGAATGATATAAGGGGCCCTCGGTACTTGCCTAGATTTCCATCGAAGACCTCTTGGAATTCCCGGGCCAGTTGCTGCTCCCAGCTGTCGTCGGTGACGTGGTCCACTCCCGTGACTGCGATGCCGAGCGGGGCGAACCATTGCAGTCCCAGTAGGCTTGGGCGGTCGCGGTCGACGATTGTCAGGGGAAGTCTTTCGGTGTGCCCTTTATATGTGATGTTGAAGTGTTTGGTTCCGACTACCGGGATGCGGTTTCCCTGGTAGTCCTTTACAATGAGTCTCTGGCTGTCTAGGTTCCTCCTTTGGAGGGTAGGCACCAAGCGCTTTATTTCATGCCATGCTATCATGGAGAGGTAGGACCCAGAGTCCACCTCCATTTAGCATGGCTGGCCCTCGATGCCTACCTCCACGTGGACCTTCCAGGCGTCATTGGTTATGGCGTGGCCGATGGTGACCGTCTGATGGGTCTCCTCTCTTCGCCGGTTATTACCGCCTCACAGGGATCGTCCGTTCCGGTCCCATCTGTTGTCCGAGGGGTGATCTCTGGTCCGGGGTGGTGTGCTCTCTCTCCTCCAGTCGCTCTGGTCCCATCGTGCCGGGCTGCGATTCTTCTTTAGGCGGCAGACACGGGCGATGTGTCCCTTCTTGTCGCAATGCTGGCAGGTTGATTCAAAAAACCGGCATTCCAACCTGGGGTGGTCGCCACCGCAACCGGCACAGTTGGCCCTCGACTTACGACCCCGCCGTTTCCGTGGGTCGCGGCCTGTCTGGAGGCGATGGATGTCCTCCTCGTCATCTGAAGTGCCCGATGCCGAGTGGAAGTCGCCCTGGTGGGTGGTCGTCTCGGGTTGGGCCTTGGTCGACCTCACCGGGTTGTTGTTTCTGCTGCGGTCCCCAGTGTTCGGTCTGTGCATGCGGTCGGCGGAAATTCGGGTTGCTTCGGCGGTTGCAGCTGCGGTGAGGGTGTCTGCTAGGCTGATGTTGCCCTTGGCCATCAGCCGGCTCTGGAGGACGGGGTCCCACAAACCGAGCACGATTCGGTCTCGCAGGGCATCGTTCAGGTTGTCGAATTCGCAGAGCCCCCCTAGGCGCCGCAGCTCGGTGACGAAGTCGCTGAAGCTCTCACCCGACCGTTGGTCCCGACGGTAGAATTTGTTGCGTCCGATCAGGATGGGTACCTCTGGAGTGTAGTGCCGCCGAAGTATTGGCTCGAGGACGTCCCAGTCCATCGTGGTCGCATCGGCGGGTTTGGCCAGCGCCTTGGCCATCTTGAAGACCTCGGTCCCGCAGTGGGTCAGGAAGACGGCGCGCTTCATGGGGCCGGTGGCGTCCTTCAGGTCGCTGCACTCGAGGAACATGCGGAATCGGTCGGAGTACGATTCCCAGTCCTCGGTGGCGGGGTTGAAGGGTGCGGGGGGTGCGATTTTCGCCATCGTGATGGTTCGTCTGGCTTCCATCGGACACGTGGTTCGGTTCAGGGTCTGGATCCCACCTTCGTCACCAGTGTTGTGTCCGCGAAATGATGCCAGGAGTCGGTGACTTCAAATCATGCTCTTTTAATTAAAGTTGGAACCGAACTGGCTCAAAGGAAAAAGCCCGCGGCTTTTATTCCTTTAGCCGCGGTGGCCGCGGCCAATGGCACCACTTTGAATCTCCCGCGATTCGAATGGACCAATCGCGGGAGATTCTCAGCGAGCCAATCGGCGCGGCTCGCCTGACCAATCAGAGAGCCCCGCGCTTTGGCCAATCAAAGCGCGGGGATCTCAAGAATGCTAATTAAGGACAGAACAGTTGTTCCATTGATTTCAGTGTAAAATGGGTAATTTTGAATATTTTATACAACAGTGCTTCCTAAACCTTTTCCTTCATACCCCTAAACCTTTTCCTTCATTAACTGTTTATCAGAAAGTTGCTTTTATTCACTTATTAGAAAGTCCTTATGGCTGATAGGTTCATGTATCATTACCCAAGACAAATCACTTTTATCCAATTTTGGGTAATCTACCCAGTTTTGAGAATAAATGTTAAGGAGGGTGTTATGAACTAATAAAACGCTTAAATAAAGTTTTATCAAACCTTTAGAAAATAGCAGGGTTCTAGTCCTGCACTTCTGATTGGCCGATAATAGCGATATCGGATTGGTCCATTCAGGAGAATCTGATTGGCTGTTGACGAGCCACTCTCATTGGTTAAGGGGGTTAACACTCCACGTTTCTCATTGGTTACTAGATCAGCAGCTTGCCTCTAAAAGGGCTGCTGCTGCCCTAGGTTTTTGCTCTGTTCACAATGATTAATAAAGAGTTGAAGTTCACTGTTCACTGTCTCGTCTCCGTTCCTTGCGCCCATGCACAGAACTTAACATTGGTGACGAGGATGGGATGCGGAGACGTCAGAGCTGACCGAACACTACAGAGCACCAAACAGAGCACGTGGCTGAAGGTGCATCAACGGTGGAAACCATGACCGGCGGCACCATACCACCCGCTTCATTCGACCCAGCACAAGAAGACTGGGACTCATACATGGACCGGTTCCAGATGTTTCTGGAGACCAACAACTTGAGGGATGCCACTACTGAGAAAAAGAGAGCGGTATTCCTGACTCACTGCGAGCCTGCCATTTTCAAGATGGCCAAGGCACTGGCGAAACCGGCTGAGGTGAAATCCATGGACTGGGACGTCCTCGAGCCCCTCCTATGGGCCCACTATGCACCTACCGTACCAACACTTGTCCGAAGATATGAATTTTACCAGAGAGACCAGCGGAAAGGAGAAAGCGTTGCAGATTTCATCGCGGATCTCCGGAACCTGGGAGGCCTCTGCGGGTTCGCTGACCTTGAAGAAGCTCTAAGAGACCGAATAGTTCTGGGTTTAGATGCACCTCACGTGCAAAGTAAGCTGATGGCGAAAGGCGACATCAGCTTTGCAGATACCATCGCTGATGCTACTGCAACAGAAGCAACCAGGAAGTCGGCTGCCCGAATGCACCGCACCAACGCCCCGCTCTGCCAACTCGCCGGCGAAACTTCACCTTGCCTAGAGGGACATATGACGGCAACCTACCACGAGGACCTCGAATCATCATCAGAAAATGATGTGGAAGAGGTCAACTGGCTCTGGTCTGAACGAGACCAACGCCATCAGCGTAACCAGAGACTGCAGTATCAATGCGCAGGTTGTGGGGCAAACCACCCATGATCAGACTGCAAATTCCTCGACGCGCTCTGCCATGTTTGTGGAAAGAGAGGCCACATCGGAAAGGTCTGTAGAAGCAAGCAAGGATCCAGCCCATTTCAGAGGACCAACTACCACCAAACCACAGGAAGTCGTCCTGTGAGTTAGGAACATTTGAACCACCAATGGAACAGCCACTCCTTCTGAAATAAACCACTAGCCCATTCAACGAAATGAGAAGAGGCACACCAAACCATTACAATTGGTCACGCCTCATCATTAGATGCAAAGAAGATCCAAGTGAAGGTGGCCATCGAAAACCAGCCCTGCGTGATGGAAGTTGATTCAGGATCGTCCCTCTCAATGGTTTCCTGGAAGACCCTTAAACAATTAATCCCTGCCGTCCAGCGGCAAGACCTCAGAACCCAAAGAATCATACTCAAGGATTATCAGGGAAACCGAATTCCGGTCGTTGGATCCAGCCTAGTCCAGGTCTCATTCAAAAATCGTACTGCATCTTTACCATTGACCGTCGTTGACCGTGATTGGCCTAGCTTGTTAGGCCTTCAATGGTTCACTCCACTTGGGATTGAGGTAGCCAGCATTCACCAAACCAGCAGCGACGACTGGGAGGAGGCCCTCATCCAGGAATTCCAGGACGTCTTTGCAGACAAACTAGGGGAGTACAAGGGGACCCCGATATCATTTAACCTTAACCCTGACGTAGCCCCCATCCGTCTTAAGCCTCGTCGAGTACCTTTTGCCCTTAAACCAAAGATTGACGAGCAGCTTGATAAATTAATAGCCCAGGGTGTTTTAGAACCAACAGACCATGCTCCTTGGAAAACCCCAATCGTAACACCCATCAAACCAGATGGATTGTTAAGGATTTGTGGGGACTACCGTGACACCCTGAATTACGCCCTTCAACAGAACGCTTACCCGGTGCCGGTGGTACAATACCTCCTCCATTCCATGGAAAAGTCTTTGCTAAATTGGATTTAGCACAGGCGTACCAACAACTGCCTGTAGATAAAAAAACAGCAGAGGCACAAACGATTGTGATGCACCGAGGCGCCTTTAAGTGCAACCGACTCCAATTCGGAGTTAGCGTAGCCCCAGGGATTTTTCAGAGTTTGATGGAGAGACTCTTACAGGGGATAAAAGGGGTCGTACCATACTTTGATGACGTTTTAATTGCTGACCCGAATAGAGAAATACTAAAGGAGAGTCTTAAACTGGTTCTCCAGAAATTTAAAGACTTGGCCTTAAGGTTAAAAAAAATAAATGTCAACTGTGTACAGATAAAGTAGAGTTTCTGGGGTACCTAATTGATAAACAAGGCATTCACCCCACCAATAGCAAGCTAAGAGCAATCAAGAACGCCCCAAGACCCAGAAATAAGACTGATCTCCAAGCTTTCCTGGGGCTCATTAATTTTTACAACATCTTCCTGCCCCACAAAGTGACCGTAGCTGAGCCCTTACATAGGCTTCTCGACAAAAAAGCAACCTGGGTCTGGGGGCACCGAGAGGAGCACGCGTTCCGACAAGTGAAAAACCTATTAACTTCAGATGCTGTTTTAATGCAGTATAACGAGACTTTGCCTTTAACAATTACATGTAACACATCACCGTTTGGAGTAGGAGCCATTTTGAGTCATGTGTTACCAAACGGTAGTGAGGCCCCTATTGCCTATTTTTCAAGGACCCTATCAAAGGCTGAACGTAACTATAGTCAAATTGATAAAGAGGCTCTTGCTGTTGTATTTGCTGTAAAACAGTTTCATGAATATGTATATGGACAAGTTTTTACTATTGTTACCAACCACAAACCTTTGCTGGGGATTATAGCGGGAGACAAGGCAACCCCTGATATATTATCACCTAGAATGACTCGCTGGTCGGAATTTTTGGCTGCGTACAATTATAGGTTGCAACACTGCCCGGGGAAAGCCATTCCCCATGCTGACGCGCTGAGCCATGCACCACTTCCGGAAACCATCGACGACCCAGCTCCAACCCTTACAACACTCCAGATTGAAACGTTATATTCACCGCTGCTAACAGCTAGAGATATCGCAATCGAAACAAAACGCGATCCTATCTTAACGCGAGTTCTTAGCTGGGTCAAACGGGGATGGCCATTAGATCAAACTCCTGAAGACTTCACCCCCTTCAATAACCGACAAAAAGAACTTTTTTCGCAAAAAGGCTGCATCCTATGGGCGGATAGAGTCATCGTCCCTGAGCAGTTACAACGAGCAGTATTAAAGACACTGCATAGGGTCACCCCGGCATCATGCGTATGAAAGTGCTCGCACGAAGCTACGCGTGGTGGCCGGGCATCGACAAACAGATCGAAGCCTGGGTAAAGACTTGTTTAAAGTGCCAGGAAGTTAGCAATGCCCCACCTAAAGCAACTCTGACAGAATGGGAAACACCCCGGGGACCGTGGTCCTGCATCCACATTGACTTTGCGGGACCTACTAAGGGACATACGTTCCTCCTAACAGTGGATGCCTATTCAAACTGGCTAGAGATCCACGAAATGAAGAGTACCACAACCGAGTCCGTCATCAGATTATTCGCAACGCATGGACTGCCAGACGTTCTGGTATCCGACAAAGGACCCCAGTTTACCGCTCTACCTTTTGAACAATACTTAGCGGACCGGGGTATTCGCCATGCGCTAACTTTGCCAGTGCACTCTGCGGCTAATGGAAGAGCCGAGCGCATGGTACAATTTGTTCAAAAAAACCTCTACAAAATGGACTATGGGGACATTGAAGATAAGATAAACAGAATACTCTTTCTCCAACACATCACTCCACACAGTGTCACCAACAAGACTCCAGCTGAACTATTGATGGGACGCAAACTCTGTTCCCACCTCGACCGGCTTCACCCGTCTTACGAGCCGGAGAAACCCTGTGGATCTAGCGGAAAATGCCGCAAATTCAAGATAGGCGACTTAGTTTTCGCCAGAAACCTCTCTGGCGAACCGTTGTGGGTCAAGGCAACTGTAATTCAAGCCACTGGACCCAGGTCATACCAGGTGAAAACCTGCGACGGAAAAATATGGAAATGCCATATAAATCAGCTTTGCTCGAGGCTACAACCTAGTTTCCATGACTCCGGTAATTCCCAAACTGAGGGGGGAGGGGATGTCGAAGAAACCGAATTCGAGATGGTAGAAAGCAGGAATGAAAGAAGTCAGCAATCGGGCGTAACGAATGAAGAAGAATCAGGGAAGGGCGTGTCCTCGCCACAGAGGAGCACCTCAACAGAGGCAAGCCTGCAAAGGCCAGAGAACAACAACGAGAACATCAGCGGCACCGAGCCATCCAATGAGGAACCACTGGCACCTGACTTGCCCGAAAACGTCCCGCCGAAACCAGGTTACAGACAAGAACCGATGGGACAGCGTAAATCCAATAGACAGTCAAAACAACCTTCATACCTCAGAGATTACATCACCGCACCCCCTAAACGGAACCCGGGGGGAAGGGGTGTTATGAACTAATAAAACGCTTAAATAAAGTTTTATCAAACCTTTAGAAAATAGCAGGGTTCTAGTCCTGCACTTCTGATTGGCCGATAATAGCGATATCGGATTGGTCCGTTCAGGAGAATCTGATTGGCTGTTAACGAGCCACTCTCATTGGTTAAGGGGGTTAACACTCCACGTTTCTCATTGGTTACTAGATCAGCAGCTTGCCTATAAAAGGGCTGCTGCTGCCCTAGGTTTTTGCTCTGTTCAGAATGATTAATAAAGAGTTGAAGTTCACTGTTCACCGTCTCATCTCCATTCCTTGCGCCCATGCGCAGAACTTAACAGAGGGTGTAAACATAAACCAACTTTTTTTAAGATCAAGGAGCAGAACTAAGGCTGGATAGAAGAATGAGCAGAAAGGAATTCAATCATGAGTCACTAATTCAGAGTCAAAACCAGCCAAGCCAGAAGAAAAGATCAACAGTAAACCAACCTTATGACATAATAAGTCAGGGATCACAAGGTAAGATATTATAATGGATGTATTATATTCTGATTCCAAAAAATCATCTGGGATTAGCTCCATGACTAACTGATCATTAGGAAAAACAAATGAAATCAGACTACTTTAGACAAATGTTCTATGTGCTTTTCTGAGACACAAGTGTCTACTCTAGCAAATAGGAATTAAATTTACTAAAAACATTCCTGAACATAACAATTACCTAGACAGGACAAAATAGCCTAAAATGAGTCCCAGACTCATTGCTTAAACTTAATAGCAGGTACTGGAAACAGTTTCAGGAGAATGCAAGACCACAGAAGCAGAAACACACAGAAAATAGGGATAAAATTCAGGCAAGTAAGTAATAATGTAACAGATTGAAAGCATGGGTGTTTAAGAGTTTAATTAAGATGAAAATCTTATGCATTCAATGGTTTCACACAATAGCTAAATTTGTTTCTAGTTACATAGTTTGTAGTTTGACCTGTTAATTCATTAATTTATTAATTACATTTGTTGATTGTACACTCAAAATGATTTTGGATGGCAACAGATTTAAAAACATAAAAAGTCAAACACATCAAAACCTTAACAAAGAAAATATGGTCAAACAGGTAAACAAGCATAATAATCATAAACCAACTCACAATGAGGCTTAGTTCAACACATGGAAAAATGCCAGATATTTAATGCTTGTCCAAAAGACAGCATCATAGTGGTAATCTAGCAAAAACTGAACATGATTAGGCCATATAAATTAAAACTATATAATCCTGCATTAATTGCCTCTGCAACCATGTGGGACAGACTGGGAAGAAGCTAATCACCAGACTGCAAGATCATGAGGAAGCAAACTTATTGGTAGTCTCACACTGTAATGAATAAGGACATGCATTCAATGTCCAATTTGGGTTAGTCACCAGGTCACCCAGGTTTGAGACCAGAAGACCATTTGATGAAGTGAGCTACCATCCTCATCCCAGTTCTTGCCAAACTAGCAGTTTGAAAGTGTACAAATGCAAGTAGATAAATAGGTATCACTTCAGGGGGAAAATAACAGCTCTCCCTGACATCTGGCCACATGACCATGGAAATAATGAAACAGAGATGAGCATCACCCCCTACAGTTGGCAATGTTTAGCAGAGTAAAATCAGCATGGACTCCTTACCTTTTTAATTTTTATCTTGTTCATAACAATGTGAGGCTATCAATGAGTTCAGATCTCCTCATTTGTTTGCTTGTATTCAGTTTTGCAGATACTATAATTGTTGGCCGACAAAAATAGTCAGAGAAATGATTGAAGCCTGGGAAATTGGCCCCTTGTCAATCAATAGGAATACTGATTTACCACCAGCCTATCAGGTATTTAGGAGCCAAGGATGTAGTGGCACAAGGAAAAAACAATTAATGACTTAATAGTCAGCTACCAACATCCTAAACAACAACTAAAAGCTACATGCAACCAGGAACCATATTCAGTAAACATAACGCATCTCATGTGCATATTCTGGAGAGATAGAGACATTTCCTGATGATGGGCTGTAGCATGAGCCAGAAAGCTTGGAATATTATCCTGGTGACGAACTCAGAATGGAACCTGAACCATATAATGTTTAATATTTTTGGACGCACATAGCAATTATACTTGGTCAATTGATATTTGGGATCTAGCATGTTATGTGAACTGAACTGTCTGAAAAACATGCAAGAGAATACTTCAACAGTACACCAAGGGCTGGGTTATTTGAGTGACTGCCTCTCCTTAGTGACATCCACCTATCCCATCCAGTCTGGGAGAAGAGTTTTGTTGTGGGTTCCATCCATCTGATGGGATCCAGGATGAAGGCCTTTTTCTGCTGCTGCACTTGTCCTATGGAACCTAATTCCCCCTGAGGTCAGGCTAGCCCTGACCTTGATGGCTTTCTGGAAGGTCTTGAAGTTTTGGCTTTGTTATTTGGCCTGGGGAATCAGTGAGTGTTGTGGAACCCATAAAATGGTAGTACTGTTCTTGCAGTACAGTGCACTCCTGCTGACTGAACTGCATAGTTTTTAATGGCTTTAATGTTTTAAATCAGTGGCCCCCAACCTTTTGGGTACCAGGGACCAGTTTCATGGAGTGAGGTTTTTTGACAGACTGGAGGGTGTCATGTGCTGCCTACATCCCATGGATGGGGCTTCGCTTGTTTACATGGCCTGGATTCTGGCATGTTTGTGAGCCGATACCAGTCCATAGACTGGGGTTGGACACCCATGTTTTAAATTGTATGATTGCTTCAAGTTTTGATTTTTTGATGATGTTTTAAATGTCAGCCACCCATAGTTGTGAATTTTAGATGGGAAGCTTTAGAAGTTGAATAAATAAAATAAATAAGATGCATAATAGGAAGATTATACTCTCAGTATAATGCCACAAGCAAAGTGAGTACATCCCAGGGCAGTTGGAATTATCTTTGTTGATTTCAGCAAGAATCCACAAGGATGTAATTTACAGCATTATTAACTCGGAAGAATGGCTATTTTTTATCAGCTGTATCCTTGTATTTGCATAGATAACCCCATTTAAAATAGAAGTGGAATTGGCAATGAGTAAAGGTTCTATTTGCCTTCTTCATTTCTGTGCTAATTTCAGGGAAACATACCTGTGTAAAACATTCTTCAAATACTTCAAAGAGTCTACTTGAATGCCTAACTTTTTGAATCCAAAGATAAAAATAAAAGTTCATCCTAAGGAGGTTTCAACAGGTTGCTGGCAGCTTTACAGATTGAAGTTGTGGTTTGTGATCTCTACATATTATCCCTGTTAAGAAAGCTGTTGAAAACTGTTATGTACCCATACTTGATTTTACTGCTCTGTTCAGCTATACTTATTTGTATGATTGATTTTTCATAACAATCTATTAACTCTGTCTTGAACTCTGTTAATAAGACCAAATCTTCTTTGTTTAGATAGTTCAAAAATGATATCATATCCTCCCTCTTTTCTCAGGGTTAAACATCTAATTTCATCATTGCTGCTTGTAAAACTTAGTTTCCAGTTCCTAGATTCATGATCCTCATTGTTTTTCTTTGAATCTTTATTAAATATATTTACCAGAACAAATGCGCAGTTTATCAAACCCATTCTTGTTATGAGAGAATTATGGAATGGGATGAAGAAAACCTGGCAAATAATCTTTGATACCAAATGCTTCAGTGGCATTGTGAATGAGAATACAGGTCCATATGTTAGTCATTTTGATTAGCCACTTCAGTGCTTTTACAGTTAGTCTCCTGCTGCTCAAATAAATAGTCCTGGGAAATGGTGCCAAAGAACTAAATGGAAAAGGATATGGTTACAATGATCCAAATTTGCCAATGGTGCTGGGCAGATCCCAGTCACTGACCATATAATCCACCATATTATTGACAAAACATTCCATGTCATATCCATAGCCAAAAGGAGGAATCAGCTAAAATGGATCAGCTAAAGTTAAATTTAACTTGTGTCCACTGTTAACTGGAGTTGAAATAGAATCATTATAAGGACATCGTGCAGTATCTTTGCACCATAGTTAGGAGCATGAGAAGAAAAACTCTAATAACTCTACAAAAATGCTGTTTCAGATCCTCACTGTATAAAGGAACACAGCCATAGCATCCCAAGAATCACCCTAACCCACCAATTCATTGTGCCTTCTCATATATTCAGTACTAATAAATCTAAATACCGTCATTATCCATACTATCAGTGCTAGTCAGAAACCTTTCTATCTGCTTCTCTAAAATTCAACTTTCATTTCCATAGAGTAATACATGGAAAAACATTACCTGCGTAATTCTAAAATTGGAGCATCTAGATATCTTTTCCAAGGCTTCATTTCTGTTTTATCAAAAGCTAGTTATGATATATTTCTTGACTATTGGGTTTTATTGTTCATTGTCAGTCCTAAAAAGTAAATGCTATTAACCACAACACCACTTCAGTACCTTAATTATCAACAGGTAGCTTTACCTGTTGGTATTAAAAAGAATTAACATTCCATTATATTCTGTACTTGTTTGGAATAACATTGATTGTACTTACTGGTTATTTTCCCTCCCCTGCTTGTTAACTTTTGTTTCATTTCTACCATCCACTTCATGTATCTCAATAGTGCTGAGTCAAAACAAGGGAGAAGGGAAAATTAGGAACACATTAAATTGCTTCAACCTTACTAGGATTTGAAAGTCAGAAAGGTTCTAACTGTTGTCGTGATGATGGAGCAGTCACTATTTTATCTTCCCAATGAACATGTCTTATTGGAGAGGAAGCAGCCTGGTGTCTCTGAGTTTTTGGGACTGAAGTACCTCCAGGTACTGTACCCAATGAAAAGGAACTGTGAGAGCTGCAATCCAGAATACCTTGAGCATACCATATTATACATTCCTGCCTTTTGGAGTGAAAAATGCAGTTAGCAATTTTATGTAAGGTTAGGAGGAGTAATGTGCAAGAATAGGGAATGGATGTCTTTTTATATCTGATTACCCATAGCTGATTAACATTAGTCTTGCTGATATCCAGATTGATGACCTGTCTTCATTTTTTACAGAATTAATTCTTCCTAGCTTCATCCCAATGTCCCCAGGTGTCCAGAGATCACCCTTTAGACGCTATTTGAAGGTGCTTTCAAATTAATTCAAAACAACCCCAACATGTAAGGAAAAGACTTACTGCACATCGACTGACTAGATGTTCCTCACAGTCATATAGTCCTTTATTTAGAGCGTGCTTGTTGGCATCCAGAGGCCAGAATGAAGCAAAGTACACAACAGCCAAAGAAGCAGAGTAGAAAAACAGTTCCTGTGGAGTGTCTTGTGAGCTGCAGTTTAAGAAGTTAATGAATGCTGGAAAACTGTGAGGCAGTCAAAACAAACCAGCCAGAGTCAAGGAATGCATTTGTATCCCTAAAGTCAAAGAGCAACTGGAAGCAGAGTAGCCATGGGGATATGACCTAAGTCAGTGAGGCCCTCCCTTGTTTTTATTCTCAGCATCTGCTAATTATATTCCTAGCTCTTGCTTTCTCCAGTTCTTCCTCCTCCCTTCCCACTCCTTCCACATACCCTAATTGCTTGGGATTTTTTTAAATAGTAACTAGCCCTAGAAGAATGCATTTGAAGAGTAAATATTTGGATGTAAGGAGCTTTGGTGCTTCTGTTTCCCACCAAGGTTCAAGGTTCAAAAGGCTTTTCAGAGACTGAATTATTAGCCTCTATTCAACAATATGCACAGCTAAATGACAAGAAATGTAAGATTATGTTTCTAGATAGGAAAAACCAGCCAAAACACAGATGCACAGGTACATGATAGGAAGTCTGTGATTTAGGACTAATACTGGTGAAAAGGATGTCCTGGTAGATTACAGATTAGGCATAAGGCAACAGTGTGCTGCAGCTACCAAAAGAGCCAATGTGGTCTTGAGCAGGATCAGCAGAGATATAATGCCAAGAATATTGTTCCATTGCACTGGTTACACTGCACCTAGAATATAGCACACCCAGTTTGGGTCAGCACAAAAGCAACAGCAACAGCACTTAGATTTATACAGTATGATGCTCCATAGTGCTTTTACAGCACTCTCTGAGCAGTTTACGATGACAGCATATTGGCCTCAACAATCTGGGTCCCATCAGGATCGAACTGCAGACTGTGGGAAGAGTTAGCCTGCAAGACATTCTAATCACTGCATCATCAGGATTCCTATAATTTAAGAAGGATGCTGAAGAAATGGAAAGAGTACAGAGAATAGTGTCAAAGGTAGCGAGCAACTTGACAGCTAAGTCTTATGAAGAAATTATCAATTTATGATGATTCATTTAGCAACTATTCCAAAGTATGACAGCCCTGGAAAAAAAAAAAGACATGTCTGATCCTTGTATTTACAACTACCACAACATCCCCACAGTGACATGATCACAATCTGTGTGCTTGACAACCAGCTCATATTTATGATGGTTGTAGTATTCTGGGTTAGTGTGATTGCCATTTGCAATTTTCCCAGCCAGCTTCCAACAAGCAAAGTCAATACAGAAGCTGGTAAGGAAGGTCACAAGTTGAGATTGCTTGGTATCTCATTTAACAACCGCATCACTTAACTATGAATTTTTCAGTCGTGATTGTGGTTTCTTAAGTTGAACTGCAAAAGAACCGGACATGCCTAGCCTGAAGCTGAGAAGGCTCGGAGCAGACAGGATAGCTATCTTCCAATACTGAAACAGCCTTCATATGAAGAGAGTATATCTACAGGTGGACACTTTAAAGAGGTAGATCTAAGCTTGAAATAAGGCGGAATCTTTCTTTTTTTTTAACAATGAGAGCTATATAAGCAGTGGAACATCTACCTCCTGGTAGCACAGAAGGTTTCAAGAAACCATTTTTTGGGATGGCCTGAGGATTCCTGCTCAGGGCAGGGAGTTGGACTAGAAGATCTCAAAGGTCCCTTCCAATCACATAATTCTATAATACACTAATCAGAGTGGTGAATTTTGAATAGCACTGAAACCCAGAATTTCCAAGGTTTATCAAATGCTTTCCATAATTTTGTTCTCTACCGTCTTCAGCTTTTTATACTAAATATTCAGGTCAAATCCTAATTTTGCTTGGCTACAAAAACATTTTGTCAGGGAAATTACAAGTCATGAAAAAATATTTACATTCACGAAAAATAAATCTGTGAGTTGGGGTTTTTTGTTTGTTTTTTGTTTTGCCACCAATTGCAAAATTATAATTCGAGAGGGCTTAGTGCTGCGAAGCTATTTCCAGTTCTGAGAAATTCTATTCCTCCTATAATGGTTGTGCTATTTTAAGACAGCAATAAATAAGAAAGAGGCAATGAAAAGCCAGATGATATTAGGCATTGCTTCTTCTTTTTTTCCTGCAGGATAATGATTTCCAAGATTCTTTCTATTCTGTTATTCAACAACACATCCTAGAATTTGCAGAACTTTTCACTCTGAAAGTAGGGAGGCCTCAAGCCCACTAACTTAAGAGGACAAAAAACCCCAGTTCCTGGTGAATGCAGGATTAGGTAGAGCTATGCACAGACACTTTTCTATCCACACTCTGGTACTCTTAATTTCCCATGCTGCAGAAATCTTTATGTTCCCCTTCTCCATTTTAGAGCAGGGCAAGAGGAGAAAGAATGACTTTCCCAGTGAAACAAAGCATCTACTTTCTGTTTAGGCCACAAAAGTCTGCAGATGTCAGACTGTTAGTCCTCTAAATCTTGCTGTATTACAGTATAGCCAGAGTGCATACTATAACGTGCATACATATGTGCACACTGTCCCATGTGCAATGTTTTGAGTAATCAAGAGTACAAAAGTAACCAGAAGTGGAAAACATAGCATAGGCATGCTTTCTTTTCTTATACATTTTAATGTGGATAAAAATTAAAATAAGGAAAGAAGTGATATGCTGGATCGAAATACAGGAACAAAAATAACAAAGGCAGTGTTTGGTTTTGGCTAGTTCCTCTGGTGGAGGTGTTTCCTCCCCCTTCCCAATTGTTTCAGTCCAGATTAAGACTTTCTCCTTCTGGAACACTTCAGCTATGCAAGTCATGCAACAAGAGTAACAAGCCAGAGAATAACATAGCTGTGACTGGTGGTTCAAAGTGTAACCTTATTTTTTCTTTGATAAATACCATACAGGGTACAGGTTTCAAAGCTTGATCTTTCTGATCCCATTAAACAGCTGTCATTCTCTGCTTCAAACAGTGGTTCAGTCCCAGCTTATAACTTTCGTCTTCTCTTTACCCAATCTGATGATGACTTTCCCTTATGACATAAAAGAGACAATAAAGCTTCCACACCATCAAGACTGTTCCGTTTAGTGCATTACAGGTAATCCTCGATTTATGACTACAATTGAGCCCAAAATTTATGTTGCTAAGTGAGACATGGGTTAAGTGAGTTTTGTTTCATTTTATGATTTTTCTTGCAGTTGTTAAGTTAGTGAATCTGGCTTCCCCATTGACTTTGCTTGTTAGGAGGTTGCAAAAGCTGATCACATGATCCTGGGGCACTGCAACCGTCATAAATATAATCTAGTTTGTCAAGTGTCTGAATTTGCATCACATGGATTTAAAGTCTCGGTCAAGTGGAGTCTCCATCCAGCGGAGACTAAAACATATGAAGAACGGTTACAGGAACTGGACATGGCTAGTCTAGTGAAGAAAAGGACCAGGGGACACATGATAACAGTCTTCCACAGAGAGGAAGGGGTCAAGCTATTTTCTAAAGTGCCTGTAGGCCAGACAAGGAATAATGGATAGAAACTGAACACGGAGAGATTTAACCTGGAAATAAGGAGAAACTTTCTGACAGTGAGAACAATCAACCAATGGAACAGCTTGCCCTCGGAAGTTGTGGGAGCGCCATCACTTGAGACTTTCAAGAAGAGATTGGACCGCCATTTGTCAGAAATGGTGTAGGGTCTCCTGCTTGGGCAGGGGGTTGGATTAGATGACCTACAAGGTCCCTTCCAACTCTTATCTGTTATCTGTGATCATGGGGACACTGCAATAAGTGTCATAAATGGTCATAAATCACTTTTTTCAGTGCCATCATAACTTTGAACGGTCACTTAATAAACTGTTATAAGTCAAGGACTGCCTGTACGTGAACCAGCGTCTGCCTCCCAGGACAGGTAGTCCTTGATTTACAATCACAATTGAGCCCAACATTTCTGTTGTTAAGTGACACATTTGCTAAGTGAGTTTTGCCCCATTTTACGACTTTTTTTTGCCACATTTGTTTAAGTGAATCATTGTGATTGATAAGGTAGTAATCCGGTTGTGAAATAAATCTGGCTTTGCCATTGACATTGCTTGTCAAAAGATTGCAAAAGGGGATCGCAAGTCTCTGGGGCACAGTAAAGGTCATAAATACAAACCTGTTGCCAAGCCTCTGAATTTTGATCATGTGATCATAGGGAGTGCTACAAAGGTTGTGACTGAAAAACGGTCATGAGTCACTTTTTCTCAGTGTCATTGTAACTTTGAACGGTCACTAAATGAACTGCTGTAAGGCAAGGACTACCTGTAGTTGGCTGGTACTCTGCTTGTAAAGATTATTCTACTCTCCTAAGCCAAGCTAAAAATATACTTCAGAAATAATTGCTGTCTTCTTTCTTTCAAAATAGGCCAATAGCTAGAAGACCCCAGTGGCCATTATTTTTAAAACTGAAAACTTTTGACAAGCCACGAATATGTCAAACTGTAAATATATTTGTATCAGACGTCTTCTTGGCACTTAACACTAAGTATTTGTCATTACATCTGTTACCATTACCTTATTTGACTCCTCTCTGCGCTCTGATTCTGTAACCAAATACCAGTAGTGCTAAAGTTCATATCGGAAGACCTGCCTGGTTGGGGTATTTGGGGGAATTCTTCAGCCTGGTTTGGTACACCTTTGTTTCAAGGAATTTGATGAAATGTTTGTAATAGAACCGAGTAAGAGAGTTGGAAGGGATTTTGGAGGTCTTCTTGTCCATTGCCTACTCAAGCAGGAAACCTTACACCATTTCAGACAAGTGGTTGTCCAATCTCTTCTTAAAAGCCTCCACAACTTCTGAAGTCCAGTTGTTCCACTGATTATTCTGTCAGGAAATTTCTCTTTAGGTCTAGGTTGGTTCTTTCCTTGATTAGTTTCCATCCTGTTCAGTGGTAGGATTCAAATTTTTTTACTACTGGTTCTGTGGTGTGGCTTGGTGGGCATGACTTGGCTTGGTGGGTGTGGTAGGGGAAGGATACTGCAAAATCTCCATTCCTTCCCCATTCATGGGAGGTTAATGCGAAATCCCCATTCCCTCCCCACCCTACAAACCGGTTTTCCAGCTCTGTTCTCCTGGGCAGGGCAACAAAAAAAGACCCAGCCAATCAGCTGGGACTCGGGAGGCAGAGAATAGATGGGGGTGGGGCCAGTCAGAAGTGGTATTTGCTCGTTCTCTGAACTACTCAAAATTTCTGCTACCGATTCTCCAGAACTGGTCAGAACCTGCTAAATACCCCCTCTGATCCTATTATATGAAACTAGGGAGCTCCATTGGTAGTAATGACTTATTGGATCTGATCTTTTATCTCAAGTGTTTTTCAGAGGGCAGGGGCTGATTTCACTGGCAGGCAAACAACATATGCTCTACTCACATTCACCAATGTCAGCTGATCTACTTTGTGAATAACCTGGGAAAGTGATTGGCAAAGAAAGTACCAGAAATAAGTGTGCCCCACTTTATCTTGAATGATGACAGTATTCAAGGGAGGAGTATCTCAGCAATCCAGCATATGGTTGACATGCAGAAAATACCAGGCTCTATCAAATAGCATTGCCTTGAGCAGCCATACCCAATCCATTGAAGAGCTTTTCCCAATTCAGGGGGAAATGAATAGATTAATTAAACCAAGGGTGTAACAAAGTTAGGTGATGGTCTTATCTTCATAAGCAGTAAACAGGCACTAGCTAAACATTAAATGTGGAATACAAATACAACACATCAAAAGTCAACATTTGCAAGGGTAAAACTTAAGGCTGTAAATGAAAATTTGTTAGAAGTTAGGAAAAAACAAATTTATTTTAATACAATAAAATTAAATTAAATACTGGTTATCATTCCATGTATATTAATTTTGAAGGGATGCTGGGAGCTGTCTTTTAGACTTTAGTGGAGTGCATGAGACCCTGGAGCCTCAATTGTACATCAATGCATTTATGAAAACATCCCATATGCGTGCTCAAGGATTCTTATAACATTCTTGTGAAGTGGATCAGGATTGCCTCCCATTTTGTAGATAATAAGGAAAGAACTTCGAAGGAACAAGTACTGATTGATTCTTTTGAACTCTGATGTAGGAAAAGACTCCTGGAGAATACAATGGATGGCGAAGGCAGAGTGGTGGTTGGGAGGATCATCAAACAAAACAGAATTTACACTCAAGGCACAGATGACCTGGCTAAAAGATCCTATCTATACTAAGTAAAGATCTGACACTCTAGAGAAGGCTCCTAAAGCAGGAAAAGGTGGAAGGAAAGAAGAGGACAACCAGCAGTAAGATGGATGGACTCAATTACAGTGAAGATAAGCATACCATTAGAAGGCCTAAAGGACCAGGTTAGAGAAAGTTTGAAAAAAAAATTACCCATATGGTCACCAAAAGTCAATACTAACTTGATGGTGCATAATCAATCAGATGAAATGGAGAGATTTTTTGATTCCTAACACTGTTTAATAATCTGTAACTTTAGCAATATTTGAACCAAGATCTTCTAGATACATAGAAACAGAATTATGGAGTTGGAATCATTTAATTCATCCTTCAGCCACAATTTGCATTTGTATAAGGAACTGTTGTTTGAATCCTAACAGTCACATGTGAATTAAGATTCTATAAATTAAAAAAAACTTGGTTACTAAAGAACATTATGTGGTCTCTCTTCAGCCATAGCTCTTCTATTCCATCAAAACTATATTTAGCAGAATCTTTGGTGGCTTAACTGGATAAGAGAGCTTCAAAGGCATTTGTTTACATGATAAATCAGGAATTAACTGTATGATTTGTGTGTGTGGGGGGGATTCCTTTGAGTCAAAATGATTCCTGGCCACTACTTGGACAGATCCCTGTAGTTTTATTGACAAGAATTCTGAAGTGAATTGCCATTCTTTCCCAGGGCTGTAAGAGTAATTGACTCCAGGTCACCAAGTTGATTCTATGCCCAAGGTGGAGCTACAACTAGACAGCCACTCTCCCTTTTTCTAGCCCAACATCTAAACCACTACTCCAGACTGGTTTTATATGATTCATATATATTTTACATGCTATAATCTATCCTTGTCCCATTTACCATATAGGTGGACAACTTGCAAGAATCCTTTCCTCTTTTTAGAAGATGCCATTGTCCTCTCCTCTCACTTCTTAACAGAATTAGACTACTAGAGTATGGAATGCAACTTCATTTTATAAAGAGGAGGCTGTCAGGATTCAGGCAGTTATTCCAATTAATCATGAGCCTCGAGACACACTCCCAAAACTAAAAAAGATTTATTTGAAGGTAACATTCTACTTCCGGCGTTTACCTGGGCGTAGCCAACTCTGAGTTATGTAATTCACTGTCACCCTTGATCCTACTTTCCCCCCCCCCCTGGGTGTATCATCCAATGAAAAATATCCATAGCCATGAGTTATCAATCATGCTCTCCAATTAGATTTTTTCATGGCAGAAGCTTCAATCATCTAATCAGTATTTGAAGAAAATATGAATGGAATGTACTTTCAATTCCACACTGCTGCCTGCTCTTTGAAACTCCCTCCCCCTCCTTTCTGTTGTCAACTATAAAACATGTACACAAAATGTTTTACAAGTTGACAAGAGGCATTGTGAGGTAAAACCTCGTTCACACTTGTCTGGTTCCCTTCTATTCCTCAGTGTCTTTAAAGTGTTTCTTCTTGAAGCAGAAGTGGTTGTTACAGCCATCTTGTCATACCTACTTTTGAGTTTAGGTATACTGAATTGCTTTCCATCTTAGCAAAGTATTAATGAATAATTTGAGCTATAATCAATGGGGCCCATATAGATCTTTTCTAAATTCCAGCACAATCCATTTGTACAAAGTTCTACTCTTTGGGGGAATTAATGTTCTTACGCCCTGCGCCAGGCAAATCTGGGCTTGAGATGTTCTTTGAAGATCATGAACAGAGAACATGTCCCTTTCAATAACTTACAGACTGCTCTTCCACCACCACCCCGTCCCCCCCATTTTACAAAGCTGCAAAATGGTAGTGAGTGCATTCCAAGATACATCTGGGGTTTGTTACATTAGGTCTGGTCAATATTCGGCATAGCCAAATAGAGCATGCATATTTTGCTACAAAGCACATGTTCAAAGACAAGCAAATTCATATATAAGTGGTTCCTATTCATATAGAATGCTTTATAAAGAGTAGTGTTTTAGAACAATCCTATTAATCCTTCCCTATTTAAAAACAGATTTGATCGACAGAATGCTTCAAAAAACAGGAAGCCTTACGGAGTTGCCTATTCTTTTGTATTTTATATCCTTGGTATAATTTGTATTTTCTTTTTAATAATTCCACAAAATACAAAATTTATTCAGTGAGGAAAGACCAAGTGTGTTGTTATTTTTAAAAATGGTAAGAACATTTGTGTAATACTTTCATTTGCCAGATGCCCTCTCCCTCAGCAAGCAAACTAGGACCCTCGGTTTAGAACCATGCAGCAGAAACATAAAGAGGTACTTCAGAAATAGGAATCCATATTGCAAATCCTGACATTTACAGATGCAAAGAAGTGCTCCTGGATGCAGGAGGTATATTTGGATAAGGCTGAAGCCCCATCTGTCGATTATCTTTCAGTTTTTGCACTATGATTCTAGCGACTTCTTCTCCTTGACTGTCAGTAGTATCAAGCAGTTGCCTGACTCTTGAGGTTCTTGTAGGTCTGGTGTTAATGAGTTCATAATCCTCTTTCATGATTAAATCCTTGGAGACAAGGGCATCTAAACACTGGTTAATGCAAGTGTCAGTCATCTGATGGACAATATCCTCTCTTTTAGTTTGGATCCAATTATGAGCTACAGCAGAATCTTGTGACTGCATAGTCCTGAATATAAAGTCTAATATAGAGAAGAAGCAAAAAAATAAAATAAAAATAAAATCTGACTCAGTCCTAAAATAAAAATAACATCAAACTATACAGAGCAACTTAAGAGAACAGAGCATTTCCTAATTTTTTTAGTATGATACTTCAAAAACAAAACTGTGTCTTTTCACCGTTATTAAAATAAAAGCTGTATTCTGCCATTATTTCCTATATGCCAGCTTTTCCTTCAGCAGATCCTTAATTGTGTTATCTACCTTTTTATCATATTTGGACACACAACCATTGCTTTTATTACATAAAGATGATGAGCATTTATGATCACTTGAAAGTGAAAGATGGTAAGGCAGACCACACACATTGCTGCAGTGTGAAAATTCCCAAAGTTTAGACTAACATTTCTATTTTGTTGTTTTACCTAAATATTAGGGTCACCTAAAGCATTTGGAGACTGTTGTTTGGGTATTAAGCACACAGTATGTTTCAAAAATCAGTGTGTCCCACTGTGTGGTTCTCTCCAATGAAAGAGACAATCCTAGCAGAAATATGTCCACATGTTCCAGAAAAAACTGCCTTCTATAATGTACTTCCAACATAGCTTACAGAAAGGCTTTTTTTTTCTGATTGGTTAAGTTTCTTTTATATGTCCACTTCATTTTTATTATACCCATTTTGTTCTAAATACTGTTTTAAGGAACACATTTTAAATATTATTTAATGTTGTAAATCAAGATATCAAAAGATTACCGTATATACTCGAGTATAAGTCGAGTTTTTCAGCCCATGTTTTGTGCTGAAAAAACCGCCCTCGGCTTATACTCGAGTCAGCCGCTACGGCACCATGCCTGGCCTGCGCTGGCATGGCTGCAACCGATCGCGCCTCCAGGGCAGCATCGCCGCCGCGGCTGTCTACCCGCTGAGGGACACACAGGCGACCCCAAGCGGCCTCTTCTTCCCCATTAACGGGCGCCCGGGGGCCCCGCGAGTTCCTGTGTTGCGCGCTTCCAGCTTCGCAAAGAAACTGCCAGGCTCAGGCAGCCTCCCCCACCCCCTAGCTTAGCAGCGAAGAGCTGCTCCGGGGGCAGCGAGACAAAGTGCCTGGCTGCACCGTGGCGGGAGCCCCCAGAGCAGCTCTTCGCTGCTAGGGGGGTGGGTGGGGGAGGCTGCCTGAGCCTGGCAACCCCAAGCGGCCTCTCCTTCCCCATTAACGGGCGCCCGGGGCCCCTGCGAGCTCCTGCGTTGCGCGCTTCCAGCTTCACCAACAAATGGAGCTGCAAATCTGGTAATCGATTGCGGAGCCTCGGCACGAACCCCCCTTCCCCGCATTCGCCCCCCCGCACTCTTCTGGCGGCAGCAGGCGGAGAAAGCCCCACTTCCCCCTGGCTTTGATGGCACGCGTGAGTTGGCTTCCCACTCTTTTTTTTTTTTAACTCTCCTCTTCCTCTCCTCTCCCCTTGTTGTCTGGTCTTCCCTAAGGAAACTCGAGGGCTCACACTTCCAGGTGTTTCTCCCTGTCTTTCTCCCTGTCAATGATCTTTTCTTCCCTTCCCTTCTCTCAGCCCCATCCTCCTTCACCTTTGTCACCACAATCCTGAACAGATGAAGTTTGTACTTCTCAAGAAAGGTTGGATGTTCCTTTTGAGGAGGGAACCTAGTGTGACATCTGTATGTTGACGTACTACTGAGCCATGGCATGTGTGCACATGCAATGGAGGCATGAGGGAGAGCTGTGAAAGAGATGGTGGCTCTTCAAAACAGGATGTACATTGCAGCACATACACATGCTTTTTTCTTGCAAGGGAGAGAGTGACTCTGTTTGGACATACAGATGATGAGGAGGAATCCAGTTTTGAAGGATTTTAACTCTTGTGTTTTAGCTTGGTTGCTGATTGAGCTAAGGTTTTTGTACTTTTAAAGTTATTGTTGATACCATATTGGTTTTGTTGGCTCTCTTTTCCACTTACAGAGCTAGTTTACTGTTTTTCTTTGAAATAAATATTCAAAAACATTTAACCTACTGATGCCTCAATTCATGTAATTTTATTTTTATTTTTGAAATTTACCAGTAGCTGCTGCATTTCCCACCCTCGACTTATACTCGAGTCAAAAAGTTTTCCCAGTTTTTTGTGGTAAAATTGGGTGCCTCGACTTATATTCGGGTCGACTTATACTTGAGTATATACGGTAATTATAATCCTCATTCCAAAGTATGTAGCTGGAGATTTTCAGTCATCCAGATCATGGTTGTCCCAAAGGTGCTTGTTCAAGAGCTGAAGAAGCTTCTTGGATGAGAAGCGAAATGTCTTCAAAGTAAAATCAGAAAGTTCCGTTGCCTCTTGAAAAAGTACCTTTGGTTACAATCCTCATTGTTTAAAACAATCACAAATTCTGCAGTGACATGTAGCTCTCTTCAAAAGTTTCACCTTCTGTATACTTTCCATTTTCTTTTACATTCTTAAACTGGGTATAAGCTGAAACCATAAAATGATTAATAGTTATAGTATATCACCATCTGAAGAATTTTATTTCTAATCAATGCTTGTGAGATGGTCAATACATTGCCACCAAGAAAAAAAATAGTTTTCTTTTTATAAATGCGCCCCCAAAATAACTCTTGCAAATATGTAAAAGAGAATAATGCATGCACATTGGTGAAAATTGTGTTGTTATTTCTAGAGATCTGATCTAGTTATATATAAAACAAATTGATCAAGAGTAGGGTTTAAAACTCTCAGTGCATACCTGGATTAGCTCCTGATATCTGTAGCAAGCCTGGAATAGAATTTGATGAATTAGAACTATCTGTGTTCGATGAGGAACTTTGTTGAGACATGCAAGACTGAGTAATCTGGGAGCGTGGGACATAACTGATCAGCGAGTGTGGTTCATCCTTAACTATCACAAAAGAAAAGTATCTCATTAATTTAAAAAAGTAAAAATAAAAGCAAAGCACAAACCCCCCCAGAATTAGTCCGTCATTTACCTACAATTTACCTACCATCCCAGCCATGCTGCACCACACCAAATGGCTGCACCACAATCGGTAGATTGATTTTTCTTTCTTTCTTTTGGTTCCTCTCATTATCCCAACAAAAAAAAGTTATTTTTATAAACCACTTTTGTTCTCCTGAAATATAATCTGGTATCTTCCAAAGGTGTTGTACTGTACAGTACGGCTGTTGATAGTATAGTTGGCAGTGCTACTCATAGATGAGACCAGCTGCAACCCAATGGGTTGCAATCAAATTCACAAATCAGAAAGACAGGATAGAAGGAAGGACAAATGGATTGAAAAAGAATGCAGGGAGATCAAAACCAGAACAAAATGCAAAACCATAATGTGATTGTTATTTATAGCTGCAACCAAATTTGTGATTTCTTGTTGGTATTTTTTTTTTTTTGCTAGAAAACCAAATGTTGCATCTTGACATAGTGAGACTGAACTTCCTTTTAATTCTACAGATCTAAGATAAAACTATCTTTTATTACACAAATTTATTTTTACTTAAAACAATATAGTAGAAATCTATATATCTATCCACAAAATACTTTAGAAAGAACACTGATTATTGTAGATAGACCTCAACATGATCACAATTGAACCCAAAATTTCTGAGGGTAAGTGAGGCATTTGTTAAGTGAATTTCACTCCATTTTACAACCTTGTCACAATTGTTAAGTGAATCACTGCAGATGTTCAAATAGTAACGTTGTTACTTGAATCTAGTTTTCCCATTGACTCTGCTTATCAGAAGGTCATAAAAAGTGAGCACGTGATCCCAGGACACTTCAACCATCATAAATATGGCTCAGTTGCCAAGTGTCTGAATTTTAATCACATCACCATGTGGATACTGCAAAGGTTCTAAGTGTGAAAAATGGTCTTAAGTCACTTTTTTCAATGACATTGTAACTTTGAATGGAAACTATTTAATTCGAGGACCAGTTGAACCAGTCTTGTCCACTTGTACAAATCTTATCCTGGATAGTATGCTATAGGCTCAACTCTCTTTTGGTCCAATCTGTTAACAACATTCTGTGAACCAGACAGACACTATCTAATTATGCTTTACTCATAAGAGTTGAGGGCAGTGGTGGGAGGCTGCCGGTTAGTTGCGACAATCAGCTGGCCCTGCTCACCCGGTCCCATCCTGTCCTGTATTTTTCAGCTCAGCTGATTTGCGTGGCACAGTAGATTTCTGCGCCTCAGCTTTTTACTTACCGGGACTGCCCTAGAAGTTAAGCTGTAGAGGTCAAAATTGGTGATTTTTGAATTCTGCACTCACAGAAGCAGTCATTAAAACAGTTGCAGCCCACCACTGGCTGAGGGTTCCTTGGTGATCTCTGAACTTGGGTTTTTTTTTTTTCTTGCAGATGGTTCAATACCCAAACTAAGTAAAATCATCAGTACTAGTCTGAAGACTCTAGCACTGATAACGTTGCCTAATTTGAGTAATGGTACGCCTTTAAGAAAACAACCAAGCTCAGAAAACACAAGGACCCCTCATTTGAACCCTGAGCTGCAAACATTTTCCTTTATTGTTATCCATAAGAGGATTATGTAATTTGCCAATGATCAAACTGCAATTGTGTGAAGAGAACATACCATCTGAAAGGAGGTTGCATGGTTTTGATATATTTTGGGGAACACTTGATGGATAAGATTGATCATCTTGGGAAGAACAGGAATTCTGGAAAGAACAGAATCACATGGAATAGAGATTTTTGGTTTAATTTTTTCAATTGGTAAAATTTAGCAAACAAGTACAATGAACCCAAAATGAATTGGTGATTATGCTAGATATACAGTATTTAAAGCCTTACTTACATGTCAGTAATTAAAATAAACATACACACACAAATAAAAACCTACTATAAAATGATAAAATAAATTGTATTTCCATTTTACAGAGTTATTTGCTCTTCTCCAAAGGTCTGTGGTGTTTCTCTGTGATTTCCCCAATGAGAAAAGCCATTTTTCCTTTTAAAAATTTCTAGGAAGGATGCTATTTCTTAAATGTGGTACAAATTCCCATTGTACAATCTGTCCCAAATTAGACAGGTAACGCAGCAGGAGGCAGCCTAATGCCACTTGATATGGTGTAAAGCTTCTGCCCACCCTCTTCCCAAAGAAAACTTTAAAAAAGTGTTTTTAGCTATTTGATCTTTCAAGGATGAGTCCTTCCAAAGTTCAGAAATTTTCACACAGGCATTTTCCAAACCCTTTTTGGAGGTTAAACAGCATACAGAGTATCAGCTACTGACTGATTGAAATGATTCTCAGTGTTAGATATTTTTCAATGTTCTTCAACAGAGGAATGTATTAGACATGCAAATACTATATAGTTTCTGACTGTAAATGCTAGATTTGTTTATTTAAAGGAGGACAACAGTGGTCTGAAGATACCTCTCCATGCCTAGATTTAATCCCAGTTTTACCTTTTGGAATCTATTCTCAGGCATCCCTCTGTATCATAGTATGATAAGCAGGGACCATGTTGGGCATTTGTCATTTATCAGAGCTTATCTCCTGCCTTGGTGGTGGTGGTGGGTGTCTATGAATATGCTAATTTATAGGTGTGCCTATGATTAACATAGTATAAAGTTGTTAGCTATCCACTGAAAGAACCTCAACATAGGTCTGAAATGCTGAAATCCCTGGCAAAGAACTCATTGTTTAGCTCATCATAAACCTTTGCATCACTGGATGAAACATGTTTCAACCCAATATAGTTTACAAATGATATAATCATGTATTTTTTTCTGACTCACTACAAAACTGAGCATTAATCTTTGGCAAAAAATAGTTTAACCATATTAAGATGTTTATGATAATAATAGAAAAAAATGTTTTACCTCTTGTATACTAGTGTTCAGTGGTATATTTAAAGACATTGATTCATCATTGGATATCTTGTTAGGTAAATGAACACAACTCCACTCATAGTGTTCCTGAAGGAGACATTGGCATAAAGCAAAACAGTATTATGAAATCGAAGCATAATTATGAGACAAAATACCCAAGAATCCTGCATCTGAGTAAGGGTATGTGGGAGAGCACAATTTGGGACATGTGCTCACTCACATACAGCCAACTACTTGCAAAGATTTTTATTGTTTAACACAGCAATACATAAATTTATTTTATAAATAAACTATAATTTATAATTTTTATATTATATAAATATATTGAAATATAACAAAAATAAACAATACATAAGGAAATGGACAGGATGTCTATGGAGATTCTCAGTCATCTAGGTCACAGTTGTCCCAAAGGTGCTTTTTCAAGAGGCAACTGGACTTTCTGGTTTTTCTTTGAAGAGGTTTTGCTTCTCATCCAAGAAGATTCTGAGATTTCTTGGATGAGAAGCAAAATGTCTCCAAAGAAAAACAAGAAAGTCACATTGCCTCTTGAAAAAGAATCTTTGGGACAAATGAACAGTATATCTCTTTAGCTAAACATGCTTACAGTTCTATCTGTAATCAGGTACCCCAACAGGGTAGTTTTCTGACTATAAATATCTCCATGGTCTTATGATCCCATAAGCTCCCATATATCTTAGTATATAATTCAGACTGGGCAAGCAAACATCTGCATATGGTTAATAGTATGAGAATTCCAACTTCAGATACATGGATATCCATTTTCTTTTTGGGAATAATTTCAATTCATAATAGATTATAATATGAGCACTTACTTTGGCCCTCTTTAAATCTATTACTGCTTCAAGCATAGGTATCTCTTCAAAGGTCCTCATCACAGATTCAAGATCTATTAAGCACCCTAAACAAAGATACTCACTATTAGGTCTCTTAACAGAAAGTTTAAATTATGGAAATTACATTCCTGAAAAATATTTTAAAGCATACTCTCTAAGGCCAATTTGAAGGATGTCAAAACCAACTATTCCTGGATAAAACTAGATAGTAATACATCCTATATATCCAACAGATAGGGAACAATTAATATCTATTAGTTGTTTGACATTTTAACACAATTACCCTAAGAGATTTGGACTCCAGAAAGCCTTAATGTTCGCCCAGGCCTTAGGGTAGGATGAATTGAATTCCTTGTTAAATATGTTATATATTATTGTGTTAAACAGTCACACAGATTTGCCATTTTGCTTATTTTTCTTACAGAGTGCTTTATTTATTTTTCATTTATCTTATTATTTTGCTTATCTTACTGTGTTTGTTAGTTTTTAATATTGTGAGTTGGCATGTTACACAAGTAAACAGTGTGTATATGCCGCTTAGAACATTGCTTTCAGGTTCACCAAACTTTACTAAACTTTGGTATTAAGAGAATTAGAATCCCAGCCATGTTGTGTCCCCTATCTCTCCCTCCCCACTCCTTCCCCAGTCCAATTGAACAGGATGAACCTATAACCTGCCAGACCCCACCTGTGTGAACTGTATCATCATCTTGAAGATTTTCACAAATAAGGTAAAATGAATCTCCATCATACAAGCAGTCCTAGAGGCAACATGAAGGCATTCCAAAGATAGTGCACTGGATGATCACAATGGCAAATATAGTTTGTTTTCTCTTCCTTCATCCTCCATTTCTTCAAGCTTACTCTGTTTAGATCAAGGGTGTCCAACCTTGGCAACTTTAAGACTTGTGGACTTCAACTCCCAGAATTGAAGTCCACAAGTCTTAAAGTTGCCAAGGTTGGACACCCCTGGTTTAGATATTCTTGTGAGAATAGGAATATTGCATTGCATGTCTTGGTACTGTAGTGTTAACATTATTTCACATAATTACTATTTTAGTGAGTGCTTAATGCTGGTTAAATTAAGTATGTTCCGATAAACTTATATTACAATGTAATAATGCATTATTTCAGATACTACATGAACTAAACTGAAATTATTGCATGGACCTTGCTTATAACTGATTCAGACTAAGGAGACTTTGATTTTGTTTTTGATTTCAAAACTTTCAAAACTTTCATATCATATTCTGAAACCTGCTTACTCAAACAAAGAAAATGTTGGCAAGAGATTTAAATCTCTTAAATCTTAAGAAATTCACCAAATTATTATTATTATTTACTTTCATCAAAACTGAACAAAAAACAAGGTTAAGGCTTCTGGTGTTATAATTTAAAAGATGACTTTTTGAGTTTTCCCTCAATAAAAAAAAAGAAAGAAAAAATACTGAATGAACACACCAAATCACAATTATTAGGGATAACATTGTTTTACCCTAACTGGTTTAGGTAAATAATAATATGTAATCATAGTTTGTATGTTAAAGTGTCTGCAACTTTAACTGTGGGAAAGTAATTAAGGGAGTGGTTGTGAAAGCACTTTAAAAGAGGCAAGACTGCAGCTTGCTCTCTGGCTTTGATGATCCCTGATTACTGCAAGGACTCAACACTGTTTTACTCGAACGGGAGAGATAAACAAAGGACTGATTTGTAAGTGAACTGACATAGGATATTCTGCACGGACTTTGCTAACTGAATATCCCTGAATGGACTGACTAAATGATACATGACTATTGGACTGTTATTTTGACTATGCTATGAACTCATAATGGAATAAACTATATTTTTGATAGCACAAGCGTATCTGTTATTTTTACTGTATGTTAATAAACATACAAGCTTAGCTCACTCATTTATCTGTGTGCCTATCTGACCAATGCTGCACATTCTGTTTAGCTTGTCTCCCTAACCCTGGTTGGGGAAATCAGGCTTAACAACAATCTACAATCTTGGTATGATTTTGAGAGCCTTTCAGTACTGAGTAACTGGCACGCATAGTTTGCTGAGCACTATCTGATAGAACAGGAACCAGGAAATATCAGGGTTAAGAATTTGCATGCAACAAACATATAACATGCTTTAGGCATGCTGCAAAGTATGAGTAGAATCATATTGACACGTTCACTCTTTTCAGTCATTCCAGTGAAATTGGATAATCAGGCTACAATACAGAAGCAACCCTCCCATTCAAACACATATTTTTACATTCAAGAACAGATTTTTACACTTTAGGTGCATAAAACCAAGGGCCCAGATCTTACAGACAGCTCTATTTCTATTCATACAATTGCAGAAAGCCTCTCAATCAGCTAAATGCATGAAAATTGGGAAGAGAAGAAAACCAAGGTTCCATTTTTTATCAATTTGGAATGCCTATACATATGTAGGTGAATGCCTGGAGGATGTAAGAACCTCCCTAATACACTGGAAACATGTATTATCTGCTGCTTTTTTCTAATTGTCAAGAAAGTCCATCTTTCAAGCTATTCTTTGCTATTCTATAAATGGAAATACTGAACAAAACTGAGTATTCATATAAAAATTGTTCTAGCCTTTTCTAAGTCTAGAATACTGACACTAGAACTTTTCTGCCTTGTATGCCAATATAAAATACATGAATATAAGCAGTCCTCAATTTACAATCAGCTGCTTAGCAACTGTTGAAGTAATGACCGACCTGAAAAAGGGACTTATGACTTGGATGTGAAATAAAAGTTAGTCACACAATTGAACTACGAGCACTCAACAACACGGTTGCTTTTACGGCCATTACTGAAGCGTCATTTGCAGTTGCATTTTACAATGGTTTTGCTGAAAACTGGAACTTGCTTCCAGATTTTGGCAAAACTGCACCCATAGTGAACTTTTGTTTCCTTAATGACTGCTGAAAAAAAATCAAATGAATGACTCTTTTTATGACCACTGCAATATATCACTGTCATCAGCAGATTCCATTATGGCTGTATGTTAAGGACTACCTTTACCAAAGGAAGCAACCAGATTGCTTTCTATGTATTTACCCTATTTAAATTTAAATATTAAAAAATTATATAAATTGACTATGATAATATAGTATTAGTTGTGACATCAATGGCTTCCTGAATCCATACCAGATATCTGATTAGTACAAATGTATCCATTATTATTGGATGGTTGTGTTACTGTTTGGGTTGTTCTAAAGCACTAACTAAACAATTTTACAAATGAACCATCATAAAATTAGCCACAGACTTTCTATCTCAGTTCTGCATCGCAGGGCTGTGCAGAGACAGCAGCCACATGGGACTTGCTAAGATCTGATTGCTTTAAAGGTTCAAGAAGAGGTCCTTCACTCATGCTCACATGCTTGGAGAATTACCGTTTTTATTCCTCCATGTCTAGCAACTGTCTCAGTTTTGCAATTCAGCTGTAAAATGGGAAAAAGAGTAACCATGTCCCCACTGATGGTTTAAAAAGGCACAAGGAAGACTTGCTTGACTGAGAAACTTTCAATGAATTGATAATCTCAAAACTTCCTTCTGCAATTGAATCATAAAATAAATACAGGGCTACCTATTAGGTGGACATTTCCCCTTAGTCAACAGGCCTTTACGGGATTGCAATGTTTAAGGGGAAAAGGTGCTTCAGGATTTTATTGGTCATGGACCAAGCATTGGCCCACAACATGTATTTTTGTCTGTTTGGAATGGAAAGTGTGGCCATGTGACTCCAGAAAAAAGCACAGCTGCTTTAACAAGGTGTTGGCTAATGTTCCACCAAAGCGTCTTTGTCCATTGAATCCAGCCAACTGGTGGTGATGGGAAAGACCTACCTAGCAGGTAGCCCTATTTTTATAATGGTAAAATAAAACTTAAAGGCGAATGCAAATTATACTGAATAACTTTAATATACAAATAAAAGCAATCCCAAGTAATATCTGAGATGCTTCCAGCAGTTGAACAGTCTTGAACATTGTGTTCAAGTGTGGCATTTCCTCAATAGAGTTGATAGGGAAGCAAGAGAAGCACTTCAGCAAGTGCAACAAATATACAACAGCAGAGTGTAGCCAGAGCTTCTGAATTACCTGTCATATAGAGAAACTCACTTGAAAAAGATGGTCTTTCCTCTGGATTGGGTGCCCAAGCAGATTCCATTAAAGACACCACCAATTCTCGGTAAGGAATATCAAGGGGCAAAGTCTCTTCCCCAACATCTGGACGCTTCCCTTGTGACATGCTAAACATAATTTGCAAGTAATGTATAACATCTGCAAAAGTCAATACATGCATGTCTTAGAAATATATATGTGTATTTCTTCCAATTTTAGAAATTGAAACACAAGTAGTAACTTCATATTTTAAATAATATTGTGATCTAACCTAATTTAGAAATTTTAAATGCAAAATAATTATCCTGCCCTTCCTACCAATATTCTGCAATATATGGTATTTTTATTACAATACAATAGTATAATACAATATAAGCTTAAGACAAAGGGGAAACAATGGTCTTTAAAAATACTGTTCTACATTAAGCTAAATTTTAACAGGTTATTCTAACTCAGCTATTCTTTAACAGAATTAGATAGACAAAAATCTGACCTTCAAATGGTTTTTTTCTTGACATCACTTCCCACATAATAATGGCATAACTGTTACAAACAAAAATGCATCTTAGTATGTATTTTTATATTAGCTATTTTTCCCCAAGGCAAAATAATCTCAGTAAAATGAAAATATCCCAGTTACTCTTGTTTTGTGGGAAATCTACGTCCCAATCCAACAAGAAAGCAAGGATATTAGTATTCGAAATATTCTCAGTGACTAGTTGGGACAAATACCATTGGTATCTTAAAAGCACAGTAATTTCTTTTTATATTCAACATTTGTGTAAATAAATAAATACATACATACATACTTACATACACACACATATATATACATACATAAAATAGATCTATTACACCTAATACAAATACAAGGATACTTTTTCAAATGTTATTTATATATTAATTATATCAATTGCATTCTTGTATCAGTATATCCCCGACCTACTAGAAATTAAACAGAGTACATTTTAGATTTCCATGCTAATTCTATTCTTATGTAGCCATAAAAAAAACTTTGGAAGATTTCACGTCTATTTTTTATTGAATACATCCCCTTTTTAAATAAATTTAGCAAAACGTCCTTCCATACAAGATATGGCATCTTAAAATCAGAAGCTGACGTTTTTCAAGAACATGTGATTAAGATGAACATACATCCAAATGTCTAGGATTAAGCTTTTCTTTATTTAAAATGGAAGCAATGTTTTTGAAAATATGCAGGAAACTATTGAAAAAGAACATAAAGCAAATCTGATTTCAGCAAATCAGAGATTATTGTGATAGCTGGATGTAGTCTTTGGATATGTATCATTGTTTGTTGTTAATATAATAGTAATAGATGCACAATAGAATTCTTTATTGTCCAATTCTTAATTGGACACACAAGGAATTTGTCTTGGTGCAAATGCTCTCAGTGTACATAAAAATATATATTCGTCAAGAGTCAAGAATCATAAGGCACAACAACACTTAATAATAGTTATAGGGTACAATATGCATGCACAAAACACTGGAACAGTCAAAGTCCTTAATGAAATATGTAAACTCTATACCTTGACTTATACATAGTTAGTTAATACTCCTGTAAAAATTCTCTGAAGGGTAGCTTTTCACTAAATTAAAAATGCTTGACTTGCTTTAAGTAACCTAAAAAGGGTTAAAATGTTCCTTTCAAGAGTCTAGTAATAATAAGTTTGGATTAACATTTTTGTGACCCTATTTCACAATAAGATGCAGGTGTGTATGTGTGTTATTTGAAACTTAGGGATGAATTTTCCAAGCATGTGTACAATACAAAGTCTGAGAGAAGGCATGCATGAAAAAAACTTGCATTATGCAAGACATAACAGGATGGCAAAGTCATAATTGTATACAGGAACCCATTCTTAAATTGACTCCAGAGGCACTTTAAAAAAATTAATGAAACTGACTGGCAAATACCAGATGCAAAAGTGCATTGGTTTTGCTGACTGCTATTGAACAAGAAAAGAAATATATACCAAATAATACATAGCTGATCAGAAACACCACTAAGAAAACAATCTTCCTAATGAAAAAAATGCTGACCTTAGCCTCCAAAAAGAAGTATGAAGTATTTCTATGTAGACTGAGACACCAAAGTATACAACATTTTGGGCCTTTAATCTCACTGCATTTTACATATGTTATCTGTAATGCCCAATATGGCTAATTTTTTACATTTTAAAAAATAAGCAGACGTTGTTCTGAAAATCCATAATAGAATAATATACCTATATATATCATGCTTTACATTTGAGCATATTTTGCTGGTATCATAACATTCAGGTGGTATGTAAATGATGGTCCCTCCCTCAGACATTGATTTATCTCCTTTTGAAAGTGACATGGACACCATGCGCCATTTTGATAAACCAAAATCTGCAATCTGAAAGATGGAAAAGAAGCTCAGGTCACCATGTGCAGCTCAGAGACACAAAGGCTTAGGCCCATTAAAAATATCTACTTTGGTCAAAGAAAGGCTCCTTTTATGAGAAGCAGCTTATTTTTTTAACAAAACCTTTAAATTGCAATAATTATTTCAAAAAGGTGAGGAAGAAATGGCAGGCAGATCAGAAAACAAAAGGGACTGACTGATTAAAGAATGAAACCATAAAATACTTTTTGTGAGAATTGGTTAAACTAGGTAATATGGTAATTGCCAACATCACATGTGTGTGTGTGTGTGTGTGTGTGTGTATACACACACGAACAAAAAATATGCCACTTGCTTTACTAGACATACTCTTAAGTCATTAGACTAACCTTGAGCAGAGTTCAAATTTACCAACAGCAATGTTTTATGTTATAAAACTAGAATCATGGTCACAACAAGCCTTCTTAAAGTTCTCATTCAGTAAGTGGTGATTTTTACTTCCCCTTTAAGACATAAATATGAGCAATGCAATTGTCTACTAAGACACAATATTGTTTTTCTGTATATCAATCACACAATTGAAAGGAAATTTAATAAATTTGCAAACTTCTAAAAATATGATATGTAGAAAAGAAGATGGAAACTGATCTCTGTTGAAATTCAAGGGGAGGACTAGGATTAACAGGTTAAAATTAAAAGAAAGGAGATCAACATTATTAGGAGGAATTTTCTGATAAGAGCTGTTAAACAGTGGAATAGGCTAGAACAATGGGGGATTCCCCTCAATGGAGGTTTTAAAACAGTGGCTGAAGCTGCTTTTCAGGGTAGTTAGTAGATTTCACTCATGCATAGTAAATATATAAAAAAGGGACAAGGGTTCAAAGTCATGATATTGTGCTTGCCATCTACTGCAGATGCCTCTGTACTCACTGAGCAGGGAACTGAGCAAGATGACTATAAGGTTTCACTCAAACAATAAAACTAGGAAAACTGGATTAAAAAAATAAATTACCTGAATATATAGTCAGTTAAGAAGATTGTTTTTAAATTGGCAAAATTCTTTAAATTGGCAAAGAATTTGGGAATATTTAGTACATATTTAACTGAAATAAAGTTGCAATTATAGCTTTCCCCTTTTCATTTTCAAAGGATTTAGCAGTGGAACAGCTTCAAAGGACTTCTGGTAAAACTTGGCATAATTTTAGGAAGTAGGACTTGGGATACTTCAAGTGTAAAATGCTCGTGTCTTATCTTTTTCTCTCTGATTTTTGTGCTGTCCATCTCTTTTCAACATTGATCTGTCTTATCTTACTTATGTGCAAGATTTTTCTCTGTACTGTAAAGTTTCTATCCCTAATTTTTCCACTTCTCTGTAGAAGAGCCCAGCCTTACCTTAACATGGAACTCACTGTCAAGTAAAATATTCTGGGTCTTCAAATCATGGTGCATGAGTGGAGGACTCAGGTTGTGAAGATAATTTACTCCCAAAGCAATTTCATACAAAATGCGATACCTGAGTGACCAAGCAATGTCGGGATAGATGTTTTTCTATTTAGAAGAGAGAAAGAACACAACACATGGCGATACAAAGAGACAGACTGGAATGACTGAAAGAGCATCTTGAAACTAGCTGATCTACCGGCTTATGTATTTATTTATCAAATTTTAAAACCACCCATCTCCCTCACAGACAGACTCTGAGTGCTGTCCAAGGAGGATTAAAATGTTAAAAGTTAATTAAAAGGTGAGGAGACCTTTTCAGGCACAGCTGTGTGTTTCAGTGAGCTCCAAGCAAAGCAGTAGAGCCATGTTTTCCAACCTTTGCAAAAGGCCAGGAGAATTGGGGTCTACCTCACCTGGGGCGGGAAGAATGTTCCAAGGCCAACACAGAGAAGGCTCTTTTTTGGACTCTAGCAGTCAGAATTCTTTAGATGACAAGGCCTTCATCATAACTTCTCCCTGATTGACAGGATGGGATGGGCTATGTAATGGGATACTATGGATAAAATGTAGCACTCTCTGGTCGGCAAATTTTGTCCACAGTCAGGAGTTCGAACCTGAATAGCTGAATGTTGACTCAGCCTTCTATCTTTCTGAGATCAGTAAAATGAGGACTCAATTTGTTCGGAGAAATATGTTGACATTGTAAACTGACCAGAGAGTGCTGTAAAACACTGTGGAGCAGAATATAACTCTAAGTGCTATTACCATTGCTATTGTCATGATAACCTGAAGATGTCTTCCTTAAATCACCAAGAACTGACCTCAACTAGGTTAACACCTTTATCCTTTACCAATTGCCCAGTTTATTTATGTACACAATAATTAAAACTACCAATTAAAAATTAATAAAATTAATGACACAACAAAAACTATTTCACATTCATTCTCAATCTATAACAATGTTTTGAACATAATAAAGAAAAAAAATTATATGTTCTGGAGAATGGCTATATTCAGTAGCTTTTTAGAGATTCCCTAAAAGCACTTTTCATTCCATATCAATGCATGAAGATGGGGAACTTGTTCTCAAATTTCTGGACTAAGACACAACACTGGTTAGAACATGTGCTCTTCTTTCTGATGCATTAAGTTAACTCAGTGTTTTTTAGCTTCAGCAGAAAATATGTGCACTTCAATTCCCAGAATTCCCCAACAAATGTGAGTTAGGGTTTCCTTATTTTAAAATTAATAAAGTAGCTCTATATGCTTGCTACAATTGTGCATACTTACCTCATATAAAAGTTGGTTCAGTGATCCATTAGGCATATATTCTGTCACAATACCCAGAAACTGAGGTTCATTGCAAATTCCCAAAATTGGTAGAATGTAACTGAACCTTGCCTGATGTAAAATTTCAGCTTCTTTTAAGAGACTCTCTCTCTCGCTATAAAAATAAATGGCAAAACAATAGTCAAATTTACTTATCTTCCAGGTTATAGTACTTAAAATGTACATTGTGGAAAGACAAGGTTAAAGGAAAATAATAAAAGGCTTGTTTATATATTAATTTATTTAAATCCATCTAACTCTTTGCATCTAAGTCAAAATATACATTTGTTTTCGATTCTTTTCCCAGGATTTTCATTTTGAAGATAGTTTTACTTTTGTTCGTCATTCTTTGGAGTATAGCAAACTATATTTCCTACAGATTTATACATTTTTACCTTAAAATCAGTCCTAGCAAGTTGGTTCAGACATCAAGGGAATTTAGAATTTTAACAGGGACCAAATCATAACATGAATTTCTGCTTCCATTTTAGGTGTGAATAAAAGTGCCGTTTGAAAATGTTGGCTTCTTTTTTGTATTTCCAACTATTCTCTGTATTATTCAAACAAGCTGGCTGCAAACTAAATATTAATGATCATTAAAAAAAAGTTAGGGATAACTAGTTTTATTTGACATAATGCCGAAGGGTACATATAAGATATCTGCATCTTGTTTCTGTAATGAAAACTTAGTGTCTCTTCTTTGTGAGAACTAGAATTTTGGTTCTAATAAAGGCATCCAAATTATAATTATCTTCCGATAGTCATTTCATGTCTCCAATTCATCTGATATGATGACCATATTTGGGCTGCAGGATCAAGATGACGAACAGATACAGCAAAGAGAATCATCTTTGCTGCCTTCTACTGGTAGTTTGCATTTTTCCCCAGTCTAGGCATACTTGTATCAATCATACTACAAAGCAGGTGTGGTTGTGCCATTGTGTAATAGGGGAGCTGAGTACAATCCTCAAAACTAGAGCTTTGTAATTCAGAAAACAGCAACATGTAAGACTCAAGACAAAAGTAGAACAGGCGCGTCAAACATGTGGCATCACGGCGTTGTCACATGATGTATCATGACTTCCCCCTTTGCTAAACCAGGTATGGGTGTGGCCAGCATGTGGATGGGCTGCAAGCCTCACAGCCCTGGTTTAGAACTATATGCATTAGGTTGAAGGATCAGAGATGATAAGGCTGTGCTGGTGGACACATTTGGAACTGTGCCAGGAATGTTAGTAGGCTAGGAAATAGTTACTATGATAAAGAGTTGGGAAAAAAACAAAAAAGGAATCTTACACTGAAATTAAGGAGATATTAAAATGGCACTTCTTAATTAAGATATCATGTCAATTAAAAAGCCAGTTTCTGGTGTGCATACATGCATGAAGACCAGCTGGCGGGGCACATGTGCGCACGTGAAGACCAGCTGGCTGGCATGCTGGAATCTGCAAGAACAACAGGGGCCGGCTCGTGTACCTAGAGATAGCTCTGCAAGCTGCTTCACCATCACGGGACTAGACTATGAAGGCTGATGCTTCAGAAATGCTTTTTTTGATTCTTTTCAACTGAAGCTTGAAATATAGCCTGCACAAAAAATCAGGAAATCCAGGCAGTTCAAATGAATTTAAAGTTTTATTGAAAGCTTAAGCTCACTACAAGAATCTGAACTACTAACTGTCAAAGCAAATTGGCAGTAGATAAGAGTCAATGGAATTTAAAGTGGCTGGACTTAGATCTCCTGTAGGCACAAATGGACTGGAAACTGATGACATTTGACCTCTCCCTCAGCCTGGTCATCTCCTACAGCTGCTTTATATTACCTATGTTTGTTTGGAGATATTTTTGGGAGAAACTTAAACTACAGTATGAGCAGATGTTTTGATTACATTCAAATAAATTACACTTATTTTCTCCTCTCCCCGTCTCTCTGTATGTGTGTGTATGTGTAATATGTGAGAAAAAAAATCTGGGCAATGTCTTAGATTTTATCATCAAATTGTCCTAGTTCCCCAACATCTATCAAGGACCTTCTTATCAGTTGACGTCTGAGCTGGACTGACACTTTTTCTTCACATCACACTTTTGAGGTAGGTAGGTGAAGCGTTAGGGAGCTTTTGCCCAAGGATCCCCATTGGTAAGATAGGTATCAGCCAGGAGTTGAATCCAAGAATCCCACATCAAAAGTGGCATTATAACGTATGCTATATTATCCAGCCACTCATCAGAAGACAGCGGTGGTGATAGAGCAGTGCCCAATTACAGCAACATCAAGAAGAAGTATAAGAAGGAAGAGTACCAAGGAGGAACTAGAAAGCAAAGGAAAGTGAAAAGTAAAGGCCAAAGTGGTCTCAGTGATGGTAGACTATGACTTCAAACAAGGAGAGTTGCTCCAACAGATTCCATGAAAAACAATAAGTTTTCTGTCCAAAAGAGTGCAGTGCTAGGGACAGCTAAGATCCTGAGCAGAATCTTTGAACTCCTAGACCTTTGATAGAGGACACAAGATTGAGGAAGATACATATCATCCATAGGAGGTGAGAATGGAATTTATAGACAGAGAGTAAGAAACAATCAGCCAATGAGTTGGATTGGAAGTGGGCTTTGTTTAATGCAAAGGACACAATTCTAGGAACTGCTAACATATTATTCATTAGAAAGTGACAAGCAACACCATGATAAACTGACACACTAATCCATATAGGAAATTGCCCTCAGTTTTCTACGTTTCTGCTTCTATTCACATTTCAGGAGGGAAGCAATATTTTATCTTTAGGGAGAAATACATCATCTGCTCCTCCCAAAAATCACATCTCGCTGTCTGGAAAATGTCTATGGAGTTCTCCTTTTGTACATTTTACAACAGGCTTTCGAGAAAAGCATGCGTGAGTCACACATTATCCTGTGAGTCACACATTGTCCTGTCATTTCTTCACAAAGGCTTCTCAGAATACAGCTTTGCTGTTAATAATTTATCAGAAGGCAATAATCTTCCTAAAACTGCAAAACCAGTAGACCCAACTCTTAGACTCAGCCATGTAAACTATCTCTGAAGGTTATTGCTAAAGTGCAGTTTTAAAAATCAAAAAAGTAAATAGGAATAATCATACATACTGTATTCTGATTAAATCTAGTTATCATTTATTTTTGGTTCTGGCCTGCTGGTTATTGCTTCCAAAATGTTCCCACGTGCCTTTTATATAAAACTATCATCCTTTCATAACTGGCTGGGAATTTGAAAGCCAGAGTGACCTAGCACTTATTTTAAGGGGTGTTTAAATTTGCAGAAAGGCAATTTCTCTTGAATCTGATGACTACATGAGGTCCCCCTCCCATGGTTTTCTTAATAATAATACAAAAGTGACTTGCCATTACTGAATATCTTGCTAGTCTTGATTTATCTCTGCAACTTTCTCTCAATAAACAAAACTATGCCTGTTTTCAGCCTTTAGAGTCTCCCCCCTCCCCCCGCCAAACACTTATTCCAGTAGGTTATATTTTGGGGAAGGTATAGGATTGGGACACAGTGGCTAAGACGCTGAGGTTGTCAATGAGAAAGTCGGCAGTTCAGTGGTTCAAATCCCTAGTGCTGTGTAATGGAGTGAGCTCCCGCTACTTGTCCCAGTTTCTGCCAATCTAGCAGTTCTAAAGCACGTAAAAAAATGCAAGTAGAAAAATAGGGACCACTTTGGTGCGAAGGTGACAACGATCCATGCGCCTTCGGCATTTAGTCATACCGGCCACATGACCAAGCAGACGTCTTCGGACAGCGCTGGCTCTTTGGCTTAGAAACAGAGATGAGAACTCTAGCTGGAAACGACTAGCATGCATGTGCATGGAACCTTTACCTTACCTACAGGAATGGGACAGTGAAAGAGCAAAATGGGTGCTTTAGCTATGATATAGGTTTCAGGTGCTTGTTTTAATACTTAAATATTCTCATTTGATAAAAAAAAGTCCTGCCTCTGCTTATTTTTGCACATGCTCCATTAAGAGAAGTTGCACACTTTCATAATTACTTTCGGTAATGCTTAATATTAGGGATCTGCAATACTGTATTAAAGACTGTTTAAACCTGCCTAGTACCTAAATTGGGCAGAATTTGCTCAAGCGACCTTTCCTGCTTTATTTATTTATAAAATGTATATGGCTGCTCATTTTAAGTACATTTGCAAAAAAAAAGTCTGTATAAAAGAAACCCACAATTAGCCCCAAATTAAAATAATAATAATGTAACTTGCGAATGGGAAAGCATAACATCCCGAGTCTAAAACATAAGGAAAAAGACAGATCTTACCAGCCTTCTGATGGCTGAGAGAGTTAGAGCCAAGTAAATAATGATCTTTTCAAAACACAAATTGTGCTTGCTTGATTTTAAATGAATTTTATTCTTTTCTTACTCGATTTATTCTTTTTTATTACTCAATTCTTATTCTATCACTTTTGTTTTATTGGGGAAAATGTCACTTTAAAGTAAAGAGTTGGATACCTGCCAAAATAAAGAAGCATAAACTGTATGAATTGGTGATTTTCTTTTGTTACCAAGTTATTTCATAACACATATAGCAATAGCAGTAACACTTAGACTTATATACCACTTTATAGTGCTTTACAGCCTTCTCAAAGCAGTTTACAAAGTCAGCATATTGCCCCCAACAATCTGGGTCCTCATTTTACCTACCTCGGAAGGATGGAAAGTTTAGTCAACCTTGAGCCTGGTGAGATTGCATCTGCCAAATTGCAAATTGTAGGAGTAGCTTGCAGTACTGCACTCTAACCACTGCACCACCAAGGCTCCTTGTGTCTTGATCCAAACATTTATCATTTGTTTCCTTATGGTGCTTAGTAACCAGGTACATATACACTGATTATATCTTGGCTCTATTCCCATCTCTTTAAATCAAAATATTTTGCTATTAGCATGAGCAAAATCTAAGCCACCACAAGTGCTTTGATTCATCTTGAAGAGGCAGAATTGAGTTCATGTTTCTTATTAACAGAATCATGACTGTGTCTTAAATAATAATGCAGAAGGTGGCTTCTCCTCTGGAAATAAGAGCAGCTACCCCAAGAGGAAGTCTTCAGTAAACTATCTGTGGTATATTCATGAACTATAGATAGAACTATAAGGAAGTAAGAGGGAAAGTAAGGAGTCTGTGTGTCTTTGAATCAGTTTCTAACTCCTACCCACTACCAGGACAAGGTCCTGCAGTTTTCTTGGCAAGATTTCATAAGTAGTTTGTCATTGCTCTCTTTCTACGGCTGGGACAGTGTAATAAGCACAAGGTTACCTAGATGATTTCATTCCTAAGGTGGGACTAGTATTTGTGGACTACTACTTTCTAACCCAGGGGTTCCCAACCTGGGGTGCGAGACGATATTCCAGGGGGTGCGAGAAAAGTCCAGGTCATTTTTATTTATTTATTATGCAATGGATTAACTTTGTTTTCATTTTAGAGTTAAGTATCGTTATTTAGTGGCCCACCCCAGGTTGGGAACCCCTGGGCTTTGAATACTAGTCCCACCTTAGGAATGAAATCATCTAGGTAACCTTGTGCTTATTACACATAGCTGAAAAGATTCAATCCTACCATATATTTAACGCGTTCAGTAGTTCCTAAAGTCTAAATTTCAGGGGGTGAGAGGTTCGAGTGAAATTTCTTTTAGGGTACGGGGCGAAAAAAAGGTTGGGAACCACTGTTCTAGCCTAACGTCTTAACCACTAACCAGATTGGCTCTCCTGTTAATTATTAACTGAATTAAGGGGAAATACTGAAAATAAAAGTGGTGATACTTCTATTTATTAAACAAATAAAGACCAGCTGATGACAGAAATAAAATTAACACTTGTGTAGTTAAAATACACACACACACACACACAAACTTAATCTGAGCTTCAGAAAGTAGAACTGGACATTCAGGTGAATTGTATATTATTAGTTACCATTTTGCATTGAGCAATAATGACCCCTTTCAATTTTATTATTATTCTAACTAGTTCATAACTAAGCAAAACATTAGTACTATACAGGGTTGGGTACTCAATTTATAGGATTGCTTTTTTATTGTCTACTACTCTATCTACATTGCATAACTGTTCAGCCTTGCCCCTTTTCTTCTTCATCAAGATGCATCAGCTAGTTAACTATAGATAACCGTTGGTTATTACAGTACACTAGCCTTTGAATATATCTCCTTGCCAGCTTAGAAATAAGCCAAGGAATCACAAAATTTTTGTTAAGGAATTTATAGCAGAAATAAGTCAAATAAAAGTTTATGTTCATTTTGAACAGGAAATATCCTTGATTATGCTGATTTAGCATGAATAAATATGGAATACAATGAGATTTTTTAACATATATCATAATACAGAATGAATCTTGTCAAGATTCCAGTCCTTAACCTTATGTTGTTTTACATAATGCTTTATTCCACTTTTCTGCTAATGTCAGCCCACTGATTCTGCCTTGGCTTGCTTAAGCTCCTCTCTCTTTTTTGGCCTACGATTTTTACATGTATGTATAATTTTATATTCCTGCAAGTCTGTGTAGTAATTGAACAATATAATCAAGAGTAATACTGATTTTGCCTTTTTGTATTTGCTTGTACTAACGAGAAGTAGTTTTACAAATATTAGATTACTTCTCAAAACTGTAGTTCTATTCTGACAATATTTGTAGAAGTCCTTCCATAACTCAATTTTGAAATGTAGACAGTGTGGTAATATATTAGCATTTTACCAGATGTCTTGAAAAGGGGTAATTTCTAGTTAGTATGCCTTATGTGGTAGTATTTTAGAACGTGTTCTGGTTAGGTATGTTACAATTTGGATAGTTAAGTTCTGCCATATAAGAAAACCAAAAAACATCAGGAGTGCCTGACTTTATATTAACCAAGAAAGAAATTGTAATTGAGAAAGTGAAAGTAGCAAAAACACATGGAGAAATGCTGGCATTCTTGATTTCAAGGAAAACTAAACCTGAATGAAATGGAATCAACATCTCTAACTTCAAAAGCAGAGATTTTGAGAATAACTGAGAATAACCATGTGTAGAATTCTGTGACAAATAGGAAAAGTTACCCATGATAGGTGAGAAATAAAGTAAGGCTTTGCAAAGCATTTAAAAAGGACCCTTCACAAGCTACTTTAGTACAAGTGAAGACAACTTGCTGAACTTTTAGATGTATAATCAGATATATACATGTACATTAGGCTCGTATAGTTGCTTGGAAGAATGTCATTCTTCCAAGCAACTGTACAAGCCTAACACTAAAAATAAAATTGGAAAGAAATGGAGGATAACATATTTAGTAAAATATGCAAAAACATTAATGGAGATTTCAAAGCAAAAGAGGACACATTTAAGAGATTTTAAGAGAGCCATCTTCTCAAGAAATAGTGCTTACAGCAAGCCTGGAAGTGTCGATGTGGTGTGAGGAAATCTCCAGCTCAGAAGGAGTTAAGACTGGCAGAGAATGCTATGAACAAAAGAAAGACTTCCAAATTATGATCAAAATAAAAAGAAGGGGAAAAAAAAAAAGCAATATATTCACTCAGGGATCCACAAGAGGTGGAAAGATGGGGGACCACTGTACTAGTTACTTAAAGAACATTACTTACAGTAGGTAATACAGGTACTCCTTATTTTTAGTTAGTTTAAAGATTTAGATTAATTCTTTAAAGCCAAATGAATTGCATCCTAGAATACTGAGGGTCAGGGGAATGGTCCTACCAAGCGTTTATGCATTATTTTTATGAATTGCTAGAGAATGCTAACGGGAGCGCCACTGGGAGTAGGAAATGTGCTGTTTCCTTGGCAGCCCCTGTCCTATGGAACATCTTTTCCCCTGAGGTTTGGCAGGCCTCTACCCTTTTACTTTTCCATAAAGCCTTAAAGACCTGATTTCTGGCCCTAGGCATTGGAAGATTAGATAATGATGTTTGCATGGATTGGTGTCAGTTTTTGTTTTTACTTCTTAAAATATCTTTTGTTTTAATTGAGTTTGTTTTAAAAATGATTTTATTGAGGGCCACACAGAGTTATATAGGTGACTATATGAATGTTTTAAACAAATCAACACATTTGGTAATAATGTAAGTCATACAACTGAAGAAAACTGGTTTCCCTATTTTTACATATGGCAAAAATGAGGATCCAGGGGCCAAGATTACTTGATCTGGCAATAATACATGAAAAAATACTACAGCAAATTACAAAGATTATATATATTACAAATGTATAACTATTTTGAAAACAATGGTTCTATTACCACAAGCCAGCAAAGATTTTGACAAGAATAGCCAGACTTGTTGTTGGACAGTTCCTCTGTATATTGTGGGAATGCTGTAGGTTTAAGTATATCTTGATTTCAGCAAAATATCTGACAATGTACTCCAGGATACCTATAAAGGTAAAGGTTTCCCCTGCCCAGTCATGTCTGGGCATGGTGCTCATCTTTAGGGCATGGTGCTCATCTTTCTTTCCTACATGAGGGAGCCAACAATCTCGGGAGATGCTTCCATGATCATGTGGGTGGTACAACTGTACGCTGAGATGCATGGAATGCTGTAAGCGATACCTATTTATCTATTTGCATTTGCATGTTTTTGAATTGCTAGGTTGGCAGGAGCTGGGGAAGAGTAGAAGCTCACCCCATAATATGGGGTCTTGAACTGCCAATTTTCTAGTTGACAACCCAGAATTTTAACTGCTAGGCCACCACAACCTAAAATACGCTATATGGCATGACAATTAGCTAGATACACAGCTGGCTAAAAAAAATCATACTGAAAGAGCGCTTATGTCAGGCATGGGAAATCAAGAACATATGTAAAATTCAAAGCAATTTCTTTATTGCATGTTCAGGTACAGACAAAACTTGCTAGACCAAAGCATGTTCTGCATAACTATAAACCATCAATGCTGAGAAGAAATTAGGGAGGGTCCCTTCTGGGCCACTTCCTGAACAGCAACAGTTCAAGGCTGCTTTATGTTTTTCTCTTTGTCTATCTCGCATAGCTCAATGCCAGATTCCACCATGTTTTAATGGTGATTCCTCATACATAATAACTGACTTAAATACCACAGTTTTACTCAAGTAAAGAAAATCTTATTAATATTGAGACTGAAACAAAACTGCCTGGGATAACTAATACATACAGAAAATTCAAAACAAAGTTGATAGAGTAAATTAATGGTCTGAGAAGAGAATGAAAGTCAGGGAGACAAATGCAATTTTCTTAGTTAGGAAATCAAAATTGAATGTAAATGGGATGGAGATATATCTGGCTTGACAACAGAAATTCTGGGAAAAAAAATCCTGGAACAAGCATTAAAACTGAATGTATCAGATATGATAAGATTGTAAAAATGCCAAAGATAATTTTAGACTGCAAAAACAGAAACTTCATTCCAAATAATGAGCTGCAATTGTTTCATTTTGTTCTGCAGGAATGCTATGTTCAGTTTTAGTAATGCATTAGTAATAAAGAATTTAAGAAATCTAGAATAGGTTTTAGTAATGCATTGCATAAAGAATTTAAGAAATCTAGAATAGGTTTCGAGAAAAGCAACAAGGATGATCTGAAAAATAAAAACTAAATCTTATGAAGACAAGATGAAGAAAACCTTATCATTTCAGATTGGATAGCTGCAAACTGAAAACAAAGATGTCCCAAAATGGCCTAGGAACTTGAACTGATTAATTTCAACATTGAAACAATGAGTTATTTCAAATATCTGTTGTAGAATTCTGATACAACACTTAAAATCCATCTCTTTAAAATATGGCAGGATCTTCTAACAGTTCCTGTATTACTTTTATTCTCAAAGGATCAGCTAATATTAGATTTATTGAAAAGATAAACTGAATTTGATCCCATCCCCTTATCATTCCAAAATAATAGGTAACACAAATGCTATGTTGTTCATGAGTGCTTAAGCAGTCTGATCTACTACAGGAAATTTAATTTGCACCTTAAGCAAAAGTTTATTAGCACTCTGATGGTAGATGCTACTGTGTGGATTAGTCAAGTAACTCATAAGGAATCAGGCTGGTAAATAAAGGAGAATATTTGTAGCTCAGGGTTGACATGAGGGATCCTTGGTGCTCCATGAACTTGCTTGTTTTCTTGCAGACATTTCATTACCCTAACTAGGTAGCATGATCTGTGTGCATGATGTTATCTAGTTTGGCTAATGAAATGTCTGCAAGAAAGCAAGCAAGCTCAAGAGAGCACCAAAGTCTCCTCAGACTGGTAAATTCTGGAAGTTTCTTTCACTTTCTGTTCAGAAAAAAAAAGAGGAAACTCTGCAGAGTTTGGGAGGATATTAGCCTGCCTGCAGAGGAAAACAATATGATTCTGCAATATAGAATTGATACCTGCCAACTGAAATTCTAGAGATTCCATCCCACACAAAATGTGTCCCTGTGACACACCTGTAAAGATGTGTACAGGTATTATTTACCTGCTGAAAACCATAAACCAAACCAGAATAAATTTGGAATGCAAATATATATTTATATTAACTCAATTAAAATATGAATTAAAATTATTTGCTTGTGATGTAATATACTTCATTCACAAGAGTATTTATTCTCTGCATGCAGTATCATTTCTTTCCTGCAGAAATGTATGCATATATAAAAATATATTCCTTCCTCTCTCTTGCAAAATAAGACAAATAAAAAAATCCAGAATAGCAATTATGGGGCAAGAAGTATTATAGGAATCTCACCCAAAACTATATTGCAGAATCATATTGTTTTCCTCTGCAGGCAGGCTCATATCCTCCCAAACTCTGCAGAGTTTCCTCTTTTTTTTCTGAACAGAAAGTGAAAGAAACTTCCAGAATTTACCAGTCTGAGGAGACTTTGGTGCTCTCTTGAGCTTGCTTGCTTTCTTGCAGACATTTCATTAGCCAAACTAGATAACATCATGCACACAGATCATGCTACCTAGTTAGGGTAATGAAATGTCTGCAAGAAAGCAAGCAAGTTCATGGAGCACCAAGGATCCCTCATGTCAACCCTGAGCTACAAATATTCTCCTTTATTTACCAGCCTGATTCCTTATGAGTTACTTTACTAATCCACACAGTAGCATCTACCATCAGAGTGCTAATAAACTTTTGCTTAAGGTGCAAATTAAATTTCCTGTAGTAGATCAGACTGCTTAAGCACTCATTATTTTTAGCCCACGTGGCCAATGTCAAGAACTTTGGGGGGGGGGGGGTGTCATGACTAAGTACAGGGAGTTCTCAACTTACGGCCACAATCGAGACCAAAATTTATAATGTTAAGTGAGAAAATTGTTAAGTGAGCCTTGCCCCTATTTAGGACTTCTAGCCACCTTTGTTCAGTGAATCACTGCAGTTGTTAAATGAGTAACACAGTTAAGTGAACCTGCATGTCAGAAGGCTGCAGGTGATCACATGACCCCAGGAATTGCAACCACCATACATGTGAGTCAGTTGTCAAGCATCCAAATGTCAATCACGTGACCATGGGGATGCTGCAACAATCATAAATGTGACAATGGTCATAGCTAACTTTTTTTCAGTGCCCCTGTAACTTCAAACAGTCACTAAATGAACTGTTGTTAGTAGAGGTCTGCCTGTACATAATGCCATATGAACCACATATAAAAACACCCGAATATAAGCTTTCCCCAAGGAGAAATCGGAAAGATCGGAAAAGCAATTTCTCGCAGGAAAAAGAGGGTGGCTTAGAGGGGCAGCAGTGGCATTTTAGCAACGACCAGTAGGCATTCGCACTTAGCCCTAAAAGTTACCTTTCTAACAGGCTGCCCTGCAAGGATTTGACAGCCACCGGGATCCTCCAGTCTGCGTGACGCGCGGAGGACACGGTCCCGTAGGCCCCGCGGCTGACGAAGCGCTGGTCCGGGAGCTTGTTGGAAGAGATGATGGGCAGGGTGTAGCTGATGTTGCAAGGCGAGCAACTGGCACTGTTCCCGCCCTCGGGGCCTCCGCTGTTCGTCCTCATGCTGCAGTCAGAGGCCATCAAACTAAGGCCAGTTCTCCGAAACGCGCCCCTCCTTCGCGAGGGAGTTCAGGCAAGGGGTCCCAGACGACGGCCGGCGTGGCGCACCTATCCTTTCCAGCGACCCCCGACAATCTCAGCCAAGAGATCTTCCTCGATTCGCTTCCAAACCTTTTTTCTTCGCATCACATCCTACACTCCTCACTGGCTCTTCACCTGCGGTTCCTCCGAAACGTCCCGAACTTTAATCGACTTATGTCTTACCAGCCGCTCATAATATCATTCCCGAGTCATCCTTTCTCGGCCGCCATCTCTTCCTCTCCGGAGTCCGGCGAACTTTTTAAGAATCTATTCTCCGCGAACCTTTTTTTAAAAGGAGCCGCTCAGCTTTCCTTTCCCAAAACTTTCCTACCGCCCACCTCTCGACGCGCCTTCTCACACTCCCTCGCCCGGAACAGGTGACCGAACTTTGCGCCAGGTACGGGATTGCCCTTTTTTTGGTCTTGCGATTCGCAGGACGGCGTGGCCTTAGAAGGGGCGGAAAAGAACCTCGGGGCACCGCGGGCCTCGGGAGCGATCCAAGGTTTCGAAGGTTCGGAAGCCGAATCGGGCCCCTTGCGACTGTTCTGTTTCGGGCCGAAGGAGTAAGACACGGAGGACGAGGGACGGAGAAGATGCCCGCGTCAATGGCGCCCGAAACTCTTCAGGGTCCCGTCTTCTCGCGGGGAACTGGATACTCCTCCCCACTCGGAGAGTTGGGCAGCTCTGAGGAGAGGAAGGCGGTGTCTCGGCTGCGTTCCCAAAACCTCCGACTCCCTACAGTATCCCGGAAGACCACAAACTCATAGACTTGAAAGTCTGGCTAATGCCCGCCTCCTTATTGTCGCTGCGGGTTGGCGGTTCTCCTCCCTTTAGTTGCTTAAGGCGGAAGCGTTCACGTAGTAGATCGTTTGGCTGAGTCATCAAGCTACTCCTCGATTTACGGCCACAATTGAACCCACAATTTATGTCACTAAGCGAGACATTTATTAAGTGAATTTTGCCCCATTTTACCGCCTTTCTTGCCACACTGCTAAGTGAATCACTAGTTGTTAAGTTAGTAACACAGCTGTTAAGTGAATCTGGTTTCCCCATTGATGTTGCTTGTCAGAAGGTCACAAAAGTGGATCCCAGGATCCTGGTATGCTGCAACCGTCATAAGTATGAACTAGTTGCCAAGTGGCTGAATTTTGATCATGTGACCATGCGAATGGTCGTTAAGTGTGACAAACAGTCACCAGTCACTTGTCAGGGCTCTTGTAACTTTGAACAGTCACTAAATGGGACTTGTAAGTTGAGGATTACTGTAGTTGCAGGCAAGCAAGAAGAAATATATCTGAACTCACAAACTCTTACTTATTTTAATTTATTTTGTCAATGCATTTGATGATATATATATAAATATAAACATGTTTATTAATACATGAAATAGATACAAATAAAAGGGAACATTGGGACAGGGATGGTAGGTGTTATGTATTCAAATGGTATACTCGAAATCCCCGAGCCTTGATTGGCCAAGGCGCGGGGATTTCTGATTGGCCAGGCGAGCCGCGCTGATTGGCCCGATTGAGGTCTCCCGCGATTGGTGCAAACCAAGAGCGGGAGACTTGAATCGCTGCCATTGGCCGCGGCCGCCGTTGCGAAAGGTATAAAAGCCGCGGGCTTTTTGCCTTTCGCTGGTTCGGTTCTCCCTTTGTTAATAAAGAGCTTTGAATGAAAGTCACCGACTCTAATCGTCTTTTTGCGGACACGACAGTAGGCACATTGGTGCACTTATGCACACCCCTTACAGATCTCTTAGGAATGGGGTGAGGTCAACAGTAGACAGTCTGAGGTTAAAGTGTTTGGAGTTAGTGGAAGAAACCACAGAGTTAGGTAGAGTATTCTCGGCACACCACTCTGACCACTCTTGCTGAAGTCATATTTCCTGCAATCGAGTTTTGTGCGGTTTTAATTTATTTATTTATTTTATTCATTTAGTTTTATTTGGGCTAAAGTTGATAGGCAAGGTTTTATGGTGCAGTCCTGTGCCAGTCTTGCTATTTTTACAATATATATTTAAGTATTGAGATTATCTAAGAAGCATCACTATCTTTTCACGGGGTTGGGTTTCATGTCAGCTAACCACATAATCTTTAATCTGTGTTTACATAACATTAAGATAAGATAACATTAACATCTCAATAAGCAAATAAATTTTGTCTTATTCAACAATTCAAGCCTATCCTACCTCACCTCAATGAAGGGAAGTGGTCATGAAGTTTAATTAATGCAGAAGACATAAAATATTGGTTTTTTGACAGTTTCCACATGATCTAGTCTGGTTCCTTTCTGAGGAAAAGAGGAACTACTTCATATTTACTGAGATCAAAGAATCTAACCTAGTTTCCAAATAAACAGAGGCAGAAGTTTTTGATCCTGCCCTGTGATTTGTTTCAATCATGTGGAAGCCAGTGGAGAAGGGTGATTTCTGGAAAGCATGCCGAGTTAGGGTGCTTTTTCAAAGAAAGCGGAAGTTTTGTTAAAAAAAAAAAAAAAGCTATACTTTATAATTTGGCACCAAAATAGAAGAAACCAATATTAACATCAAATTAGTTTCAAATATGAGAAGTAATTCTCTTTCAATAGTTCCATAATTCCATCAGTCTTGAAAGAGTATGGAGTCTCATAAAAATACTGATAAAGTTACCTAGTTTGGTAATAAAACGTCTCCCTCCTTCCCTTCCCTCCCTCTCTCCCGCTCTTCCTCCCTGTGATTCTATAACATTGTACCTGCAGTTGCCTAGTACCAGTGTGCCTACTGTCCCATTTATCTATATGTACTTCCTTTGTTCATGCTTATGCTCGTACCTATATGTGTTATCTTGTACATGTTTGACAAACAAAATAAAAAATAAATAAAAAATACTCTTTGTCCTTTCTTTTGGCTTCAGTTCTCCCAATGTCTGCTGATTCTCCCTGGTTGGTTTTGATGGCTTCATGAGAAGATCTGCATGGAGAACTTTGTTCTGTATTAATATTCATTTTTAAAATTAATTAATTATAGTAAATTAATGTACTATAATTTATGAAAACAGGACATTGTGACATTCTTCCCCAAGAAACAAGTTGTTGAATATTCCCAATTGGAATTCCCAAGCAAAGAGCAACTGGTCAGCATTCTTCACATATGGAAATTGGAAACTATTTGCTTTCCTGTATTTGGGAAATTCCTGTCAGAGGTCTTTATCAAATTTGGCATTTTCCTAGGTATTCACAATAGCCTTGAGTCTTATAAGCAGTCTCATCTATGATGTTTTGTAAAATGATGTACTATTTTCTATTTTTATGTATTAGATTTAGATGCCACCCTTCTCATTTTGAAAAGTGACTGCGCTAGTTTTTAAGTCCATAAAGTACAGAATTAGAAACCGAGTTCTATTTCCATTTGGATGATATAATTGATAAAATAAGGAAATAATATTTTATTACATATGTTATTAATTTAATATAGGATGTTGTATCACGTGACATTAATTAACTGCAAATATTTCCAAATTCTGTAATTCTCCTCTCATTGCTCTTTGCAATCTTCAGTATTTCAACTTTCATGATACCCAGCCAGTGTACATAGCTGCTCCATCTTTGCTTCTCTTTTATAGTTAAAAAAAAAGAAGGGCAGAAACACCAGAAGATATTTTAAAGCACTGTCACCAGGGATTGGTGTGATGTACTGATGGTGGTGGTGGGGAGGTATTGGACAGAACTAGAAAGATTAGAAAGAAGAAGAAAAAAAACCTAGAAAGAAATATAAAGTACCCCAAGCCTTGAAAAAAAATTGGGTGGCTTAGGACCAGTCATTCTCTTTCAGCTGAATTGACCCTCTTAAGTGGAAGGAATGTTCTGCACAATCTTCCAACGAAAAGATAGAATAAATAAGTAATAAAGAAATAAATTTGACCCCTTTGTGAAATTCTGTGTTTGAGAAAGGCTATTGTGCAATTAAAGCTTAATCTGGAAACGCCCTGGAAGAGGGCACCAAGCAGTGCCTGTGAAAAAAGGAAAGTCCTTTGTTGAGGTAATGCATCTGGCCACAGCTTTGGGTCAGCTTCCAAGCAGAAAAATAGACTTGTCTCAGATTGGTCATAGAAGTCAGGCCAGGCAGAAATGCTGGGAAATTCCCTTACTCCCCCACCCCTCTTTCTGGCTGAGTTAGTTGCTAACAGGAAGGAGGAAATAGTTCAGCAACTCTACAGAAGAGCTGTAACAGCAACCAGAGATTCTACAGATATATTGCGTTGGGGAGGAGAGCGGAAGGAGACCTTTATCATTACTATTTAATATAGCAGCCTTTTATGCACATTGCTTTGCACGTGGTCAGTTGGAGCCACTTGGAACATTGAATGGAAATTCCCATTGTAGGGATCCTGAATGTAGTGAAAATGAAACCAGCAGTTAGGGAAGTTGGGGGGGGGGGGGAGAAGAAGGGTGGATTGAACTGGATTTCATCCTGTAGTGTTTTATTACCATTTTTATGTTAAAACTACTACGGCACTATTTGTCATAACATTTGGCGATTGAACGGTTTGGCACAAAGATACCTTTGATTTAATTGATTACTTGCCAACCTCCCTGAAACAATTGAAGTTTGGGGAGTTGCTTGAATTGAAATAAAATGTAGACTTTTTCAAAAAAAAGGTCCAATGAGTATCGATCGAACTCTTCACTGATTCCTTTTCCTTTTCCTGCTTGCTCTACACTGCCTGCTGTCATTCCAGGTTTCCTGATCACACCTTATCCTCCTGGAGCTGTTGGACCGGTTTCTTTCCACTCTCTTCTTCTCTCCTCCCTTCCCCCAACCTTCCCCCCTCCCCCACAGCCTTTTCTTCTCTGTTTGTGCAAATCTCTGGGTTTCGCCTCTTTCTCTCAAAACCTCCCTCTTGTTTGCAGTTACTGCTTATTTTTGAGGGTCCATGCACCAACCTTCCTTCCTGAAGACAGAAAGTGGAATGTAAATTATTACATGTGCTGTTGGTTTTGAAACCTGTTACTCATTTGGGAAAAATAACTTTCTCACTTTACCTTTCTCCCTACAGCTAATTAATTTACAAGTAAAATTAGGCTCGGTGGCACAGTCTTGCATTTCACTTGATTTGCTTTAAGATGTCAGAAATCAGCGTGGGTAACTTTGGAGAGAAGAGGCTGCAAAGGAGCTGCCTGACCTGGAGAGACAAGGGAGGCCATCTAGTGACATAATGACATCACTAAAAGGGTCAGTGTTGTGTCCGCGAAATGATGCCAGGAGTCGGTGACTTTCGTGCAAGCTCTTTATTCGTAAGATGGAACCGAACTGGCGAAAGGAAAAAAGCCCGCGGTTTTTATTCCTTTCGCTGCGGCGGCCGCGGCCAATGGCACCGCTTTGAATCTCCCGCGATCCGAACGGACCAATCGCGGGAGATTCCTAGCGAGCCAATCGGCGCAGCTCGCCTGACCAATCGGAGAGCCTTGCGCTTTGGCCAATCAAAGCGCGGGGATCTCGAGTATGTTAATTAAGGACAGAACAGTCAGAGCCATTTTTTCCCCCTGAGCCAAAATTAGTAGAGTGGGTTGGATACCGATGGATGGGTGGGTGGGAGCAATTCATTGGAGGCAATTCATTCTCAACCCCACCCTTATTCCATTGACAAATAAAGACTGATATCACAAAATTTGAGCTGACTTGGGCTATTTGGGAAGTTTTTAAAGGTAAGGTGAGAATCGTTTGATTGCCCTTGCCTCCTGTTCCCATATCCCAGAGAGCAAAATGATTGGCAAAATTGGATCAAGAAACAAGATTTGATTCCCATGGATTTAAGGGATAAGGAGAATCAGTGGTGGAATTGGGAGCATTTGGCTCTATGTTGCTACCGTGTTTCTCACAAAATAAGACCTTATTTTTTTTTGAGCCCCCCAAAAACGGCTAGGATGTCTTTCCGGGAGTGAATTAATTTCTCCCCCCCCTGCGCACCAGCACCATCTCCAGCAACAGCGTCTGAGTCGCTCCCGCTTTTCCCCTATCCCCATAACAACAGGAAAAAAAGATTTTGAGGTACCTAGGAGCGCCGCGTGCTGCGTTTTGGTTTAATCCCGAGTGCGCACCCTGTTCCTGCATTCCAAGTGCCCAGGCCGAGCTGCAGCTCTCCGTCTCTCGCCAGCGCCATCTCCAATAACAGCGGCAGTGGGGGAGCTGCCTCCGTAACTTCCACGGTTCCTGCTGCTGCTGCCGTTGTTGTTGGAGACGGCGCTGGCAAGAGAGGGACAGCTGCAGCTCGGCCTGGGTACTTGGAATGGGTTGCGCACCGGGACTTTTGCAAACTTGCAGAGCCCAAGGCTGGAGCACCAAGGGTAGCAGCAGCAGAGATGCTCGCTCGGCTCTTCTCATGCCCACCTAGCTGCTCAGGATTAAACCAAAACGCAGCATGCGGTGCTCCCAGGTACCTCAAAATGTTTTTTTTCCTGTTGTTACGGGGATAGGGGAAAAGCAGGAGCGACTCAGACACTGTTGTTGGAGATGGCGCTGCCGAGAGAGGCACCAGCACCGGTGAGAACCGTGGAAGCTACGGAGGCCTGAGAAGCAGCTGAAACGCTGCCGGACATCCATGCCAACTCCGCCCGCCTGCTGACCCGGATAAGGGAGGGGTAAAGGAGCCCTCCGTGCTCCACCATGGTGTTAGGAGCGGCTGATGGTGAGGCGTAGCTGTCCACGGGGCACTCCTAATGGCAAGTTCCCCCCAAGTTCCTGCCCAATTTCGCATGTTTTAAAATAGGCCTAAATTTGGGAGGAGGGGCTTAATTTCATTTTATGCCTAGAAAACATGCTGGGTCTTCCTATTGGGGGGGAGGTGTATTGTTGGAGAAACACGGCATTCATTTTGAACATTAAAAATGGGATGCATTCAAAAGGTTACCCACTCAAACAGTAGTAGATAGCCTAATTATTCAGAAGGTTTTCAAAGTTCTGTGGCTAGATTGTTGACTTTTGGATTATGTCCTTGTTCATGATGGTCCTCTAGAGGTTCTTAAGCACAATAAAAATGTTGATTATGACCTATAAAGAAGATACATTGTTCTCAAATATTAGATGAGAGACCTTTATCAGCCCTGCTACCATGGGAACATGTTTGATAGAAAAACAAGAGAGGTTTCCTGTATGACTGTTCCTAATTTTCATTTCATTTTAATTTTAATTTTCCAGCAAGAAATACTTTGATTCTAGGAGACCTAAGGGGAGGGAGGTGGTGTTGTAACTATGTATCATTCATGTGTTTGCAACTATGTATCATTGCAACTATGTATCATTCATGCATTTGCAACATTGTATCATTCACGTGTAATCATTAACTTCTGTCTCTTCAGTGACCTTTGCAAGGCACGTACAAGAGACAAGGAGCTAGACGTTTGTTAATAAGCTTATCCACATTGTAAATAATCTGTCCGGTATGCAGCTTTATAAACATGCATATCCTGATGGGATTATCATGTTTGACTTGAGCTTTGATTAAATCATTTTCTTGTAAAAAAGCACAATAAAAGAGCATGTGCCAAGACATTCGGGGCGTGCTCATCAAGAGGAAACCTTGCTTCCTGTCGTTTCTCTTCCCTTCGCTCCCTATCATGAGCCGCCCATCAGATGCGGGATGGCAGATACCGCATTCTGGTGACCCCGACGTGATTCCCTAAGGGGGATACGTTGCGACGCACCCATATCTTATCAGCTCGATGGGAGCTGTGCATCGCCAGGCCTGAAGCGAATTGCACATCATCGGATCTGAAACACGGTCTTGACTTTTGTAAGTATGGGTGGAAACTTTTCTCAACAACAGACGCAGCATCTGAAGGAATTGAGGGAGTTAGTCACTTCTTCTAAATATTCTGCTAATTTAAAGGGCTCGCCTGTAAAAATGAAACCTATTGCTACATTATTGGCTTATGTGTGGCAACATTGTCCTAATTATTCAGAGGAAGGGTCCTTAAAAATTTCCACTTGGCAAAAAATTGGTGAACATCTCCATAGTCCTCCTCATGCACCTATTGGCATTTTGGTCACTTGGAGGAAAATTATGGAGGCTTTAAAAGTCCATTATAAAATAGAAGCAGGGAGTGTGTTTGAATCTCCCCCGCCAAGTTATGATAACTTTTCAATTTTCCCTAACTCAGGCAGAAGCTGCTGCCATTATTCAACAATGCCCCACATGTAGTAAGCAAGGACATTCCATTCCCATAGGAGTAAATCCTAGAGGATTAAAAGCTTGTGAAATTTGGCAAATGGATGTAACTCAGTATCCACCTTTTGCCCCTTGGAAATATTTGCACGTTTCCATCGATACATATTCAGGGTTTATTCTGGCTACTCCTCAAATGGGAGAAACTGTAAAACATGTCATCAATCATTCAATTCGTACCTTTGCCTCGCTGGGACGTCCAAAACAAATCAAAACCGACAATGGACCTGCCTATACAAGTTCTGCTTTCCAGGACTTCTGTAACAGATGGGATGTAACCCACAAGTTTGGGATTCCCTACAACAGCCAGGGGCAGGCTATTGTGGAATGAGCGAACTTGTCTCTGAAACATGCTCTTGATCGATATTCGTTGCGGGAAAACCCCCCGAACCTCCCAGCATTGCAAAATTCTCTTAACATTTGTCTTTACACTTTAAACTTTATTAATCTGACTGGCATTCCTCCCACTTCTGCTGCTTCGCGTCATTTTTCCTCCCCCTCACCCCAGCCTAACAGACCTCTGGTATATTATCGCAGATTGCCAGATCCTGCCTGGCAGGGTCCCGCTGAGCTTCTCACTTGGGGACGAGGCTACGCTGCGATCTTACTGCCAGACAAAACCACTTGCTGGATCCCTGGTAGGGCGGTTAGACCCTATCATGGGAATTCCTCTGCTACATCTGTATCTTAAAACTCTTCCTGATATTCTTGCCTATATCTTCTTTGCAATTTCTACCTTACTTCAACAAAACCTATGCTTCCTGTCAAAAGACTATTCGTGTTAAAATCATTTCATTAACAGAAGGCTATTATACTTGCTCCATGTGGGTACGTCATGAAAATGCTACCCGTAGTTCTCACTCTGTCACTTCTGTTTTATTTTAAAGAACACTCTACCACTCGCTCTTTTGTTCCTTCTTTACTCTTCCTATGGAAAGGAACCTTAAAATCTTTTCCTCTATTCAATCTAAAACATAGGGGGACCTAGATGTCCTTCTATTGTATTATGGGTTTCCCCACCCCAACTAACATCCTTGATGAATGACCAAATTAATCTTTATTGTCATTATTGTAATTATTATCCTTTTTTGCATTCCCTCCTCATTTCGCAAATGTTCTACAACTAACTTGTCCATAGCCCTCTCTCCTACTTGTCATGTTTTTATATACCCGAACTCTGATCCTGTCAACAAACGACGCTTCAAAAGAACTGTCCATGACGATCCGCAGAAGCCTCATAGAAGATATAATATTGCTTGGACTATAACTGACTTTCAAGGCATTCGTTTAAGTTCTACAACCAATTTTTCTTGCATAGAAGACTTCTATCCACCACTTCAATTCGATTTGGCAGACACACCCACACAACCAGGGGATATCCTGCAATCTACACCACTTCAGGAGGAACTTTAACATCACGCCTGAAAGGAATGTATTTTATCCCTGGCAATAATTTTGTTTGGACTTGTTCCACCGGTCTCATGGCATGTGTCCACGGGGATGAAATTGTTAAATCCAAATCATTTTGCATTCAAGTATGGCTTGTGTGTATAACTCTGATGATTTTATATCCCTACAGGTACCCATGGAATACCCCCTCTTGCAAAATCGTAGAGGCTTAGATCTGTTATTTTTTAAAACAAGGGGGATTGTGTGCTGCGCTTAAAGAAGAATGTTGTCTTTATGCTGATAGCGGGGGGGGGGGGGTTGTTTTCTAATTCGCCATGGCTTACAACCTTTTTAACTGCATTGGCAGGATCATTAATAATCATTATATTGATTATAGGACCTTGTTGTTTTTATAGAATATTGCAATTTTTAAAAAATCAATTATCCTCTGCTGATGTTAATGTGCTATTGCAAGCTCATGTTATATCCTCAACACCGGATGAAAAAATGTCATTGCTGAGTTACCGCTCCTTGGACAACCCTGACACTGACGGGTCGCACTCTTGCCTAGATGACGGGGATGGTGAACATTTCAGAAAAATGGTTCCTGTCTTCTCGGACGAGGAAGAAGACTCGTCATAAATAATAAAAACAGAGGAGATGTTGTAACTATGTATCATTCATGTGTTTGCAACTATGTATCATTGCAACTATGTATCAGTCATGCGTTTGCAACATTGTATCATTCATGTGTAATCATTAACTTCTGTCTCTTCAGTGACCTTTGCAAGGCACGTACAAGGGACAAGGAGCTAGATGTTTGTTAATAAGCTTATCCACATTGTAAATAATCTGTCCGGTATGCAGCTTTGTAAACATGAACATCCTGATGAGATTACCATGTTTGACTTGAGCTTTGATTAAATCATTTTCTTGTAAAAAAGCACAATAAAAGAGCGTGTGCCAAGACATTCAGGGCGCGCTCATCAAGAGGAAACCTCGCTTCCTGTCGTTTCTCTTCCCTTCGCTCCCTATCATGAGCCGCCCGTCAGATGCGGGATGGCAGATACCGCAAGGTGGTTCATTGGTTATCAATATTGTCTTCATGATATCTGAATGGTGTTTATAATTTTAAAACAAGGCTTTTCAATTGCCACAAGCATCAATGATTGGAAAGTTGAGGTATAACTCAGTAAAGAAAACAAACTGCCCAGGGAGGCATGGAAAAAACTTCTTGAAACATGAATATGAGTAAAATACAAAACAGAAAATCAATACAGTAAAAATATACATCCAACAATAACAACAAAGAAAAACAATGTGTAGATAAAAAGAAAAATGATTCAAACATCCAACATTAAACATATAACAAAATCCACCCTAGCTGGATGCTGAAAATAAAAATAAAAAACCCTAATAAATTCTCCTCCCCTCACATAATGATCCATAAAAAGTTATAAATTTTCTCACCCTAATTTAACAATAATATATATATATATAAACAAATATTTCAAATAAGGAGGTCTCTATCTAATAAATGGATCAACCCTACATCTAATATATATAAAAATAAAATAAAAAATAGTCAACAAATTAGCCCAAATGTTATACTAGCCTTCAAATTCCTGTTAATCATCTGTTATTGTATTTAACACATAGAAAGTCCACAACGGCTTCTAGTCTCTTATACAGCTGTCTATTAAGGCCACCTCTGCTAATTCTTTCTGTTTTAAAACCCATTCTTCAACAGTTGATATCTCCTTTCCTTTCCAGATGTTAACTGTTATGGGATAATGTTTAATAGGATAAACTTGAGATAATAACATTAACATGTGGTATGATTCCAAAGTGAATTTTCCAGCCTTCATGCTATTTCTGAACATCTTTATATTTGCAGATGTGGAATCTGTATTACTGTCTGTTGGACAAATGTAAATCAGTCAGGATTCACCTGTGTTTTATTTTGTTGCAGAGGTGTGGCAAACTACAGTAACTCAGTGCTGCAATTTAATTAATGAAGGAAAATAGTTCTGCCTTAAAGATTCAGGCAAAGTTGATCTATCCTGACAAAACACTTTGCTTGATGTCAGAGGTTCTGGCATGTGAGCAGCAAATATCCATCAAAGTTCTAATTCTTTGCTCTAATTCAGCAAAGAAAAGTATTTATAAAAGATCTGCACATCTAATCTAACCTTACTTTCTTATTAGATATTCAAACCTTTAATTTCTTACTCAGTCCCTGAGGAACTAATGTATAGAAATCTTGGTTAATAAACTCATTTGAGTTGAGTTTGCTATATGGAGCAAAATAGGTGTGGTGGTTAAGTTGTTGACTATGACTGAGAATAGAATGGGAATAATTGGCTGCGACTGCCTGGCTACGCCCACTTCACTGACTGTGAGATGTACATACCTCTTGATTGCAGCAGAGTAGAAGTTTGATAGACAAGTAACTAAATAAATAATGTGTTGTGAATGCATAATACCAATAAAGGTATCATTGAGCTTCAAGTCCAGTGCAGGGTTCTGGTCCTGCACTTCTGTTGATGGCCCGATTGGATTGGCCCGTTTAGAAGCATCCGATTGGCCACTAACAGACCATTCCTGTTGATTAAAAGGAGCTAGCACTCCAGGTTCGCTATTGGTTAAGTAGTTAATGAGTTGCCTATATAAGTAAGGCTTGAACAGCCTTTGAGCTGAGCTGTCACATCATGTAAATAAAGAGTTTGAAGTTCACTGTTTCTACTGGCTCGTCTCCATCTTTCGCACCCATGCTCCAGACTTAACACTGGCGACGAGGGTGGGATTGGATGACATCAGAGCCAACTAAGCATGTGACGCAAGTGCACAACGGCGGAACCATGTCCGGCGGCGCAATACCACCTGCTCCATTCGATCCAGCTCAAGAAGACTGGGAGTCTTACATGGATCGTTTCCAGATGTTTTTAGAAACAAATAATCTGAAGGATGCAACGGCCGGAAAGAAACGGGCAGTGTTCCTGATGCACTGCGGCCCAACAGCTTTTAAGATGGCCAAGGCATTAGCGAAACCGGCCGAAGTGAAGGCTGTTAGGGATAACATTGTTTACCCTAACTGGTTTAGGTAAAATAATAACTAAGTAATCATAGTTTGTTAGTTAAAGTGTCTGCAACTTTAACTATGGGAAAGTAATTAAGGGAGTGGTTGTGAAAGCACTTTAAAAGAAGCAAGACTGCAGCTTGCTCTCTCTCTGGCTTTGATGATCCCTGATTACTGCTTGGAATCAAGACTGCATTGCTCGAACGGGAGAGAAAACAAAGGACTGATTTGTAAGTGAACTGACATAGGATATTCTACACGGACTTTGCTAACTGAATATCCCTGAATGGATTGACTAAATGATACATGACTATTGGACTGTTATTTTGACTATGCTATGAACTCATAATGGAATAAACTATATTTTTGATAGCACAAGCGTATCTGTTATTTTTACTGTATGTTAATAAACATACAAGCTTAGCTCACTCATTTATCTGTGTGCCTATCTGACTAACGCTGCACATTCTGTTTAGCTTGTCTCCCTAACCCTGGTTGGGGAAACCAGGCTTAACACTGGTTATGGGCCCAGAGGCTGCAAAGTCAGTTTAACTAGGATAAAACAGATTTATGTAAAAAGTGAGAGTTTGTGTTGTTATACATTACAGTAAACAGACAGCTGTGTTTTATTAATTATAGTTTTATATCCATACAAAGAAAACATGGCACAAGTCAATTTACAAAGTTTGTCCCTTATATCCAAGTTGGATGGAACAAACTATGTATCATGGTCTATGAAATGTAGTCTGCTTCTACGAAGAGAAGGTTTGTGGAACATAATTGAAAATCCACCAAACGTAGAAGAATGGGATCCAGAGGATGATGAAGATAGACTAAAGATAGAAGAATTTATGCATAAAAATGAACACGCTATCTGCATAATTGCTTTAACCTTAACTGACCAACAACTTGTTTATATCCACGGAGAGAAAACGGCTGTTGGGTGTTGGCAGAAGCTGAAGAGGATTTATGTTCGAGATAATGTTGGTGCTCACATAAATCTAACACGGAAGCTTTTCAGTACGCATCTCCAGACGAATGGTGATATGCTGAGTCATTTGAAAACTATGCAAAGCATTTTTCAAGAACTGCACGAGAAAGAGCTTATTTTCTCTGAACAACACCAAGTCTACATAATTCTATCTTCCCTTGATGAAAGTTATGACAACTACGTAACTTCCCTTGAAATATTGCCAAAGGAAAGTCTAACTTTAACTGATATAACTGGCAGATTGATTGAAGAGGCCAGAAGAAGGCTTGAAAGAGATGAATTAAGGAGGCAGCAACCTCAAAAAGAAGATAATGAATCTCCTACTGCATAAGCAATTAAAAAGTGTTTTAATTGTGGAGGAAGAGGACATTTGGCAAGATTTTGTAAAAAAGCAAAGCGCCAGAACGCTGGCCAGAATACTAAAAGTTATCAAAAGAAAAATAAAAATTTAGAGTTAGCCATGTATAGTAATGGAGCTGTAAAAAATAATTTATGGGTGGTTGACAGTGGAGCATCCCACTGTATAACAAATGATAACAAAAATTTTATTAAAATGTCCAAGAGTACACAGCAGATATCGTTAGCCAATGGCTGGAAACTGAAAGCTAAAGGTCAAGTTATAGCATATTGTTCTTTTATAAAAGAGAATGTAAAAATGTTATATGTACCACAACTTAAGTTTAATTTACTTTCAGTTAGAATTTTGGTTAAACTAGGATATGTAGTTACTTTTAAAGGAGATAACTGCATAATTGAGAAAGAAGATAAGAAAATTACTGCATCTTTAAGAGGTGAATAATATGTGTTAAATGATGATGGTTTAAAGGTGGCTAACACAATTTATGAAAATAAAAAACCTCATGATGAATGTATTCACTTGTTACATCGAAGGCTAGGGCATTTAAATTTTAAAATGCTTAAGAAAACTCTTGAATTATCTAAGGGAAAAAGTTTGAAACCTTGTAATAAGTATTTGCAATGTAATGCCTGTAATCAAAGCAAAGCCAGGTTCACACTGGCTAATAGAGTTGATGGATTTACTACTAAAGAACTTTTAGAAGTAGTATTTGCAGATTTAATAGGTCCAAAAAAACCAAGTGTAGGAGGAGCTCGTTAGATACTAAGTATAATGGACCATTATTCTAGATAAGGGTTTTGCTATTTAATGAAGAGCAAAACTGAAACATATCAAAATCTCTTTAATTGGATAAAATTTGCTGAAAGGAAAACTAAAAAGAAATTAGTAACGCTTATAACAGATAATGGTACGGAATTTACAAATAATAAATTCCAGAACAGACTAAGAATGTTAGGTATTCAACATAAAAACTCTGCACCATATAGGCCACAACATAATGCCTTTATAGAGAGAAGAGGCCAAACATTACAATCAATGACACGTACTATGATGTCTGATTCAGGATTACCTGACAATTTATGGGGAGAAGCAATAATGTGTGGTAATCATATATTAAATAATGTTGTTAATTCAACAACAGGTGAATTACCATTCACACTGTGGCATGGTACAAAACCTGATTTAAGTTACATGCACACATTTGGAGCACCAGCATGGGTGCATATCCTTTCACAACTTAGACACAAAGGACAGCATAGAGCTAAAAGATTATATTTTGTAGGATATACATCTAATCATAGATCTTATAGATTCTGGGAACCAGGTACATCTAGAGTTTACACCAGTGCTAGTGCAAAATTCCTAGAACATGTAGGATGGAATAGATTAGAGCAAGATTTAAATAATGAAGTAATTATTGAACCCTACAAAAGGCAGAAAGATCAGATTAGTTATAAGAAGAGTCCAATTAAAGAAGAAGTCCATGAAGAACAAATAGGACCAGAACAAGAGGAAACAGTTGATCAGGAAGAGTTAGATAATCAAGAAGAGTTAATAAATGAAAGTCCACCTGTAAGTCCTGTAATACCTAGATGTACTACACGTATAACTAGACCACCTGATAGGTATCAAGCAAGTATAGTTTGCCAAGTAACTAAAGTTCCAACTAGTGTAGATGAACTTAAGATGTATCCTGCTAAGGATCAGGAGAATTGGCAAAAGGCAATGGAAAAAGAACTAAATTCATTAAAGGTAATGAAAGTTTATGAAGATGCTAAATTACCTCCAGGAGAAAAATCCATTGGGTGCAAATGGATATTTAAAATAAAAACTGGAAATGATGGGACTGTTACCCATAAGGCTAGGTTAGTAGCTCAAGGATTTAATCAAACTGCATCTGATTATGATGAAGTTATTGCACCAAGTCTTAAAGCAACATCTTTAAGAGCAGCATTAGTGTGGGCAGCTAAGAAAAACTATATCATGAACCATTTAGATGTAGAAACTGCTTATCTGCATGCACCATTGCAGCACACTATATATTTAAGAAAACCAGAAGGTATAAAAGACAATAAAGTAAATAGTAATGATTGTTGGAAACTCAAAAAGAGTCTTTACGGGTTGAAACAATCTGGGTTTGAGTGGAACCAATATATTGTGAAAGAGTTAAACAATATAGGTTTTAAATCTGGTTTAGCAGATCCATGTGTATTTAAAAGAGAAAATAATGGAACGGTGTCATTATTGTTATTATTTACAGATGATATTGCTTTGATAACTAAGACTAATAATGAAGCTAATGAGATTATATCATTATTAGCCAAAAAGATAAAATTAAAGCATTTAGGTGAAATTAAAAAATATCTAGGATTGACAATTAACAAAACAAAAAATGGTTTTAAGATATCTCAAGAAGATAAAATTTGCCAATTAATTAAAACGTATAAAATGGAACTTTGTAAACCGGTAAAGACTCCAATGAGTCAGGAAGTTTACCAAACTGATGATCAAAGTCCCAAATTTGATAAGTCCATATATCAATCTTTGATTGGTAGCTTATCATATATAAGCAATTGGTCTAGGCCTGATATAGCTTATAGTGTTAATCAGCTGGCACGTTTTAATTCTGATCCACATCAATGTCATTGGCAATCATTAAAGAGAATTTTAAAATTTCTTAAAGGAACAATGAACCATGCATTGTATATAGAACCAAAGGTTGATTTGAGTCTTAGTGCCTATGCAGATGCAAGTTTTGCAACTGATATAAACACTAGAAAATCAACATTTGGGATGGCTATATTATTTGGTAAGACACTAATAGGGTGGAGGTCAATCAGACAACAGCATATCAGCTTGTCCACGATGGAAGCAGAATTTTCATGTCTGTCATTATTATGCACTGACTTGATTTTGTACAAACAGTTATTATTAGATATGGGTATAACTGTTAAAGATTCCATTATTGTGTACGAGGACAACCAGGCAGCTATAAAGTTAGCTACTAGTATTGCTGTAAAAACTAGATCAAAGCATACTGATTTAAGATACTTAAATGTTAGAGAATCTGTAAAGAATGGGCTAATTAAATTGGAATACTGCATGACAGAAGAAAACATTGCAGACCAATTTACAAAAGCTCAAGGAGTAAGCAAGTTTAAAGAGAATTGTAACAAATATGATTTAAAGATGTAAATAGTTATATTATTATTCCCTAAAAGGGGAGAATGTTAGGGATAACATTGTTTACCCTAACTGGTTTAGGTAAAATAATAACTAAGTAATCATAGTTTGTTAGTTAAAGTGTCTGCAACTTTAACTATGGGAAAGTAATTAAGGGAGTGGTTGTGAAAGCACTTTAAAAGAAGCAAGACTGCAGCTTGCTCTCTCTCTGGCTTTGATGATCCCTGATTACTGCTTGGAATCAAGACTGCATTGCTCGAACGGGAGAGAAAACAAAGGACTGATTTGTAAGTGAACTGACATAGGATATTCTACACGGACTTTGCTAACTGAATATCCCTGAATGGATTGACTAAATGATACATGACTATTGGACTGTTATTTTGACTATGCTATGAACTCATAATGGAATAAACTATATTTTTGATAGCACAAGCGTATCTGTTATTTTTACTGTATGTTAATAAACATACAAGCTTAGCTCACTCATTTATCTGTGTGCCTATCTGACTAACGCTGCACATTCTGTTTAGCTTGTCTCCCTAACCCTGGTTGGGGAAACCAGGCTTAACACAGGCCATGGATTGGAACGTCCTCGAACCGCTGCTAAGAGCCCACTACGCACCCGCCGTTCCAATGCTCGTAAGACGACACGAGTTCTACCAACGGAACCAGCGGAAAGGAGAAAGCATCGCCGATTTTGTTGCAGACCTCCGGAACTTGGGAGGCCTTGCGATTTCGCCAACCTGGAAGAGGCTTTGAGAGACAGAGTGGTCCTGGGACTAGACGCTCTAAACGTACAAAGCAAAATAATGCCAAAGGGCAACATCACCCTTAAAGACGCCATAGCTGAAGCTACAGCAGCTGAGGCAACCAAGAAGTCGGCTGCTCAACTGCGCCAAATTCGCACTCCAAACCACCAACCGGACGACGAAATTTCACCCAGTGCAGAACGGTGACATTCCACGGCCCATCATGAGGACCTCTCTTCGTCATCAGACAGTGACAAAGAAGAGGTCCATCACCTATGGACCGACCGGGAACGACACCCAAGGTCCCAACAACAACCTTGAGCTGGCTGCGGGGCCAACCACTCCCGCACTGACTGCAAATTCCGCGACACGCTCTGCCATGAGTGCGGGCAACAAGGCCACATTGGACGGGTCTGTAGAAGCCTCCTTGGACCCAGCCCAATCTCGAAAGGAACCCATCTCCGCCAACCGATAGGGAATCGCCCCGTAAGGCGAGAACCAGTAAACCACTCCTACGGAAACTGACCCGTGAATCGTCCAGCGAGATGAGAAGAGGTGCACCAAATACTCACTATTGGTCATGCCTCTTCATTAGATGCCCAGAAAATTCGGGTCAACGAGAACATTGAAAATCGGCCCTGCCCAATGGAAGTAGACTCGGGATCATCCCTCTCGATGGTCTCATGGAAGACCCTCAAGCAACTCATTCCCACAATCCGGCGCCAAGACCTTCAATTTCAACGGCTCATCCTAAAGGACTACCAGGGGAACTGAATTCCAGTTGCAGGATCCAGCCGAGTCCAAGTTACATTCAAGAACTGCACGGTGTACTTACCCTTGACGGTGATCGATAAGGACCGGCCTAGCCTGTTGGGCCTACAGTGGTTCGCACCACTCGGCATCGAAGTGGCAGGCATTAATCGAATCGGCGGCTGTGATTGGGAGGAAGACCTCGCCCGCGAATTCAGAGACGTTTTCAAGGAAAACTTAGGTGAGTACAAGGGGACCCTGATATCCTTTAGCCTTAATCCAAAGATAGTGCCCATCTGCCTTAAGCCTTGTCAAGTTCCGTTCGCTCTAAAACCAAAAATCGACTAGCAGCTAGATAAGTTAATTGCCTAGGGGGTCTTAAAGCCAACGGATCACTCTCCGTGGGAAACGCCTATTGTGACACCCATTAAGCCAGATGGCTCCATTACAATTTGTGGGGATTATCGGGCCACCCTGAACCACGCACTGCAACAGAACCCATATCCGGTGCCGGTAGTACAGCACCTCCTCCATTCTCTGGGGGGAGGAAAAGTCTTCGCTAAATTAGACTTAGCTCAGGCTTACCAGCAATTGCCGGTTGATGAAACAACGGCACAGGCACAGACTATCGTAACACGCCGTGGTGCATTTAAGTGTCCAAGGCTTCAATTCAGAGTCAGTGTAGCCCCAGGAATCTTTCAGAGCCTAATGGAGAGACTATTGCAGGGGATCAAGGGTGTTGTCCCCTATTTCGACGATATGCTTATTGCTGCCCCCACTCAAAAATTTTTGCAGGAGCATTTAAGATTAGTATTACAAAAATTTCAGGAAGCAGGCCTGAAAGTTAAAAAAAATAAATGCAAAATGTGTACTGACCGTGTTGAATTCTTAGGGTGCCTAATTGACAGTCAGGGTATTCACCCTACTGATAGTAAATTAAGAGTAATAAAGAACGCTCCCAGACCCCAGAACAAGACCGACCTCCAGGCGTTCCTAGGCCTCATCAACTTCTATAATGTGTTCTTGCCGCACAAGGCTACGGTTGCTGAACCGCTACATCGTCTTTTACACAAAAAAGCAAACTGGGTATGGGGTCACAAAGAAGAGCAGGCATTCCGTAATGTAAAGAAACTACTGACTTCAGATGCCATGCTTATGCAGTACAATGAGACTTTGCCATTAAACATAACCTGTGATGCATCGCCTTTTGGAGTGGGCGCCATTTTGAGTCATGTGTTACCTAATGGTAACGAAGCCCCTGTTGCTTACTTTTCAAAGACGCTCTCGAAAACTGAGTGAAATTACAGCCAAATTGATAAGGAAGCCTTGGCAATTGTGTCAGCAGTTAAGAGGTTTCATGAGTTCGTGTACGGCCGGAATTTCACCATTGTAACTGACCACAAACCATTGCTGGGGATCATTGCTGGGGATAAACCAACTGCCTGCATACTATCTCCCCGAATGACCTGCTGGTCAGAATTCTTGACTGCCTACAATTATCGGCTACTATATCGTCCGGGGAAAGCTATTCCCCACGCTGATGCGCTGAGCCGTACACCGCTCCCTGAAACTATCAACGATCCTGCACCAACGATGACAGTGTTGCAGATCGAGACACTCCACATGCTGCCATTGACTGCCTGTGACATCGCGACCCCATCTTGGCGTGAGTCCTCACGTGGTTGGAACGCGGATGGCCATTGGACCAAGTACCAGATGACTTTGCACCATTCAAAAGTTGTCAAACAGAGCTGTTCTCACAGAAGGGCTGTGTCATCTGGGGTGATAGAGTTGTTATCCCAGAACGACCCTAACAAACGCTGCTAAAAACCTTGCACGAGGGCCACCCTGGCATCGTGCGCATGAAGGGCCTCGCACGAAGCTACACGTGGTGGCCAGGCATCGATAGACAAATCGAATTATGGGTTAAAACTTGCAAGAAGTGCCAAGAAGTAAGCAACGCTCCACCAAAGGCAACCCCAACCTAATGGGAGACGCCGCAGGGACCCTGGTCCTGCATCCATCTGGATTTTGCTGGGCCGACCAAAGGCCACACATTCCTGCTAACCATCGATGCTTACTCGAACTGGCTCAAGATTCACCGAATGAACAGCACAACCACTGACGCAGTCATCAAAAGAGTAGAAAGACTTTTTGCAACCCATGGATTACCAGACGTCCTGGTATCCGACAATGGGCCCAATTTACCACGCTACCTTTTGAGCAGTACTTGGCTGACTGGGGCATTCGACATGTGCTCACTTCGCCTGCTGCCAATGGTAGGGCTGAGCGCATGGTTCAATTCTTCAAGAAGACTCTGCAAAAGATCGATTACGATAACATCGACGAAAAGATCAACCGGATACTTTTCCTACAGCACATTACACCTCACAGAGTCACCAACAAAACTCCTGCTGAACTTCTAATGGAACGAAAGCTCCGCTCCCACCTCGACCGGTTACACCCAGCCTACGAACCCGAAAAGCCACTCGGGTCCAGCAGCCGATGCCGTACTTTCCAGGTAGGTGATCTTGTATTAGCTAAAAACTTTTCAGGTGATCCGCTGTGGGTGGAAGCGATTGTAATCCATGTAACCGGCCCTAGATCATACCTCATTCAGTGCCCTGACGATAGACTTTGGAAGCGCCACATAGATCAGCTATGATCGCGGCTACCACCTCGCAATTCCGAACTCCCTTTTGCCCAAACTGAGGGGGGGGGGAGATACAGAGAAAAGTGAATTATTATTCAAAGGAAACCCCTTCGAAGAGACTGATATGGGAATGGAAACACAGGAACAGGAACCTAGGACCGGAGTGAACGTACCTCAGGAAATGGCCAGTGATATTGATGACAATGAGAACGCAAACTCTGAACCAGAGGCAACCGTACTGCTTAACAATGATCTACCTCAGCAAGAGTGCAGCCAACCGACTGGTACCTTGCGAAAATCGAAAAGACTAATTAAACAACCGTCCTACCTTAAGGACTATGTAACCGTGCCCCGTGGGCAGAAGCCGGGGGAAAGGGGTGTTGTGAATGCATAATACCAATAAAGTTATCATTGAGCTTGAAGTCTAGTGCAGGGTTCTGGCCCTGCACTTCTGATTGGCTGTTGATGGCCTGATCGGATTGGCCCATTTAGAAGCATCCGATTGGCCACTAACAGACCATTCCTATTGGTTAAAAGGAGCTAGCACTCCAGATTCGCTATTGGTTAAGTAGTTAATGAGTTGCCTATATAAGTAAGGCTTGAACAGCCTTTGAGCTGAGCTGTCACATCATGTAAATAAAGAGTTTGAAGTTCACTGTTTCTACTGGCTCATCTCCATCTTTCGCACCCATGCTCCAGACCTAACATAATGTATATGTTTTCATGTATAATTTACCAATACCAAGATTATACCAGCCTAATATGAGGTGCAATGGCGCAGTGGTTTAGAGCAGTGGTCGTCAACTGGTGGGTCGGGGACCACTGGTGGTCCACAAGAAAATTTTGGTGGTCCACAGAGAAATGTTACCCCCAGAGCACCCCCCCAAAGTAATTAATCCAGGCTGCACAGGAACACAAGGCTGTGCCACCCACGCCTTGGGCCTACGGGAATCCTCCTCGCCCATTCACTCCTTACCTGGCAAACTTGCCTGCTAAGTTGCTATTTTTTTCCCCCTGACCACCCGCTGTGCTGAGAGATTTATATTAGATAGAAAGCAAGAAATAACAGATCTAAGCCTGAAGCTTCTATTATTCAGTGCAGACTCAGGTAGCCGATTGCAGAAACACAGATCTCTAAGTGAATCTGTGATTCTGTGAGCAACTCAATCTGCCTACCTGCTCTGCCTGATTTTGGGTAAAAGTTGCTCTTTTTAAAATAAAAAATTCAATATTTACATACATGGTGTGTTGTGAATTAATTTTGTGAGTTTGCTTGCTAGCAAATTTTATGGATTTGCTTGCAAGCAAATTTTATGTGACAGACTGTGGTGGTCTCTCATGAAAAGAAGACGCAACGCAAGGTTGTTTCGGGATGAGAGCAGAGGGCAAACTCTGACACCCTCTTTTATAAGAAGCAATTTTTGTTAATGTAGCAATATTTGTTAGTGTCCTATCACAAACGCATTACATCACACAAAATGCACTGATCATTCACATAAGCATACAAAGCTGCAAAGTTTAATTTTGCTACAGTTCTGGGTAAGAAATGGCAACAGTTTGTCCTTGCTCCTTGCTTCATGTTGCAGTCAACCACCAGAAGGCCCGTTGTCCTTGCACGTACACAAAGAACAAAGAATAATTCCCACATCTCCTCTGTTTTTCTTTTTTAAGAGACAGGGAGTGTTTTAGTCCCAATAACAGCCTTTGTTAGGCATGTAGGCAAGAGTGTTGTGCATGCTGATGTTATCCATGATGTTCGTGACTTCTTCAACCATTACGAACATCTTGTCCTCGTCTGGATCGTCACAGGTTGGCTCTCCTATCTCATCTTCGGATGGCAGTGGTTCATATGTGTTAGTCATTTGTTGATTCCAGAGAGCCATTACCTGCGCAGTGGCTTTTTTCTCAGCCAAGAGGGATAAACTGTTAGAAATAGTGCGTACAAAGATGGATAATACACAAGGCAATACAACACATCCCGCAGCAATCATACCAATGAGCGCTACAATAGTTTGTAAACCAGGCAATTTTTGGGAACCAGGATCCAAACATGTCTCTAAAATCAAGGCCATTCCATGTTTGTACGGGTACATGCACAACCTTGATCATTCTATCAGTAATTTGTTGGATAAATTTTCCGCTATCATCTACCTCAATACAACAATTACTAAGGTTAAATTTTCCACACACTCCTCCTTAGATTCAGGTAAGTGAGTATACAAGCAAATAGGATTACATTTGTCAGTGGTACATGCAGTAGAGCTTGATTTAACAGTGATATTAATATTTTGAGGACCTCTTACTTGAGCAAGGTCAATAGGTGGAGTGCACCAGTAGTTGTAAACAGTGGTGGCCCCCATGTTAGTCCCGGACATCTTTTGAAAGAGATATTTCTTTTCCTGCAGATAAGATCTCTGCCAGCTGTGTGAGCCGCAGGTAATTCCTGCAGCGTCGTTAGGACCTTGGCCTTTGCTGATGGCAAAGCAAGCATCAAAGCATACTGAGGTGTTGGTACCCCCCTCCCGAGTGACATTATGGGTTATGTACCCATTTTTTTGCTTGACTGGTTGAGAACATTACTGCAAGATCAGAGCTGGAGCCACCTTTGTATGCATAAACATAGAGGGATGTTGTAATGGGTCCCACTGCCTTGGGCTCATAGAATTGAATGCCTTCAGCAGTGTAACATCGCACATATTGAGTGTTATTCTGCAGAAAAGGGGAGACCGTGGTGGAGTTGCACTCAGGCTTCAAAGTATGATAGATCAGGGTGGATTGGGTTTTTGTTGCGCTGCGAGTAGTTTTGATGCAGGCGTCTCAGGAGGATGGGGTGGCTGTCGTATCGGCAGGAACGATGTGGAAGCCCAGGAAGCAAATGATGAATGCAGCAGGCAGCTTCATGATGCTGATGTAGGCAAGGCTGGTTTGGGTAGAAAAGGCCTCACTTGTCATCCGGGGACCCAGATGGTGTTGTTGTTGTAGGAAACAGCCGCGTAACCTTGCCCCCAGGTTATAAGTTCAGCAGGCCCATGCCATGTGGGATCTGGCAACTGTCGAAAGTAGACTGGAGGTCTCGGAGCATCCTTGGATGAAGAGCAAAAGTGTTGAGAGGCGGCAGAAGAAGCAGGTGTGCCAGTCCCATTCAGGAAATTCAGTGTAAATAAGCACAAGTTAAGCTTGTTTTGCAGCGTGGGTAGCCCTGGGGTGAGTTTCCCCATTGAGTTGTGAACTTTACTATGGACTGCCCTTGAGAATTGTATGGAATGCCAAATTTGTGCAAAATGCCCCATTGTTTACAAAAGGTAGCAAAGTTGGTACTAGCATAGGCGGGGCCATTATCAGTTTTTAATTTTGAGGGCTTTCCCAGGCACGCAAATGACCTGATGCAGTGGTTAATGACATGTTTTGTGGTCTCTCCTCTTTGCGGGGAGGCCATGATGAACCCTGAGTATGTGTCCACTGAAACATGGATATATTTCCATGGTGCAAAAGGCGCGTACTGGGTTACATCCATTTACCAAATTTGGCAGGCTTTTAAGCTTCTGGGATTTACTCCCATTGGCAAGGCAGGGGCTTGCTTGCTGCAAGTAGGGCATTGTTGAATAATTGCAGCAGCCTCTTGGGTGGTGATTTGGAATTCCTTCATAAGAGCCCTTTTATTTTAATGAAAATAGTTATGACTGTCCCAAGGGGTTAGGGGAAAAAGAGAGAGTAGCAGCGGATGCGGCTGTTAATTGCTGCAATGCAAGCAATTCAACCCAAACAGGAACATCCGTGGTTAAGGTTAAGCAAAGGGGAAGAGGGTGAGTTATTCTAGCTGCAATTTAGCGCCAAATTGAGAGAGCAAGTCCCTCCCCCACAAGTTTGTGTGAAGGGGGAGGATGACGGGCTTAATTTGTGCAGTCCCTGTGAGATTTTCAGAAGTCACAGGGAGCCAAAATTTACTGATGTGAGCCGTTTGAATCCCTTGATCACTTTTGCTACAACGTCACCCTTTTGTAACTTTGTTGGAAGAGTGGATAGCACAGAAAGGTTAATAGCTGAGAGTTTTGAGGAAGAATAAAGCAGATTGGGAACCACAGAGATTCCTTTGAGGAGGGCATGAGGGTGAGATTGTATAAGAGCAGTTTTATCGGAGGAGAAGGAGGCAGAAGGAGGAAGCTGTGTGGTAGATGGGGAAAGGATATGAGCACATCTTCTGTCGCTGATAATTCATACATAGTGGATGGTATATGGGCAGCCTTGGGAGAGGGGCTAGTTGCCGGCCCCTCTACTTGTTTCCCAAGGGTTCAGTTTTTGATTTACATTGATTAGCCCAATGATAGCCTTTCCTACATTTTGGGCAGACTGTTTTTGGTCGAACATCTCTTCTGGTGGAGGGCTTTGCTGCCCCCCCGCCGGGGGCTTGGCATTGTGATTTAAAATGACCAGGCTTCCCACAATTGTAACAATTACCAGATGCTTATTACCTCTGGTGATAGCTGCAGCCATCATTTCGGAAGTGTATTGGTGTGTTCCCACCACCCTGCAGACTTGTAGGAATTGGGCTAGAGTGGCATCTGGAGAATTAATCAAGGGAGTAAGCAAAGTTTTACAGTCTGAGTTAGCGTTCTCATATGCCAATTTAAGAAGAATTTCCTGCCGAGCCTCCTCATTTGTAATTTGCCTTTGTACCGTGCCCATAGGAGGGGGTAAGGCAGGAGAGGAAGGCACAGAAGGGAGAGCAAGAGAAAAAGAAGAGGGATTGGGTGAAGGGGGTCAGGAGAAGGAGGGGGAGGTTCATTTGCCTCCGGGGGGGGGCAGTTGGTTTAAGAAACACAGGCGCCACAGCGGGGGGCAAGAGTTGTACAGCAGGATTCACATAGGGAGGGGGTCCAGAAAGGGGGCCAAGTAGGGGTTGCTCTAGAGAGGAGAGAGCCTCAAAAACCACCCTCCAAGCAATTAATATAGACGAAGGGGCCCTAGGACTTGCGTGAAAGTATTTTCCAATCTCCTTCCATACTGTAGTTTTGATACTGCCTTTAGCCGGATAAGAAGGGCAGTGCTGCCAAATGTATTCTAGGAGTTCCTCAATAGAGGTTTTTGTGAGGGGGGCATGAAGGGAGCCTCCCTTTTTAAAGGTAAAAAAAATTCGTTTGGTCAATTCTCTGATTTCCTGAATGTGAGCTGCCTGCTCCTTAGAGAATCTACCACCCATACTCACGAGGGATCCGTTGTCGCCAGCGATTCAAGCGGATGAGGTGCACCAAGTCTATTCCAGACGATGAGAATGGGTGTGCCAAAGACGTATCACTTTTGAATGTATCACGTCGGGGTCACCAGTTGTGGTGGTCTCTCATGAAAAGAAGATGCAACACAAGGTTGTTCCGGGATGAGAGAAGAGAGCAAATTCTGACACCCTCTTTTATTAGAAGCAATTTTTGTTAACGTAGCAATATTTGTTAGTGTCCTATCACAAACGCATTACATCACACAAAATAAACTGATCATTCACATAAGCATACAAAGCTGAAAAGTTTAAGTTTGCAACAGTTCTGGGTAAGAAATGGCAACAGTTTGTCCTTGCTCCTTGCTTCGTGTTGCAGTCAACCACCAGAAGGCCCGTTGTCCTTGCACGTACACAAAGAACAAAGAATAATTCCCACACAGACTCAGGTAGCTAATGGCAAAATGGTAGATCTCTGAGTGAATCTGTGATTCTGTGAGCAACTCAATCTGCTTGCCTGGTTTGCCTGATTTTGGGTAAAAGTTGCTGTAATGACCCAGGGTGGGATACAAAACAAACACAGTCACAAAAAACAGGTGAAGCCCCTTTTATTCCTTCCATTTGCTTCCAAGCTCTGAATATCTTTGATGTAAGACAAAAAAACCCTCCCAAACAGTAACACGAAGAAGGAAAAAAGAAACACAAAAGAGAGGAACTATAAGCTAGAGATATTTACACGATTTTTTTCCAGCATTTACCAGTACGCAGGTCCAAATTCTTATTCAGTTGTCACAACTGCAGCCCATGAAGAGGATCAAGGCCCTCTCCTCCCGAGGAGACCACATTTCTCCCTGCATGCCCTAGGATGGATAGGGGATGGGCCTGGGTCCTCCTCTGACTGCTCAGCTGACCTCTGCCCTTCCCCAGTTTCCTCTACAACTTCTGGAGCCACACTTCCACTCTCTGTTGGCTGTTCCTCCTCTTCCTCAGAGTCAGTCTCCACTAAGGGCATGACACTTGCTCTTTTTTAAATAAAAAATTCAAAATATTTATAATATTTACATACAAACTATGCCCAGACAGTCACATAACCGTCAAGCCGCACCCACAAATTAGGTCATGCCCACAGAATGCCAGACAGTCACATAACCACCAAGCCACACCCACAAATTAGGTCCTGCCCACAGAACCAGTTGTTAAGAAATTTGAATCCGACCCCTGCCTGTATGTGTGTGTGTGTGTGTGAGAGAGAGATAGAGTGAAAGAGAGGTTAGATCAGATCTCTCTCTCTCTCTCCTCCCTCCCTTCCCCTTCTCTCTCTTTTTTCTCTCCCACCAATGTCAGCAAGCCACCATCACTCAAAATTCATATTCGTGGTCCCTGGGATTTAAAATTATGAGCTTGGTGGTCCCTGAGGTCCAAAAGGTTGGCGATCCCTGGTTTAGAGTGCATGTTACTTCTGCTGACTGCCGGCTGCCTGCAATTTGGCAGATCGAATCTCACCAGGTTCAAAGTTGACTCAGCCTTCCATCCTTCCGAGGTGGGTAAAACAAGGAGCCAAAATTGTTGAGGGCAATATGCTGACTCTGCTTAGAGAGGGCTGTAAACTGCTTAGAGAGGGCTGTAAAGCACTGTAAAGCAGTATATAAGTCTAAGTGCTATTGCTATTAGAAGTAAATCATGATCCCCCAGATTTATTTCAAACACCACTATTGAATGGATTGCTTCATACAGCCACAGGACCAGCCTTTCCCAAGGTGGTGCCCTGTTGGATTAGCTTCCATTATCCTTCACCAGTGAATAGCATAAAAGAGAAAAGTGTCATTGAGAAAGGCTTCATTGACAAGGATAAGTGGAGATGAATAGATATTGAGAATAAGAGTTATAATTATTGTATGTATAAGCTTTATTATTGGTATATAATTAAGAATATAGTAGAGATTGCACCCAGATGGCATACTGTTATTGTGACAAATGAATTCCTATATATAACCAAGAAAATTGTACATTTGAAAGTATTAATATGTGATGTATAACAAAGGAAAAGTACAATAAAAATATTTGAAGAAAAAGAAAGGCATCATTGACTAATAGGATCATAATCGGTGTGAGGACCTAGCATGTATTCAGGCAGAAGTTTTGCAATAGCCATCTCATGGATCCAATTCAAAGTGATTACAGGACTGTGAGACATGCTTTCACTGGCTCCCATGCTCTGCTTCTAGTAATACCATCAAAATAGTTGGGTATTTGGAAAAAGTCATGAAAAATATCATTTTCCCCTATGTTACTAAATTCTATCCATTCATTGAACACCGAAACCTATAGGACCGTGATGACGAACCTATGGCATGCATGCCGGAAGTGGCACGCAGAGCCATTTCTGCCGGCACACAAGAGGTTGCCCAGAAGAGCCCCACTGTGCATGAACGTGTGCCCTCCCCCACTGATCAGCTGATTTTCAGGTATTTGCTGTGCATGCATGGGAGGAGATGCATGTGCCGAAGATGCACGTGCATGCATGGGGGGGTGCATTGAGGGGTCTCACGCATATGCGCTGAGATGTGCAGTGTACACGCAGGGGACATGCATGCATGTGCAGGGCCGGGGGGGGGTCGTACATGCATTGCATCACGTGTGCAGGCACGCGAGAGGACGAGCACGCACTTTTAGCATGCAACGTGGAAAAGGTTAGACATCACTGGCATAGGACATTTCAATGTCCACCCTTTGAAGCGAAATTTGCATGAATAAAAGTTATTGTAATTATTTAGAGTATAGAATCAGAGCCATGCTAATCTAAGACGAAAATCTTTTCTCGAGTATAAAGCTTCCTGAGTGACCTTTGGCCAGTTTATTATCCATAGTTTCACTGAGAAATTGTGAGGATTGCTGGAGAAATGTTGAAGAGGCTTGCTTGTTGAAGACGACAGAACTAGTGGAAATGGCAAAATTAACTTGTTTGATTAACAAACGATTAACAGGTACGTTTATTTGTGACTGGAAATCGCTTATGGACTTTCCACAAATGAGAAAAAATTAACTTGTGATTTGTGGGTTTGAAAGGAAGCTTACAGAAAGTAGGACATTATGATTTAACCTGAGAGAGAGTATATAAAATTGCTTCCTGCAAGCATGGAGAGCACAGGATGTAACAACCTCTTTCCTCAACTATGACCACAAATAGTCTCTTCAAAAACTTCAAAACCAGTGGTGGGATTCAATTTTTTTTACTACCTGTTAAGTATGGAGCATGGGCGAGAAAGAATGGAGACGAGCCTCTGGAACAGTGAACTTCAGCTCTTTATTTACATAGTGACTGCTCAAACTCAATGGCAGTTATAGCCCTCCTTATATAGGCAACCCAATAACTATTAACCAATAACAATCTAGGAGCGCTAGCTCCCTTAACCAATAAGAACACTCCGTTAATGGCCAATCGAATTCCCCAGAATGGGCCAATCCGATCCTGCAGTTAACAGCCAATCAGAAGTGCACTTGACTCCAAGCTCAAGATATCTTTATTAAGCCCTATGCATTCACAACACCCCTTCCCCCTGGCTTCTGTTTACAGGGCGCAGTTACATAGTCCTTTAGGTAGGACGGTTGCTTTATTAGTCTTTTTGATTTTTGCTGTGTGTTTTGCAATTGGCTGCAATCTCGCTGAGGTAGAACGTTGTTTGGCGACGGGGTTGCCTCTGGTTCAGAGTTCACGTTTTCATCGTCACCAATATCTTTGGTAACTCCCTGAGGTGAATCTATTCCCTTCTCTAGTTCTACTTCCTGTGTCTCTATTCTGCCATCGTTCCCTTTGAACGGGTTTTCTTCTAATTGAAATTTGTCTTCTTCCGTATCTCCCCCCCCCCTCAGTTTGGTCATAAGGGAGTTCAGGAATGCCCGACCGGAGCCGTGATCGTAATTGATCAATATGACGTTTCCATAGTCTATCGTCAAGGCATTGTACAAGGTAGTATCTCAGGCCGGTTACACGAACTACTGTCGCCTCTACCCACAGCGGATTGCCCGATAGGTTTTTAGCGTATACCAAATCACCCACCTGGAAGGCACGACATTGGCCGCTGGATCCTAGTGTTTTTTCCGGTTCATAAGCTGGGTGTAACCGGTCAAGGTGGGAGCAGAGTTTTCGTCCCATTAGCAGTTCAGCTGGAGTTTTGTTGGTGATGCTATGAGGTGTGATGTGTTGTAGAAAAAGGATTCGGTTGATTTTGTCGCCGATGTTATCGTTGTCTAATTTCTGCAAGGTTTTCTTAACAAATTGGACCATACGCTCAGCCCTGCCATTGGTCGCAGGGTGCGCAGGCGAGATGAGCGCATGTCGGATGCCGCGGTCAGCCAGGTACTGCTCGAAGGACAGCGCGGTAAATTGGGGCCCGTTGTCGGGTACCAGAACATCTGGTAATCCGTGGGTTGCAAACAGTCTTTCCAATTTTTTGATAACCGCTTCAGTGGTTGTGTTCATCATGCGGTGAATCTCAAGCCAATTCGAGTAGGTGTCGACGGTTAGAAGAAAGGTGTGGCCTTTGGTCGGCCCCACAAAGTCCAGGTGAATACGGGACCAGGGTCCCCGTGGTGTCTCCCATTCAGTAGGGATGGCTTTTGGTGGGGCGTTGCTCACTTCCTGGCATCTATGACAAGCTTTAACCCAATTTTCGATTTATTTGTCGATGCCTGGCCACCATGTGTAGCTTCGTGTGAGGGCTTTCATCCGTACGATACCGGGGTGGCCATCGTGCAAGGTTCTCAGTACAACTTTTTGGAGTCGTTCTGGAATAACAACTCTATCGCCCCAGATGACACAGCCTTTTTGAGAGAACAATTCCGTTTGTCGAGTCTTGAATGGTGTGAAGTCATCCAATAATTGGTCCAATGGCCATCTGTGTTCTACCCAACCTAGGACTCACGCTTAGGTGGGGTCACGTCTGGTTTCTCTCGCGATATCTCAGGCGGTTAATGGCGGTGAGTGGAGTGTTTCAATTTGTAACGTGGTTACCGTTGGTGCAGGATCGTCGAGAGTCTCTGGAAGCGGTGCTCGGCTCAATGCGTCGGCATGGGGAATGGCTTTCCCTGGGCGGTATTGCAGCCGATAATTATAAGCAGCCAAGAATTCTGACCAGCGAGTCATCCTGGGGGATAATATGTAGGGAGTCGGCTTATCTCCAGCTATTATCCCCAATAACGGTTTATGGTCAGTCACGATAGTAAAAGCCCGGCCATACATGTACTCGTGAAATCTTTTAACGGCCGATACAATTGCGAGGGCTTCTTTATCAATTTGGCCATAATTTCGCTCAGTTTTTGAAAGTGTCTTTGAAAAATATGCAACAGGGGCTTCGTTACCATTAGGCAGTGCATGGTTCAGAATGGCGCCCACTCTGAAAGGCGAAGCATCACATGTGATATTTAACGGCAAAGTCTCATTGTACTGCATGAGTACAGAGTCAGAAGTCAGTAGTTTTTTTACATTATGGAATGCCTGTTCTTCTTTATGACCCCATAACCAATTTGTTTTCTTGTCTAGCAAACGATGTAACGGCTCAGCGACAGTTGCTTTATGTGGTTGAAATACATTATAAAAGTTGATGAGGCCTAGGAACGCCTGGAGATCGGCCTTGTTCCGAGGCCTGGGAGCGTTTTTTATTGCTCTTAATTTTCTGTCGGTAGGGTGAATACCCTGACTGTCAATTAGGTACCCTAAAAACTCAACACTATCTGTACACAATTTACACTTATTCTTTTTCACCTTAAGACCAGCGTCTTGGAATTTTTGTAGGACCAACTTTAAACAATCCCGTAAGATTTTTTTTGTAGGTGCAGCAATTAATACATCGTCAAAGTAGGGGACCATGTCTTTAATCCCTTGTAGTAGCCTCTCCATAAGGCTCTGAAAAATCCCCGGGGCTACACTCACTCCGAATTGGAGCTAATTACATTTAAAGGCACCTCGGTGTGTCACAATCATTTGTGCCTGTGCCGTCTTTTCATCAACAGGTAATTGCTGATATGTCTGAGCTAAGTCTAATTTAGCGAAGACTTTTCCGCTCCCCAGGGAATGGAGGAGATGCTGCACCACCGGCACTGGATATGCATTTTGCTATAGGGCGTGGTTCAGGGTGGCCCGGTAGTCCCCACAAATTCGGATTGAACCATCCGGCTTAATGGGTGTTATGATTGGGGTTTCCCAGGGGGAGTGATCGGTAGGTTCCAGCACCCCCTGAACTATTAGTTTATCGAGTTGTTCATCGATTTTTGGCTTTAAGGCAAACGGAACTCAACGAGGCTTAAGGCGGATGGGAGCTATCTTTGGATTAAGGCTGAACGATATTGGGGTCCCCTTGTACTTGCCTAAATTTTCCGTGAAGACGTTCCTGAATTCATGGATGAGGTCCTCCTCCCAGTCACTTCCGCTGACTCGGTTTATGCCTGCCACTTCAATACCAAGTGGAGTGAACCATTGGAGACCTAGCAGACTAGGCCGATCTTTGTCGATCACAGTTAGCGGTAAGTACGCTGTGTGCTTCTTGAATGAGACCCGGACTCGGCAGGAACCAACGGCAGGGATTCGATTCCCTTGATAGTCCTTAAGAATAAGTTTTTGGAAACGGAGGTCTTGGCGCTGGATCGTGGGGATGAGTTGCTTGAGGGTCTTCCAGGACACCATCGAGAGAGACGATCCTGAGCCGACTTCCATGTGGCAAGACTGGTTCTCGATGGCCACTGTAATTCGGATTTTCTTGGCATCCAAGGCAGAGGCATGACCGATAGTGATAGTATGGTGAGCCTCTTCTCGCTGTAAAACTCGGTTTCTGTAGGAGTGGTTTACTGGTTCTCACCTTACAGGATGGTTTCCTGTCGATTGGCGATAGTTAGCCCCTTTTGAGGCCTGGCCGGGTCCTTGTAAACTTTGGCAGACCCGTCTGATGTGGCCTCTCTTCCCGCACTCATGGCAGAGCGCATCGCAGAATTTATTGGTTGGCTCCACAGCCAGTGCAAGGGCGTAGGGACTTCAGGTGGTGGTCCCGGTTGGACCGCAGTCGATGGACCTCTTCTTCGTCGCTGTCTGATGACAAAGAGAGGTCCTTGTGGTGTGTCGTTGAAAGCTGCTCTTCTGACTTGGGTAAAATTTCGCTTGTCGGTTGGTGTACCGGAGCAGTTGCGGCGTAATTGTGCAGCCGACTTCCTGGTTGCTTCTACTGCAGTAGCATCGGCGATGGTATCGGCAAGGCTGATGTCACCTTTCGCCATCAGCTTGCTCTGCATGCCTGGCGCATCTAATCCCAGAACTATTTGATTTCTCAGTGCTTCTTCCAAATCGGCGAATCTGCAGAGGCCTCTCAGGTTTCGGAGGTCTGCTATGAAGTCGGCGACGCTTTCTCCTTTTCGTTGGTTTCTCTGATAGAACTCGTGCCGTCTCACGAGCGTGGGCACGGTCGGTGCGTAATAAGCACTAGGGGTTCGAGGTCGTCCCAGTCCATCGTCTTCACTTCTGTAGGTTTGGCTAGTGCTTTAGCCATCTTAAATACGGTTGGACTGCAATGCGTTAGGAATACTGCCCGTTTCTTCCCGGCTGTGGCATCCTTTAAACTGTTAGTTTCCAAAAACATTTGGAAATGATCCATGTAGGACTCCCAGTCCTCCTGCACTGGATCAAACAGAGTGGGTGGTACGACGACGCCGGACATGGTTCTGTTGTGTAGCGCTGTCAGCCACGTGCTCGGTGTTTCTTCTTAGTTCAGTGGGCTCAGACGTCTCCATATCCCATCCTCGTCACCAGTGTTAAGTATGGAGCATGGGCGAGAAAGAATGGAGACGAGCCTCTGGAACGGTGAACTTCAGCTCTTTATTTATATAGTGACTGCTCAAACTCAATGGCAGTTATAGCCCTCCTAATATAGGCAACCCAATAACTATTAACCAATAATAATCTAGTAGCGCTAGCTCCCTTAACCAATAAGAACACTCCGTTAATGGCCAATCGAATTTCCCGGAACAGGCCAATCTGATCCTGCCGTTAACAGCCAATCAGAAGTGCAGGGCCAGAACCCTGCACTTGACTCCCAGCTCAAGATATCTTTATTAAGCCCTATGCATTCACAACACTACCGGTTCTGTGGGTTTGGCTTGGTGGGCATGGCAGGGGAAGGTACTGTAAAATCTCCATTCAGAGGTGGTATTTGCTGGTTCTCTGAACTACTCAAAAGTTTCTGCTACCGGTTCTCCAGAACTGGTCAGAATCTGCTGAATACCACCTCTGTTCAAAACTCCCAAAAAGTACACAATTGCACCCACAGGAAAATGAGTGAATGGAGAAAACATTGGACTTAGAGAGAGAAGAAGACTTTGCAATGAACAATGAATTACTCTGGGGTGTTCAGCTGAGTAGTGTTGTTGCCAGCACTCTGTTGGAAAGAGAAGATCCCTCCTCCAATATTTCACCTAATGAGTCCTTGCTCTGAGTCCAGAATTTGCACTCGAAATATCCATTCTAGTGGTGGATAGTTTTTATAGCTTGCTGCTCATGCAGGAGATGAGGAGTAAGAGGAAAGCTACTTAAATAAATGAAATAGTTTATTTACCAGCAAAAAGACAAAATAAAATTTGACCTTGAGTTTATGAACAAAAGTTTACAAATCTTCCCAACCTATTTACATTCTATCAGAAAAATACTGTATATCTGTTTGGGGTCTTTCACTACAGGAATAAGATTAGTGGTAAACTTTGTCTGCCTTGGCTTCCCAAAATCTGGGGCTTTGCAGATATGTTGAACTTCAGTTTCTGTAATCTGCCAGTCAGCATTTCATTGGTTATACCAATTCCATTGGTTATGGAATTATGGAATATCTTCATAGACCTGTGATGGCGAACCTATGGCACACATGCCACAAGTGGCATGCAGAGCAATTTGTACTGGCACGTGAGCTGCAGGCAAACTTACCTCACTGCGCATGCACACACTTCCCAGCTGATTTTTTTCGGTTGATTTGAGGCTTTTTTTGGCCTCCCAGAGGCTTGGAAAAAACCTCTGCAAGGCTTTTCAGGACGAATTATAGACCCATTTCATCACTTCCTGTAATACCGGAAGTGATGAAATGGGCCTATAATTTGGCCTGAAAAGCCTTGCAGAGGTTTTTTTCCAAGACTCTGGGAGGTTGAAAAAAGCCTCAAACCAGCTGAAAAATCAGCTATGAAGCACAATGCAGGTAAGGGGGTGGTGTGATTGCGAGCACAGGGGCATGGGGAGGGGGGCGTGCATTGCATTCTGGGTGCTGGCATGCAAGTGTGTGCATGCTGGTGCATGCGCAATTTTTGGCACAGGAGCCCCAAAAGGTTAGTCACCATAGACGTCATAGACCCTGGAGATGACCAGACTGGAGAAACTTTATAGCAATGTATTTTACATATCTTGACTGCCATCTTGTGGTAGTATAGCAGTATAATTTGTTTTCATGATGACAATCTTCTCTACACCTATCTAAATGAATACAGTATAAAATGCTGTATTTGTTAAAAGACAGGAAACTCATTTATTAATGAGGAAATTATAGCTTGCTTAATTGTCCTAAGGAACTGTTTCGATAAAGCTGAAGTTATTGGAGAGGAGATAAGCTGACAAATGTGTTTAATACTCACTCTTTCTTTCCCTGATAATACCAGGAACAACATTTTAAAAGGAATATTACTAATAGACTCAAATATGCTCAATAGAAATTAGTCTACACTGCATCATAGAACCTCTTCTTGACATTGCTCAACAGCCAAGATAGTTTTCTATGAACAGAAATTGGCTCAGATGCAAGTTACAATTAATATGATCCATTCTGGATTCCATTCATATTACAGAATAATTGGATATCCAATTCTCCACTTGTATGTAATGCAATCTCTTTCCTACTTCTACTCTTTTGTCTGTGTTGTATGCAACACTTTTGTTCTATAGTTATTTCAATTAAAAAAAAATGACTGAAGCCATCACCTCTTGTCCTAGGTGATGTTTTCTTTCTCGCCATTTCGCCAGTTCAGGCAGAGACTCCAGAGAGTAATTAGGAAGGCAGAAATTTTTTTTTACTACCAACCTGCCTTCCATTGAGGACCTGTATACTGCATGAGTCAAAAAGAGGGCTGTGAAAATATTTACAGACCCCTCACATCCTGGACATAAACTGTTTCAATTCCTACCCTTAAAACGACACTATAGAGCACTGCACACCAAAACAATTAGACACAAGGACAGTTTTTTCCCGAATGCCATCACTCTGCTAAACAAATAATTCCCTCAACACTGTCCAACTATTTACAAAGTCTGCACTACTCTTACTATTAATCTTCTCATCACTCCTTATCACCCATCCCCTCCCACTTATGACTGTATGACTGTGACTTTGTCTCTTGTATCCTTACGATTTATATTGACTGTTTCCTAGTACGATTTGATTGCTTAGTGTACCCTATGACTATTACTAAGTGTTGCACATGATGATTATTGACTCTTGATGAATGTATATTTTCTTTTATGTACACTGAGAGCATTTGCACCAAGACAAGTTCTTTGTGTGTCCAATCACACTTGACCAATAAAGAATTCCATTCCATTCCATTCCATTCCATTCTATTCTATTCTATAATTGTTAAGCGAATCTGGCTTCCCCATAGACTTTGCTGGTCAGAAGGTTGCAAAAGGTGATCACATGACCCCGGGACACTGCAACCATTGTAAATATGAATCATAAATATGAGTCAGTTGTCAAGCATCTGAATTTTGATCACATGACTATGGGGATAATGCAACAGTCATAAGTGTAAAGCACAGTCAGAAGTCACTTTTTCCACCACCGTTGTAACTTGGAACGATTACTAAACAATTTGCTGTAAGTTGAGGACAACCTGTACTTTGGAAGTAGCCAGTTATGCATCTCACAAACACACCAAATTACAATAAAATGGCATTTTAAAAAATATTAAGTCTGCCTCTTTATTTGGTGGTGTAAGCCATGTCCTAAAATAGATGCATTAAACCTTTAAGACATTTAATGCATTTATTTTTTTTCCTCCAAGTAGCCAAATTTAAAACAAAAGTATATTTTTTTAAATTAAAGCTAAATGCTATTCTATTACAGTTAAAATGAAATGGTGTGTGTATTTATATAGATAGACAGTTGAGACAAACTTTTGGAGAATTTTCAGGGAAATGCAACTCTGCTTAGCCACTTGATGTCACTGTTGCGACAAGTTCTCTGATCTTCTAAAAATAAACAGGAAAGAATTATCTCTCATTTATAATGACACTTGTATTATTAAGAGCTTGTGTTCTGGACTAAGCCAATGCAGCAGTAACAACCCTAAATAGCTCTACTTTGCAGCAGGCTTGTAATCCTGCACTCCTCATTGGCCCTCGAATAAGTGAGATGTGATTGATTGTTTCTGGCCAGTCTGATTGGCTGTTAACGGGCCCCTCTAATTGGACGCTTGTGAAACCGGTAAACTCAAATCATTGGTTGTTTTGAGAGCAGCCAGCTCTATAAAAGAGCTGCTGCTGCCCAAGTATTTGCTCTGTTCTTATTTCACAATAAAGAGTTGAAGTCACCGTTTAATGTCTCGTCTCTGTTCCTTGCGCCCATGCTCAGGACTTAACAGCTTGAATAAAACATTCTCAGTCTTATCTCTATTCGTAATCATTTTAAGAATAAATTGGCCCTGTTTAAAGCAATTCTCATCCCATCTTGGCTTTTTAAAACGATTCAAGTGCTTGTGAAACCTAGCACTTCTTAGGTTCCATTTTATTAAATGTTTTGGAAATGCCAGATTTTGTTGGAAAAATGTTCACGAAGCTGCTTGCCAGAAGTTTATTTTTTTTGGTCCTGCAAAATCCTTGTATATATATCCAATTGAATACCACTTCAGATATGTGACATCTGGTCAGTTTTGATTCCCAATTGTTGTGGTCTGTCAGAATAGTTATAATTCAATGATTAGAATTCACTTTTTCATAATAATTATATTAAAATACCACTTTCTTAATAGTTCTGCAGAGTTAATCCAGTTGCTCAAACAATAATGAAGGAGATCAGTTCTACCTTCCCCTCCACTGATAAACATTTTACCCAATATGCTTTGCAGTGCAGATCAGAGGTGGTATTCAGCTAGTTCTGACCACTTGTGGAAAAACGATAGCGGACATTTTGAGAGAACCAGCAAATACCACCTCTGACTGGCCCCGCCCCCATCTATTCTCTGCCTCCTGAGTCCCAGCTGATCGGCTGGGTCTTCTTTTGTTGCCCTGCACAGGAGAATGAAGCTGGAAAGCAGGTTATTGGGGTGGGGAGGGAATGGGATTTTGCAGTAACGTTCCCTCAGGAGTTGGGAGGGAATGGAGATTTTGCAGTATCCTTCCCCTGCCATGCCCATCAAACCACTCCCACAGAACTGATAGTAAAAAGTTTTGAATCCCGTGACTGGTGCAGATCTTTCACCAATTTTGAAAAGTCCAAGTGCATTTAACTTGTGAAAATGTTCCCTGTTCAAAACTATGCAGAACAGTCTCAATTGCAAAAAGTTATCTCAAACTTGTAGATGAGAATTGGGGAAAGGGAGGGAGGGGTATGCAAGTATTTACATCTCTGTTTCTACCCATTACATCACTAATTTGAATGCCACCATTTGCTTATACCAATTCAAGATTCAGTTTAAAATAAAATTTTATCTCAAAATGGATAACAGTATATCTAAATCAAGGATGATAAGTGCACAGACTGTGATTCGTATGTCTATCCCACCTGACACCTCTGAATAATTAATACTTGGCTGAGAATTATAGCCCAATTATATTTGGAAGGAGAAAGTTACAAAAGGTCCCTTTGGATTACAATAGAAGGTGAGGAATAGTTGGAAATAGAATACAGGTAGTCCTCGACTTACAACATTTCATTTCGTGACTGTTCAAAATTACAACAGCACTGGAAAAAGTGACTTATGACCATTCTTCACACGACTTTTGTAGCAGTCCCATGATCATGTGATAAAAATGTAGACACTTGGCAGTTGGTTCATACTTATGACCGTTCCTGTGTCCCAAGGTCACATGATTACCATTTTGACAAGCAAAATCAATGTGGAAATTCACTTCACAAGTGTGATTTACCCAGATGTTTGACTTTGGTTTTGGGCTCAATTGTAATTGTAAGTCGAGGACTACCTATATTAGATACAGATATTGTTATGTATGTACCATAGTTAATAAAGTATGAGCTTAAGGTTAAGTGCAGGGTTCTGGCCCTGCACTTCTGATTGGCTGTTAGGCGGCCAGATCGGATTGGCTAGTTCTTAGGAATCTGATTGGCCCTTAACAGAGGATTATTATTGGTTTAAAGTACTTGCGTTCATAGCTCGCTACTGGACAATTCTCACAAAGGTTGCCTATATAAGGCAGGGTTCACTGTTATTGTTTTGAGAAGTCACTATGCTAATAAAGAGCTGAAAGTTCACATTCAAAGACTGTCTCCATTTACTCTAACCCATGTCCAAGTACATAACACTGGCGACGAGGATGGGATTTGGAGACGTCTGAACCTAAGAAGTCAGGAAGCAAGACCGAGCACATGGAAGACGACGCCAACAACGGAACCATGTCCAGCAGCATCATACCACCTGCTCCATTCGATCCAAACCAAGAGGATTGGGAATCCTACATGGATCGCTTCCAAATGTTTCTTGAGACGAATAATTTGAAGGACGCCACACCAGCAAAAAAGCGGGCACTGTTCCTGATGCACTGCGGCCCGGCTGTTTTTAAAATGGCAAAAGCACTCGCCAAACCTCGAGAAGTGAAAGCCATGAGCTGGGACGACCTCGAATCCATCCTGAGAGATCATTACGCGCCAATCGTGCCTACACTCGTGAGACGCCACGAGTTTTATCAAAGGAACCAGCAAAAAGGAGAGAGCGTGGCCGATTTCGTGGCAGACATCCGAAATTTAGGAGGCCTCTGCGGGTTCGCCGATTTAGAAGAAGCACTAAGAGACTGATTAATTCTGGGATTAGATGCACTAGGCGTGCAAACCAAGCTGATGGCGAAAGGCGACATCAGCCTTGTTGAAGCCATCGCTGAAGCCACGGCTGCGGAGGCGACCAAAAAGTCAGCTGCACAACTACGGCGAAGCCGCACTCCGGTACCACCACTGACAAGCGACATTTTATCCAAGTCTGAAGGACAGCTACTAACGACGCACCACGAGGACCTCTCTTCGTCGTCAGACAGTGACGAAGAAGGGGTCCATCAACTGCGGTCCGACCGGGACCCTTGCCCTAAGCCCTTACGCCCTTGCGCTGGCTGTGGAGCAAACTATGCCAGGGCCGAATGCAAATTCCGTGACGCACTCTGCCATGAGTGCGGGAAATGAGGTCACATCAGCCGGGTCTGCTGCAGCTTACCAGGACCCAGCCAGGCCTCAAAAGGGGTCAACTATCGCCAATCAACAGGAAACCGTCCTGTAAGGCGAGAACCAGTAAACCACTCCTACAGAAATCGAGCTTTGCAAAAAGAAGAGGCTCACCATACTATCACTATAGGTCACGCCTCAGTCATGGACACTAAGAAAATTCGAGTCATGGTAGCCATCAAGAACCAGCCTTGCCACATGGAGGTCGACTCGGGATCGTTCCTCTCGATGGTGTCTTGGAAGACACTCAAGCAACTTATCCCCACAATCCAATGCCAAGACCTCCAATTTCAACGCCTCATCCTCAAGGACTACCAAGGAAATCGAATCCCTGTGGTCGGGTCCTGCCGAGTCCGAGTCTCCTTCAAAAAACATACAGCGTACTTACCTCTAACGATCATCGACAGAGATAGGCCTAGTCTATTAGGCCTCCAATGGTTCGCGCCACTAGGCATCGAGGTGGCCGGCGTGAACCGAGTTGGTGGTTGTGAGTGGGAGGAAGACCTTGTTTCTGAGTTCAGCGACGTTTTCGCAGACCGTTTAGGCGAGTATAAGGGGACCCCAATCTCATTCAGTTTAGATCCAAAAGTAGCCCCAATTTGCTTGAAGCCCCGTCGAGTTCCATTCGCTCTTAAAGCTAAGATCGACGAACAACTCGATAAGTTAATTGCTCAAGGGGTGTTGAAGCCCATCGATCACTCTCCATGGGAAACCCCTATTGTAACGCCCATTAAGCCAGATGGGTCAATCCGAATTTGTGGGGACTACCGGGCCACTTTAAACCACGCCCTACAGCAGAATGCGTATCCAGTTCCGGTGGTGCAGCACCTCCTCCACTCCTTGGGGAGCGGAAAGGTTTTCTCTAAATTAGATTTAGCTCAAGCTTATCAACAACTACCAGTGGATGAAAAGACGGCTCAGGCCCAAACAATTGTAACGCACAGAGGTGCTTTTAAATGTACTCAATTGCAATTTGGGGTTAGTGTAGCCCCGGGGATATTCCAAAGCCTCATGGAAAGGTTGTTACAGGGAATCAAGGGCGTGGTTCCGTATTTTGATGACGTATTAATTGCAGCCCCTACCAAAAAAATCTTGCAGGATCATTTGAAAAGTGTTCTTAAAAAATTCCAAGAGGCAGGACTTAAGGTGAAAAAAAACAAATGTCACTTATATCCTGACAGTGTTGAGTTTCTAGGATACAGGATTGATAGCCAGGGCATCCACCCTACCGAAAGTAAATTAAAGGCGATAAAAAATGCCCCCAGGCCATGTAACAAGACCGATCTCCAGGCATTCTTAGGCCTCATTAATTTTTATAATGTATTTTTACCGCATAAGGCGACTGTTGCTGAACCGTTACACCGGTTATTAGATAAAAAAGCATTGTGGGTATGGGGTTACCGGGAAGAACAAGCGTTCCAGAATATTAAAAAATTGCTCACATCTGACTCTGTACTTATGCAGTATAACGAGACTTTACCATTAGTTATAACCTGCGATGTCTCGCCTTTCGGGGTGGGCGCCATTTTGAGTCATGTACTGCTTAATGGGAACGAAGCCCCTGTTGCATACTTTTCGAAGACTCTTTCACATGCAGAGCGGAACTATGGACAAATTGATAAAGAAGCTCTCGCAATCGTTGCAGCTGTAAAGAAATTTCATGAATATGTGTATGGAAGGACATTCACCATTTTCACTGACCACAAACCGTTGCTAGGGATAATAGCCGGGGACAAGCCAACCCCCTACATATTATCCCCTAGAATGACCCGATGGTCAGAATTCCTCGCTGCTTATAATTATCGCCTTCAATATCGCCCGGGGAAAGCCATTCCCCACACCGACGCATTAAGCCGAGCACCACTTCCAGAGACTCTCGACGATCCGGCACCAACGGCAACCACGTTGCAGATCGAAACACTCAACTCGCTGCCTATGACCGCCCGAGACATCGCGAGAGAAACCAAACGAGACCACACCTAGCTCGAGTCCTAGGCTGGGTAGAACGCGGATGGCCATTGGACCAAGTCTCAGATGACTTTGCGCCATTTAAAGCAAGACAGACTGAACTTTTTTCACAAAAAGGCTGTGTCATCTGGGGCGATAGAGTCGTTGTCCCAGAACGACTCCGGAAGACGCTACTGCAAACCCTGCACGAGGGCCACCCCGGCATCGTGCAGATGAAAACACTCGCATGAAGCTACGCATGGTGGCCGGGCATGGACCGGCAAATCGAGCAGTGAGTCAAAGCGTGTACCAGTTGCCAACAAGCCAGCAACGCCCCACCAAAAGCCATGCCTACTGAATGGGAAACGCCACGTGGACCCTGGTCCAGAATCCACCTGGATTTCACAGGGCCAATCAAAGGATATACCTTCCTGCTGACAGTCGACGCATATTCCAATTGGTTCGAAGTTCATCGTATGATGGCCACAACTTCTGAGGCAGTGATTAAGATCCTGAATAGACTCTTTGCAACCCACGGATTGCCTGACGTCCTGGTGTCCGATAACGGGCCACAGTTCACGGCATTGATGTTCGAGCAGTACCTCGCTGACCGCGGCATCCGCCATGCACTCACCTCGCCTGCGCACCCTGCGACCAATGGCCGAGTGGAACACATGGTCCAATTTGTTAAAAAGACTTTGCAAAAAATGGACTATGACAATATCGATGACAAAGTCAACCAAATTCTCTTTTTGCAACACATAACTCCACATAGCGTCACCGGCAGATCTCCCGCAGAACTACTGATGGGACGAAGACTCCATTCCCACCTCGACCAGTTGCACCCTGCTTACGAACCGGAAAAGCCAATAGGATCCAGTGGCCGCTGTCGCACGTTCCAGGTAGGAGACCGCGTTTATGCACGGAACTTATCAGGCGACCCGTTATGGATAGAGGCAATGGTAGTACGAGTGACCGGCCCCAAATCCTACGTAGTGAAATGCTGTGACAATAGACTGTGGAAACAGCATATCGACCAATTATGGTCACGACTCATAACGGCCAGTCAACAACTCCCCCATGACCAAACCGAGGGGGGGGAGGTACAGAAGAAGAAGATGATGTTCCAAGGAACCTGCTTGAAGAGAGCGACGAATCAAGTGAGACTCAAGAAATGGAGCAGGAAGGAGAATTGTTGGCACCACAAGAAATTGCACCTGAACAAGAAGCAGAGACACTGCCAAACAACAATCTACCTCAACAGGATTGCAATCAACCAGTCCAACGAAAATCCGAAAGACTTAAAAGACAACCATCCTACTTAAAGGATTATATAACGACACCATAATTAAGAAGCCAGGGGGAAGGGGTGTTATGTATGTACCATAGTTAATAAAGTATGAACTTGAGGTTAAGTGCAGGGTTCTGGCCCTGCACTTCTGATTGGCTGTTAGGCGGCCAGATCGGATTGGCTAGTTCTTAGGAATCCGATTGGCCCTTAACAGAGGATTATTATTGGTTTAAAGTACTTGCGTTCATAGCTCGCTATTGGACAATTCTCACAAAGGTTGCCTATATAAGGCAGGGTTCACTGTTGTTGTTTTGAGAAGTCACTATGCTAATAAAGAGCTGAAAGTTCACATTCAAAGACTGTCTCCATTTACTCCAACCCATGTCCAACTACATAACAGATATGTTAACTATGGCGAAGTTCCTTCCTTCACTGGAAAATTCTTGTGGTTTAATATTTTTTCCTAAATTCAGACATGTCCTAATGGCATATGTAATTCATTATTTTAACCATATTTGTGCTTTGAGTAAAAAGTGTTTGACAGTGATGCTAATGATGAGATGCTGGATTTACTCTTGTTTTTAGAAATCCCAATTTTTTTTCAAAAATAAACTCTTATCTGCCACCAATCAGATTCTTTTCTTCTTTGATTACGATATAGCAATAGCATTTAGACTTATCTCCATAGTGTTTTACATCACTCTCTGAGCAGTAACAGCATATTGCCCCCAACAATCTGGGTCCTCTTTATATAGATACACCTATAAAGTCTATTAATTAATCCTACTCTTTCTATAATTGACATTTTCAGAAATGTTCAAATATGTTATCCATCTTGTTGTCCATAATAGGAAATTCACTCTACAATGCAATCTGAGATTGTAAGATGTTGCTCCATCTCTTTCTTTTGAGTCTCCTTCGATCTAAATCTGTTTATTGCTCTTTGTCAGTCCTGCATATTTTTATCTGAAATTCAAATTGATGCTGTTTGGAATAACAGCGTAGTATATTCATTTTTATTATTCTAACCAAGGAAGTTTTATTTTTTTCCACGTTTCAAGCTTTTGTTTTATTTCTTTCTATTATTTATTGTAATTATTTTGAAGCGTATATTCATTGCTTCTTTATCAAGTGGAGTCCGAGATATTTCATTGAATCTTTTGCTATTTCACAGCCATTTTGTTTTTCACAATCTTGAATGCTTAAATGCTTTGCTGTTATCTTAGTTTTCTTTTCATTGATGTTAAGAAAAGCAGCCGAAGTCTTTGATTACATGAATGAACTGTCATATAGAGCATTATGGTTGTTAAATTGTTAATACTATCTCATAGTATTTTATCTTGTATTCCTCTCATTGAATTTTAATCCTGATTGTTTGGGTCTTGTTTGCTAGAAATCCTTTATAAACTTTGCTATTGACATATACTTTTCATCCCTTCTTCTCTAGGATTTATTTTGTCTAGAATAGGGGTGTCAAACTGGCAGCCCAAGGGCCAGATGTGTCAAGCGGAGGCCACACCCAACCCAGCTCCACGAAGGGGGAAAAATATCATGAAATGTCACATTATGGCAATGTGACACTGTGAGTTTGACACTCGTGGTCTTCAAATAGAAATATTCATTCCAAGTTGTCAAAGGCCTTTTCCACACCTAAAATATCACTACTACTTTCTGTCATGTTCCAGAAACCAAGAACAAGGTGCAGAGTTACTTTTAAGTAGTTTCCTTTATTGTTCTTACCTATATGCAGAAATCTTGCAAACTAAAGCTACTATCTACATCATTCTGTAAAATTTTAGGGAGGCACAATCTTCACCCTCTTTCTCCCAGCTAAACTATCTGGACTTCATTGTGTCTTGATCCTCTGAAATACAGCCACTCTCTCTGGATCTCTAGACTATCTTCCACCACAGTTCTTTTCTTAAAGTTGATATTTGCAGTACGTTTATGATAAACTCATTGTTGTCCATGATGTATGTTCCTCTTTGGAATATAACCTTTTGGTATAGTAGATTCTAATTTGAAAATATTCTCTCTTGTACACTCAACAGATTTAATGGTAAATTGTCAGGGTAATGATGATTTAATTGCTGTAATGCTGTAATAATGCTGCAATGGTTAGAATGAGTCTGCAGGGTTATTTGACTGTTACCACTTTAAGAAACTGTATTATAAGATAGGCCCTATTGGAGCGTATCTCTCTCTCTCCATGTGTTCTTCCTTGCTGTAGCTGCTGGTTGATTGTTTGACTTTTGCCTACTATGTGTATGTATATTATTTTGTAGAGATAAACCATTATTTATTATTACAAACTTCCTTTTGATATTATTGCTCCTGGGTTGTGCGCACTCTGGCATAAATATCTTATATAATCAACGTTCAATAAATAAATTTGTCTCTATGACTGAGATTGTGTTGGCCCTTTATTCATTAAGGTTATATATGCTGCTTCCCATATCTTTGTTACTGTTATTTGAATTTCATTCATTGTCTTCATTAGTGTTTCCACCGTTTCTTTGTTTCTTGAATTGTTATAGAATTACTTATAGAACACTGAAGTATTCTTCAGTGAATACTTTATGTTCTGTATCTCAAATATATGTTTTCTGATTTTCTCTGTCAGCCTTATGTTTTTACAAAACTTTTAAGATGCAATCATACTGGATGAATTGGAAAACTAAAGGAAAAAAATCAATAAAATTTACTTCAAGTTATCATTTACTGTAAGGGCAAATTGCTGTTTTACAGATGCTATATAATTCTGTCAATGATTGCCAAGATCAACAAAGTATCTAACAACAAATATGGATGGATCTTTGCTGGAAATGCTGAAGAAACTTTCTACTATATGGGTGGTTATGTACCACCCCCTCTCACAAAATACTGGAAAGTAATGCATCATAATATTTTTAAAAATCCTAAAAATACAGTTCAGACTGAAAGCACAGATGCTTTCATTAACTATAATCCCTGAAAACAGAAATGAAAAGTATCACAATTTACTGAGATATAAGTGAATAATTGCAAGAACAAACCATGTCCAAGACTGGAAAAAAGGAGATCATGCCAACAATATTAGAATAAAATATTTTCTGTAATGGCAGCCTTATTCCAAAACAGGCAACAACAAATTAGCAGGTTTTTAGCAAGGAGTAAAAATAATTTTATGTCCATTATAGTCCAGGTTAGTGCCTATGGATTTATTAATGAATAGTGGGATGGATTGTACCATTCAATGCTGTTACCATTACATTTATCTGCTTTTGTAGCTTTTAATTTTGTTGGCTGATGGTTTTAAACAAGGTTTGTTACATTTTAGTTTCACTATGTTGCTCTTGAAAATTGCTAAGTGAGTCAGCTGCTAAATATTAAAAAAGAAATTGAAGGAAATCAGTAGAGATTTTAAAGATGCCGACTTTATTTATTTAGAAATTTTGTTTGCAAGATGATCCAGATCCAGGTCTCAAAATATTTAGTTAAAAGATTAATGGTGGACCAGACAATTGCTGCATATTATTTTTAATGTTGTCTTTACTAATAGTATTCACTGTTAATCACTGGAAAACATGTGTGATGGTTTTGGGCTCATATATGCTTTATAAATTTCCCATTGGAATGTGGCTCAGGATAGGGAACATCAGAGGTGGTATTCAGCAGGTTCTGACCAGTTCTGGAGAACCAATAGCAGAAATTTTGAGTAGTTCGGAGAATTGGAAATTCCACCTCTGACTGGACATTTTACAATATCCTTCCCCTGCCACGTCCACGAAGCCATGCCCACAGAACTGGTAGTAAAAAAAATTGAATACCACCACTGGGGAATATAATATTGATTTAGAAAGGCCTTTGATCCAATCCAACAGGTGGATCTTATATTATTTGGAACAATAATCAAAAGACTGACAAAGAATCATATCATAAAATCTCTTACTCTCCTTTTTTGTTAATTGTGGTGATGCTTAGAACAGTGCAAAAGATGGATGAGTTTCTAATCCTAACTATTTGAGACCAGGGCTTCTTAAAAATGTATTTGTCTTCTCTGGATTTACTGATTATTTCACACTTTCTTCATAAAGAAGAACATTTTTAGTGATGCTTCCAAGATTTTTCACCTATAAATCACACTAAGAGACACAAGTTATTTATGAGAGAGCCCATTGCTGATCATATATTGCACGGAGGTCTGAAATTTTGATACTTGTGTGTAAGCATTTCTTGACACTCATCTTAATATATGAAAGAAAAGGCAACATATTGCCTTATGGCAGGGGAGAGACTTCTTATAATTCAAATGGGGAGATTCTGGGAGAACAGCCTCCCCCATTATTCTGGAGGCTCATTGTTCCCTTTGAGGTGGACAGCAAAGTTGACTTAATTCAGGAAAAATCATGACTGAACAAAACCAGGGGTGAGATCCTGTCACTGCCTGTGAATCATGTAAGGTTTTTTGGTTTTTTTTGGCTTTGGGGAAGCATCATTAGGAAAATATAATTTCAAATTATTTGATAAAATCTGTCTATTTTGTGGCAAATTTGCCATTTGTTTCACGTGTCCAGGGGTGTCAAGCTCAAGGCCCAGGGGCCAGATCCGACCCACAGGGTGATTAGATCTGGTTTGCAAGACCACCCTGGAAACAGTGAAGGACTGGCCCACGGTGCTTCTGCCAGTGAAAACGAAGCTCTGTTTTCACTGGCAGAGGGTTGTAGGAGGCCCTGGCATCTGAAAACAGAGCTCGGGTGCCCATTTTTGCTAACAGAGCATTTGGGTCACCACAGATGCTCCTGACATGAGTGACTCTGAGCTGGCCATGCCCACCCTGGCCATGCCCAGCCCAGCCCCCTGAGGTCAAACAGAACCCTGATGTGGCCCTCAATGAAATCAAGTTTGATACCCATGTCAGTCCTTGGGACAGTTCCAAAATTTGTTCTGATGTGTGGCAACAGTGAAGAGGAGAGTCCACAGGTCACACAGAATCATGGTGGAGGATATGTCCTGTACATTGTCCAACTTTTTCTGAGACCCCCTGCTTTTTTGAGAGAGTTGCTTTGGTTTTGTAACTGTTTTGCAGGCCAGGGCAAAGCCTCAATCAAGGCTTCAGTAAAATACCTTTTGATTTGGTTCACTGATGCAGAGCAACCTCCTGCTATTCAGCACCGCATTGGAGATTCTGCTCTGCACTGCATCAGTTCTTCATTGACCTTCAAGATGCAAATATTTCCATTTAAGTAAAAGAATTAGAAAGATGGCGACTTCAAAGGTGGGGATACAAAGTGGTAAAGTAGAAGGCCTTTCTTTGACGCTATCTTGAAATAGATGCCTTCAGCAATTAGAATCAAGGGTGACTCCCAAAAGAAACTGTTTCTTCTCTTCTTCCTGTTGTAGTCATTCATTATTGGTTAAAACAATGCCCCAAATTTAATTTTGCTTTCTCTTCTGTTCTTAACTGTTTTACCCATTCAGAAAACAGAAGAAATCTGGATTCTAATGATGTTTTCCCTTAGTTATTTTGGATGATTATGCAACTGATCATGAGTGACTCCTATAATTCAAACAATTCAAGTCTACCAAATATGCATTGGCATTTTTACCCACCAACTGTGAATATGGGGTAACGAAAATGGGTGACACTGTAAAAATTTGACTGTCCTTGGTCTGAACTGGTGGCACTTCTATTCTCTGCACCCAATCACATATGCACAATTCTGTGTGGCAGAGGCAAGTGAGCAACAGCTATTGACATACGATTCATCTGAGTGACTTTGTGTAAGTCATCTGTGTGATTTATTACAGCATTACATTTTTGGTTATGAGGGAAAGAAAAAGAGGGAGAGTATTTTTAGTTTAATTTGTATAATAGATTCAGACTCAGAAGTTCAAAAATATAACACATAAAAATATATGTTATTAAAGATTTGTTGGTTTTTTCCCCTTTCTTCAGTAAAGTAGGAAAAACTTCAGTATAATTATGTATTGAGAATTGCTGATTTATTTCTTTGTATGGAATATATTATACCAGAGAGATATGCATGTACATGAAAACAATATTAGTGCTGAACCTCTCACCATTTTTGAAATTACTATGATGTCTGATTATATCACATATGAAATCTTAGAACTTCAATCAAGTCATATTAGACTAATTATGTGGATATGGGTTTTACAGCATGATAAATCTTACTATAAATCCACTGAAGAGTGAATTCTGTTCATATGGCGTATGAAAGGAGTCAGGGTAGATATTCTTTCTCCCCATCCATTCTCCCTCAGAAATGTTTTTTATTCAATGAGCATTTGGCTACATAGTTCTTAACAGATAATTTCATACAAATTTTTTAAAATCATAGCTGTAAGGTTACCTCTTACATTTTTAAAAGAATCTGCAAGGTTAAGTATCTTTTTCCATATTGGATTTTGGGAAAATTTTCTTCCTTTATATCCCTTCTCTTGCCCAATGGGCTCAAAAGGAGAATTTCTTAGCAATTGATGATTTTTTTCTTTATATTGTTAATATGGATAGCATCCCAACCTGGTGTTCTATGAAAGCTATCATGTCCTTGGAATATGAGTGTCTTTGAGGAAAGCTGACTTAAAGCATTTAGGGAAGCTTTATTGCTATATCTTACTTTGTTGAGTAGTACTTGCACTACTTTGGAATCAATCATCAAAAGTGTTTTGAAACACCCGTCTGCACCATTTTAAGGTAGCTCCATCTTTTCTTAGGTTCTAAAACATCTTTTTCTAATCGAATTCCAAATGTTTTAGAGTCCTAATTAAGCCTTAGTGAATCATTTTTTTCTTGAAGGAAGACTACAGAAGAAAGAAATTAATAAGATATTATATATTCATGTATGTGTTGACTTGGTTTAAAGTAGTTTCCTACATTAATTCTTAATACATTGGCAAAATAAATGGGAGTTGAACTTCATATCACTATGAGTAAATATTTTAATAACTACTGCAATGAAGCATTTGACTTTTGGGATATAAAAACGCTTGATTTTATAGCGGAAAATGGATGGTACCGCAAAAACAAACAAACAAAGCAGCCCACCCCAATACTTTTAATAGCAGACTTTTGATGAAGTTCAGAAATATTTATAGGTATTCCCAGCATTATTTAAAAAAAGCCTTTGTAGCATTTTTTTCCATAAAAAGCTGAACAATGTATAAAAATAAATAGTCTATGGAGGATTATTTGTTCACAACTCCAGCGCCTGCAAAAGCAGCCAGTCAAATTTGAACAGATGTTCCCTTGACAGATAATGCAGCATGAGGCATTGGTAAATCAGTCATAGGCCATACTTATAAATCACAATATTTCAGAGGACTCACTTCAGTTCTTGCAGTTAAAATGCATTTTTTATCTCTCTCTCTCTCTCTTCTTAATAAGTGTAAAGGGTCAGGTTGATATTGAACTTGAAATTGAAAATTATGTCATAGAAGTGCACAGTGAGATCCATTGTTCAGGTTCAGTGCTCAAGGTTGATATTGTGTTATAGTCTTTTATATCCTGCCAGATCTCCTTGAAATGTGCATGAGAGACCGGCTGGCATTTAGAGTGGGAATGTTCATTGGGTTGTGAAAGGATACTTAAAATTTACCCTTATTTTTAAATATATTTTATTATATTTTAACTTCATTGTAGCTAGGATCAAGCTGGAATTCTAACCTGAATTGTAGAGTTGTGACTTGAAGATACATGCTAGGTTTTGTACTACTAATAAAAAACTTATCTGATCCAATTTTTTGTACATTTGTTTAATCCTTGCATACTACAAAATGGAATGGAATTAGACCTATAGCCCCAAATGACCACATTCAAATAACATATTAAACTACGTTGGTTCAAGACTTAACAACTACATTCACTCTATTAAGTTTGTTTGGTGTTAATTTTGGTTAGTTGTTGTAGTTGCTTAGCAACTTATATTAGTCCAGCATCTCCGATTAGTTTCTGGTTCAATGCATTGTGCAAACCAAGAAAATAAGACAATTCAGTAACCAGGTGAAAAATGTGCGAACATAGCCAGTTTGTGTTCTGTCCCTTCATTAGCATTCTTGAGATCCCCGCGCTTTGATTGGCCAAAGCACGGGGCACTCTGATTGGTTAGGCGAGCCGCGCCGATTGGCTCGCTAAGAATCTCCCGCGATTGGCCTATTCGAATCGCGGGAGATTCAAAGTGGTGCCATTGGCTGTGGCTGCCGCGGCTAAAGGAATAAAAGCTGCGAACCTTTTCCATAGCGCCAGTTCGGTTCCTACACTAATAAAAGAGCATGATTTGAAGTCACCGACTCCTGGCATCATTTCCGAGGACACGACACTGGCGACAAGGGTGGGATCCAGACCCTGAACCGAACCACGTGTCCGACAGAAGCCAGACGAATCTCCACGATGGCGAAAATCGCACCCCCCGCACCCTTCAACCCCGCCACCGAGGACTGGGAATCATACTCCGACCGATTCCGCATGTTCCTCGAGTGCAGCGATCTGAAGGATGCCACCGGCCCCATGAAGCGCGCCGTCTTCCTGACCCACTGCGGGACCGAGGTATTCAAGATGGCCAAGGCACTTGCCAAACCCGCCGACGCGACCGCGATGGACTGGGACGTCCTCGAGCCAATACTTCGGCGGCACTACACTCCAGAGGTACCCATCCTGATCCGACACAATGAATTCTACCGTCGGAACCAAAGGTCGGGTGAGATTTTCAGCGACTTCGTCGCCGAACTACAGCACTTAGGGGGGCTGTGCGAATTCGACAACCTGAACGACGCCCTGCGAGACCGAATCATGCTCGGCCTGTGGGACCCTGTCCTCCAGAGCCAGCTGATGGCCAAGGGCAACATCAGCCTTGCAGACACCATCACCGCAGCCGCAGCCGCCGAAGCAACCCGAACATCCGCCGACCGCATGCGCTGACTGAACGCTGGGGACCGCAGCAGGAAACAACCACCCTGCAAGGTCGGCCGAGGCCCAACCCGAGACGACCACCCACCAGGGCAATTTCCACTCGGCATTGGGCACTTCTGACGAAGAGGAGGAGATTCATCGCCTCCAGGCAGGCCGCGACCCACAGAACCGGCGGGGTCGTAAGTCGAGGACCAACTGTGCCGGTTGCGGAAGTGACTACCCCAGGTCCGAATGCCGGTTTTTCGAGTCGATCTGCCGGCATTGTGACAAGAAGGGACACATCGCCCGTGTCTGCCGCCTCAAAAAGAACCGCAGCCAGCCCTGATGGGACCAGAGCAAGCGGAGGAGAGAGAGCACACCACCCCGGACTAGAGATCGCCCCTCTGACAACAGATGGGACCGGAACGGACGATCCCTACAAGGTAGCAAGACCCGGCGAAGAGAGGAGACCCATCAGACGGTCACCATCGGCCATGCCACAACCAATGATGCCCGGAAGGTCTACGTGGAGGTAGGCATCGAGGGCGAGCCATGAAAAATGGAGGTGGACTCCGGGTCCTACCTCTCCATGATAGCATGGCAAGAAATAAAGTGCTTGGTGCCTACCATCCAAAGGAAAAGCCTAGAAAGCCAGAGACTAATCGTAAAGGACTATCAGGGAAACCGCATCCCGGTAGTCGGAACCAGACAGTTCAACATAACATACAAAGGCCACACCGAAAAGCTTCCCCTGACAATTGTCGATCGCGACCGCCCAAGCCTACTGGGACTGCAATGGTTCGCCCTGCTCGGCATCGCAGTCACGGGAATCAACCACGTCTCCGACGACAGCTGGGAGCAACAACTGGCCCGGGAATTCCAAGAGGTATTCGACGGAAACCTAGGCAAGTACCGAGGGCCCCTTATATCATTCAACCTTGACCCAAACGTTCCTCCAAAACGCCTAAAACCAAGGCGGGTGCCATTCGCACTTAAACCCAAGATAGACGAGCAAATTGACAAGCTCGTCAAACAAGGGGTCCTACAGCCAATAGACCACACCTGGTGGGAGACCCCCATAGTCACCCCGATCAAGCCCGATGGGTCGGTGAGGATCTGTGGGGACTATAAGGCCACCCTAAATGGCGCATTGCAACAAAGCACCTACCCCGTCCCAGTAGTGCAACACCTACTGCATTCACTGGGAGGGGGCAAGGTTTTCGCCAAACTCGACCTCGCCCAGGCATACCAACAGTTGCCAGTCGACGAGGAAATGGCAGAAGCGCAAACCATAGTCACCCACCGGGGAGCATTTAAATGCAACCGGCTTCAATTCGGAGTCAGCATGGCACCGGGAATATTCCAAAGCCTAATGGAAAGACTATTACAAGGCATCAAGGGGGTGGTACCGTACTTCGACGATGTCTTAGTGTCGGCAACCAACCAAGCCGAACTAGAGGGTTGCCTAAGGGAGGTCCTAACCAAATTCAAAGAGACCGGGCTCAAGGTAAAGAGGGAGAAATGCCAATTATACACGGAACAGGTTGAATTCCTAGGATATCTCCTAGACCATCACGGCATTCACCCCACAAACCAAAAAATCAAGGCCATCAAAGAAGCCCCCACACCCAAGTCGAAGACGGAACTACAGGCATTCCTGGGGCTACTTAACTTTTACAATGTTTTCCTGCCCCAAAAGGCGACGGTGGCGGAGCCTTTGCATAGGCTCCTGGACAAGGCGGCAACCTGGACTTGGGGGAAACGCGAGCAAGCCACCTTCCAGAAAACAAAGGACCTCCTCACTTCGGACGCCGTCCTTATACAGTACAACGAGACCCTACTCCTGGCCATCACATGTGACGCATCACCCTTCGGCGTCGGCGCTGTCCTCAGCCATACCCTCCCTGACGGAAAAGAAGCACCCATCACGTTCTTTTCAAGGACCCTCATCAAACCAGAGCAGAACTACAGCCAGCTGGACAAAGAGGCTCTGGCTATCGTTGCCGCCGTAAAAAGATTCCACGAGTACCTCTACGGCCGGACATTCACCATCATAACCGACCACAAGCCGCTGCTGGGAATCCTTGCAGGAAACCGGGCCACCCCGAACATTCTGTCTCCCCGAATGACAAGGTGGTCCGAGTTCCTGGCGGCCTACAACTACGGACTCACACACAGACCGGGTAAGACGATCTCCCATGCAGACGCCTTAAGCCGCTCGCCGCTACCGGAACCCGACACCGACCCAGCACCCACGACGACCACCCTCAGCATAGAGACTCTACCCAACCTGCCCATAACCGCGTCAGACATTGCCCGAGAGACTAATAAAGACAAACGTCTGGCGCGGGTGTTGCATTGGGTAGAGAAAGGGTGGCCGGAAAGGAACAACGACGAGTCCGTCAAAACATTCCGGAACTGGCAAACGGTACTCTTGTTATTAAAAAGGTGCATACTATGGGGGGATAGGGTGGTCATTCCAGAAAAACTACAAGGGAAGGTTCTGGAACTATTACACGAGGGGCACCCTGGCATCGTTAGGACTAAAGCCCTGGCCAGAAGCTGCACTTGGTGGCCAGGGATGGACAGACAGATTGAGACATGGGTAGCAAAGTGCCAACGATGCCAGGAAACTAGGCCAAGCCCACCCACAGCACCCGTCCTAGAGTGGGAAACCCCAAGGGGACCTTGGTCTAGGATCCACATAGACTTTGCCGGGCCCACAAAAGGACACACCTTCCTAATAATAGTAGACACTTACTCCAACTGGCTGGAGGTAAGCAACATGAGGATGACAACCACGGAGGCCGTGATCAAGGAACTCGGCAAACTCTTTGCAACGCACGGCCTCCCAGACGTCGTCGTTTCCGACAACGGGCCCCAATTCACCTCGCTAGAATTTGAAAAATTCCTAGCGGAAAGGGGCATCCGACACGCGCTGACAGCACCGGTGCACCCGGCGGCGAACGGTAGGGCAGAACGGATGGTGCAATTCACTAAGAAAACCATCCGGAAAATAGACCACGGGGAGATCCAGGAGAAAATAAATAAATTGCTCTTCACCCAACACATAACCCCAAATACCACAATGAATAAGAGCCCAGCCGAACTGTTCATGGGGAGAAAATTAAGGTCCCCACTCAACAGATTACATCCCATGTATAACCCGGAGAAGCCCCTAGACTCAACCAGCAAACACCGAACTTTCGCACCAGGCGACCCCGTATACGCAAAAAACCTGACGGGAAACCCATTATGGGTACCGGCCATCATCACACAAATAACAGGCCCACACTCGTACCTGCTACAAACAGCAGACGGACGAGCATGGAAACGCCACATCAACCAATTAAGGTCGAGGACGACCAACCAAGAGACCACCGACGCACAAGCAGGCGAAACCAACCCCCACAACACAAACCAAGGGGGGGAGGGAATACCCAGGGGACCAAAACCAAAGAAGAATAAACCAGCCATACTTACCGGAAAGCAGCCAGCACGACCCCTCGCCAGGAAGAGACAGCCAGGCCAGCTCGACCGACCCGGGGAGACCGAGCGGGAGCGGCGAAACCCGCAGCTCAACCAACCTGGGAAGCCCAGGAGGGAGCTACGGAGAGCGGCCTGGCCCGACCGACCAGCCGGTTCCCACGACGGCATCCGGAGAAGCAGAGACCCTGACCGAACCGGCCAGGATCCAACCCACGACTGAGCTGCGCAGGTCCAGTAGGCTAAGACGGAGCCCCGCCTCCCTACAGGACTACGCAACGTAAGGACTAAACCAAGAGGGGAGGGGTGTTCTGTCCCCTCATTAGCATTCTTGAGATCCCCGCGCTTTGATTGGCCAAAGCGCGGGGCACTCTGATTGGTTAGGCGAGCCGCGCCGATTGGTTCGCTAAGAATCTCCCGCGATTGGTCTATTCGAATCGCGGGAGATTCAAAGCGGTGCCATTGGCCGCAGCCGCGGCGGCTAAAGGAATAAAAGCTGCGAACCTTTTCCATAGCGGCAGTTTGGTTCCTACACTAATAAAAGAGCATGATTTGAAGTCACCGACTCCTGGCATCATTTCCGAGGACACGACAGTTTGTACACATGCATCTCACTGTATGCAAGACTGGGAAAGTAATAGATAGAGTTATATATGTATTTTTCTGCCAGTGATGAAGCTAGAAGATGCAATTTAATTTTTGTATTGGATTGATGGAATATAGGGAAGAGAACATGGTGTGCAAAGTAGTGTATACAAAATATGATCTAGCAAGCAGACTGCCATTTCCTCAAAGTACAGGAAGTGTCTGAATGAAAGGAAAAAAACCCCTAAGGAACCTGTGATTTCAAGGGAGGAGATTCTGCAACCAAGCACCTATTACAGAATCAGTTATAGTAAGTTTCAGTTGTCAAAAGACTTGAAGCCAAAAAATGATGTTCCCAAGCCCAGGTTCACCGTGAGCCATTAGAACTGCAACCAACAGGTTTACAACTGATTGATTTATCATGCTCAGCATTTGTTCTTTTTTTTAAAAAGAGAGAAAATAACTGAACATTTAAGGCCAGCAGACTGTTTCTCCAGGACTTTTTCTTTTGTAAGTAAAAGAAAGAGTTTGAGAGAGAAATGTGAAAGTCAAGGCATATGAGTCTTCATTCTACTCTCCAGCGAATTGCTCCCTTGATACAGCAACATCTGGATTGTGGTCTTGTTCCATGGTCAAATGGCTTCTTGAAACCAGAACCTGCCACCAAGAGATTCATCTTAATTAACAGAAAGTGCTAGATAGGCAAAGCAAATGAAAACATTCATATTGTTTAATTGTTTGGAGATAATGAGGCTATGGACCTGTGCATAGGGAATGGGATTTCTCTTTGGTTTCTTTTTTCTGTTCTTTCTTCAGCAACTGTAACTGAGCTTCAAATGGCTTCAATTGCATATTGATGAATACTCTATTCCATCTTTTAATTAACCCATTCTAAAATAATTGCCCATCAATAAATAAAGAGGATTAAAAAGACAGTAAATGAAATCAAATAAATCAATAAATAATAGATATGTTCTGTGCAAAAATTTGAAAATAAATTAAACAATCAATTTATAGTTCCTGTATACCATTCCTGTATCAACATAATGTGAATCAAAGTGAGAACTAAATGAGAGGTTATTATTGGGTTGTTAGACCCCCAAAAATCAATTGCTAATTTGCCTTTAGTCTATTATATTCTTTTCTGCAATCAAAATAGTCAATTTTGCCATTTCAGCCAATTCCATTAGCTTCTGCAACCATTCGTCAAAGTGTCTTTCCATTTTTGTGCATACAATAGTCTTGCTGCTGTCAACATATATAGTAACATTTTTTCCCTCCAAGTCTTTTTCCATTAGGCCAAAAGGAAAATTTCTGGTTTCATCTTTATCTTCATTTTCAAATTTTTCTTTATTAAAATATGAATCATACTCCAATATTTTTGTGTGTTGTCACATGCCCACCACGCCCACTAGATGATAAAAAAATCCCTTGTTTACTTTTAACGAATCAACTCTTTGCAAATAAACAAAAATCCTTTGTGATTGCAATTTTTCCATAAAGTTGCACAGATTCTTGCCCAAAGCCCCTTTGACCCTGAATGCAAGCTACATATGAATTCAGACATTTGAATGGAAATGAATGAAGATAAAATATCATTTCTATAAGAACTGAATCACAACACTACTAGTTTCACACTGCTTTATGCAATCAAAATTTAAACCCAGTATTTAGCTTGTTTGTTTGTTTTATCTGGGACAAGAAGTGAAAGTTCTCTTGTAGCTTTATACAGTTTGCCTGAAAAAACCCCCTCACAATTAGCTATGCTTATTAAAATGAAGACTCCGAACAGCCCACTGCACAGACATAGGAGATTAATGGTGTATGAAGCATTAGCAAGATCAGGACTGAATGTGCTGATGTCCAAAATAATTGGCAGCTTCTATGAGGAATGCAACATCATGAGTTCTTTTTTTAGAAATAAACCCCTCGGTCAGGACTATAGCTAGAGATGAGGCTGCTTCTGCAGGATTAATTCAGCCTCCAGTCCTTTCTGTGGGATGTATGAACCTTCTTCTCTACTTTCATTCGACCTTATATGACCAGGAGTGGTGGTGGGATGGAGAGATGTAGTGCAAGTTTGGTGTCCCATTCAACAAAATAAGCCCCAAAGCAGAAAATCTGTATTACCATATTTTGAAACAAGAACATATTGCCATCTATGAAGTGTTCCAAATTAAGTCTTGGATCATCTCATTCTACTATTGATTAGCCAGAATAAGAATGTCCAATCTTTGGTTTATGCAATAAGTAAACAGTGTACCTGGAAACATAGACACTCATGCAAACTCATTTCCATATGCACTTTGAACATATATAGCATTCCACTCCCAAACAGTTTCATAGATTGGGCAGGGTAATCTCAGCTATGGAGAAGTAAGGATAAAGATTCTGCCATTACAATTGTTCTAGAATGTTGCCCTGCCTTTCAGCCTTGCAAGAACAGAAATCTTCAAGAAACTGGAGAAAGCCACAGAGGCAGGCAGAAAAAGAACAAGGGAAGTGAGAAGTTGAACATTTACTTACTTACCTGCAAAGAGAAAGCAAGCAAGGAGGATTTGAGGATGACTAGCTGTAATCAGAAGAATGAACACTCCAATACCAGTGATAGATCAAAGCTCCTTTGAAGGCCAGGAATATTCCAGATGAGTTCGAATATAGAAGGAAAAACTATTGGCAAGCTAAGCTTGAATCTATATGTCTATTAGTAAGGTATAGTAGAAGAGGATACCCAAAGAAGAAAAACAGTTTATCAAGTTTATCAAGATTATTAACTATATCAAACATCAGCCTCATTGTTAAAGCTTTATTCTTCAGCATGTTGGTGTGCATAGGAATGCTGCAGTCGCTAGGTACATAGAAATGAGCAATGCTACACAAAAGATTTTAATCTCCCTGTCCAGATTTTTTTTCTCTGATTTGCCTAAGAGTTTTCTAATTGAAATCAGATTTATAACCACTCATTACCAATCACATTTTTGCTCAAGTGATACGCAAAACAATGCAAACTTCAAATGAGTAAACCAACACTCAGTAAAATAAAATGTATAATAAGCAAAACAAAATATTGAAGGATGGGCTTCAAAAATTTTAGCAAAGGGTTCTATGCCCAGTTGCTGCATGGGCTTGGCTATGGTGGGCATGGTCTAGTCGGCCTCCTGCACCATGGCAGGGGAGGCATTTTTGCCCTCCCTGGGCTCTGGAGGCTTTCCTCAAGCTTTCAGGAGGGTGAAAACAGCCTACTTGGGCTCCAAAGGGTCTCTGGAAGATGGAAACGGGCCCATTTCTGGTCTTCCTGAACTTCCAGAAGCCCATTTTTTACCCTCCCCAAGCCTTCACACACACCCTGCACTTACCTGCACCCAAAACAGGCCATGTGGGGAATCCTGGGAGGGGCAGGGTGGACAAGGCCAACCAGGTGTGGGATTTGGGAGTTCTCCAAACTGCACAGAATCTTAGCGAGGGAATCTTCCAAATTCCTGTGAACCCCAGAAGCCCACCCCTAAAAATCAGCCCTTTTGTTTCATGGGAGAATCTAGCCATTATAAGAGGGGAAAACACAGAGCTTCAAGTTATGAAATTTCAGGCATGGAATCAGGGGATGGAGAATTACCCTTTGAACAGTGGAATGGGAAAATGCTGATGGAGTGAGAAAATGACAATAGTTTAGGAAGGATATAAATGCAAGAGCTGTGCAAAGCGGTGCTTTTCCATGCTGAGGCATTCCCTTAATGCAGATCATTGCAGGAGGTATCCAATTTAAGACAGTAACTCAGCTTAGAAATTCACTTGCTTCAACCTGAGGCTCAAATGCCAGCTGTTTTACTCCAGTGGGAAGGAGCCTCTGTTGCTGCTTCAGATGACTGCTTCAATCCAAGCTTGTTGAACCAAAACGCCCTTTCCGAGATCTGCTCAAATAAACACAAATGGCCTTTTGAAATGCTCGCCCAAATCTGCAGGCAAAGGACTCAGAAAAGCACCACAGAAGGATTTTCTTCATGAAAATTAGGCTGGGAATGTACTGAAATGGGAAAAGTCAGGAGGGCTGCTGGCTGCTAAAGTGAAGGTTAATTAAAGGCAAGGCTGTCAGCTATGATGGCCACCTAATGATTAAAGAAGTGGGGAACACCACACTTGTTCCATAAAAATTTCACTGTAATTCTTTTCACCTTAAAAAAAGCAAAGCAAAGCAAATTACCTTTCATCAGACTAAATGAGAACTGGTAGGGAAAAAAATGCAAGACACATTTTCTATTCAAGGTTAATTTATACAGGTATATAGAGTCCATGGCAGGTGTTATCAGAATAAATGCACTACAGCCAATGTACAATGTTTCCCATATGTGGGATCAAAAATTATTATTGAGTCAATAATACTGTGTATTGCACTGAAGTGCTTCCTTGTGCCTCCCAATTAAAAAAGGAAAACCTGTTAAAGAGACAACTGTGTTTCTTCCCAAAGCTAACAACAGTCCACAGGGAAACATTTTGCAGCTATTTGCCCAGGAACCAAATGAGGTATGAGTCATCAGAAGGTGTAAAGAAGTGTCACAAATGTTGACAATGAACACAAAGAGAAATGAAGAATAATTTTGAAGCACAGCAGCTGAACAAGCGATAAACTGTAAAGTCTAACAAATGCTGGCAAAGGAAGATAAGAGGTGGCTGCGTGTATGGGAAAAAATAGACAAATATTATGTATAGAATGGCAAAGCTTGTTGAGAGAAAAGCAAATAAAAAATTCCTCACACTTGAAGCACTGAAGAAAACTTCTGAAAAAATGAAATCTTGGAAATATAATAAATTATATTACAGGCAAACAGAAATTGAGAAAATAATGGGAGCGAGAAAGATCAGAGTTACTAGAAAGTACCATCTGGTTGGCTGTGTTGTGGGAGATCCAGGACTTGTATGGATTGCAGCTTGGATAAATCTGAAGCAGACGTTTGTATTATTATTGTGATTTACTGATTGACAATTATGTGCTATCAAGTTGTTGCCAATTTTAATAACCATATAGATCGGGGTGTCCAACCTTGGCAACTTTAAGACTTGTGGACTTCAACTCCCAGAATTCTTCAGCCAGCAAAACCCTGATATAGATTTTCTCTAGAATGCTCTCTTCTCAAACTGAGGAATCATATCAGTGGTGGGATTCACATTTTTTACTACCAGTTCTTTGGGTGTGGCTTGGTGAGCGTGGCAGGAGAAGCATACTGTAAAATCTCCAGTCAGAGATGGTATTTGCCGGTTCTACGAACGACTCAAAATTTCCACTACCGTTGTCCAGAACTGGTCAGAACCTGCTGAATACCACTCTAACTCATATCCTCTGTAATTGATTCAATTGTTCCTATTCTGATCATCCTCTTCCTTGTCTTTCCTTCCACCTTTTCTAACATTATATTCTTCCTATCTGCTTCTTCAAAATACAGCTTTTGCTTCAAAATACAGCTTTTGCTTCCTGTCATATGCAAAAATTGCAAATGATTGTTGGCAAAGTTATGATCTTTGTAGATATCTCCTGGAAACAGAATGTCTTTTGCAAGCCCTTCATGGCTTTTTGAACCACATTTTACACTGTGACATATTTATTGAGTCCTAATTCCTTTATTGCTGATTTCTATTCTATCCTAAAAGGACGAAATGATCTATCTATCTCTTCAATATTTTCATTGCCAATTCTAAGGCTGGTTGCTGCATCTATAATAATTTAGTCTTATTTATTCTCCTGGAATGCTATGCACATTTTTTTTCCAGACTGATTCAGAAATCTGAACTGAATCCAGCCAACTTAAAACATACCGTATATACTCGAGTATAAGTCGACCCGAATATAAGTCGAGGCACCCAATTTTTCCACAAAAAACTGGGAAAACTTATTGACTCGAGTATAAGTCGAGGGTGGGAAATGCAGCAGCTACTGGTAAATTTCAAAAATAAAAATAGATGCCAATAAAAACTTTCACTAGGACAGTTGAGAATAAGTTTGATGTTCACAATTTCCTCTTTGAAAGAGACCAGTAAATAGGGAACAAGAAGATGAAGAAAAAGAAGTGTGTTTTTTCACACTTTTCACACTGAAGTGAACAAAAATGGCATCATAGGAACAAGCTTATTCTCAGCCCAAAGATTTGTTTCTAATTTCTTCCCTGATTTAAGGGAAATTTGGGAAACGATCTCACTATCATGAAAGGTTTGATTGATTCACTAACGCAAAAGATGATGATGATGACAGTGGTAGGCAGGAGTCACTCTCTCCCTTGCAAGAAAAAAACCAAGAGCCGTTCTTATGATATCTCTCTCTCTCTCTCTCCCCCTCCTCCCGAGTGGACTGAAAGCAGCTGGAGCTGAGGAAATGAAACTGAGTGGAGCGACCTCCACTTGCGTTGCTTTCTCAGCCGAAAGCTCAGAAAAGCCTCCCCCTCCTCCTCCCCCTCCTCCCCCTCCTCCCGAGTGGACTGAAAGCAGCTGGAGCTGAGGAAATGAAACTGAGTGGAGCGACCTCCACTTGCGTTGCTTTTTCAGCCTAAAGCTCAGAAAAGCCTCCCCCTCCTCCTCCCCCTCCTCCCGAGTGGACTGAAAGCAGCTGGAGCTGAGGAAATGAAACTGAGTGGAGCGACCTCCGCTCGCGTTGCTTTTTCAGCCTAAAGCTCAGAAAAGCCTCCCCCTCCTCCTCCCCCTCCCCCTCTTCCCGAGTGGACTGAAAGCAGCTGGAGCTGAGGAAATGAAACTGAGTGGAGCGACCTCCGCTCGCGTTGCTTTTTCAGCCTAAAGCTCAGAAAAGCCTCCCCCTTCTCCTCCCCCTCCCCCTCCTCCCGAGTGGACTGAAAGCAGCTGGAGCTGAGGAAATGAAACTGATTGGAGCGACCTCAGCTCGCGTTGCTTTTTCAGCCTAGAGCTCAGAAAAGCCTCCCCCTCCCATGCTTAAAAATTGCAAAGGAAACACGGAAGCAGGGAAGTGGCTGCCCAGCTTCGGAGCTCCACACCATTTTTTTTTCAGAGGGGAATCTGACTCGAGTATAAGTCGAGGGCGGTTTTTTCAGCACAAAAAATGGGCTGAAAAACTCGACTTATACTCGAGTATATACGGTAAGTGTGGACTTCCAAATCTTAAATTTTGGAGTGAATTAAAAGTAACAATTGGATCAATTTTCTGAATCAAATTCAAATAATCAGATCTTGCTTGTTTTAAGAGATATACTTTTCAATTGCAGTTATGTTATTACTATATTCTATTTGTGGTCTTGTTTCTTGGCTTTTTGCTGCAAAATAATGGAAGATTTTGGCTTGTAATCCTGCCAAGTTTTTATTTTTAAGGACATAATTTTGTACTGTCATGCTATAAGTCTTGATGCAGGGAACAACCAGAAGAATAGGAACCATCCAAGGGCCATTAGATGATTGTCAACTTCAGGAAGAATATCACAGAGTGTAATTAGCCTGGCCTTAGCTATCAGCCAGAGAATGAACAGTTATAGTTTGTGAGGTGCCAATCAATATGTATCTGATCCATTCTGCTACCTTGGTTAATAAGACAGTTTTCAAATCATTCGAGATATTTCAAATGGAAATTAATTAATTAATCCACAAATTTCCCTAATAAATGGACTTTCATCTGCTATTTTTTTTCTGATCGATATGATTTTTAAGCCCATATAGAAAGATGAGGAAGAATTTGTTTAATGAGAATTTGTTAAATAATTTCTTCAGTGCAGTGTTATTTTTTACATAAATTCTTTCACAATTGCCTTTATTTAAACAACCAACCAAAATACAGTAGAAAAACAGAGTAAAACAACAAGAACAGATCCTTTTATATTCCATTATAGTTAGGTTCTTCATACTATTGTGTACAGTTTTTCCTAGCAAGTTCAGTATAGGCTTGTCATTTAAATAGTAATTATCCTTACACAACCATATGCCTGTAATGGCCTTTCATAAGTTGCATCTTTCCAGTACTGAAGGGCTAGTCTCTTAGCATTAAAGAAGAATACAATTTAATTTTTTTCATACACAATTATTTCAAAGTAAAAAATTGTTTTTCTTTTTGCATCAGTCCTGGGTTTGCAGAAGTAAGAAGAAAAAAAGTCATGCTGGCATTTATTACCAACTGAACAAGCAAAGACCAACGGATAATTTTCATTTGTCTGCAAATCCCTTCAATATCATTTGGTCAAAAGGAAGATTACCATCATTTAGAGTTTGATGTTAATAGTGTCTTGCTTTTCTTCACTACCACTTCTCATTTGATTTGTTATGGACATTTTGACTTTTGACTTTTTGAATTTCAGGATATGTTGCTATCAACATTCATTAACAAGATGACCATTGAGACTCTAGAAAAAGTACAAAGAGCAACCAGGATGATTAGGGGACTGGACACTAAAAAATATGAAGAACTGTTACAGGAACTGGGCATTGCTAGTCTAGTGAAATGAACGACCAGGGGAGACGTGATAGCAACCTTCCAATATTTGAGGCACTGCCACAGAGAGGAGTGGGTCAATTTATTTTCTAAAGTGCCTGTAGGCCAGACAAGGAATAATGGATGGAAACTGAACAAGGAGAGATTTAACCTGGAAATAAGGAGAAACTTTCTGACGGTGAGAACAATCAACCAGTGGAACTGCTTGCCCTCGAAAGTTGTAGGAGCGCCATCACTTGAGACTTTCAAGAAGAGATTGGACTGCCATTTGTCAAAAATGGAGTAGGCAGGGTCTCCTGCTTGGGCGTGGGGTTGGACTAAATGACTTACAAAGTCCCTTCCAATTCTGATTATCTGTTATCTGTTATTGTGCAATTGATTTACCAGGGCTCTACAACCTACTTCCCTTTGCACAGTTTAATTAATTCCCAATGAAAGAAATTAGGATGGATGTCCTCTCACTGTTTTCCAGGTTGTGTAGTGTGAGCATCCACAGAGGCTTAGAGAGAGAGGAAATCTGAAGAACAGAAGAAGAGTGATTCCCGATACAACCAACACAAACTCAAGGTGAAGCGCTCCAAACTCGATTGCAGAAAATACAACTTCAGCAACAGAATGTTCCAGAATGCCTGGAACGCCTTACCTGACTCCATTGTTACAGCCTCAATGTCCCACAGTTTCAACCTTAAACTGTCTACCATGGACCTCACCTCATTCCCAAGAGGTCCTTAAAGGGGGTGTGCATAAGTGCCTACAGTCTCTCTCTTACTGACCCCATTTATCTGTATTTACCCCCTTTGTTCTTGTTTATATTCATACTTATACTTGTTATCTTGTACAAGTTTGACAAATAAATAAAAGTAAGCTCACTAAGAGAAATTTGGGGGGGGGGAGAAAAAATCCGCAGACTGAGATTAAAGTGGAGAAATATAAACCTCTTTAGTGGGAAGGACATTCTTTGGGAGAGAAATTGCTAGACAGTAGTATTAAGTGTTATCATGATACCAATCAAGAGATGAAGTAAGAAAAGGGATAGAACTCAGTTTTGCTTTGTGACAATTTGATTCTCCATAGCAAGTTATTACGTTGAGTGATTCTCTATTTCTGTCCATCTCCTTTCAACCAAACATTGCTATTATGCTACTTCACTAAGTGGCTAAAGAAGCTGCACACATAAATGAAATGAAGGAAGGGTGAGCATTGCTCAAACTGACCTTCGTTTGCTGTAATGTTTTAGCTGCAAATGAAAAAACATATTTGACAGAATAATCAGAAACTAATGGATTTAAAAAGCAAGCTAAAAATGTGACTAGGTCATTGAAATTATGAAAATTAGCATGACCTCCTTTCATCAATTGAGTTAGATTTTGAAGAAACAATAGAAAGAAAGAAATTAAAAGTAATAATACATTACTCACATTTGCAGGTCATAAATCAGAGGCATTTAATGGTGCCATAATAGATTTCCGTAATCTTTCAAGAGCTACAAGGTCTAAGTCTGAAATCCTAAAGTATGACATATTATCCAAGCTCAAACTAATTATCACATGTAAAGCTGGAGGGAAAGACAGTGATGCTCAGATACAAAGACTCTAAACAATATGTGCGGTACTGACTGCAGTTGATATGTTATGTCAATAAAAAAGATGTTAGGACTGTAAATTATTATGTGAGACTATACAATATTTCAGCCAACAAAATGCTACATTGAAAATATGTCAATAGGTTGAGAAGGTGCATTTTGAGATTTGTTTGGTTTTTAATGTGTTTCAAGGAATGAAATGTCCATAGTTTACAGGATGGATCTGGCTGAATGAGGTTTTGGGAATAAAGCTGGCAGAGAGAGAGAGAGAGAGAGAGGCAGAGCTTGGGCCATCCGTCAGGCCTTAGATGGAAAGTCAACAGCCACCAGGTTTGGAGGTGATTGATGAAGAAGAGGAGGAGCTGGGTCCAGTGCCTGATGCATGACTGCGCAGAAGGCAGAGAACAGGAGAGCAGTGGAAAACTGTGAGATGATCCTGGGGAAGGAAGAGTCACTGCTGCTAGCAAGGCCCCACCCTAGCTCTGGGGATAAAAGGCAGGGAGTGGAGATTAATAGGTGTGGCAGACTATTTATCTTCTGGCCAGCCAGACTTGTTAGCCTGCAAAAGAATCTTTTTGCTGGGGCTGCTGGCATTCCTAATTTGAGTTCACATCTGGGAGTTTCTCATATTTGGGGAGCTGGGTCAGAACATATTAATTTTATAAGGGATGATTTGAAAACATAGTAAAATATACGTAATTGCGACATGTTCATGAATTAATGTGGTGATCAAAATCTAAACTCAAGAATTCTTTTCACTGGGTGTTCTATCATGAATGAAATCAAAATAAACAATAAGTCAGAAGATGCTAGCCAAACTATCTGATGGGATAAAAGCAATTTGAGGCTAAGATTGAATACTATCAAAGAAAAAGCCAAATGATCTACAAGGGGGGAAATGAGGGTGTTAGATCTGGGAGAGTGGGCGCAAGAACGGAGATGAGGCATCGAATAGTGACTCCAACTCTTTATTAGTGACTTCAGAACAGAGCAAAATATTAGGGCAGCAGCAGCTCCTTTTATAGAGTTGGCTGCTGTCACAACATCCAATGATTTTGAATTTGCCGTGCTGGAAGTGTCCAATCAGCAGCGACCTGCTAACAGCCAATCAGATCAGCTGACAACGACCAATCACGATCCGCTATCAGCGGGCCAATCAGAAGTGCAGGTTTACGAGCCTGCTGTGAAAGTAAAACTATTAGAATTGCAAGCTAACGAGTTTGCTTAGTTCGGACCCCCCTCCCCCCTAGGTTCCGTCTCAAGGATGGGGTGAATGTATTCTCACAGGTAGGCAGGTCGTCTCACCTGTCTACCTGATCTACATTGCTCCACCAGTCTTTGCCCAGACTCTGGTGGGCTGTTTGTTGGACTCAGCGGCAATGGTGATCTGACTTCTCCGTTGGGTGACTCGGGGTTGTCATCTCCACTCCCGTCAAGGCTGTCATCTGGACTCTCTGGGTTTGCTGATGCCGCCATGCCGCTTCGTGGAGAGATGATCATCTGCCCTGGCTCTTCTTCGGAAGGTGAATATTCCAGGTTTGGTTGCGCTGATTGCTGGATTTCGAGTCTTGGGCCGGGTACTAGCTCATTTTCAGCCCCCTCGATTTCCCTTTCCCCCCCCTGGTTTGGAGTTCAGGGCTTGTGAAGGGGGTAGGTGCCAGCCTGGAGCGTAGCTGGTTGATGTGGTGCTTCCACAGTAGTTTGTAAGCGGTAGGATCGGGGACCCGTAAGTTGAGTTATGGTAGTGGGGACCCACAATGGGTCACTGGTAAAGTTTTTTGCAAAGACCGGGTTGCCTACCTTGAACGTGCAATACTTGCTGCTGGACCTCAGGGGCTTTTCCGGCGTGTAGGCAGGGTGTAGTTGGTCAAGATGTGATTGAAGTTTCCTGCCCATCAGGAGTTCAGCTGGGGTTTTGTTTGTGGTGCTGTTTGGAGTAATATGTTGGAGGAGAAGCATCCTGGTCACCTTGTCGTGGATGTTCCCTTGTTCCATGTTGTGTAAGGTTTTCTTTATGAACTGGACCATTCGTTCAGCCCTACCGTTGGCCTCAGGGTGAGCCAGCGATGTTAAAGCATGGCGTATCCCCCGGTCTGCTAGGTACTGCTCAAATGCCAAAGCGGTAAATTGTGCACCATTGTCTGAAACCAAGACATCTGCAAACCGTGTGTAGCAAATAGTCTGTTTAGATTTTAATGACTGTCTCTGTGATGGTGCTCTTCATTTTGTGGACCTCAAGCCAGTTGGAATAGGCATCCACTGTTATGAGAAATGTATGCCCCTTGGTGGGTCCCGCAAAATCGATGTGAATATGGGACCAGGGACCTCGGGGTGCTTCCCATTCTGTTGGTGGTGCTTTTGGTGGAGCTGAGCGTGTTTCCTGGCATTTGTTGCAGGTGGCGACCCAGGTTTCTATTTGCTTATCGATACCTGGCCACCAAGCGTAGCTCCTTGCTGGTGCCTTCATTCGCACGATGCCCGGGTGTCCATCATGCAATAGTTTTAGGACCTTATGCTGCAGTCTTCCTGGGATGACGACTCTGTCTCCCCATAAAACACATCCTTTTTGGGAGAAAAGTTCTGTCTGCCTCTGTTTGAAAGGCTTGAAGGTGTCATTGAGTTCGTTGTCAGGCCAACCTCTTTCCACCCAGCTGAGGACTCGTGCTAAACAAGGGTCCTTCCTTCCTTGTTTCTGATGTGATGTCTTGTGCAGTCACTGGTGGTGACGGAAGTGTCTCGATTTGTAGTGTAGCGAGGGTTGGAGCTGGGTTGTCCAGGACTTCTCGTAGCGGAGAGCGGCTCAGGGCATCAGCGTGGGGAATGGCTTTCCCCGGTCGGTGTCACAGTTGGTAATCGTATGCGGCTAGAAACTCTGACCAGCGTGTCATTCTTGGTGATAAGATGTAGGGAGTTGGTTTATCCCCCGCCAAGATGCCAAGTAATGGTTTGTGATTGGTGATTATAGAAAAGGATCTTCCATATACATACTCATGGAATCGTTTGATTGCAGACACAAAAGTGAGAGCCTCTTTATCTAGTTGGCTATAGTTTCTTTCAGTTTTAGATAAAGTTCTAGAAAAAAATGCAATGGGCGCTTCAGTACCGTTTGGCAGGATGTGGCTCAGGATGGCTCCTACTCCAAACAGTGAGGCGTCACAGGTGACAGTTAAGTGTAAAGTCTTGTTATATTGTATTAGTATAGCATCTGATGTTAAAAGCTCTTTTACTTGCTGGAAGGTTCATTCTTCTCGATGTCCCCAGACCCAGGAAGCTTTCTTGTCGAGGAGCCTATGTAGGGGTTCAGCAACAGTCGCTTTCTGGGGTAGGAAGATGTTATAATAGTTAATTAGTCCCAGGAAGGCTTGGAGATCTGTTTTGTTCCTAGGTCTCGGGGCATTTTTTATTGCAGCCAATTTTTTCTCAGTAGGGTGAATTCCCTGTTTGTCAAGAAGATAACCAAGGAATTCAACCCTCTCAGTACATAGTTGGCACTTGTCCTTCTTGACCTTCAGGCCAGCATCTTTAAATTTTTGGAGGACCATTCTTAGTCACTTTTCTAGTAGACTTCTAGTGGGGGGGGTTATCAAGACATCATCGAAATATGGCACGACCCCTTTTATGCCTTGTAGCAATCTCTCCATCAGACTTTGGAAAATGCCAGGTGCTACGCTCACTCCGAACTGGAGTCTATTACACTTGAGTGAACCTCTGTGCGTGACTATAGTTTGGGCTTCTGCGGTCTCTGCATCTACGGGCAGCTGCTGGTACACCTGGGCTAAGTCCAATTTTGCGAATATTTTTCCACCCCCAAGGGAATGAAGGAGGTATTGGACCACAGGCACGGGGTAAGCGCTCTGCTGAAGTGCGTGGTTTAGGGTGGCCTTGTAATCCCCACAAATTCTCAAAGATCCATCAGGTTTTATGGGGGTTACAATTGGGGTCTCCCATTGGGCATGGTCAATCGGTTCCAACACGCCTTGGGCTATTAATTTGTCCAATTGTTCATCAATCTTTGGTTTGAGTGCAAAGGGCACTCAAAGAGGCTTAAGGCGAATGGGCGCAATATCAGGGCAGAGATTAAATGATATGGGGGATCCCTTGTACTTGCCTAGCTTCTCGGTGAAAACTTCCTGGAATTCCTGGACAAGGGCCGCTTCCCAGTCATCGCCTTCAGTCTGGTTGATGCCTGCCAGTTCGATTCCCATTGGCTCAAACCACTGTAAGCCTAGTAAGCTGGGTTGATCTCTATCGATGACGGTAAGAAGTAGGGTTGCGGTGTGGTCCTTGAAGGAGACTTGGATGTGGCTGGAACCGGCGACTGGGATCCTATTCCCTTGGTAGTCCTTTAATATAATTCTCTGAGTGCTGAGGTCCTGGCGATGGATGTCAGGGATCAGCTGTTTGAAGGTTTTCCAGGAAACCATCGATAGGGAAGACCCGGAGTTGACTTCCATAATGCATGGTCGCTTCTCAATGATGACCTTTACTCGGATTTTTCTTGCATCAAGGGATGAAGCATGGCCAATGGTGATGGTTTGGTGTGCCTCTTCTCATCTGGTAGAAGTGGCTGGTGCTCGGTTTCTGTAGTAGTGGTTCCATTGGTTGCTTGGGCAGTCCCGATTCACTGGTGGGGTGCCTGTTGTCTGCCGGAAATTATTTCCTCTTCAGTTAGGGCTGGACCCTCTCTTGTTTCTACAGACCTTTGCAATGTGGCCCCTCTTTCCACAGGAACAGCAGAGTGCATCTAGGAATGTGCAGTCTGATCGTGGGTGGTTTCCCCCGCGTCCAGCACACTGATATGAGGGCTTACGATTCCGTTGATCTCGCTGATCACATTCTGACCTGAGTCTGTTGACCTCCTCTCCCTTGCTTTCTGATGAGGATTTGAGGTCTTCATGGTAGTTGGTCGTTGCGTGCCTCTTGGGACAAGGCATAGTATTTCTGGCAAGTTGGCAGTGCGGTCCGTTTGCTCGGCGCATTCAAGCTGCCAACTTCCTGGTTGCTTCTGCTGCAGTAGCATCAGTGATGACATCTGCGAGGCTGATGTCTTCCTTCGCCATAATCTTGCTCTGGGTTGTGGGGTCTCTTAGACCCAGAACAATTCGATCTCTCATGGCTTCTTCGAGATTGGCGAAACCACAGAGTCCCCCCAGGTTTCTGAGGTCCGCGATGAAGTCTCCAACACTCTCACTTTCCTGTTGGTCCCTCTGGTAAAATTCGTGTCTCCTGATGAGTGTTGGCACCGCTGGGGCATAATGGGCCTGGAGGATTGGGGTGAGGGTGTCCCAGTTCATCGTCTTGACTTCAGCTGGTTTTGTGAGTGCCTTTGCCATCTTAAACATGGCGGGCCCGCAATGGGTCAGGAATACAGCTCATTTCTTGCCAGGCATAGCATCCTTCAAGTTGTTGGTTTCCAGGAACATTTGAAACCTGTCCATATACGAGTCCCAGTCTTCGTTAGCCGGGTCAAATGGAGCGGGTGGTATGGCGCCGCTGGTCATGTTGCAGCTATTGGTGCGCTCTCAGCCACGTGCTCTATTAGTGTTCAATGAGTGTTCAGTCAGCTCTATCGTCTCCGCATCCCACCTTCGTCGCCAGTGTTAGATCTGGGAAAGTGGGCGCAAGAATGGAGACAAGGCATCGAATAGTGACTCCAACTCTTTCTTAGTGACTTCAGAACAGAGCAAAATACTAGGGCAGCAGCAGCTCCTTTTATAGAGTTGGCTGCTGTCACAACATCCAATGATTTTGAGTTTGCTGCGCTGGAAGGGTCCAATCAGCAGCAACCCGCTAACAGCCAATCAGATCAGCTGACAACGACCAATCATGATCCACTATCAGCAGGCCAATCAGAAGTGCAGGTTTACGAGCCTGCTGTGAAAATAAAACTATTAGAATTGCAAGCTAACGAGTTTGCTTAGTTCGGAACAGAGGGGATATCTTATGAAAATCTGGAAGACAACAATGTTTAGCTATACTGGAGGCAAATAAGATTAGAGAATTATGGAGTTGGAAGAATAATTTGAAGTCATCACGTCAAACTCCTTGTTTACTGCAAAAATTAACTTGTTTTGCAAAATAAATTGGAAGTTACTGATAAAGCTTTATATTAGAGTTATGTTGTGAAAAATTGCTCTCCCCATGAAAAATAATCTTGTGGCAAAACTTTCTAAAGTTTTTTACCCTTATAAAAAAGACATTATTGTCCTTCTCAGGGTGGTATGGAATTGAGATTCATGTCTCTTTCTGTTGCACAGCTCTCCCATCACTTCTAGCTATATTTCCTGTTCTGAAAAAAATCCAGCAGAAAGAATTTGCACTTTGTATCTTCTCTTGAATTTAAGGCAAATATGAGGGAAAACTGCAGACTGCTTATGGTATAGTGATATGATGAAAGACAAGCTACACACTGCATAGATATACCTTAACTACTTCATAATTAAATTAAATTTAAAAATCTATGTCCTACCTATGAATATGTTCTTGTCTTTAGGAAATTTTGTTTTACATGAAATTGAAGTAGAATGATTCAGTAAGGTGATTAGCTCTTCGATTTTGTAAAGTTACAAAAGGAGTAAAATGAAGGATTTGAAATAAGATTTAATTAATTAATTAATCATAAGAATCCTTCCTATTGAATTCTCTTTAAAGATGATGGATGAGATTTTGAAAATTGGGCACTAGTTGGACTTACTAATACAGAACCAAGGAAATATTTTAATATTGGACATACTGAAGGATGTTTTTGAACAATCGGCTCAGAAGTTAATTTTAAGGGTATCTGCCTTTTTAGATATACTATGTTTAAAATGTTATGAAAAGGAAACAAGTTATATTTGACAAGATTGAGACTAATCTGAAAATGGATTTAAAAATGACAAGCTACAAAAATGATATGGAAAAATATGTTACATTGGACATACAAAAGAAGTTGGCTGATGTCTTAATGATTAAAATGGATGTACAAATATCAAACCAAGAAAGGAAACTGGACAATTTTCTTGTACTTGATTTACAGAAGAGGATTGTTAAAACTTTGAAAAATTTTATGAAACACAGAAAAAAATGAAAAGAAATCAAATTCTAGAACATTACTTGAAGGGACCAAAGATCAAGGTGGTTAGAAGTAAAAGGAAGGAATATAAAATTGATTTATTTGACCAAAGTTAAAATAGATATGTTGTTATCTCTGGTAACTAGTAATAGTAACTAACAAAAAGCTGATCAGGACTGAAATGGGGAGGCTTTAAGGATTTGTGCATAGATAAGAGATGGGATATGGGAAGAAAATATCTTTTTATTTTAAGAGAAGGTTATAAGTTATTAAAATTGGTTATATATGTAATGAAGGGGAAAATAATTTCTTTTTATATTTCTTTTCTTCTTTATTATTTTTCTTTCTTTTTCTTTTTCTTTCTATTTTTTTCTTTTCTACATGTTCTATCTTTTTATTCTTGTTTGTAGTAGTTTTTATCCCTTTAATTTCAATAAACTACTGGAAGTAAGACATGCCTAAATTATCTGAAATAATATCTGATTCATTTCACATAATTTCAAAAACGTCTTTTCAGACTATAGCACTGGTAACTGAAGTTAACAAGAAAATATGCAAGGAAAGAAACAGAGTGGCATAACTGAACATTTCATAATCTAATATTACTGCCTAGAGATTCATTGAAAAAAACTTTGTCTTGTTTGTGATGGTTCTGAGAGAGAAAGAGGCTGCCTCTGAGAATTCAGGATTTGCCATCACAGAATAGATTCATTTGAATTATATCACTATTTTGTGAAGAGGCAATATTTAGAGAAGAATAATGCAGCTCTCACACATGACTTTAGATTCTTTCCCTCACTTCCCATGAAATACAAAATAAATTTCAATGCTGAACCTACTAAAGTTCCACATCAGCTAAATAAAATTTAAAATACCCAACAGCTTTATTTTGCAAATAATTGCACTGTAATTTTAAAAAATTCAAACGTTCAGTCACCTAAAACTCATATTAGTTATTAAAAATACTATTAAAATACTGTTTCAAAGACCCAAGTCTCATCTTGCTTACACAAATGCTAGCTAAATAGATATTATCTTCAGAGGTAAAGGCAAGCCTTGATATTGGCATGTAAAATATAGACTGGACTAATTGACAAAACAGATTGAAATAAATAGTTTTAACAGGTTGAACTGGGAAAATCTTTTTAACTGAGCCAGGGCTAAAAGTGCCAAGAACACTGACTTTTTACCTAAAAAGTTGCTTCCTTAGTGCCAGGATTAATACTAAATATGTGTTGCATTTCATGAGATCGCTTGAAAAATATATACTAAAATGAATCAGAAAATGAATCAGTTAAGTGCACAAAGTAACTTTGGCTAAAGAAGATAAATTGAATTGGACCTAAGAATTAGCTGCACTTTTTTTTCTTCTTCTTTCTTGAACCTGTTAATAGTTTCTTTGGTGTAAGAACTATCCAGGATAGAGGAAAAAGTATCAGCCTACCCTTCCTGATTAATTGTCTTCTGCTATAGGCCATGTCTACAAACTCAGCCTTTTGGGAACTACTGGTGCTTAGCTTGACTGAACTCAACAGGATTCACTTATGTGTAGCAGGCATAGGATTATGCTATAAAAATCCAAGTCTCAGCTTGGGAGAAATAAACTAAGCCATTTCAAGGCAAAGATACTTTATATTGCAGTTCCATGTTGGGACCCAGATTGGAAGCTTCAAGTTTTGGTGGATAATGTGAGATTCTTGGAAGCTTTATAATTTGATAAACCAGAAAACAAATAAAAACCTGTTGTTTATCTCTGATTTTTTAAAGTGTGTGGATGATCTACATAAAAATGTAATCACAATTTTGCTCTAGGTGCAGTAAGTAGCTCAGCCAAGATGTACTCCCTCTGCAGTTTACTTAGCAATGTAAATCTATCCCTTAGTTGTGCAAAAGAGGAACTTTCCCTTGAGATGTGTGTGTTTTCGCATTCATAAGCTTCAACCACCCTTGCTCTTGGAGATCCCTCAACATAAACCTAAGAGGGAATATATTTTTGTCTGCTGTTGACTTACAAACCAGCACTCTGTTGTAGTATCACCTGTTGAACAATATGTATACTAGGAAGGATGCCAGTGGTTCCACAATTAAATGTTTCCAAGATGTCTACAAAGGAACTAATGTTCTTTAGTTCAAAGTATATAAACCCAGTTCAACAAAACAATGAATCCCATTAAAGTATATAATGCTTCCCTGCCTCTCCATACAAAAAAGACAGTTATTTACACTGCTACTTGGAAAAGAAATGGCCTAGAATGTGTAACAGCCAGAAGGCTGAACCTTTCAAGACAAGAATGCAAACTTCATGCATTCACATTTGTGTCAATGCATCTTAAAAGCAAATATTTCCTTGCAGTCAATTCTGATTTACTAAAATGAATCAGAAAAAGTTAGGGAGGTTCATTCTGTTTGGAGAATGTGACATAACCTAGTTTTAGAAGACTACTTGATTCTTTTGCACTGGCATTGCAATCTCAGTTTAGGACTATATGCTTGTTTGACCTATTTAGTTGCTCTTTGGTGACTAGCTAGATATAATTTCTGATATCCCAATCAACCATAAAGAAGACTTTTTATTTACCATAGTGGCTGCCATTTCCCTTTACCTCTGTGGAGCAAACAAATAACAATTCCATGGTGACCTAATCAAGGGTGAAAGGAAAGTTAACCCATCCTCAAATAGCTAATAATTAAAACATATAATAACTATCAAGCAATACTGGTATCATGTTGCTGCTGTTACCATTGTCCCTTTCTCCCCCTATTTTCCTAATTTCATGCTGGGGATATATGGAGCTTTCCCACTATACAAACAGAGGAGAACCTAGGTCCTTTCATTTTTGGCTAAAACAGCTTACAACAACCAACTGCTGAGAATTGTTACACAGAAATATCTGGAGGGCTACATGTTTCTTAAAACTATACAACAGAAAGTCATTCCACAGAAGAAAAGAAAAGGTACATTCATTAAGAATCAAGAATCATAACATACAACACTTAATGATAGTCATAGGGTACAATCAACAATTAAATCATACTAGGAAAGTCAAGTGGGAGGGGATGGGTGAGAAGGAGTGGTGAGAAGATTAGCTACTGTAGTGTACACTTTGTAAATAGTTCAACAGTGTTGAGGGAATTATTTTTTTAGCACAGTGATGGCTTTCGGGAAAAAACTGTTCCAGTCTGAAGTCTGTGTTTGTCCTGCTGGGTTGCAGACATTAAAAGGCACAACAACACTGTAAAAAGTGACTTATAACTGGTCCTCACACTTATGTTTGTTGCTGCCTCCCTATACTCATGTGATCAAAATTTGATACTTGGTAATTGGCATGTATTTATAGAAATTGCAGCATACAGCATCATGTAATTGCCATTTGTGATCTTCCCTGCCAGGTTCTGATAAGCAAAGCCAATGTGGAAGTCAGAATTCACTTAACAAAGATTTGATTCACTTAATAACTGAAGGGATTTGCTTAACAAAAGATTTTTAAAAAGTTTGTAAAATCAAGTGTGACTCACTTAACTGACTACCTGTACACAACATACCCTACTGCCCTAATTTCTTGCCCTCAGCCCAGGTCGTTTAATCTGCTTGTTCCTGAAACTTGGCATGTTGCAGCAATTTTTGTTGCCATTCACACAAATGTGCAATAAACAAACAAACAAACAAATAAATAAATAAAACCCTTCAAAATCTGCAAGTCTATGCAGACATTTCTTTAAAGCACCATTTGAAAATGGGGTTCATTTCTGCATAAACAAACTTGTGCTCTCAATGTCTACAATTGTACAAGCTAGCAGCAAGAAATAAAAAGCAGCAAGAAATCAAAAACTATCAGCAAGTAATCAAAAGTGATATTTCTTAAGCAGTTTTTCATAGCTTGCTGTATGCATAGTGACCTTAATTTTGACTTCAGAACACTTAACAGTAAAATAACTTTGAAATGTAAATTAGTAAAAAACCTGCATGATATTGTTTCCAGATCAGAGGAGAAGACAAATATTTCTTGAGATAAACTGGTGATAATTTCAGATGGAATCAGATTAAAGATCAAATTGCGTCTTTATCTTGAAGTTAGTCCATTAAAGCTAATTTTATCTAGTTGGGCAGTCTTTGAATCGTTTAGCTTATTTTATAGAGTTATTTTCTTCTTGTTTTGCTGCTACATTCCAAATGAGGCTTTCATGTAGCAATAACAGAAAACCAACCCATTAAAGTTGTTGTGAATGAATAAATGTGTATGAATAAATGTGAAATAAAAGTTATCTTGAGCTTGGAGTCAAGTGCAGGGTTCTGGTCCTGCACTTCTGATTGGCTGTTAAATGGTGAGATCAGATTGGTCCGTTCAGGAGAATCTGATTGGCCATTAACGAGCCATTCTCATTGGTCGACGGAGCTAGCGCTCCAAGGTTTTCATTGGTTGAATAGTTAATAAGTTACTTATATAAGGAAGGCTATAGCAGCCATTGTTTTGAGCTGTCACACCATGTAATAAAGAGTTTGAAGTTCACCGTTCACCTGGCTCTTCTCCATTCTTCGCACCCACGCTCCAAACTAACACTGGCGATGAGGGTGGGATGTGGAGACGTCAGAGCTAACTGAACAAAGAAAAAGATAACTGAGCACGTGGCTGAACGCACAATGGCGGAACCATGTCCTGCATCGTCGTACCACCCGCTCCATTCGACCCAGCGCAAGAAGACTGGGAAGCCTACATGGATTGTTTCCAAATGTTCTAGGAAACCAATAACTTTTTTTTTTGGTAAAAGTTTTTTTGATTTTAATGACAGACAAAAAACATATAAGACATAAAACATAACAAAAAAAAATTATATCATTCTTCATAAATTTAAAGAGTATCGGTTGGTTTACCACTCCCTTTTGTGCATCCATTTCATAGTCATCAAAATAATTATATTACATAATAACTCACATTATCCATCATCAATAAAATATCCCAATATCATTATTGAACAATCATTTGACTATAATTTTACTAATTCATACTTAAGCGAGATAACTATAATTAAATTAATTTATTTTATAACAAATCATAGAATCATACCAAATCTATCTTAATAAAATATTCTTAAAAATTATCAAAACCAAGAAAAATTATATATTCATTATTTCCTAAATTTCTAAATATTCTATTATTATCTTGTATTATCTAACCATTGATAAAAAAGATCCCAAACTTCATAAAATTGTTTATTTTCTTGTTCTCTAATTTCAAATGTCAATCTACTCATTTCAGCACATTCCAATATTTTCTTAATAATTTCTTCCTCTAATGGTATTTTCTCACTCTTCCAATGTTTAGCAAACACAATCCTAGCTGCTGTTAATACATTTACAATCAAATACTTTAAATTTTTATTATATATATCAGGTACGATTCCCAATAAAAAAATCTCTGGTTTCAAATCTATGTGTTTCTTTGTCATTTTTTCCAGCCATATGCGAATTCTAGTCCAGTATTTCCGGGCCTCCTCACAAGTCCACCACATATGGTAATATGAGCCAGGTATCTGATGACATTTCCAGTACTTTTCAGATTTATTTTTGAACATTCTTGCTATTCTTGTCGGGGGAAAGTGCCACCTGTAAAACATCTTATACAAATTTTCTTTATATACTATTGACATTGTCATTTTATAATTTTGTGACCACAATTTTTGCCATTTCTCTAAATCAATCCCATATCCAAAATTCTTCTCCCAAGCAATCATTGTTTCTTTAACTTGTTCTTCCTCTAATTTTATTTCCAACAAATAACTAGTTTTTTAATCACTTTTTCATCAGTACCTGTCAAAATCCTGTCTAAATCAGTCAATTTATCATAAAATCCTTCTATTTTAGAATCTTTAAGATACCTTGCATGTATTTGCGCATATGAAAACCAATTCATCTTTATACCTCATTCTTCTAAATTTTGCATCGTTTTAAGTTCACCCTTTTCATCCAATATTTCCCCATATCTAACTGTTTGTTCCTTCTTATAAGTTATAGGATAGGAAAAAGCTTCAATAGTTGATAACCAAACTGGGATTTTCAAATAACATTGTTTCTTAATTTTCTCCCAATTCAACCATAACGATTCCCATATATAATGCCTTCTAAAATAACCCTGTGATTTAGTTCCCTTATACCATAAAAAAGCATACCAACCCAATAATAAATCATGACCTTCTAATGTCAACAATCTAGTCTTTCTTAACGTTATCCATTCTTTAACCCACATTAAGTTTGCAGCTTGATAATACAATTCCCAATTAGGAAGGCCAAATCCTCCTCTAATTCTAGCATCCTGTAAAAGTTTTAATTTTATTTTCGCTTTGTTGCCTTGCCATATATACTTCAACACAATTTTATTTAATTCTTCGAAGTAATCCTTACTTAACCTAATTGGTATTGTTTGGAACAAATGTAAAATTCTGGGTAAAATATTCATCTTGATTGTTGAAATTCTACCTATCAATGACAATTGTAGGTTTTCCCATTTTTTCAGGTCGGATGTTATCTGCTGTTTAAGCTTAATATTGTTATTCTCTTTCAGTGTAGTACATCTTGACGTCAAATATATCCCCAAATATTTAACTTTGTTCGTAACTTGAATTTTCAATAAATCTGCCAGCTCTTCTCTTTGTCTTAATAACATGTTCTTTGTCAGAATCCTTGTTTTGTCTTTATTTATTTTTAAACCAGCCATCTCACCATACGTCTCTATCTTTTCCAATAGTTTTAAAGCTGTTTCTAAAGGGTCTTCCAAAATAAAGACCAAGTCATCCGCAAAGGCTTGCAATTTGAATTCCTCCTTTTTGACTTTCATTCCTTTTATGTTTATATCCTCTCTAATATTTCTATTTAAGACTTCCAAGGTCAATACAAATAACAAAGGAGATAATGGGCATCCTTGTCTTGTACCTTTTTTAATATTGATAGAGTCTGTGAATTCTCCATCTATCATTACTTTTGCCGTTTGCTTATAATATACGGCTTCTATTGCTTGGATAATTTTTCAAGCAAAGCCCATCTGTTCCAATAGTAACAACATAAATCTCCAGTTCACATTATCAAATGCCTTTTGGGCATCTAAAAATATCAAAGCCATTTGTTTTTCCGGGTGCGCCTCATAATATTCCAATGTGTCCAGGATTACCCTCATATTGTCTTTAATCTGTCTCTTTGGTAAAAATCCATTCTGATCAGAGTGAATAAAGTTATTTAGATATTTTTTAAACCTTTCTGCCAAGATTGGAGCAAATATTTTATAGTCTGCATTCAATAAAGAAATAGGTCTATAGTTCTTAATTTGTAATGGGTCAACCCCTTCTTTTGGAATAAGTGTAATATAAGCTTCTGACCATGTTTCAGGTATTTTCTTATTTATCATAACTTCATTCATGACTTCTAACAGTGGAATGCTCAACGATTCTTGTAATGTTTTATAAAATTCTGCCAGGAAACCATCTGGTCCTGGTGCTTTTCCATTGTTCTGTCTGTTGAGTGCTTCGGTTAATTCCATCATTGTTATAGCACTTTCTAACATTTTCCGAGTTTTATCAGGTATCTTAGGTAGGTTAGAATTTTGTAAATACTGTTTAATTTTTCCTTCATCAAGATCCTCCTATTTATATAATTGTCCATAAAAATCTCGAATGATTGCCTTTTTCTCCTTATTACCATAACAAATTTGACCATGATCATCTGTTAACTGTGATATTTTCCTTGACTCTTTCTCTTTTCTCAACTTATATGCTAATCATCTACCTGGCCTATTTGCATCTTCAAAATAGTTCTGTTTAGCACTTCTAATTTTTTGTGCCAGTTCTTCTTTCTCTGCTTGATCCATTTTATGTTTAATTATGTCCATTTTAAGTTTGATATCTTTTTTCTGTGGTATCTTCTGTAATTCTTTTTCCAGTTTTTTATGGTCATCTTCTAAAACTTTAATCATTTGCCTCTTCCTAATGTTCTTTTTCTTTGTATAATCAATTATTAATCCTCTTGCATATGCCTTCATTGTATCCCAAACATTCTGTATTGAAGTATCTTCTTTTTTGTTTTCATTGAAGAAGAAGGCCAATTCTTTTTCCATCCATTGTATAAAATCTTTTTCCTTTAAAATAGTATTGTTTAATGTCCATCTAGATCTTCTTTTTTGTCCTTTCCATTTAATTGTCATTGGATTATGGTCTGCCCATGTACTTGTTTCAATATTTATTTCTTGAATATTAGATAATAATTCTGTTGATGTCCAAATCATATCTATTCTGGACCACGATAAATGCCTGTTTGAATAAAAAGTATATTGTTGAGTTTTAGCATTTCTTTTTCTTCATATATCTTTTAAATTTAGTTCATCTGTCATTTTAAAAAAGGATTTAGGGAGAGTTTTCCTATTTTGTTGTGTTGTTTTTACTGTATAGTCCAGTTTATTGTCTACAATTCCATTAAGGTCCCCCATAATAAGTATGTTAACATAGTCCAGTTCAATTATTTTCATATGTAATTTTTTATAAAATTCTTCTTGTTTATCATTTGGGGCATAAATTGTAACCAAGAGTGTTTTTATATTATTATCCACTATTTCAACTATTAATACTCTTCTGTCTTCATCAGTATAAATCAATTTGGCTGGAGTGGTTTCTTTGACGTACAAAACCACTCCTCTTTTCTTACAATGAGTCAGAGAAGTGAATATTTTCCCTAACTTTGGTCGTATCAATAATTGTTCATGTTGTTTTTTAATGTGTACTTCTTGTAAGCAAATTATATCAAATTTTAGCTTCTCTAATTTATAAAAAGTTTTCCTTCTTTTGATAGCTGAGTTCAGTCCATTTATATTCATGAAAATCAGTTTTTTCCCCCATGGTTATGCTTTATATTTAGATCTAACAGCTCTCGTGGATCTTATTTCACGTTGTTCTTTGATCTCCATTTGTCCACCTATTGCGCCTTCTTCTTTTTCCATCTCCATTTGGTCCTTTTCAAATTCAGTTAAAATATTCTCTTTTTCCATTTCCATTTCTCTTCTTTCGAAAAATTCCTTGTAGAATATTTCTGCTTTCGCAATTGAATCAATTCTGTGTCTCTGTTCTTGCCATGTAAACATTAATCCTTCTGGAATCAGCCATCTATAGTTCACCTCTTTTTTCAATAGCATTTTAGTCAAAAATCGATACTCTCTTCTAATCTCTCTCACTTTTCTAGGTACCTGTTTTCAGACCAGAATCTCTTTGCCTTTATATTTTAACCCCTTCTCTCTTACCACTTTAATATTTGGTTTTTAATAGTTTTTTTAGTGAATCTAACATGAACCTCTCTTGGTAATTGGTTCCTCATTGCATATCTTGTGAAGACTCGATATATCTCATCTACTCCATCCATCATCTTTTCCTTTGTTATTTCCAAGACTCCAGCCAAAATTTCAATCATTACTGCCGCCAAGTTTTGTCCTTTTTCTTCCTCAATATTTTGAAATCTAAGATAAAATTCTGACCTGTTCATCTCCCACTTCAACATCCCACTTTTTTCTTGTTCGACCATTGTTAATCTGTTATCGATATTCCCAATTGTATCATCTCTTTGCTTGTCTTTCTCTTCTATTTTTTGGATTCTCTCATCATGTTTCACCATCATTTGTTGAAAATTTTCAAATTTCTCATCCATCTTTCCAATTCTTTGGTCAATACTCTCCATTCTTTGTTCCATACTCATTTTAAGATCTTGTATTCCTTGCATAACCATCGTTAAATCCATTTGCGCTTTGTCTTGCTTCACCATTATTGAGAGTCGTCCTCCAGATGACAGGGAGACGGGAGCAGAAGTTGAGATGCCCGAAGGTAAAATTTTCTTACTCATTTCGATAACTCAGGGTCTCCCGGGTCTTTTAATCCAATTAGTGAGGTGGCCAATTATAATCCAATTTAAAAAAAGGAAAACACCACAAAAAACAAAAAACAAAACCAGTAATAAGTAAAAAGCCCAAAATTAAAAAGAAAAAAAAATTCTTCAGGTTCTTCAAGACCTTAATCCAATTGTAAAATACACAAATATAATTCAAAAGTAAAAATTAAAAAATGAAGAAAAAAAGAAGCAAAATAAAGCCCAATAATATCAAAAAATAATAAGCAAAGAAAAAGCAAAAGAAAAAAAAGAAAAAGAGAGTTCTTCAAATTCTTCCCACCTTAATCCAATTGAAAAACCTCAGAAAATGAAAAAAGCCATTAAAAATAAGTCAAAAATAGAAATCAAAAGGCAGACATCCCCATGAAAAAAAGCAAAAAAGCAAAAAAAGAATATTCTGAGGCTTCCCCTTTTAAAAAAATAAAAATAAAAATAAGATATAATAAAAGATAAAAAATAAATATATCAATATTACAAAATAGTGTGGGGTTGGAGGGGAGGGATGAAACAATTAATAAGGAGTTAAAAAAAAAAGACACACACTGCCTTTTATTTATCCAAGGCTCTTATTTGACTTCTCCACAAATTTCAAAGCCAAACTTCAAATATTCATTTAATAATAGAAGTTCCAAAGAGCACCTGTATAAACATCATCCAGTAGTCTCCCCTCTATCTTATCATTTCCAGTAGCCTTGAGAAAAGTTTTTCAAACAAAAGTTTTTCAACTTCAAACAGAATATTTTTCAACTTCAAACAGAATATTTTCAAGCCTCCAGTTGGCAATGTTACAAAGTTTCTTCAATCCACTCCCCCTTCTTCCCCCCTGAAAAAGGCCTAAAAAGAGAAAAAAAAAAGTATGTATATATATTTGTGTATATTAAAAAACAAATATTAAAGGGGGCCTCTATTTTAAAAAATACAAACAGTCAGAAAGGCAAAGAGAAAGCAAGTAAATATAAAAATGTAAAAGAAAAAAACCAGTCTGATTACCTAGATCGCAATAGAAATTCAGTAAAGAAAAAAAAAGTAAAAATAAAAAGCCAAGCCTCACTTTGACATTACTAAAAAAAAATCGCTGCTAAATCAAATTCTGTCAATAAGTTTACAGATTTCTTCTCATATTAGAGTGTTTCTTAAGTCCCAAGCAAAAAAAAAAGATCCTCACCAGCCGATACACTTCTTTCTATCCCGTTCTTCCGGAGCTGTCCCAGCTTCAGCAGCCTAATGACTGCCTCTCCACCGTTGGCAAAGGGGCTTCTTCTGGATCGACCAGGGACTTGCGATGTCCCCGGAATCTACAGAACGCGCCCCTTACTGTCACCATCACTACGAGATGGTTTAGGTCCGTTGGGACCGACCAGGAGCGGATATCAGCTGTGATCTTGGAGCCCCGAGATCGCAGCTGTATCGCGGTGACAATGCTCCGCCTTCTCCCAGAAACCAATAACTTGAAGGATGCCATGACCAGGAAGAAATGAGCAGTATTCCTAACGCATTGCGGGCCAACCGTATTCAAGATGGCCAAGGCACTAGCGCAACCGGCTGAAGTAAAGGCTATGGACTGGGACATCCTCGAACCCATACTGAGGGCCCACTATGCGCCGACCGTACCAATGCTCATAAGGTGGCACGAGTTCTACCAAAGGAACCAGCTGAAAGGAGAAAGCATTGCCGATTTCGTCGCGGACCTCCGAAACCTGGGAGGCCTCTGCGGGTTCGCTGACCTGGAAGAGGCTTTGAGAGACCAAATAGTTCTGGGATTAGATGCACTAAATGTGCAGAGTAAGCTGATGGTGAAAGGCGACATCAGCCTTGCCGATGCCATCGCTGATGCTACTGCAGCAGAAGCAACCAGGAAGTCGGCTGCCCAACTGCGCCGCAACCGCGCTCTGGTACACCAACCGACCCGCGACATTTCACCCAAGTCAGAAGGAAAGCTTTTGATGTCCCACCATGAGGACCTCTCTTCGTCATCAGACAGCGACAAAGAAGAGGTCCATCAACTGCGGTCTGATCGGGACCACTACCCAAAGTCCCAACACCCATGCGCTGGCTGTGGGGCCAACCATTCCAGGTCCGAATGCAAATTTCACGATGCGCTCTGCCATGAGTGCAGGAAATGAGGCCACATCGGACAGGTCTGTAGAAGCCTCCTAGGACCCAGCCAGACCTCGAAGGGGGCTAACTATCGCCACTCAACAGGAAACCGTCCTGTAAGGTGAGAACCAGTAAACCACTCCTACAGAAACCGAACCGCAAATTGCCCCACGAAGCGAGAAGAGGCACACCAAACTATCACTATCGGTCACGCCTCTTCCTTGGATGCCAAGAAAATCCGAATTAAAGTGGCCATCGAAAATCAACTCTGCCAAATGGAAGTCGACTCGGGATCGTCTCTCTCGATGGTTTCCTGGAAGACTCTCAAGCAACTTATCTCTACCATCCAGCACCAAGACCTCTGTTCCCAAAGACTCATACTTAAGGACTATCAGGGGAATAGGATCCCAGTATTAGGAACCAATTGAGTCCATGTTTCGTTCAAAAACCGCACAGCATACTTACCGCTGACAGTTATCGACAAAGACCAGCCTAGCCTGTTAGGCCTCCAATGGTTCGTGCCACTCAGCATTGAAGTGCAGGCATTAACCGAATCAGCGGCAGTGACTGGGAGGAGGACCTCGTCCACGAATTCAAGGAAGTCTTCGCAGAGAAGCTAGGCGAGTACAAGGGGACCCCAATCTCATTTAACCTTAATCCAAAAATACCTCCCATCTGCCTTAAGCCTCATCGAGTTCCCTTTGCCCTAAAACCAAAAATCAACGAACAGCTTGATAAGTTAATAGCCCAGGGAGTATTAGAGCCAACTGATCACTATCCCTGGGAAACCCCAATCATGACAACCATCAAGCCGGATGGTTCGATTCGAATTTGTGGGGACTACTGAGCCACCCTGAACCACGCCCTGCAGCAAAACGCATATCCGATGCCGGTGGTGCAGCACCTCCTCCATTCCCTGGGGGGCGGAAAAGTCTTTGCTAAACTAGATTTAGCTCAGGCATATCAGCAACTACCGGTTGATGAAAAAACGGCACAGGCACAGATGATCGTGATGCACCGAGGTGTCTTTAAATGCACACGGCTCCAATTCGGAGTGAGTGTAGCCCCGGGGATATTCCAGAGCCTGATGGAAAGACTACTACAAGGGATTAAAGGCGTTGTCCCTTACTTTGACGATGTGTCAATTGCTGCCCCTACTACAAAAATTTTACGGGATCGTTTAAAATTGGTTTTCCAGAAATTCAAAGACGCAGGTCTTAAGGTGGAGAAAAATAAGTGTAAGCTGTGTACAGATAGTGTCGAAATTTTAGGGTATTTAATTGACAGTCAGGGCATTCACCCTACCGATAGTAAATAGAGAGCAATAAAAACTGTTCCCAGACCCCGGAATAAGGCCGACCTCCAGGCGTTTCTAGGCCTTCTCAACTTTTATAATGTATTCCTGCCACACAAAGCGACTGTCGCTGAACCTTTACATCGTTTACTGGACAAAAAAGCAATCTGGGTATGGGGTCATAAAGAAGAGCAGGCGTTCCGTAATGTGAAAAAACTATTGACTTCTGATGCTGTACTAATACAGTACAATGAGACATTGCCGTTAACTATCACGTGTGATGCATCGCCTTTTGGAGTGGGCGCCATTTTGAGCCACGTATTGCCTAACGGTAGCGAAGCCCCTGTTGCCTATTTTTCGAAAACACTTTCAAAAACTGAGTGAAATTATAGCCAAATTGATAAGGAAGCCCTTGCAATTGTGTCTGCTGTCAAGAGGTTTCATGAGTATGTATACGGCCGGGCTTTTACTATAGTGACTGACCACAAACGTTTGCTGGGAATAATAGCGGGAGATAAGCCAGCCCCCTATATATTATCTCCCAGAATGACTCCTGGTCAGAATTCTTGGCTGCTTATAATTATCGGTTGCAATACCGCCCGGGGAAAGCCATTCCCCATGCTGATGCATTGAGCCAAGCACCGCTTCCAGAGACTATCGACGACCCTGCGCCTACAGTGACCACGTTGCAGATCAAGGCACTTCATACCGCCCGTGATATCGCGAGAGAAACAAAACGTGACCCCGCCTTAGCACAAGTCCTCAGTTGGGTGGAACGCGGATGGCCATTGGATCAAGTACCAGACGACTTCGCACCATTCAAAAGTCGACAAACAGAGTTGTTTTCTCAAAAAGGCTGCATCATCTGGGGTGATAGAGTCGTTATCCCAGAGCAACTCCAACAAACAGTACTGAGAACCTTGCACGATGGCCACTTCGGCATCGTGCGCATGAAAGCCCTCGCACGAAGCTACACGTGGTGGCCAGGCATCGACAAGCAAATTGAGACTTGGGTCAAAGCTTGTCATAGATGCCAGGAAGTAAGCAACGCCCCACGAAAGGCTATCCCAACCGAATGGGAAACACCGCGGGGACCATGGTCCCGTATCCATCTGGACTTTGCTGGGCCGACCAAAGGCCACACCTTCTTGTTAACCGTGGACGCCTACTCGAACTGGCTCAAAATCCACCGAATGAAGAACACAACAACTGAAGCAGTCATTAAGAAACTGGAGAGACTGTTTGCAACCCATGGATTACCAGACGTTCTGGTATCCGACAACGGGCCCCAATTTACCGCGTTGTCTTTTGAACAGTACCTGGTGGACTGAGGTATTCGACATGCGCATCTGGCGGCCAATGGAAGGGCCGAGCGCATGGTACAATTCGTCAAGAAAATGCTACAAAAAGTGGACTATGACAACATTGAAGAAAAGATAAATTGAATCCTCTTTTTACAGCATATCACTCCGCACAACATAACCAACAAAGCTCCCGCCGAGCTGCTAATGGGACAAAAGCTCCGCTTCCACCTCGACCGGTTACACCCAGTGTACGAACCGGAGAAACCACACGGATCCAGCGGTCGCTGCCGTATCTTCCAGCTAGGCGACCTGGTGTTCGCTAAAAACTTATCAGGCAATCCATTGTGGGTAGAAGCAACTGTGGTCCGCGTAACCGGCCCCAGATCATACCTTATACAATGCCGTGATGATAGACTATGGAAGTGCCATATTGATCAACTACAATCAAGGCTGCGGTCAGGGATCTCCGAGCCCCCTGATAACCAACTGAGGGGGGGGAGATATAGAGGAAGATGAACTTCAATTAGCAGAAAACCTTTTTGAAGGGAACGATAACGGAACGGAAACATGAGAAGAGGAATTAGGGATGGGAGCGAGCTCACCTCAGGGTGATACCGAAGATGTTGGTGACAACGAAAACTCGAACTCAGAGTCAGAAACACCCCTTTTGCCAAACAACGCCCTACCTCAACAAGAGTGCAGCCAAATACCGGGTGCACAACAAAAATCAAATAGACTAACAAAACAACCATCCTACTTCAAGGACTACAAAACCGCACCCCGTAAACAGAACCCGGGAGGAAGGGATGTTGTGAATGAATAAATGTGTATGAATAAATGTGAAATAAAAGTTATCTTGAGCTTGGAGTCAAGTGCAGGGTTCTGGCCCTGCATTTCTGATTGGCTGTTAAATGGCGAGATCAGATTGGTCCGTTCAGGAGAATCTGATTGGCCATTAACGAGCCATTCTTATTGGTCAACGGAGCTAGCACTCCAAGGTTTTCATCGGTTGAATAGTTAATAAGTTTCTTATATAAGGAAGGCTATAGCAGCCATTGTTTTGAGCTGTCACACCATGTAATAAAGAGTTTGAAGTTTACCATTCACCTGGCTCGTCTCCATTCTTCGCACCCATGCTCCAAACTTAACAAAAGTGAAAAAAATAGAATGTTGATAAGTTTATTACTAGTGGCAGTCACCAGGTTAATGTAGCTTTAAACCACATTAGAGCAGGGAATAAACTGTGCCATAATGTTTCACAAAACTTATCTTGTTAAGGAATAAGGAACTTCAAAAATATTTCTAAAGAATTATTCCTGATCATATGCAAGAGTAGCACTTCTATGTTGATCTACAAATCAGAAAAAAAAAAATCATTTTCAGGAGCTGATTAATTAAATTTAATGCCAAATTTGGGATGTGTATTGACGCACCTTTAAAAAAGTGGCTGCACTGATCTTTCATACTAGACTAGAGTTTCTGCCTTGCAGTAACTATTTAGGGTTAAGAAGGTAACAGTTGTATTTGTGGTTGGTTAATGATGTCACTATAGAGCCATATTGGTTAAGGCAATCAAATCTTAAGGGCTGTCAAACTCGCGTCATCACGGCAGCATCATGTGACATATAGGGACTGTTTTTCCCTTTGCAAAACTGGGTGGGGGACGCATCCAGCTCTTGAACTGCGAGTTTTACCAGGAGTGTTTGACGCTCTTGGTCCTGGTTTGACACTCTTTATCAAGCTAAAAACAAGGAGAATGTGAGTTCTAGTCCTATTTGGGCCAGTCACTTTCTCTTAATCCTAGGAAAGTAGTAATGCCAATCATTTCTGAACAGTCTGTCCAGGCAGTTTTGGAGGAATTGAACATAAGTGAAGAGAAAAAAAGAAAGTCATTAATAGTTTACCTACATATAGTTGAGGCGGGGGTGTGTGTGTCCCCTAATATATGTTGCCTATACTAACAACAAAATATCTGGAGATTTCTAGTAAGCTACTGCCAGTCAGGAAGGGAGAAAACTCAGCTAATCTGAGCATGCTTCTGGAAGAGAGTGCAATAAGGGTTGCTACTAGTTATTGAGTCTTTCCACTTTTACTAAAAGACTCGGAGCCTTTTCAACATCTTTCTGGACTTCTATTGCCCAGGAAGCTAGAAGAAAACTGAGCAGGTGATAACAGATATGATAGCTGCATCTGTTGATGAGCTGATCTGTAAACTACATGTCCTCAGACTCAGCCATCAAAGGAAAACAAATTATGTTTTCTTTCTCAAAACAGATAAAAGAGGAAAAAAACAAAGGAATTCAATAATAGGGACTCTGACCAAAGCAATCTGGAGAGAATATCGGAGCATTGCCCTGGACAAGTTAGACTGAGGAAGGAGTTGAAATGCAGAAAAGGGGTTTTGAAGGCAGCTTCTTTTCCAAACAATTTGCACCTGGGAGACCAGTAATTTATGGATGTGGTGTGGAAAAAGCCGGACAGAACCAGAAAGTCTGACAACTTCAGTAGACAGATATGATGAGGGAGAGCTCTTTCATGTTAGCAATAGGTGGAAGCAATTGAAAAGAATGGCTGGAAATGTACAAATGGTTTGGAAAAGTGTGTATGTGTGTCTTCCTTTCCCAAAACATGTGGTGTGGAGTGTGGTGAGAAAGATCCTGTTAAGTTCTGCACATGGGTGCAAGGAATGGAGACAAGGCAGTGAACAGTGAACTACAACTCTTTATTAATCATACTGAACAGAGCAAAACCCTAGGGCAGCAGCAGCCCTTTTATAGGGTTGGCTGCTGTCCTATTAGCCAATGAGAAACATGGAAGTGTTAAACCCTTGAACCAATGAGAGTTGGCCCGTTAACAGCCAATCAGACTTGCCAGAAGGGACCTGTTATGTTCTGAGCATGGGTGCTAAGAACGGAGACGAGCCGGTGAAATGGTGAACTTCAAAACTCTTTATTAACATGGTGTAACAGCTCAGCTCAATGGCTGAAATGGCCCCCCTTATATAGACAAGCTCTTACTTATTTAACCAATGAAAACACAGGGAGCGCTAGCTCCGTTAACCAATGGGAGAGGCTCATTAATAGCCAATCAAATTCTCCTGAACGGACCAATCTGATGTCGCCATTAACGGCCAATCAGAAGTGCAGGGCCAGAACCCTGCACTTAACTTCAAGCTCTTAATAACCTTTATTAACACATTTATTCCTTCACAACAGGACCAATCCGATGTCGCTATTATTGACCAATCAGAAGTGCAGGATTAGAACCCTGCTTTTCTTAAGGTTGTTAAAACTTTATTAAATGCCTTTATTAGTTCCTAACACCCCTTCCCCCTAGGTTCCATTTGAGGGGTGCAGTGAAGTAATCCCGAAGATATGCAGGTTGTTTTAACTGTCTATTAGATTTGCGCTGTCCCACCAGTTCCTGTCTGTAGTCCAGTTTCGATGGAACGTTTTTTGATTTATCTGGTAAAGGTGGTTCTGCATCCTCAATGGATGACTCGGTGCCGCCAATTCTGTCGTTGTTGTCCTCCGGTCTCTGCAGGCTTGCCTCCGTTGAGGTATTCCTCTGTGGCGAGGCAACCCCTCTCCCTGATTCTTCTTCATGTAACATGCCCGCTGCTGACTTCCTTCGATTCCGCTTTCCACCATCTCGAATTTGGTTTCATCGACATCCGCTCCCCCCTCAGTTTGAGAGTCACAGGAGTCGCGGGAACTGGGTTGCAGCCTAGAGCGAAGCTGATCTATATGGCGTTTCCATATCTTTCCATCCAATGTTTGCACACAGTACGATCTGGGCCCGGTGGTTTGAGTTATGGTTGCTTCGATCCATAATGGTTTGCCGGAAAGGTTTTTAGCGAAGACTAAGTTGCCTACCATGAACTCGCAGCATTTTCCGCTAGATCCACAGGATTTCTCTGGCGCGTAGGACGGGTGAAGATGGTCGAGGTGGGAGCGGAGCTTGCGTCCCATCAACAGTTCAGCTGGAGTCTTGTTGGTGACGCTGTGCAGGGTGATGTGTTGGAGTAGGAGTATTCTCTTTAGTTTGTCGTCAATGTCCCCATAGTCCATTTTGTGGAGAGTTTTTTTTTAACAAATTGGACCATGGCGTATACCCCGGTCCGCTAAGTATTGTTCAAACACCAGGGCGGTGAACTGGGGTCCGTTTTCGGAGACTAGAACGTCTGGCAGCCCATGTGTTGCGAATAGTTTATTTAATTTGCGGATGACTGAATCGGTTATAGTAGTCTTCATCTTGTGGATTTCGAGCCAGTTGGAATAGGCATCCACTGTAAGGAGGAACATATGTCCCTTAGTAGATCCCGCAAAGTCAATGTGGATGCGGGACCATGGCCCCCGGAGGGTTTCCCACTCTGTTGGAGTTGCTCTAGGTGGGGCACTGCTGACTTCTTGGCACTTTAGACAAGTCTTCACCCAGGCTTCGATCTGCTTATCAATGCCCAGCCACCACGCGTAGCTTCGTGTGAGTGCTTTCATATGCCGTCATGCAATGTTTTCAATACTGCTCGTTGTAACCACTCTGGGATGACGACTCTGTCTCCCCATAGGATGCAGCCTTTTTGTGAGAAAAGTTCTGTTTGCTGGTTTCTGAAAGGGGTGAAGTCGTCAGGGGTTTGTTCTACTGGCCATCCTCATTTGACCCAGCTAAGAACTTGCGCTAGGACAAGATCTCATTTCGTTTCAATAGCGATGTCTCTGGCTGTTAGTGGCAGTGAATGTAGTGTTTCAATCTGGAGTGTCGTAAGGGTTGGCGCTGGGTCGTCGACAGTTTCGGGAAGTGGGGCACGGCTCAATGCATCAGCGTGGGGAATGGCTTTCCCCGGGCGGTGTTGTAATTTATAGTTGTACGCAGCTAAGAACTCCGACCAGCGAGTCATTCTAGGTGACAATATATAGGGGGTTGGCTTGTCTCCCGCTATAATCCCCAGCAAAGCTTTGTGATCGGTAATAATAGTAAAAACTCGTCCATACACATATTCATGAAACTGTTTCACAGCAGATACAACAGCAAGAGCCTCTGTGTCAATTTGGCTATGGTTACGTTCAGCCCTCGATAAGGTCCTTGAAAAATAGGCAATAGGGGCCTCACTACCATTTGGTAACACATGACTCAAAATGTCTCCTACTCCAAATAGTGATGCGTCATATGTAATTGTTAAGGGCAAAGTCTCATTTTACTGCATTAAAACAGCATCTGAGGTTAGTAAGTTTTTCACTTGTCGGAATGCGTGCTCCTCTCGGTGTCCCCAAACCCAGGTTGCTTTTTTGTCAAGAAGTCTATGTAGGGGCTCAGCTATGGTCGCTTTCTGGGGCAAGGAGATGTTGTAAAAGTTAATGAGCTTGGAGGTCTGTCCTATTCCTGGGTCTTGGGGCGTTTTTGATCGCTTTTAGTTTGCTATTAGTGGGGTGAATGCCTTGCTTATCAGTTAGGTACCCCAGGAACTCTACTTTATCTGTACACAGTTGACATTTATTTTTTTTAACCTTTAGGCCAGAGTCTTTAAATTTCTGGAGAACCATTTTAAGACGCCTTTCTAGTACTTCTCTATTCGGGGCCGCAATTAAAAAGTCATCAAAATATGGCACGACCCCCTTGATCCCTTGCAAGAGTCTCTCCATCAGACTTTGAAAAATCCCTGGGGCTACGTTCACTCCAAATTGGAGTCGGTTGCATTTAAAGGCGCCTCGGTGCGTAACGATTTTTTTATCCACGGTTTTTTTAATATACAGGCGGTTGTTGGTACGCCTGTGCTAAATCCAATTTAGCAAAGACTTTTCCGCCCCCCAGGGAATGGAGAAGGTGTTGCACCACCGGCACCGGGTAAGCATTCTGTTGAAGGGCGTGATTAAGGGTGCCCTGGTAGTCCACACAAATCCTTAACGATCCATCTGGTTTGATAGGTGTTACGATTGGGGTTTCCCAACGGGCGTGGTCAGTTGGTTCTAAAACACCCTGGGCTATTAATTTATCGAGCTGCTCGTTGATCTTTGATTTTAGGGCAAAAGGTACCCGATGAGGCTTAAGGCGGATGGGGGCTACTTCAAGGTTAAGGTTAAATGATATCAGGGTCCCCTTGTACTTGCCTAGTTTGTCTGCAAAGACGTCCTGGAAGTCCTGGACGAGGGCCTCTCCCAGTCATTGCTTCTGGTTTGGTGAATGCTGGCTACCTCGATCCCGAGTGGGGCGAACCATTGAAGGCCTAACAAACTAGGCTGGTCGCGGTCAACGACGGTCAGTGGTAATGACGCAGTACGATTTTTGAATGATACTTGGACTTGGCTGGATCCAACGACCGGAATTCAGTTCCCCTGATAATCTTTGAGTATGATTCTTTGGGCTCTGAGGTCTTGACGCCGGATGGCAGGGATTAATTGTTTAAGGGTCTTCCAGGAAATCATCGAGAGGGACGATCCTGAGTCGACTTCCATCATGCAAGGTTGGTTTTCGATGGCGAACCTCACTCGGATCTTCTTTGCATCTAACGATGAAGCGTGACCGATTGTAATGGTTTGGTGTGCCTCTTCCCGTCTCCTTGAAGTGGCCAGTGTTTTATTTCTGTAGGAGTGGTTGTTCCATTGGTGGTTCAAGTGTTCCCGACTCACAGGACGATTCCCTGTGGTCTGGAGGTAGTTGTTTTCTCTCCGAATTGGGCTGGATCCTTGCTTGCTTCTACAGACCTTCCCGGTGTGGCCTCTTTTCCCACAGGAATGGCAGAGCGCATCGAGGAATTTGCAGTCTGATCATGGGTAGTTTGCCCCACAACTCGTGCATTGGTGTGGTAGTCTTCGATTCCGCTGGTTGCATTGGTCACGTTCGGACTGGAGCCGGTTGACCTCCTCCTTCATCACTTTCTGATGGAGATTCGAGGTCCTTGTGGTGGGTCGCTGTTGTGTGCCTCTCTAGGCAAGGTGAGGTATCGCTGGCGAGTTGACAGAGTGGTGTGTTGGTGCAATGCATTCGGGCGGCCGACTTCCTGGTTGCTTCTGCTGCAGTAGAGTCTTTGACGACATCAGCAAGATCGATGTCCCCTTTGGCCATGATCTTGCTCTGTGCCGTGTGGTCATCTAATCCCAGAATTATTTGGTCTCTCAGAGCTTCTTCGAGGTCTGTAAACCTACAGAGGCTTCCCAGGTTCCGGAGGTCCGCGATGAAATCTGCAACGCTCTCTCCTTTCCGTTGGTCCCTTTTTTAAAACTCATGTCTTCGGACAAGCGTTGGTACATCAGGTGCATAGTGGGCCCATATAAGGGGCGCGAGGATGTCCCAGTTCATGGTTTTCACCTCAGCAGGTTTCGCTAGTGCCTTGGCCATCTTAAAGACGGCAGGCCCGCAATGGGTCAGGAACACTGCTCGCTTTTTCCCCGTAGTTGCGTCTTTCAAACATCTGGAACCAGTCTATCTACGAGTCCCAGTCTTTTTGTGCTGGGTCAAATGGAGTGGGTGGTATGGAGCCGCCAGACATGGTTTCCGTTGTCGATGCGCCTTCAGCCACGTGCTCTGTTTGGTGCTCTATAATGTTCTATAATGTTCAGATGTCTCCGTATCCCATCCTTGTCGCCAGTGTTAAGTTCTGCGCATGGGTGCAAAGAACGGAGACGAGGCAGTGAACAGTGAACTTTAACTCTTTATTAATCATACTGAACAGAGCTAAACCCAAGGGCAGCAGCAGCCCTTTTATAGGGTTGGCTGCTGTCCTATTAAGCCAATGAGAAACATGGAAGTGTTAAACCCTTGAACCAATGAGAGTTGGCCTATTAACAGCCAATCAGACTTCCCAGAAGGGACCAATCCGATGTCGCTATTATTGGCCAATCAGAAGAGCAGGATTAGAACCCTGCTTTTCTTAAGGTTGTTAAAACTTTATTAAACGCCTTTATTAGTTCATAACAGATACCACTCTTCAGTCCCTTGCTTCTACTTTAACATTATTATAACAACTTCTATTTCTTGCATTTTATTCCTACTTGACATTTTTCTTCTTCTCTCTACAGCAGTATGTGTGTAAGTATCTGACAATTTGAGATAAAATGAGATTTGGTGCATGGAAGCTTATGTTTTAATAAAAGAGTTTTTAAGATGATACAAGATTCTTTGTTGTTTCTACAGATAAGGGAACCCTGGCTTACAGTCTTCAGGGAAGGCCTAAAGAAAGATCTTAAGAGGAAATATGAAGTAGCTCATTTAAATGCTGGACAATGTTCGGAGCACAGCACCACTTACACATACTAATAAGGATCAATTTGTATGCATTAGTAAAGACTTGCTGGAAGTAATTTAATATTTTGTAAAACAAAGGCCTTTATCATATTTGAGTCGCAGCATGACACTGAACAAGATCATCAAATAAATTTGTTTATGTGTATCTGGTCTAGGCTTAAGATAATATTTACCAAAGATAGGGATCAGGGTTCTTAATAGCATTTTTTCTTCTTGATAAGCAAATATCTTTTTGTACTTAAGGATTTATTTGTTAAAAGGTCTTACGATATTCAGAAGTGACTGTTTTCCAGATGCACACAACCTTCATTCTCCCTTGTCTCCTTTTTGCAATACCCCAGCTTTTGAAGAACATGCACTTATTTTAATAATGTGAACTTTATTAAATCTATAAAGGTATAGCCTGACTGTAGATGTTACACCATGTTGACCTCCCATCTCTGAAATGTCTCTTTCTCAAAACTGGATGTTTTATGGAAAATCTGCATGGATGTTGCTATTATTCTGATTTACTTATTTACTTCCAAGATATTAAAGCGTTTCTCCTACAATTAGCTATTTAATTTCAGAACTTTTAGAAATGTGCTTTGATAGGTTCCATGTTTTAGATTGTGCCCCACTGGTCTGAAAATTAGAGGAATGGAATCACCATATGCATTATATCAGCTAAGACATGACTCTTTTGTTATTTACAAATCTTGATATCAGGTAATCCCACAGAAGTATATTACGAACAGGAATATTCTTGTTGGAGAAACCCACTGCTTGAATTCTTGCACAACTAAACTAGATTAAATTCCACTGCTCTGCTCTCTTCATAATACCCCATTCCTCTGTTGACAAAATAGGGCAACATGTAGACACAGGTAAATGGGGATTGAAACTCCATTCTTCCTAGTTCCTTTCCATATTGCAAACATAGGTTGGATAGGCCCCAATTAGTGGCAGACATAGCTATTGGAAATCTAACAACAGCAAATAAATATTTTTACATTTTCCAGAGACTAAGAATCTACGAACTTATGCTAGCCCAAGGACTGGAAATCTACCAAGCCTTTTCTTGGAGCCCCTTGAGACCTTACTACTGTCCACCCCTTTTTTTTTCATGGCTGCCATTTTAGAAATGGTAATTTCAGGAAGGAGCAATTAATTCTGTCCTTTCTCATTATCCAGAATCTTTTTTTAAAAAACAAATTTTATTAATTTTTGAAGACAAACAAAACATAAGACATAAAAGCATAAAACCTCCTTTCTAAAAATTACTTATAAGTTTTAACAAGGCAAATAAAACATCATTTTTAAGGCATAGCTCCACATTGTCACATTTCCATTTAAGCACATATATATCTTTTCCAAATTTCTCATTGTTTCTCCCTTCACTTTTATTCAATTATATTTCTTTCTATCAAGGTTTTATTAATTCTCAATCGAATATAGACATTTATACAGCATAGTTCCAAATTATCACATTTCCATTTAAACACCTATATATCTTTTCCAAATTTCTCATTATTTCTCCCTTCACTTTTATTTAATTATATTTCTTTCTATCAAGGTTTTGTTAATTCTCAGTCAAACATAAACACCCAAAATACAAAACATAGAACAAGACATCAAAAGATAAAACCTCCTTAATTATCATTTGTACATGTCTTTTCCAAATTTCTCTCCCTTTAGTTTTATTCCTCCAAGGTTTTATTAATTTACAATCAAACATAGCTAACCAAAACACAAAACATAAAGCATAAAACTTCTTTTGAAAAGTGGCTTAGCCCCGGGTTACATCTTTTTTTACAGACCTAAATCAAATTCATGCTCACCTTATATACCGTTCATATCTTATTGACCATTCTATATTTTCTATATAACTTCTCCCTTCTTTTCACTCTCTTAATTATATTTTGTTTATTTCATCTTATTTCAAAATCATTATACTTGTATCTTTTGTCCGTTCTTTTCCAATCATCTATTTATCTCTTCTCTTTAGCAAGGAATTTCCCCTGTAATCACTTTTAAAGTATGACGTCTTTCTATTTTTCCCCTAAAATAACACTTAAAAAAATACATAATTTCCATCCTGATTCTGCTTAGTACATTCTGCATGTGGCATTTTAAAATAAAAAATAATAAACTTATAATATAGTTAAGTGTATAATTTCGATTCTAGTTCTAATTCTAATTAATACATTATTTTAGAATAAGAAGATGAAATAGTAAATTTATAATAACATTGAAACAATAACGAATTAAACAATAACTAATCATTTTACACATTCTCTTTAATATTTTATTAAATATTGAGATCTATCATTATTAAATATTTTAATATTTTGTTAAATCTTATAATATTCCAATAGACTATTTCAAATGCAAATACTACAATTCTATCTGATGTACTCCTGCAGAATCTTTCTTTAATTATACACTATCTTTTATCCCTTATCTCTAAAAAAAATCTTCTTTTTGACATCTTGTTTCAGACTGTGGCTTTTTTTCCCTTTTTGCCTCCCTTTCTTCTCCAGTCTGGTCTTTTTGCACCCCCTCTCTCCTAACTTCCACCTTTTTAACTTCCCCTCTCCATTGTAGTTCTCTTTTCAATTGCTTTCTAACATTGTACCTTTTTTTCACCTTATTTTTCTTTTTCTTGGTTGTTTTATTGAATCTTAAATTCTCATTTTCCCTTCCTCTCTTCCTATTTTCTTTCTTAATCAAACTTTTTTGTCCATTAAAGATGGCTTCTTCCTTTTCTTCTTCTTCTCCTTCTCCTTCCTCAAGTATTTGCTGGTACATAGAAACCGCCATTTCTAGCAGCTCCTAGAAAATCCTTGCCATTTTGTTCTCTTTCTTTTAATTTTTCATATTCCATTTTTAATTCATCCACAGATAGTGTCATTGTAAATTTTTAAGAACAATCCAGATGTTTTTAGTCTTAAAGTAATTTCCAAATGTCAAAGTTATCAAACTGTTGTAACTATGTATCATTGCAACTATGTATCATTCATGTGTTTGCAACATTGTATCATTCATGTGTAATCATTAACTTCTGTCTCTTCAGTGACCTTTGCAAGGCACGTACAAGGGACAAGGAGCTAGACGGTTGTTAATAAGCTTATCCACATTGTAAATTATCTGTCTGATATGCAGCTTTGTAAATATGCACATCCTGATGGGATTATCATGTTTGACTTGAGCTTTGATTAAATCATTTTCTTGTAAAAAAGCACAATAAAAGAGCGTGTGCCAAGACATTTGGGGCGCGCTTATCCCGAGGAAACCTCGCTTCCTGTCGTTTCTCTCTCCTTCGCTCCCTATCATGAGCCGCCCATCTGATGCGGGATAGCAGATACCGCATTCTGGTGACCCCGACGTGATTCCCTAAGGGGGATACGTTGCGATGCGCCCATATCTTATCAGCTCGATGGGAGCTGTGCATCGCCAGGCCTGAAGCGAATTGCACATCATCGGATCTGAAACACGGTCTCGACTTTCATAAGTATGGGTGGAAACTTTTCTCAACAACAGACGCAGCATCTGAAGGAATTGAGGGAGTTAGTCGCTTCTTCTTCTAAATATTCTGCTAATTTAAAGGGCTCGCCTGTAAAAATGAAACCTATTGCTACATTATTGGCTTATCTGTGGCAACATTGTCCCAATTATTCAGAGGAAGGGTCCTTAAAAATTTCCACTTGGCAAAAAATTGGTGAACATCTCCATAGTCCTCCTCGTGCACCTATTGGCATTTTGGTCACTTGGAGGAAAATTATGGAGGCTTTAAAAGTCCATTATAAAATAGAAGCAGGGAGTGTGTTTGAATCTCCCCCGCCAAGTTATGATAACTTTTCAATTTGCTCTAACTCAGGCAGAAGCTGCTGCCATTATTCAACAATGCCCCACATGTAGTAAGCAAGGACATTCCATTCCCATAGGAGTAAATCCTAGAGGATTAAAAGCTTGTGAAATTTGGCAAATGGATGTAACTCAGTATCCACCTTTTGCCCCTTGGAAATATTTGCACGTTTCCATAGATACATATTCAGGGTTTATTCTGGCTACTCCTCAAAGGGGAGAAACTGTAAAACATGTCATCAATCATTCAATTCGTACCTTTGCCTCGCTGGGACGTCCAAAAGAAATCAAAACCGACAATGGACCTGCCTATACAAGTTCTGCTTTCCAGGACTTCTGTAACAGATGGGATGTAACCCACAAGTTTGGGATTCCCTACAACAGCCAGGGGCAGGCTATTGTGGAACGAGCGAACTTATCTCTGAAACGTGCTCTTGATCGATATTCGTTGCGGGAAAAACCCCCGAACCTCCCAGCATTGCAAAATTCTCTTAACATTTGTCTTTACACTTTAAACTTTCTTAATCTGACTGGCATTCCTCCCACTTCTGCTGCTTCGCGTCATTTTTCCTCCCCCTCACCCCCGCCTAACAGACCTCTGGTATATTATCGCAGATTGCCAGATCCCGCCTGGCAGGGTCCCGCTGAGCTTCTCACTTGGGGACGAGGCTACGCTGCGATCTTACTACCAGACAAAACCACTTGCTGGATCCCTGGTAGGGCGGTTAGACCCTTTCATGGGAATTCCTCCGCTACATCTGTATCTTAAAACTCTTCCTGATATTCTTGCCTATATCTTCTTTGCAATTTCTACCTTACTTCAACAAAACCTATGCTTCCTGTCAAAAGACTATTCGTGTTAAAACCATTTCATTAACAGAAGGCTATTATACTTGTTCCATGTGGGTACGTCATGAAAATGCTAGCCGTAATTTTCACTCTGTCACTTCTGTTTTGCTTAAAGAACACTCTACCACTCGCTCTTTTGTTCCTTCTTTATTCTTCCTATGGAAAGGAACCTTAAAATCTTTTCCTCTATTCAATCTAAACATAGGGGGACCTAGATGTCCTTCTATTGTATTATGGGTTCCCCCACCCCAACTAACATCCTTGATGAATTACCAAATTAATCTTTATTGTCATTATTGTAATTATTATCCTTTTTCTACTAATTGAATTCCCTCATTTCGCAAATGTTCTACAACTAACTTGTCCATAGCCCTCTCTCCTGCTTGTGATGTTTTTATATACCCGAACTCTGATCCTGTCAACAAACAACGCTTCAAAAGAACTGTCCATGATGATCCGCAGAAGCCTCATAGAAGATATAATATTGCTTGGACTATAACTGACTTTCAAGGAGTTCGTTTAAGTTCTACAACCAATTTTTCTCACATAAAAGACTTCTACCCACCACTTCAATTTGATTTGGCAGACGCACCCACACAACCAGGGGACATTCTGCAATCTACACCACTTCAGGAGGAACTTTAACATCACGCCTGAAAGGAATGTATTTTATCCCTGGCAATAATTTTGTTTGGACTTGTTCCACCGGTCTCATGGCATGTGTCCACGGGGATGAAATTGTTAAATCCAAATCATTTTGCATTCAAATATGGCTTGTGTGTATAACTCTGATGATTTTATATCCCTACAGGTACCCATGGAATACCCCATTTTTGCAAAATCGTAAAGATTTAGATCTGTTATTTTTTAAAACAAGGGGGATTGTGTGCTATGCTTAAAGAAGAATGTTGTCTTTATGCTGATAGCAGGGGGGTTTGTTTTCTATTTCGCCATGGTTTACAACCTTTTTAACTGCATTGGCAGGATCATTAATAATCATTTAATTGATATGTATTATAGGACCTTGTTGTTTTAATAGAATATTGCAATTTTTGAAAAATCAATTATCCTCCATAACTGCTGATGTTAATGTGCTATTGCAAGCTCATGTTATGTCCTCAACACCGGACGAAAAAATGTCATTGCTGAGTTACCGCTCCTTGGACAACCCTGACGCTGACGGGTCGCACTCTTGCCCAGATGACGGGGACAGTGAACATTCCATAAAAATGGTTCCTGTCTTCTCGGACGAGGAAGAAGACTCATCATAAATAATAAAAACAGAGGAGATGTTGTAACTATGTATCATTGCAACTATGTATCATTCATGTGTTTGCAACATTGTATCATTCATGTGTAATCATTAACTTCTGTCTCTTCAGTGACCTTTGCAAGGCACGTACAAGGGACAAGGAGCTAGACGGTTGTTAATAAGCTTATCCACATTGTAAATGATCTGTCTGGTATGCAGCTTTGTAAACATGCACATCCTGATGGGATTATCATGTTTGACTTGAGCTTTGATTAAATCATTTTCTTGTAAAAAAGCACAATAAAAGAGCGTGTGCCAAGACATTTGGGGCACGCTCATCCCGAGGAAACCTCGCTTCCTGTCGTTTCTCTCTCCTTCGCTCCCTATCATGAGCCGCCCATCTGATGCGGGATAGCAGATACCGCATCAAACAATCCAGACAGACAGAAATTATTTCCTCTTCTTCTCTTTGCAATTTTTCCTCTGGGGGCAAAATCCCAAATATATTTTAAAGCCATATTACAGTTAGCTGCTGGTCTTATAATCTTCAAGGTGTCTCCTCCAACAAATTTTTAAAGATTTTTTTTAGTCCTCTCTTTCCCACTTATAACAAAGAGCTTATTTTTACCTTAAAGAAGCAGGTTTTTCTGTGCTCATTTGCTTTCTCCGTAAGGAAGGGGAGTGAACTTTCCTTCAGCATTTTTGCTGCTGTAACAATCTTTTGGAAACAAATGTATCAATCCACAAGTCAGGTTTCTAGGGTGTTTTAAAAGTAACTTAATGTCCCAGTTCAGCCAAGAAAACTTCTCCTTCTAAAAAACTTCCTCCTGCACAGTCTTATCCGGTTGAAGATTCCTTTGTGGCTGCCATTTCTGACAGCTGCTCCACCGCCTCAGGAAAAAGGAGTCTAGCTGGCTGGGGGAGGGGTGTGTGATATCCCCAGACCCCTGCCCGGATCTCCTCTATCTTCTGCTGCCCCTATAGGGTAGCGACAACCCCCAAATCCAATTGGATCGGGGGTACCTCAGCAGCAAACGCAGCAGGGACCCACAGAGAAGCGGATTCCTGCCGCCACCAAAGCCTTGCAACCGGAAGTCCCTATCCAGAATCTTTTTTCTTCAGCCCCATCCTCTCAGTGCCCATCATATGGTTGAATATTTTCCATTCTGTTTTCTGCTAAAATAATGAGAACATTTGCTTGTTGAGAATCCATTCTGTGGCATAATTTGGTTCATCTTGTCGTATCCGCAATTAAGGCTCGTAGTCAGTGACTTTCAATTCAAGCTCTTTATTAACACTGGTGGAACCGAACCGCAAAAGACAAAAAGCTTGCGGCTTTTATATCTTTTGCTTCGGCGGCCGCGGCCAATGGCAGCGATTCAAGTCTCCCGCTTTTGGCTTTAACCAATCGCGGGAGACTTCAATCGGGCCAATCAGGCGCGGCTCGCCTGGCCAATCAGAAATCCCCGCGCCTTAGCCAATCAAGGCACGGGGATTTCGAGTAGTCCATTTGCATACATGACACCCCTCCCCTCTTGGTATGGTCTTCTCACGTGGTGTAGTCACGCAGGTAGGCGGGGCTCCGTCGAGTCCTAGATGACCTGCGCAATTCATTTTCTTGTTGTATCTCGGTAGGGGCGGTCATCTTTTTGGCTGCTCCTGCCTCTGAGCGAACCGGCTGGATGATCGGGCCGGTTCCTTCGCCGCGGCTCCCGCCTGGGCCTACCGGGTCGGTTGAGTCGCGGATTCCGCCGCTCCCGCTTGGCTTCTCCGGGTCGGTAGAGCTGGCCAGACGGTTCTTCTCCGGCTGTGACTCGCGAAGGCTGCGTTCTGGTGAGTTTTTAATTTTTATTTGTTCTTGCGGTTGTTTAACCGGGTGTTCCCTCCCCCCTTGGTTCGTGTCTTGGGGGTTGAGGTTAGTCAATGTTCGTGACCGGAGCTGGTCGATATGTCGTTTCCAGGCTCGCCCGTCGGTGGTTTGGAGCCGGTACGACTTTGGACCAGTGATCTGAGTTATGACGGCTGGGATCCATAGGGGGTCCCCCGTCATGTTTTTGGCGTATACTAGGTCGCCTGGTTCAAATGTCCGATACCTGGAGCTGGAGTCTGGGGGCTGCTCCGGGTTGTAGGTTGGGTGTAGGCGGTCGAGTGGGGATCGCAGCTTCCTGCCCATCAGGAGCTCTGCAGGGCTCTTGTTGGTGGTTGTGTTTGGCGTGATGTGCTGTATGAAGAGCAGCCTGTTGATCTTGTCGTTGATCTCCCCGTGGTCCATTTTCCGGAGGGTCTTTTTTGTAAACTGGACCATCCGCTCCGCCCTACCGTTCGCCGCCGGATGCGCCGGTGCCGTTAACGCGTGGCGGATGCCTTTTTCTGCCAGGAACCGTTCAAAGTCGATGGATGTAAACTGTGGCCCGTTGTCCGAGACAATGACGTCTGGGAGGCCGTGGGTGGCAAACAGCTTACACAGTTCTTTAATGACAGCCTCTGTGGTGGTGGATTTCATGTCGGCCACCTCTAGCCAGTTTGAGTATGCGTCAACTGTGATTAAAAAGGTGTGCCCATTTGTGGGGCCGGCAAAGTCTAAATGTATTCTGGACCAGGGTCCCCGAGGTGTCTCCCAGTCCCGGATAGGTGCCGTGGGTGGGCTGGATCTGGTCTCCTGGCACCGGTGGCATTTGGCGACCCATGTTTCAATTTGTTTGTCCATGCCAGGCCACCAAGCGTAACTCCTGGCCAGGGCTTTGGTCCTGACGATGCCAGGATGACCCTCGTGCAACATCTCTAGGACCCTGTTCTGTAATTTAGTCGGAATTACCACCCTGTCTCCCCAAAGGATACATCCTCTCAGTAGTGAAAGTTCCGTCTGGCGCTGGCGGAAAGGTTTAAAAGTCTCGTTATCGTCTTTTTCCGGCCAGCCTTTTTGTAGCCAATGTAAGATTGGCGCTAAGTGTTTGTCCTTAACCGTTTCCCTCGCTATGTCCGATGCGGTAATGGGTAAACACTCAATGGACAGGGTATTTGTTGTTGGTGCAGGGTCAGGGTCAGAGTCAGGTAAGGGGGAACGGCTTAAAGCGTCCGCGTGCGATATCTTCTTACCTGGCTTGTGTAGCAGTTCATAGTTGTAGGCTGCCAGGAATTCAGACCATCTTGTCATCCGGGGTGACAAGATGTTTGGTGTGGGATGGTTTCCCGCGAGAATGCCCAGCAACGGTTTATGGTCAGTCACTATTTTGAATGGGCGGCCATAAAGGTACTCGTGGAAACGCTTAACGGCGGCCACTATAGCCAAAGCTTCTTTGTCCAGCTGGCTATAGTTCCGCTCTGGTTTAGTCAGAGTTCTCGAGAAAAATGCGATAGGTGCTTCTCTCTGGTCTGGGAGGGTATGGCTGAGGACAGCGCCGACGCCGAAGGGTGATGCGTCGCAAGTGACAGCTACAGGCAGGGTTTCGCAGAA